>JAWWEE010000105.1:61099103-61150205 GCA_035221455.1 Xenops minutus | reverse complement strand
TCATTGGCTCTGCTCTATAGGATGGAGGGAAACTTCCAGAGGCTTTCAACAGAAACCAATCTTAAACCCATGACAGTTGTTTATCTGATCGTCACAGAATCTTAGAAGGGAAGGCTGGAAGCAGCAACCTTTCTCTTCTCTGCTCTTCCCTGCAAAGTAGTTTTCCCTCATTTTCAGGTGGAACTCCCTGTGCATCAGTTTCTGTACATTACTTCTTGTGCTATTGCTTGTAAATGTCCTGTGTCCTTGCAAATCATCCCATACAATATTTCACATAGTTCAAACAAAAGGGAAAAGAGAAAATTATTAATATGACAGAAATGTGTATTTAAATATTTCAGTCCTTCCTCCCATCTCTTTCTTCTAATCCTCAATCCTTTTCTTCTTATCCTCAATGAAAAGTAAGGCTTCAATAGCAGTTGTTACAATGGAAGTTGCCCTTTTTATGCTGGTGTGCAACGCTGATCACATTTTAATGCTGCAAGTATTAAAAGACCCCTTTTCCTTATCTTCTTCTTTGGTGAATATAGATACAGAATATCCTTTTTCTTGCCAAACTATGTATTGGAACCACATTTGATTACTGAGGATTCCAGTTTCTAAACTCTCATTACAGCTTCTCAGTTCTGCCACAGTATATGGAAGGGACAAATATGTATTACTACAATTACTGGTGCAAAAATTTATAAAAAATCCCCACTCAAATCTGAGTATGACCAAACACTGTCATATCATTTCATACAAATTGTAGACATTTAAGAAAATAGAAGCTGTTAAATATGAAAAGAAATCCTTGCACTGCTTGACAGTGAATATGTAATAGTGATTTTAGTCATGTAAGAAAGACTGAAGAAGTCAAATGAACAGACTTGATTGGTTTCAGCATGAATTTACATTTAATAAATGGGTCTTGCTGGTTTATCTTAAATAGAAGAGCAACATAATCATAGTATCTCATGGCATTAAAAGCAATGACTTTGTGAAACTTCAGATGATATTTTTGAATGTATATCAGAACCAAAACACCAGCCTTTCAAAATTTGCTAAGGATCAACAAAGTGGAAGAAATAATTTAACAACTACAGTCTAGAATAATTCTCCATGACATTTGCAAAATCATATTTATTCTTCTGCTTAAAAAAAGTTCATTCAGAGGCCTATATTTTCCAACATCTGGAGCCAAGTATTTTACTCTGACTATTGTTGATGAAAGAAAAGCATTTTTTTACCTGTACTTTCTTCTTCTGCATCTAGTCCTGATTTTTAAACAAGCACTGAGAGGAAGGAGCAAGAAGGAGAGTGCTCTCTGACAGCCTGGGTACCAGCGGAGAAACTGTCAGTTCACTAAAATTTTGAAACACTTTTATACTGCTGTAGCTGTGCTAGAAAAGTCATACAACCTTTCCAGCCTTCTATGACAAAAAAGCTGGAGAAAATGACAAGAAGAGAGCAGGGAAAATCAAAAGAGGCATTGATGGAATGTATTCTCCATTACAGAATTACAAATGCCTAAATGAACACAGAAAATACTTTTATTCAAAGAAAGACTGAAAATGAGAGGCCTAAAGACCTTATTATTATAGACTAAAAAGTTATTATAGACAAAAATTCCTTCTAGAAGTATCTTGAATTATGTGGAATTGAGGGTTAAAATAGTTAAGAGGAATTGACTAAAAGAGTTTGCCATATCTCTACCCATTTAATCAGTTTCAGCTCTAATACAGACAGATCCTGTATGTCTTTAAAAGCTCATATTAAAAATTTCTTTATAAACAGAAGACACGGAGAAATAGTGTAGAACAAGGCAAAGACAATTCACCTCAAAAGAAAATTACTATGAGTCTTGTAAAAACCTTTTCAACTCCAGTGAAAATATTCTCCTTCAAATGACAGTGCACTATAATCGTCAATAGAGAATTGAAAATGCTACAGTAATAAGAGACAAAGTACAATTTAGCACAATAGGAACAGACAGGAAATTGCAGATCTTCACAAATTGGCTAAGAAGCAGTATTATTTAACTAACAGGCAAGGAATTCCATTGCAGTAATGAATTACAGAGAATAACTGTAAGAAGTACTGGCATACAGAAGTATCAAAAACTTCCTAACACAGTAAAACTTCTATTTTCCATGAAGAATAGACAGGGACATTTCATATTCTATCAGCCATGTTTGTATTGTAAATCAGGAGAGTTAATTTATAGGTTTCACAAATTCTTAATTTCATCTCAGCAATGCTCTACAATGAGGTTTCTTTCTCTCATTCTAAACTATATTCACCATGGTGCTACTTTTTTAAGTTCAGTGTGTGAATTATCCTTTTATACTTGTTCATGAGCATTGAAGAAAGGCCCAGTCAACAAGGGTAGCTTACTGAGTAATAAATGTAGGATCAAATCTTTTCCACTCTTCAAAAATTGGTATTCAGATACCATATAAAGTAGTGTATAAAGTATGTCTGATGTATTTTTCTTTTAACCTTAAAAAACCTATTCTTTTTATTTTTTAACTTTTAACTTGATTATACTGGCTTGCTTTGATTTCTTCATGACACCAACTGTCTCTTAATGGTGTACTGCAAAGGTGGGGCTGCACTTCGCTAGGTGTTTGAAACTACTGCTGCTGCTGAAGCCAGGCTGTGTTCATACCATTTTTCAAGAAAATGACTTTTTGTTATATAATCTGAGAGACAGATGCAAGCCAGAGTTCCATTCTTCTCTCCCCAAACACAATCTGCTTTTAAGCTGCAAATCAATCCAACATGCCTCAGATGTCTGCCTCCAGCTGACTTCTCCCTTTAAACATAAACAGTGCAGATTCCCAAGGCCTGTTACTTTGACAACCCTCTAATGCCATCCTTTTGACTGTCCAAGCTCTGCAAATCTTCATTCCATCACAGCTTGAAACAGACCAGTCTATTTTCACTGCTCAAGATATGGGAAGTTACAAACCCAGCCTCCATGGTAAACTCAACAGATTATAAAATTGTTTCAATACAATCTAAGCACCCATCAATGACACAGATAAATTGTAGCTTTTAACATCTTATTTGTGATATAATTACCCAGTGCTGTTTCATATCGACAGCTGGGGAAGAAAACCTCATTAATTTCTCTAGTGACTCGGACTGAAAAACTGCTGACCTAGTACAAGCACAAGTAAATACATGTTCTTATATGTGACACATCAGGTATTTGACGGATGGCCTTTCAGCATCTTTAAGTATCTAGTTATATGAAGAGAAAGCACTTTCAAAGTGCAGTGATGCAAATCACCAAATTCAATCATATGGAAAAAGCATGCAAGGGAGTATGCACTTCATGAAGACAATCAGTTATCATCTTTATCAGGGTAACATTTGTTTTTAGCCACAATTCCAAAATTTCCAATGCCCTGCCATAAAGCAGTGAGATATCCATTGTTCATAGTAATGGTAACCTACAAAAAGGCCACTGCTACTCTCAATAATTAGCAGTTACAGGCTATATATCCAATGTATTTTTTCTAATTATTATTTAGAGGGGAAGGAGAGGCATTAATGATGTGATGTGTTGCAAGCAGAGTGTTTTTTTCAGCCTCTAAAAAACAATGTAAGGAGAACACAGTTTATTTTAAAAGGGGCTAAATGCATGTTTTGCAAGCAGCAAACACGATGTGCTGTTTCCATAGAAACAGAAGTTGGTATTATTAAAAGAAGTGAGACATTCTGTGGCTGGTTCTCCCGAGGGACCCTCATTTACAACTAGTATTGGGTAAACTTGGTAAGTGAATTTTACCACCTGTTGTTAAAGATTATTAGATATGCCTGTTTAAAGCTTTATTAACTCTCTGCTAATTCATGGCAAAAGTGTAAGGAAAAACATTATCCCCTACCTATAGGTTCTTCTGGAGTACTTTTTACCTTAAAAACTAAATCCAAAGCCATAGCCTCTTTTAGCTGAGTTAGTCTTGAAGGATGCTATTTGCCAATATCCTGAATGAACAGAGATATAATTTTGTCTCTGTCTTACCACCAAAAATATTTTCCTCCTGTTGAAGACTTCAAAGACTGTATGCCTGAATAAAGAGAGCAAGAGGAAACTTCTGAAATTGAAAGAATCAAGTATTAACAAAATGACAAGGCATTATTTCAGAAAGCTACTGAAGATTTAAAATTCAAGTTATGCAACTGGCTATATATTGACCCATATCTCCTGTGGTTAATCCATATTTTTTATGCTGTCAGATACTTTGAGATGCGATAGTGTTGAAATATCTTTTCATCAGTGCTCACTGATTTCTATACACCAATGTTGTAAAAGTCATTGCTGCTCTTGGCCTTCTCAGCATTCAGGATTGAGAGAGTAAATGACATATTGGGGAAGGTATGAAAAAGAGTTCTTCATCTCCATGCTCTGAACACAGTATGTTAGGTGCCAAAAAGCCAGCTAATCATGTCATAGCATCCTGTTGTCCTACATAAAATGTATAAAGCTGGTTTAGTAAGAGAGTACTGGAGCTGTACATCTTTTATTATCACTTTTCTTTCAATTTTGAAGGATAATTTCTTTGTATCTTCCGCAAATCCAAAACTGAGCTGCCCATGCTTTCCAGTTTCCCCTGAGGCCTTAGGAAACAACAAACTTGGTAAACTAGACATATTTACTAACTATGGACTTTTCCACAAAAGGAAGATGAGCTACTTTTGCCAAACACAGGAACCACACAACTATCGTGCTTTGGCTACTGTTTCAGAACTTGTACATAATCCAGATACAAATGATTTGAAATGCTTGATGTAAAACACGGGCCTGGACTTACTGATATAAAATAGTCTTAAAGCCAGTGTGGGACACGTCACAAACTACAGTTCTCCTTTGATCCCCCTTTTTTTTTGGTACAGCTTAAGTGATGCTTTTTTATGAATTCCTTTGGGACAGAAGGGGTTGGCATCACTCTGTCAGCACACTGATTATGGTGCACAGACTTCAAATCTTGATGTTGATTCTGGAAGCTTTTTTTCAGTGTGTTTCAAGACAAAAAAAAAGGAAAAAAAAAAAGAGCTGCTTTGAAGTATCTGATACAGAAACTAGATTATCACTTATTTTCTGTTTGCTGTCACAGCTTGAAAATGAAATTCATAGAAAGGCAAGTTAATTACATGTTTCCAAGCTTCTGCTTTTCAGTGGCAAATAGAAGGTCAATGTACACACAGGAAGGACATTTAAAATCAGTTGTCTTTTCTTCTTCTTTTGCTCTCAAAGAGTTTCTCTTTTCAATCACTTTGCCAGGGCAGTTAGCCAGCACTGTTCCTAAAGCTGCCTGTTGCAGCAGGAGCCATCTCTTAAGTCCTCCTACATCAGCATGACAACCTCAAAGGGAACCGCACTAAGCTTTTCAAAATGTTAATTAAAGTTGACAAAGGCCAAAGCCTGGGTGAGCTGATGCAAAATGGTAAAGCTTTCACTGCAAAAGAATATGGGTAGATAACATAATGATGGAAAGAAGCTGAGACCTCTAGTTGCTCTGCATTATAAAGGCTGCCAAGACCAGAGGAAGTTGGTCTGTTTTGCAATGGCATTTCTCTGTACCTGCTGGTTTCTGCTCTGACACTGCCATTTATAGGTCAGAAGGATGGCCAACATAAGTGAGTGTCCTTCAGGGAGCAAGAAGAAAACACCTACTTGTTTGCTGTAAGGTATACAAGCTGAGGCCAAATCCGTGTTCAGAAAAATGCCATCCTGAAAAAACAATACTATATGCTGACAAAAGAGAAAATGAAGGCAAGTAAGCAGAAGTAATTTTAGAAGAGTTAAGTGTATATATATATGTGTGTGTGTGTGTGTGTGTGTGTGTGTATGGGTATAAATCCCTGATATCTGTGTAGTGTCTTCAGTAGGAATGGAGAGTAAACTGGGACTTAGCTGTGTCTGCTTGAGACATCTGGACATCTGCCTAAGCTCCAAGAAAGGTAGGCAGGATGCAGATGAGCAGATGTGTGTGTTTACCACTTTTCTGCCTGCTCAGTGTCTGTGGGTAAGTGAGCAACACCTCCACCCAGCAAAAGCTTCTCTGATCTGCTTCAACCAGCTGCTGGCTGCAGACATGCAGAGGAAAGCATCACGTACCCACCAAAGGCAGCTGGGCTCTGAACACTCCTGTGTGGAGAGCAATGGAGAAGCCACCCCACAGGAATATGTGTGTGTCCAGACTGCTGGGTGCACATCAGACAAATCACGGACAGGTATCAGGGGTAGAAGACACAGTAGTCTAGTGAACCAGATGAGCATAGTGCGAAGCACAGAACTGCAGTAGAGATTTGTCCATGCAGGTCTGCCCTGTAGAAAGGCACAAAAAGAGAAAAAAATAATGTAATGAGTCAGCTCACACCTTCAATATGACACCCTTCAGGGTTCAATTTTACATAAGAAAGTTTTCTTAGGACAAGGCGAGGAAAAACGCGCTAGGGAAATACATGACTTCATTTTCAAAGAAAAACACTGTATAGAGCAGAACAAAATTTAGAATTTAAAGAAGCATTTGACATTTAGGGGAAGCCTGTACAACCTTAATTATTTCACTGTATGCCTACAAACTATGACACACTTTTATGATGTCCTTTTTTTATAAACTTTCCTCTGATTCAGAACAAGATTCTCATAAAGCTAGCAATATTTAATATTTGCTTTCTTCTTGTTTTTCAGCATGCCGCTCCTCAAATGTCATTTACCACATTTTATAACTTCTTCTGAAGCTGGAATTAGTCCCTATAGGCTGCATTTCCCCCCACTATGGTATCTTAGTGTCTCTTAGACCTGAATGTATTTCTTCAACACCTGTGTGAGGTGGGAGGGAGTAGTTATCTTCAAAACCAAGAACCAGGATGTGGGAATTAGTTTGCTAGGACGATGCAATTTGTGGCATCTGCTTCTTAAATACCCCGCCATTTAGTGCCTGGTCCATCACAAACAGAGCAAAGAACACCACTAGCTAACCAAGGAAAAGTATTAGCAAAAGGGGAACAGAGTCAGCACTGTTTTTCCAAGAGTGGGAGACTTCCATTCTTCTCAAGATTCACTACACTAGGGACCTGTCTCTGGGATTAAATGAGAGAGCACTGGATGATGGAGTCAGTGCCATTCTTCCTGTGCTCTGTAGTCTGTAGGTAATAGCATTTATCTACACTAGACAAAATAAATGTAATTCCTTCTTCTGCATAACTAGATTTAATTTCAATCAAATCTAATTAGATATGACAGTACTGAAATTGAAAACAAATCTATCATGTCATAACACCACCAGGTATTGCAGTGCTTGTAGATTTATGTGAGACATGGTTCTAGAGGGTGTTTTTTACTCCTCACTCCCCCGCTGCTCCATTCCTGCCATGGAGCTGGGATCTGATTCTGTGGATTTTTTGGTAGGAAACTCCACCCTTCTCCGCCTCTCAAAGGCAAGGGATTTTCAAACTGAACAAATTGCATCAATTACGTCTCGAAAAACAAGAGGGCTGAAGTCAGGAGCCAGTAGGTTTGGGCAGTGCAGGATTGGGCTGGGCCGTAAGCACAGGATATAAAAATGGCATTGCTGAGGGTTCAGTACCACAGCAGAATACAATACAATTATCATCATCAGAAATTTCTTCCTATGGCATTGGTATGCTGTCCAAAATTAATTTGAGCTGTCAGTCTTTCCCTGTGAAGCTCCCTTTATATAACTACCTCTTCACCAGATCAGGAACTACAACCTGCGGTTCCTGTCTCCCTGATGCTAGCCTCATTATCCAGAATTTCTCCCTTTTTATTAGAAATTCTGAATCAGAATTGAGCCTATTTTGAGGCTAACTTGAGGAGGAGGACTCAGAACTTTCAAGATATAAGTGGTTCTCCAAATAAACGTACCAAAACCAAGAAGCTCTACCTATGTATATCATCTGGATACTACACCTCCAGATGTCTCCCTGGACATTCCCCTTAGGATGTGAGGCAGATATTTTAAAGTCAAGAGCATTTAGTAACCCTCAATGGGCCACGCTATAATACCTATGCTCTGATTTTTCAACGTTTGGCTTTATATGTTGAAGGCCATCTCCTATTGAATTCATTTGAGCCTCATGTGTAAACCTGGAGTAACATGATTAAATAAGTAGAGTTACAGGTAGAGTTGAAAAGAAGAACAAGCAATTGGGAATCTCATGCAGATTCCCAAAAATTATTCCTTCTGATGAGTTTGGAGACAAAAATAGATGTGTGAAAAATTGCCTTTAATGTAAACTGAAGCTTTGAACTCCGCAGCAGTACTTGTTGCAAAGCAAAGATCTTGTTTGGGTAGTATATTTTGAATTTTAGAACTTGCAATGTAAAGACACTTGAAGAAGATACTTGGAAAGGAATGAAGTAAAATTAAAAGGAAGATAGCAAAGCATGACTATAATTCTGACACCAGGGATATGGCATCATAAGGTATGTCAAGAAAATGAGAAAATTACCCTGGTTTTCCAGGACGGTAATTAAAGAAGGCTTTTTGCAGACTCTTAAGTGACACTGAGATGGGCTCGACCCCAAAACAGACCTCTCTTACTGCTGTGGGCTGAAGGAAGACATTTTAAGAAAGGTCTAAGTGAGGCAAATGCCTCTTGCCCTATGTATTTCCAATTGCCCTACTGTATCAGTGCTTTTAGAATGGAACAAAAATGGTTTCATCAGAAGAAAAGTGCTAGAACAAGGGGAGGCAGCCTCACAGAAAAAAAGAGGTGGAAAAACACTGCATTTGGAAAAGGATGATGTTTTCATGCCAGTCTTATACAGCAAAGAGTGAGATGTAACTAAAGATTCTGTTCCATGAAAAAGATGAGCAAAAACTCTGATCATAAGTAATAGTGTCTTGTTAAAGTGCAAAAATAGGGTATATCTTCATTTGAAAACAGCATCTTCTTCCTCACTCAAGCTGCTGTATGTGTAGTTTCTTCTGATTTCAGTGACATTTTAGAAAGCTTTTGGCCTGTTTCTTTCTTTCAGAGCATAACAGCAATATGAACGCAAAATGCTCCCTCCCAGCAATAATCAGTCACTGATGCAGACGGGTGAATACTCTATCATAGCCAAGGGGGGAGTTTTTCTATCAGCCCCTGGTGCCACATCTGGCTGATCCTGACCCACAGGAATTATGGTCTCTTCAGACCTGAGTTTCATGTGATAACCACACAAACAGGAGCCAGATTAGTAAAGCCTACTCTATAAACTGTTTAAGCAAATTTGTTTTGATTGAAGCAAATTAAGGTGCAGTTTATACAAGAAGCAGTTCACACAGCAGGAAGAAAACAAGCTGTTCAGCCACCAAGTGTGATGGGCAGTAATTTCCCATAGAGGAACAGCGTGAAGTAGGGATAAGTGGCCCTTTCGCTTTTTCTACCACCATGGCTGGATTCAGACCAGAGCAACTGCTGGCAGTCAGATCACTCACTGTCTCTTACAGAAAGATCAGTGCTTTAAGATTCTGAGTTAGGGCTTTAAAGCTACCAATTAGGCACTCTGGGAGAATTATTTTTTTATGTCATGATTATGCTTGAGTCAACAAATAACAGAAAATCCTTATCTTCCTATGTCATTTTTGCACCACAAATCTGTGTTTTGCTACCATCAGAAATGTTCAGAGACTTAATGTGGTGTGACAACAGTCCAAATGAAATTAATCTGTAAACTGAGATAGCTTGAGGTTGACAAGAATTTCTTCCCAGCTGGAAACCACTTAGGGAGAGCTTCACAGATCACTTGGTCAGCTATATGCCCCATTAAGCATCACTGACTGATATCAGTGAAGGCTTATCAATCACCACAGTCTCGTGGACTGCAAAGAGATTAGGAACGGTATAGTTTAGTTGGGAAAATAAAATCCTCAGTGGGTTTTCTACGTCCTCCAGTCTGCTTTGCTTTGTAGTGAAATTTTAATAGGAGTTGAAGAATAAAACATGGACAAGGTGTGAGCATTTCTGTCTTCTCTAATTCCTTCTCTAAGTCTGTAGGAAATTGCTGGAACAACCAGCTTATCAGAGTTACTTCTCTGTAATTACAACTCATTGTCTAGTAAAGACATTTTACTTGGGTATGACACATTCCTTCCATTACCACAGACAGATGTGGCTGCAACTTCAACCTGATTTCACCAGAGTAAATGCTGCTGCGATGCTCTAGCTGTTTCCTTTGGTCATAATGACTAAAACTAATGTAAAATCCTGCTATCTAATGATTGAAAATTATGAAATTTCTCTTTCTGAAGTTCTCATAAATAAACTGTCAATTACTTTGATTTATGTGTCAGTAACAAGTTAAGACCATTTTATTTCCTAAATGGGAAGTTTTCATGCTTAAGCACACACTATAATATTGGTCGTCTTACTGTTTGCAAAGTATAATTCTGATAGAAAACTAAAATGAAGAGGAATCAAAATCTGAATGCTTCACAACTGAAAACTCTCTAATTTCACTTTTTTTAATGTCTGCAGTCTTAGTTTCATGTTTCCCAGGCATTTGCCTGGAAGTTAAAACCCCCCAAAAAGCTTGAATAAAAGATTCTAAATGTGCAGCAATGAAACACTAATTGCATGTTTAGAAAAGGTCAGAAGTCTTAAAACTCCCTAAGCTGGAGTTTTTCTTGGTTTTCTTCTTGGAAAGGAGTTTGAACCCGGGACTCTCCATTTGCATCCCTGCAATAGTAATTTCAGAACATGAATAGAAACATGAACTCCTAAGGTGCAGATGTCAGGTGAATGCCATTCTAAATCAGTGACAACAGCTTTTTTTGAAAAATAAAGCTGTGCTTTATGACCACTAAGGCATTGCCAAGCTAGTTTACACTGTGGACTAAGGCTGGCAAGATTTCTAGCAAGAGTCACATTTAATAACAGAGAAAACATGTTGAGTTAGAGGGAGTGGATTCTGATGCCAGTAACTGATACTGAATATTATAAATATCTTCTCAATCACTGCGTAGGCAACATTTTCTTATCTACAAAGCGTTTGCTCTGTGTACAAGCACAGCTACATAACTCTGAAGCTCAGCAACATATCATTTAATCATTTCAAACCCAAAAAAAGTGAATATTACTAAAAAAGCACAAACAAACTTGCAGAAATTAAGTCTGATCAAAATGGATAGAACTGAAGTGCTGTCATTTTTGTACATAAGTAAATTTCTAATGTCATCCCTGGTTTCAGTCTGAACTTTATGCTTCAGAATATTTTCATCAATATCAGAGTACTCAAAATTGAAATGACTTCCAATTTAAGACAGGGGGAGGGGAGAAGTCTTTACAAATATCAGATCTCTCAAGGTGAAGATGAAGTGTGTTTTAAAGATTAGTCTAGGAAACTTGGATAAATGAGCACCCTGAAGCACCTACATATTGGCTTTACCTTTGCTTTTAAATGTGCCTTCTTTCCATGAAAGAAGTAGGCTGTGTGAGCATTAGTGCAAATAGCATAAGAAGATTCTTCTTTTTTCATATCAAATGTGGAAGTCCATCCATTTCAAGAACTGACAGACAGTCTCACCACTTGAAGCATGTTACTTCCATGCTTGATATCTCACGGGGACAGCATCTGACCCAGTGGTTTTGATTATAAGGCAAAGACATTTCTCTCCTTCACAGCACAGGAAAAGGAACTGAACAGACTGACCTCAAGTTTTCACAGCAATAATCACTTCAAAAAGTTTTGACCAGATTTTTTGAAGCAATTTGACGTGATTGTACTTCTAAACTCAACTCCAAATGAGCTAACCTCAGAAAACTGTGAATAAATGAACAATAGAATTTAAAATTCATATGACTGCCTGATAAAGTAATGCAGGATTGCCATGAAGAAAGCAGCCAGTGGGAGCATTTATTTGATGTAATTTAGATACACTGTAAAAGTCTCTTTTAAAGGCTTCTTTTTCCCCAAAAAAGGTATAATGAGAAAGACTGAAACATGTAGCTTCAAGCATGACATTAATTTTGCTCCAGCTATAATTACTACACTGCAAAGGTTCTTGAAATTTCTAAAATGTGCACATATACCTTTTGGTATGGATTGCAGAAGTATGCCAGATACTGAAAAAGTCCTTCCAAACAGATAAATGTCAATAAAATGCATCTTTGAAGGGTAATTAAATTTAAAAATTTAAATTTAAAATATTCTTAGGAGATATTTCTCCATTTTTCAAATTCTGCTCCTTAGGCTGTAGAATGTCATTTAACTCTTCATAATAAAGAAGTATGGTGTATAACAGCACTTTTCAGTTTTTCAGAACTAAATCTCCTGCCATACTGAAGGAATTATTCAACATCACTGAAACACAGTCAAAATCTCAACTATTTTTTATTGCTTATAACTGATTTAGAAAAAAATAATTGGGCAGCCCAAGGACAACTTTTTTAGAAAAATGTGGCAAGCATCTGTTTAATGGATGAGTATTTAGAAAAAGGACTGGAATCAGCAGTCTTTGATGCCTGGTCAGCTTTAGGTGCACATAAGAAACAGTAGTGATGATATTGCACAATTACACCTGGAAAAGGCCAATTTGTATTTACAAATGGGAAACAGCGGAGTGAATTGACAGCACGCTCTGTGCCCACTGGGAATACCCCCAGCCTGACAAACATGTCCGGAGTGCTCTGCTCAGGTCTGTCTTGCAGAGCAAGAGGATTGGTGCATGACTCGAAACAATGTAGAAATGCGGTATTTCCACCTTCATGTATAGGGATTTAAAAATTTTCCTTTCATATAATAAAAATCCTTGTAGAGATGTACTATTCATCTTTGCCTACCATTCCTTCAGTCCCTCTTTAAAAAATGTCTGAGCAGAAAGAAAAAAAACAAGAGACTACGCCTTTTGCTTCAAAATGACAATAGAAGTTAAGGGAAACATTTGAATTTCAGTCACTTTGGCATTAATCTGGAAAAACTTCTTTGACTAATGGAATTACAGTGGATCTATATCAGCATAATTGAGTGGAGTCTAGTCTTGTGCATTATAATGTAGGCTAATCTTTTTTTCCTAAGTCATAAATTACAGCTTATCCAATTACACTCCAGCAGAACACCAAGTATTTTCCTCTTTCTAAAAAGAATTAATGGCAGGTGAACTTGCATACACCACAAATCAGTAACAGTTTATTAAAATTTGCAAAAAGAAAATCATTCAATGTCTCTTCAACAAATATTTGGAGCCACTTGCTAAGGCTAGTAGCAACTGATACATGTCCAAGCACAGTCTGGGTGACAATATTAGGCTATACTGAACAGAATTATTAGACCATTCATCATTAGGCCCATAGATGGGTTTATTACATTTTGCATATGCTAGTTATGTAGCATTTAGCCAGAAACTTTCTTTGGCAGTACTGACAAGGGGCTTAATATTGCAATAGCCACTTAAGCCTCACAGTACTGTACAGAAGTAGGAAAAATGAAGAGGGGAAGGAAGAGAAAGGACTGTAATGATTTCTGCGTGAAGGAATGCCAAATGTTAAAACTCTAATTGTTTGAATTTCACCTGTTCTATTCCAAGGACATTAAATATTCTGACTGAATCCTTTGCTGTCTTGCATGTGTAAATTATTGAGTGAACTTTAATTATTGAAGATCAACATCTATGAAATGCTTAAGAGAAAAATAACATATGCACATAAGGCACATATACTAGGAAACTTCAGAAATACACAGGCACAGAAATAATTATTTTCACTGAAATTTATGTTGTACAAAAGTATTGGTCAATAATTTTACGTGTTCAAATAATTTTGTTAACAAACTCTGCATCATAAGTACAAAAAAAAAAAAAACAAGAAAAAAAAGAAAAAAATGTGTTTCAGCTTAGGCTTTGGATTTTCTCTGAAATTTTTATAATAAAATGTTAATTATAGCTCACTCAAATAACCAATATGTCATAAAACTCAGTTTTTAAAGACAGGATTTAACAAGATTCATGAACTATTTCATGTGCACTGATTTCAAATGTGGGGAAAATCACATCTTGCTGAAAATGAGCCAAGGTATTAACCAGTCTGTGCTGCCCAAGAAGACTTTGGAATTTAGTTGGAAAATAAAACATGAACATGAGAATTCATACTGAGAAGCGTTAGCCTTTAAGTAAGTTTCAGCTTCTGTTTCTTCAACACAAAGTTAAAATATGATGCAGAAAGTCCTCATTTCCCATCAGTTCCAGTTAGTAGCATGAATAATAGAACTAGTCTTAATTCAACATGTGCCACATCATCAGATTGATTCCCAAGAGCACAGGGAACCAGAACAGGCAGCATTACCTCTCCTGATACACGGAAAATTCCATGGTTTACATATTTAACTATACATTTCTATACAAACATGATCTAATATACTTTACTACACCTAGAATGATACTGTAGCCCTCTGCACTTGAACTCACAGAAGTGTTGTACAGCACAAACTATGCTGAATGAATGGCACTGAACATTTGAATGTGCAACCAGTCATCTGTCAAACTTCAGTCACAGAACTGTGTGTGAGAAATCCTAAGGAAACTATTTAAGCCCTCCCAGAAGGAACCCCTAAATCAAGGCTATCCATGCTACCCATAGGCACTGACATCAAAGGCATGGGAACTCTGTCCTCATGTTATCCAGAGGTCACTTACATGAGGAGTAGGTTTGATAGGAGGCTGCAGTTCCTGGGAACCAACACAACACCTTAAAAATGCAAAGCTTGCACCATGTACCAACTGAAAACACTCTTTATTTATTCATAGTAAGACCTTCTCTTCTTTCATCCCAGCATGAAAAATCAAATAAAAAGGAGGAAAAAAAATAGACAACACATTTAAAAAAGTGCTGTGAGAGCCCTGCCAAAGTTAGTCTCTTAGAGATTAACATTGAAAGCCCCTGATTCTGAAACCAGTAAGGTAAATGGATAAAGGGTGGGACCAGAGGGTCCTTCCACATATTCATGCACACATATACAAAGAGAGTGATCATTTCTAAACATCATACAGATGGCAGGGGTGAAGATAAATCATTCTATGACGGATGCGTCATAGATTCTAGATTCTGGTCTGAAACACAGACAGGAGGAACCTACTTACCCAAAAATCCTTAACAAATGTGTTTATCAAAAAGCTTGTTTCCTAACAATAATTTCTTACATACCAGTGCAATAACTGCAGTGTTTTATACATAATTGGTAGAAGAAAATATCTTTCCAGATGCATATTACCTTCTCGACACTTACTAGGAGTATATTAAAACTATTTCCATTCTTGTTGATGATACAGTATATCAGATGGACTGAAGTAACTGCTGGAGCTCATGTGTCTGTCCTAGGCTCTTCACAAGTGCTTATTTCTGCAGCTGGCATCATAAGTTCATCTGTTGTGAATTGATTTAATTTCTGAAAATACTGCTCTGTATAACTGGATACTGATGATCCTCTCTTATGATCCTGTTTAATCAGTCTCTAAATGTTACAGACACAAAAGAAATTCTAGGAGCTTTTCTAAATGTTATTATTCAATGAGGGATTTCACTCCTGAGCAGGAGCTGTATCAGCAGGCTGGCTAGTAGCTTTGTTAATCTTCTATGTTCTGATATGGTTCAGGAATCATCTTGGATTAAGAAAAAGCACACCAACTGGTTTTGCCTGTGCACCCTCCCCAAAACTAATCTATCCACTCACTTGTTTTGCTTTAGTCCTTTGATGCCTTTTCAGGTTCTTCTCTTGGGTACATCCAGCTTAGCCATGTAGCCAGCATATGGTCTACTAAAGCTATTCCCAACAGCCCACAAAAACCTGTATACTTTTTTCCTCAATTTATCAGATTCACAGTAATCTTAAGTGAAATTATATGTCAAAGATTTTTTGAAAATTTAAGCTATAAATTATATTGATTCAGGTAATGGAGATAGAGTATGTGTAAATCAACAGAAAATAACAAGGATTTTCTTATTCTGTATTGCATCAAATTAAATGAAAATGTCTGTCTCTCTCATTTTGGTGTTTCCTTCTTTTTCATCACTTTACTCTTCTTTTTTTTCTTTCCTCCCTCCCTGCTTTTCACTATAACAATCTTCATCTGCTATTCCGATAACTCATTACAGTGCAGTCCTGCTACTTCTTTCCTCCCTTCTGTAAAACACCCATTCCCATTTATACTTTACACAGCACATCTATTGCCCCACTAGTAGCCCTTGTCACCCAGTGGTTATACCACTGTTGAGCATAAAAGCTTCACCTCCACAAACAAACTTTGGCTCTGCTGAAGGCTCCATAGAGACATTTCTGACCCTATATCCACTTTTTTGAGTGTCTGGGTTGTGACATCTACCTATACTTTGACTGAACAAGACTCTAGCCAGGACAGATGACTACTGGGTAAAAAACATTTAGTACAGACATCTGTTTTCAGAGACCATAGTTTTCATGACTTGCTTCATTCACACAGAAATGCTGTCTTGCTTAGCCACAGAAATCTCATGATGCTCAAGACCAGTAGCAGTTAGTGGAGCTGTTGCTCATCTATCAGCAATGTCAGGTATCTTGCTTGTTCTTATCCTTATTTATATAGGACATTTCATTCTGTGTCAAATCTACAAAATACTGGATAAGTATATGGATGACAAAGATTTGCACCAGGGTTAAAAAGAAATGCTAGATAAAATATATAAATACCTGGAAGAAAATTTCTAAAGCCTATTTGATGATCCTGCTAAATAGTTCTCATAAAAAATTCATTTATAATGTGAGGCATTTGCCTTTATTTTAAGCTTCATCTGATTAGGCAACATAAATGTTTGAACTACCATAGCGATGAATCACCAAGCAATATTGCTGTGTTCATTCAAAAATTATTTGTAAATGTATATGCTGCTGACTCACCTTCTGGACGGTATTTCATAGCTACACTATAACTGCTAGCCAAGTTTGAAAACACTTCTGGGAACTACAGAATATATTTAACAGGTAAATTTCACTACACAATATTTATGAAATGGTTTTGAAGCCTGGTATTAATGTTCTGCGAGATTCCCAGGACACATCAGGTCTGACCTCAGGAAATTAAATGAATCAGGAATTGCAGTTGCCTGTAATATGGCCAAGTAAGCAGCTCATCTTGTGTGATCCTGCCTGTCACTTCTAGATGTGACCTGCTCAGGTCATCAGAACAGAGATCCCTGAGTTGCTTAAAATGCTACTTCTAAGGTCCTGGTCAGCTCCAAACCAAGTTCTTGCTAGAAAGAATTTTGATGTAAACAATCTGTGTAAAATTGCAGCTAACACATGCCAGCTTCATAACAATTCCAATCCAGTCAATGCCACTGAAATGTACAGCTACTGTAAATTGTTTAAGAAGAAATGCTTGTCATAAGACAAATGAACCCATAGTGGTAATTAACAAGAATGCCGTTAATTAAATTTTATTTTGGCTGTAACTTATAGTGTGCCTACTGCAAAGGGAAATTTGTTTAATAGCGAGACCTGCAGCTGACATCACCATACTTTATTTAATGACCTATCTTTCCTGCAAAAGGACCTTTACAACTACTAAGTATTCCAACAACTTAGTAAGAAACAACTGGGTTTTTTAAGATAAAGCAGTTTCTTTTACAGTCATTTGAAGTCTTGAGTTGGAGCAATACATAGATGGTTTATGTGGGGGAAGATTTCTTTTTTCAAGTTTATCAACAAGGATATACTTTATCCATAGCTTTATCCATTAGGCCAATTACATCACAGGAGCTGATCTTGCACATAAGTGAATCTCACAGACCCTGAATATTTCCTTCTTTATTATTGCATTTCTGGTCCCACAGAAAAATCAAACCCATTGAATTAGTTTCATCTGTAGCCATTCACAAAAGTATGGGCACATTATGAATCTGAATCTATAGATTATTTTTGGCTCTGTGTGTGTATCCTATCAGCCATTGTGGAAACTAAGAATATTTTTAAAAGATTGAGCAAAGTTGTTGTCTTTTTTAAGCAACTTTTTTTAACTTTGAATTTCTTCCAGATTGAAGTCAGACTGTTTGCAATTCTTTTTTAATGTAGAGTAAATTGAAATCAGGCATAAAAAAACCTGTATTTCCACCTAAATAAATTCTGGACAAGTCAAAGAGAATATTTTACTGAAAGTGTTAAGCTTCCTGCCATTCTCAAAGCAATAGAAGAATTGCACTATTTTAAGTGTCAAGAAAGCAAACATCAGCCCAAACTTCAGCAACCACTTTCCTACCTTCTCATTGTAACTCTTTGCTTTCACTTTCTATAGTCCACACACTTTATTATTAAAGAGTAATACTTAGAAAAGTGAATTCTGAAAAATGGGCTTATCACGAACACTGCTCTGTTCCTGAGGCCACATAAGCCCAAGTCACGGAGCTAACATTAGAGGTGGCTTCAACAAAGATACCTAATATAGCAAAATATCTGCTGACTTGTGTGTAGTATTGGTCACTGTGAGTGGCCAATAACCTTTTCCTGAGGAAGAAGGGAAGAGAAACATCTTCTACTATACAAGGTTGAAAATGGCCCATCTGGTACACACTGATGATGCTGAGAGAACTTCAAGATACCATAAAAGGCTTGTTTGTTTCCTTCTCTTCTTGCATTAGCATGAGATAGATTAGTCAAAAGAATAACCCCATAAAAGAAGCAGCATCCTGGAACCATTTGATACCAAGAGCAACATAAACACTGCAGTTACCATTAGCAACAAAACACTTGGACTTGTTATACTCAAAAGCATCCTTCAGAGATGATATCTGAAAAATGTGAATGGTTTCTGATGCTCTGATGATCTCCACAGATTATAAAATTTCATTTTCATAATCCCAGCCAAGTGTCATGAACACACTCTCAGACAGCTACTTTCAGCCTCATCAGCCCTTCCTAGGAACTGACTGTGGCAGTGGACTTAACAAACAAGGCAGGTGAAAGGGCTTTCTATGCAGAGCTCCATCCTCTTCTGCCTGCCTGAGATGTTGAAGATTTTGCCTCTTTACAGCCTCTGACACTGCCAATATTGAAGTACAGGGCTGTACTATTGCTCAGAAATACCCTGCAACCTAATTCTGGTGCAATAAAGGCTACAGTATCAACGTGATGCTCTGCTTACAAATCCAGGTTAATTAACCTAGAAAGATTGCTATGATAATGTGCATTCCTTTTGGTGTCCAAGGTAGTGTAGATGTCCTTCCAAGGCACTGTGCTGTGTTGCATAGATACATCCAAAAACAAAACCCAAGAAATTATATGAGATAAGAATTATAAGTAATGAAGAAGCATTTTCTTTCCAAATGCCATGATCAATATCACTCAACAGACCATGGAACAAGAAATACAGTCTTCGACTGTCAACACCTCCACACTTTTCAGAGAGACAAATGACTGTGACAGTTAATAGAACTGCAAAGAGAGGCAGACTGGGAGGAAACATTTCAAACTGGTTGAACCAAGCTGAAGACAAGCTATGACCTTCAGAAAAAGGTTTTTAGAAGCAGATTTTAACATCGACAAGAAAACAGGTCAAATTTCTCCCTTATTATATAGGTTCTGTAGACAGACTTCTACAGAAAATAATATTACAAGTTTACACATAAAGAATTACAATTAAAAGTTCATCTTTGCCCCTACAACTTAGAAATAAAGGTGGCAATTGCAATTTCTCAAACAAAGAATTAAATTCTTTTTAATCTGATCTCTACTTTTTACTCTAAGTCGAAATTAAATTGCTTTCCATGTGGAACAATTTTTCAGTGAGAAATAAGCAATAGATAGAAATTGCATTTCACTTCCAAAACTTGGGTGTTACAGTGAAAGATCATTCAAACTGAGGTTTAATATGTTATAATCTGTCAAAGAATTCAGGGCACAATGATGTAAGGTCTTATTCGTTTTAACAGCCTCATCTGCTTTCTCAAGTGAATACAGATTTGCAGGACGTGGGACCTTACCTATAGATTGAGAAGGAGGTTTGATTCCTAAAAAATGAGAACTGCCATAAAGGAGCTCATATGTCTTTACTAGCATTATGCAGGCACAATTATTATCTTTCTTTTCCTGACATGGTAGGTGTGTGATTTAGTAAAGATCTGGAGGGAAACTTCTTTTCTTTCTGAATATTTTTGCCACTCAAAATGTAAATACTACTTGATTTCATATAGCACTTAGAATCTTTGAGGTATTCATTTTTATACAATCATGAGTCAGATTCTGTCAGGATAATGTCTGGGTTAGAGCAGCTATAATGCATTAAATTACAGATTACATGTATTGGATAACACAGATTCCACACTCCCCCCCTCCCTTTTTAAATATTATTTAAAACTATCTGAAATCCATTTGAAACCTACTTATTATTAATATTATTATATTAAATCCATTATTTTTGTCAACTCATCAGCTAGAAAACTTTATCAAGTATTTCATAAAAAGATCAACTTTCCCCAGAGTCACTTTCCTTTCCATCTTAATACTATAAAAATCATTAATTATGGGACTTGAAATTCAATTCGTTTTTGCTTAGAGTACAATGTTTATACCAGTAACAAGTGATGATGGTTTATTAAAACAAATATTTTGCATTTCAATATTACCTTCCACTGAAGTTATGAAGTCCACATTTTAAGGCCACTGTTACAGTTGTCATAGGGAGTAAATGCAAAAAGGGTGTTTAAGAGCTAATCTGTGGGGGAAAAAACCAAACCAAAACAAAACAAAACAAAACACCAAACCATACAAGGCAAAAGCCCAAAAGCCCAAAATCCATCTACACAGAAACAGAAATCAGACCATCTTATGTACAGTCCTTCACTTTGAGTGAAAATGCCTTCATATTATTTTAAATACCTATATACACTAATACCTTAAAATGAACACATTCTGGTTTTGTTTTGGCAAAATCTAATTCTGTTTTCATTTAATTTGTATTTTACGGGGTAAGACTCAAGTTTCACACTGCCTCCTTAACCTACTTATCATTTATAAGAAGACTTTAAAACAAAAATTGGTCATTGAAAAAAATTATAGGAGTTCACTAAGCTTTCCAGGATCTAATGCAGTTCCAAGTAATGCATCAAAAGGATTTTAATCTGTTTTTATAAAATTAAAACATATTTAAGATTCACTTAAAATATATTTTGTTTATAGAACTTATTCATTGTCAGACTGTCCCCTTTGCAAGCATGGACATACAATGGGTTTACATGTAGTGTCTGTGTGTGTTGCTACTCAATTCTTTGGCCATGAAAGTGTTGGATAACTGAAAGCAGCCTGGAAAAACCAAGGGATCCTAGCCAGAAATAATATTGATATTAAAAGGTGGAACATTCTAGGAAAAGAAAATTCCTGACAAGAATTAGAAAAGTGGTAAAAATTATTATCCACAAATAATGAAAATTTCAACATACCAACCTATAAGTAAGAGAATTAGCTATCTGAAAAGACCTCTTAGCGCAGGTCATATTAGTAATTCCTGACATTAATTCTAAGTACTAGTCTTAACAGGATCGTGATCTGAAATAATTCCCACTTTACTAAACCTGATACTGCTTACAATTTACATATCTACAGATTTTTTTCTATTAGCGTGTTTTTATATCCCTGATTAATTGTTAACTTATAGGTCAAGTATATCAGATTAACTGCAAACCATCTGACTAAAAATTACACCCAGCATTCTGTTATTCCATTGATGATTTCAGGGTGTAAATGTTTTCCTTATGGGCCCATAGTTTTTAAAAAAATTGTTTTCTCTGCAATCTTACTGTCTAATTTATCATTCTGACCACAAAAGTCACATCCATTAATCAGGACTTAGATTCATCCCACAGTATTAGCAAAGTGTTCATGCATATTCAATCACTCCAAATATTCTGAGGACGAATGTTCCCTTTGACCACACTCGTTTTAGTATGAATTAAACATGATGTGTTTATTATCTCTAGAAAATAACTCTAGGAGTGATATAGGCCTAGTCTTGTTTTGAAATAATTGCCTAACCAATTGTAGATTTATAAACCAGTGCACAGCTCATCTCAAGTATTTATATAGCAGTACTGCAAAGGCATATGCATGTATCACTCAGAGAGTGGTGTGCCAGTAAGAAATAGCCTACAAGTCCCTTGAAAAGCATAAGTTACAGAAGCATGGGAGAAGAAAAAGCCAATGAAACAGGACCAGTTGCTGAATGTATGGAGAGAGGTAAAAATGAGAGCTTTAAAGCAGACTGTATAATGTGATACTCAGAAATGTTTTTACAGTGAAGAGGAAAGAAGTTACTGTGGATGTCTTTTAGGTGGAATGAAAGGAGGGGCAATAAACCCAACACAAAATGAGATGTGAAGTAGGTTTTGAGAGGTTCAAAGAAGAACTTGGCACTCATCTCCTATTGTCTTCCAGTAGGAGATAGCTGACTTTTTCAAATGTTCTCTTTTTTATTACAATGAGCACTGTCACCTTGTCTGGGGTTTTTGGATAAGTAGCATAAATACCTCTGGGTTTCTGTTATGTGTTCTCTTTTTCACCCCAGAAATCACAGAATGGGGTCAGGTTGGAAGCGACCACAGTGGGTCATCTGGTCCAATCTCCCTGCTCAAACAGGATCCTGCTAGATCACATGGCACAGGATCGTGTCCAGACAGTTCTTGAATATATCGAGTGATGCATAATCAGTTTTTTAGTTCCATCCTGCTGGCACTCTGAAAATTCTGATAAAGCAGTTAATTGTGCTTGAGACTTTAAGAATTGGTAATTTGGAGTCAATGTTTCTTAGGGTGCCTCCTAAGAGGTGTTACTGGACTGAAAAATTATGGGCAAAGAAGGGGGAAATATCCACTTTCCTCATGTCCTTTAAATGAAAGATATGAGCATACAATGCTGTCCACATAAAAAGCAGGCTTTGACCACTTGTCTGGAATTTCCAGATGTCCAGGAACCCTGATAAAGTAGAAGATTTGGCCAGGCTCCAGACATCTGGAAATCACAAATGGACAGACCCAGCATATGCAGAAATGAATAACACAAATGTTTTGGAGTTCAATATGTCCAGGATGCGCTGACCTCACTGTACAATGTTGTCTAGCACTTGCATGTCTGTTTATGTTTAAGACGTACAAAGAGATGTGAAAGCACTATCTATACATTGATGAGGTAGGTTAGAGATTTTATGGAAGCAATTCTGGGAGCATATAAGAATTTCAGGGAATATGTGGTCCTCTACTGAGCAAGAAAAAGCATATATAGATCTGTCCATGCTGTAATTCACTGTAATACTCCTAGTTAGAACGATCTGGATTTCTAAAGCATAGATGAGGAATGAGGACCAGCATCCTTTATTAAAATCAGAGGAGTAGATGCAGCCCAAGAACCTCACTGGTACTCATACTAAACTAAAAAGAAAAGATTTTTTTTTTTTCTCTAAGTGCTGGATTGGTTTTCAGTGATGAAGAAGGAACATGGGTGAGCTGAGGGGGACTGTACCTTTGCTCATCATTCCCCTGAGCATCTGTATTCACCAATATTGACACATACAAACTGCAGCATTTTCAACTCCAAAGCAAAATGTTTGAAAAGTGTTGACTTGTTTGCAGTGAAGAATTAGGAGGATGGAAAAGGTGAGGGCACAAAGAGGGCGATCATTTATCAGCACCTGGCATCTGCAAACCAGGAAGAACTGACACAAAGAGGAAACGTGGGAAGGCCTATCCCCGGGGAACAGTTAAAATGAGCAGAGAGCAGGTAATTTACTGATGGCAGAAGAAAGTTGTAGAAAAGGGAAGAAATCACTCAGTGGATAAGACAAACACTCAGCCAAGCAGGGGAGTGGATGTTCTCAAGGCTCCAAAATGTTCTTGGCAAGACTGGAACAAGCCACCTGTTTCCTTTTTTCTTGCTTGGCTTTTTTTTTTTTTTTTTTTTTTTGTCTTCCTACCAAACATTCTCAGGTCAGGTCAGCACAGGGATTTATCCACACTGCTTAATCTCAAGATAAAACTTGCAGAACACATAACTTCTGGGCAGTTCCTTGCAGAAACAACTACACATACATATGTATATTTTTATTGTAGCCTGGTTTGTTTTTAAAATACCTGACTTGCTAACCTATGAATAGATACAAGGGAAACCTGAAACTTGTTTTTCAAAGTGCACTTTGTCTATCAGGAAGGCTAACTGATTTTTCCACTAAGATTGTTTCATGTCAGGGGGAAGTAAGGGCATGGTGCAGACATAAGTACAGGAAGAAGCTCTCTCATGTGACACTAGGTAATTAGAAATCAAACTGTAATTTTGTTGTTTGGCTCCTTGTAGAAATGTTCAATGAAGCACAATAGAAATTCAGGGAAGTTTTAGAAGATTCAATCTCAGATGTGGGAATTGCAAAGGAGAATAAGCTCAAAATTACAACAAAAGTCAAACTAAAAAAAAAAATATTACTTGATCTTGGCCATAGCTTCCTTTTATTTCCTCCATAAAGTTACTTCTTATATGTGTTTTTCCACAACGGTTCACAACAGGGTAGATGATGGCTTTCCAGTTCTCATGCTTTTCATTTAATAAATATGAGTCCAAGAAATGCCTTACAAGCAGAACGACAAATTAATAGAAAAACAATGTGTTTGAGATTGTACCTCATGTCACAAAAAGGCAGAATGGCTATCTGAACAGTTGTGGGATCTTGAACACTAGGAGACCCTAAGTTCAAAACCAGTTTTACCTGCTCTGTGGTTTAGGACATCCTTTAATTTGCTCTGGTGTGAGTTGTGGTTTATCAACTATTTTAAGAACTTGGGAGCTCCAGTCTGTGAAGCATCCATTTTATCTTCTGTTAAGGGCTGTTTATGCTCTGGCCCAAAGCACAGGCTCCAGATAAGAAAATGTTCATTGCCTTACCAAGGAGACAGGGTAGAACAAGAGGGAAAAACATGCAGGAGCCAGGCCCTGAAAGCCTGGTACATGGAAAGCTGGAAACCATCTGCCTGGAGGACATGGCCCTCTGTAGTACCTGATTCTGCCTGGGAGCCCCAGCAGCCCCAGGGGCAGCCTAAGAAATGGGATGAGCAAGGCAGCAAGGAGATCAAGGCAGTCTCCTGCTGGGAAGGGGTCTGCCACCTCCCACACTGGGGATGGCTGCCCCCAGGCTCCTTGCCGTGTGCACAGTCCTGACGTCCTCTGCACACAGACCCAGGAGGAGGCAACCTTTCAAAACCACCCTGCTGGCTGGCCGGGCTGCTACCTGCTGTGCATGTTTTAATTTGAAGGGAGATACGTACCCATTTCTATCTACCAGTACATCCAGTCCCTGCGTTTTTTTAAGAACATGTTCAGACTCTGCTTTAAACAGTGCAATAAATCAGCACAGCTGTTTGATACAAAGCAATCTGTTTACTTGCCCACATGTGACTGTGTAAAGATTATAGGAAATTAAAATATCTAAAAGTAGAAAGAGTGTCAGGGAAGAAAATAATTTAAATGTGCTACGTGAGCCAGTGCCGGCCATTCACGTTACCACCAAACCACACAGAACTGTTCCTGCTTCCATCTTGCCACGCTTACTACTCAGCTGCTCTCTAATTTTCTACTAAATATCTAAGATACATGTGATGCTATTTAGAGACCCATACATTTTATTTGCACTGCATAAAGCTTTTGATAATACTGCTAAGATAGTACTGAGATGTGGACCATGTAAGATGGACACTGATTTACAAAGTAGTAAAATGAGGTATGAGGTACAGATGAGAAAACTGAGGAGTTAAATGATATCATAATCATATGAGACATCATTCTAATAATCGTAAAGAGCCCCAATACTGTCTTATAATCTTATGTAACTTAAGCTTTTGCTTCAATAAAACTATTCACATTCTTTTGGTAAGCAACATCACAAGAGTATTCAGGCCCAGGTCTACAGTGGTGGACGTGTGAAGTGGACATCCTAATTAACACAGGACAAAAACAACTTCAGCAAGAAAGAGCAGGCTTTTTAAACTGCATGATACTGGTGACTTAGACTCTGTGGAGGACAAACTGAACCTCAGGTAATTTTCATTCAATTAAACAGTGGAAGGAGAGTAGCAAAGCCATGTAAATACATGATATAATCAAGTATGTTAGACTAGGCTAAGCACAGGGATCGCATATTGTGTTATGAATATCAAATACTGGCCTAACGAAAACACGGGTCAGCCCTCATTAACACTTAAGGGGAAAAAACTGGGTCAGTGGCAATCAGTTAGGGCAAGAGGTGAATAAGGACAACGTTTTCTCTGCCTGAGACAGCAGTCCTCCCCCACTGATATCTGAAAGAGATGAATCTGCACTGCAGGAAGGAGCAGCAGTGGCAAACCTCAGCAGTGGTATCAGGGGACAACTTTGGCAGCCGACCCAATTTGCATTCAAAGCAAAAGCATCTGAGCTCCTCTGTGCAGACCCTGCACTGACAGAAACAGCAGCACATGGCTCCCTATGAATTCCTCGTCTCTGGTTTTGCACAACTAGGGCAGTGATGTCAACCCCTACCTGTACATCCAAGTGGACCACATGACTCATGAAGAAAGGGACAAAGGTGTTAATGCAGAAGAGGGTCATGAAAAATAGTTCATACAAAAATTGTCTTTAAGGGTTAAAACTGCATTATTCTAGTTCTGAGAGAATGTTAGAAAGAGACAGGAAAAACCCCAACATTTCTTAAGGCAACCATAATTTCAGTGAACTTCACTTTGGAATACTGAAGTATTTTACAAATACTGATGAATTCATGTCTTCCATGGTAGCTCTGTCATGTCAGTACTATTCTTATTTTACATATGTTAGAACAGAGGTAGAAGGACTTTGGGGATATTATTTTTTGCCATTCTCAGGACTGTCCTCTATATTTTCAATTTGAAAGCTTTTACTACGAACACAAATGCACAAGCAGTCACAGAATTCTGGCACTTGAAACTTACTTTTAATACAGCAGGTAATGAAATCAATGAAGGCATACGGAGGACTATTTTTGAATAGGCTGTTGAAAAGAACATTTTACAATGAATGCAAGTTGCATGTGGTTCCTTATAGATGAAGGGGAATTTTAGAAGATAAAATGCGTTGTTACTTGTGTTTTCATAACTAGCAATTCCTGATCCAGACTGTTTAAAATATAGATAGAAGACAAGGTTCTGATGAAAACACACATAACAGCTGGGAAAAAAAAGTGAAGAAATAATGAAGGAATAATAAAAAAGTGCTGGTTGGCATGTCAGACAGGTGCTGGACAGCATGTTCCACAGTGACCTGAGCACACTTTTCACCTTCATACTGAAGCCCTGACTCTTGTGAATTGTGCACTTGACTTGACTTGGGAATCTGTACATAAGAAAGTGTGGAAGTCTGGTTGAAAGCACACGATGCTTTTTTTCTCATTTAAAAGAATTAGAGAGTCTATCTTGTCAGGAGAGAATCGAAACACTACAGCAATCATCCCTTGAAAGCTCATATGCTAATCTTGTTTTCATTAACAGTACTTCAGTGATATGAGGATTCAACCCAAATTACTGTGATGGTTTCATGTTAATAGGTATTTCAGTGAAAGTTAAGGCATTAATCAAAGATTACAGAAATGTATGCTAAATTATTGTGATATATGTATAATTTAAAAGATATCTTGAAAGGGTAAGAGGTTTCTTCCTTGGAAGAACAAAAATTAAAACCTAGAACAAGGTGGAGTCAAGGTAAAATTTTTTTGAAGATACGCTGAATGACTGCTTTCCCTTTCTTTCTTTGTGTTTTTCTTCTCTTTGTGGGAAATAAGCAATTTGTCTGGAACAAGCATTTGGAATTTTTAATTTGATGCCATAAATGGAAGATCCAAAGGAAAGTTAGTCAGTCAGGGTAGTCTTGGTAGCTGCTAGGGCAAGAATTATCCAGGTTAGAAGTAATTATAAGTCCTTTAATAAGGCCTATAATAAGGCCTCAAACTTGGAAATACAGCTGTGATGGACTGTAACATTGAAACCTGACTTGAAGTTCAGTTTATATAAAAGTAGTCTTTTTTGGGAGCTATGAATAAAGAAATCAGCTGATGCAATGTGAAAGAGTAATTTTAGATATACTCTATAGTGCCTTCGGCTGTTTCTGTGCTGGGAGAGATCTGAGTTAAATTATTATTCTGTGGAGTCAAGTCCTTTTGCAAGAAAGGGGTTGAGTGACAGCCATGGCCCCGTGTCCCACTAATTCCTGTGGAGCAGTGTGGGCTACTGAGGGCTACAAAAGAACCCCAAAGCAAAACAGAACAGCTTGAAACTTGTTCTCTCTTGTGTAAGACAAAGATCGCCTTTGGATCACAGAGCTTTAGAAATAGTTTCAACCCACTTTCTTAGCTCTCTGGTCTTATGACACGGGCTGTTGGGCCCAGGATTATGTCACTCTGGAAAGGAAAGACTCTTTCCTGAAAGTTCCCTGTAGGCTGGAAAGTGCTGGATCTCAGTCAGGGGGACAAGCTTGACGGACATAAAGCAAGAGCCGTTGTCTTGCAGCCAGTCCACATCTCCAAGTATCACCACTTAGAAAAACCTACCTTTTCTATACAGATGTTTTCCATGAAAAACCATGATCCCTCCCTAATTTTTGTCAAGTCTCCTTCCTAACAAAGCTATTACCTGAGTAGAAACCATGTGGAAGCCACCTGGTCACCTGCTTGTTCCCATGTGGAAACTAGCTGATTCTGAAGCCATCTCAGAAAGCTCGTGGCAGGTGGAAAATGGAGGCCTTATTTCCATCTTCAGGGAATACCTCAGAAACCCAAAAATTCAGTGTCATTGATGAATGCATAAGTATTTTTCAATGCTTTCTAAATTCCATTGCTAAATTCATGAATCCACTTCAGGCAAATTAGTGGTTGCTATTTTGTTTACCAGGCTTGGGAGCACTGAGAGCCTGCAGTGACGCACTGGATTATGTCGATCTCATTAGCATTTCATTAGTTCTCTACTTCTTCTCATTAAAATCTCAGCCTCA
This sequence comes from Xenops minutus, assembly GCA_035221455.1. Classification (NCBI taxonomy): domain Eukaryota; kingdom Metazoa; phylum Chordata; class Aves; order Passeriformes; family Furnariidae; genus Xenops; species Xenops minutus. The sequence goes on along the minus strand of JAWWEE010000105.1, from coordinate 61,121,218 downwards.
TGTAATTTCTCCTCTTCTCTCCACAGATAAGAAAGCAGGCTCAGATGCAGAGAGTTAACAGAGTCAGGCTTTTCCCCTGTTTCCGATGTACACTTGCTACAGGCACTTGCTGAGCCCTGTCAAGCTGATATTTTTAATAATACAGTATGTTCTTATTAGTCCTCATGCCTGTGAATCACACTGAGCTGAAAGAAATTTCCAGCAGTTGTAGGCTCCATGCACAGCTTGGTATAACTTCCCTAGCAACAGGGATCTGCTGTGACATGGCTTTGTGCAAAATGTATGTCTCAAAAACCTTCACTGACCTTTTGAAACTTTTGTGTTTTGTGAGGTGACAACTATAAGGCTGTTCTCGCTTTTGAGGGTCCCATCCTGCTCATGCATGTCAAGGGCAGGTCTGCCCTCCGATTCAGCTGGCGGGGAGGTCAGGTGCTGCCTATCAGAGGATGAGAGCTGTTCTGAATTCTGGAAGGATACGAGAATCCCCTACTCTCCACAACCCACAAGCAAGATATTAATATGTGAAACATCAGTCTCAGAGAGGCAGTGCAATTCATCCACTGCCTGTTGCAAAGCAAGAAATAACTACAGTCTCCTTTAAAAAAAGACACTTCAATAAAGACACCACCTTTTCCCCAGAAAGGGAAGAGGCACCATGAGGAATGCAATATTCTTGTTTTCTATATGCTGCTGTCTGAATATCTGGAAGTTCCAGTCAAAATTTGTGAAAACAAGAAAAGTGTAGATTCCTTTTGAAGTGATGCACAATGTCTGCTAAGACTAGATTTGAGGTGGAAAAATTAAAAGGACTTTACTCAGCTTTACTTTTAGGATATAATTGATTTTCTACACAGCAGCTCATATGGCACTGCACTTCAGAGTTTTGATCAAGACAGTACTGATAACACAATAATGTTATAGCTTTTGCTGAACAGTGTTTGCACAGTGTCAAAGCCCCTTCTGTTTCCCACTCTGTGCAATAGGGCAGGAGGGGACCCTACCAGGCAGATGACCCAAACCAACCAGAAATTAACTAACTAAAGCAATATTCCATACCATATAATGTAGCGGTAACAGAAGGGAAAAAAGAGATTTTAGCAGTGGTACTCACCTTTTACTTGGGACCTGGCATCCATCTTCCCACAGGAGATGGTGATTGATTGCCTCTGCATCACTTGATTTGGTTTTTTCTCTCTTCTTATCCTTCACTTATTAAATTTTTTTTTCTTTGTTTGTTTTATCTTGACCCCCAAGTTTATCTTGCTTTTATTCTTTTCCTCTTCCCCTCTCTCACTGAGGGAGGGGCAAAGTGAACAAGTGGCTCTGTGGTGCTTAGCTGAGAACTGAAGACAATAACAAAGACTTAAGCAAATTAGAAAATTTTCTACTTTTGGTAAACTTTACTTGTGGCTTATGAGCCCGCCTGACATCTTTACTGATTTTTTTGTAAGGAAGGATTTTAGGCTATTTTCTAAGCAAAGCAATACATTGCAGTCTCATTGGTCCTGAACAGCAGGTTTTGTAAAGAAAGATGGATCCAGACTTGTTCTTTGGATAAGAACCTGTATATATTCCACACCAGGATTATTTTGTGGAGTTAGAAGAACATAATTTCTAGTTCATGCTCTCAGACATGTACTTTTTAGCCTTTAAGAAGCCAGGTAAAAATGACCAGTGACTGCTTGATTACAGGTTATTCTCTTACTTCTTGTTTTGAAGACCACATGCTTGCAACCTCCACAGTGGGTATTTCAAATGTGAATTATCTGGGATAGAAACTGTTTATATGTACTGAGGACAGATTTTGGTACAAAAAGATACTGATCTGTAATAGGGCATTAAAGTGCTTGCAGAATAACATTAACAACAACAACGAAGAAACCGTCCATGGTTATGATTGTAAATAATCATAAAAAGGAAGAAACCTTCCATGGTTATGATTGTAAATAATCATAAAAAGGTAGTAGTTATTTACATTACTTAGTAGGGAGTCGTATCATAAACACATACAAGTTTAAAAGACAGGAAACAGCAAGAGAATAATGACTTTATATCAAACAATTAAGCATCTATCTCCACTTCCATTTGTTTTCTTTGTCCTGCAACAAATGAGTTGGAGACAGATGAGAAACAGAGAAAGATCAGAATTGCTTCAAGATGTTGTCATTTAGAAAATAGTTAACATAATTTCTCTAAGTTTCTGGTAGTTTTTCCATCAATCTTTATGAGAAGGTCCTTTTCCCCCAAGTGAGTAATAGTTTAATTCACAGACTGTCACTGATTTCATATTTCCATATAAATAAAAGGTACTTTACACTAAAAGGCAGAGATGAAAATACCCACATGACAGTATCTGATAAATGAGTATGAAAAGGCATAAGCATTACAAAATTCTGTTGCTGATTGTGGTAATTGAAGTGTGGTGGGAATTTTTTTATATAAATATTTCAATGTATGTGTATGTACATATATACATTTAAAATATGAGCTCTTTGAAGACTCTTTATTTTACAAAAGCAGTCCTGTGACCTTGAGTACAACAGTGTAGACAGTGATAAACTGATATTCTCTGGAGCTAGTCATACTGCCACCTCTTTTATTAAAAAACAGTTTGACAAATAAATGTCAGCTGATTTTTTAATTACATAAAATTTACAACAATAATAACCATTATGGCTTATTTATTTGTTGGATGACACATTCAATTCCTTCTGTAACAAGATGGCAGTCCCTTACATAGAGTTGTCTCACTTGCTCTGATCAATCTACCTCACTGCCTAGTCCCAAACCACAGAAGCAATTGAAAAGAATTCCTTTAACTTCAGTGGGAATAAAAACAAGCTTTGAGCAAGTAATCGTCTGCAAACAGTTCATCATCTGACCCATAAAATTTGTTAAGTATTCAGCTTAATGGAGTATTTAATTAAAAAAACACTATTAAGATACAGAATAAGGAATACTTATTGTTAATGGGCTGGGTTCCATCTGCAAAAGAATGCAAAATCAAGATTTGAAAAACATTGTCTCTTCTGGTTGATACCAAGTTTAAAAATAACTTTCTTCCTAGATTTATGACAACAATGTAGTAAGCCTCATCAGATAACCCAGAAATGCTTATCAACATAAATCTTTTAATGAGGTATAATTTTCATGACAGACTTCAATGATCTATTACAGTGCACTGCCTAAAGATCTTGCATGCTAGAAAAAACCCCAACCAAACAAAAAACCCCAAAAAATAAATACCCCAGAAATATGATGTTTGAACGTATTCCATGCTGTTTTGCAAGGTTTATTAGTTAGATTTCCTGTCTACAGTGAATTCATGTGCTGACCCAGGGAGATCCCTTCATAAACAGATATATCCCGTGCCAGCTGGCCCAGGAGCAGCCATCCCTATCAGTGTGTCTGAGCAGCCCTGATACCACCCACTCCAAAGAACAACAGAAGATGTATCAAGGGGGCCATAGACAGAGTCAGATTTTACCACCCCAGCAGTGCAGGTGGGGTGGTCTGGTGGCACTGGCTCTACTGCCTCTCCCCAATTTGCTCTGTATGTGGGGCACATTAGGCTGTATGTCCTGGTGCCCTGTGCCCCTAAATGCATTCCAGGACAGAAGCAGCCATATAGGGTTGCCATCTGCTTTCTGCTAGACAGAAGTCTGATAAATTAAGCATTTGAGGGAGACATCTTTCTTGTTGCCTTAAAATGTGGGAAATTCTGTCTCCAGAGGCACTTCTGGGCAGCACTCTGAACTCCTGAGCACTTGCAGGGCTTAGGGGGTGAAGCATGAGTTATGGGCACTGTGAGCCTACATGCTGATCTCCAGACCTACATCCCACTTGTAGCAGTCATACCCAAATGAGTCTCTAAAATTGAAGAATGAGTCCCAGTTTCAAAGAACAGGGATTTTCCATGTTTGATGCTATTCTTTCTCTCTGTGTGCTCTGTTTGATATGTATAATTGCTCTTTAGCAAATCTGCTACAAATCACAAAAGGCAGAAAACCTCGCCATTAATGAAACCAATTCATTGATTTTTGGTGGCACACAGTGTTCCTGAAAGCAACTAATTTATATAAACAGTACAAAGGCTTTTGTTCTTTAATTTTATTCTGTTGTTTTATGAAAGGATGATGTGATAAAATAGATGAGACAAGTGCTCGCTCAAGGAAAAATGCTCCCATTTCTGGGTATTTTAGGTCATCATCACAGACATAATACAGGTTTTAATAAATTGAAGAAGCTTGTATCCATTTAAAATGCTTTGTCAGTTCCTGCATCTCAAATAGTTCCTCAATTTAGAACTAGTTGTTTGTTTCTGTTAGGATATAGGATTTAATAATACTCGCCAAGGCTCATGTTCCAGCCATATTGAACATGAAAGCTTGTTCATTTAACTGGAGCTTGCATACTGTACTGGAACACCTCCTGGGAACTGGTTTCCATATAATGGTAACAACATGACAGTGAGGAAGGCTTAACTAAGCTGTAGCATAAATTCCACTTAGAATATCTATTTAGAGGTGTTACCGCCATAACTGATGCTTCAGCAGGTGTGAACACTAAGCTTCAGTCTATACTGCCAAATAAAATCTTAGATTTGGCCAAAAGAAGGAGTTTGCTAAACAAAGGACAATTTAATTAACTTTTTTCTTCCTGCTTTTTTATTTTTTGACATATTAAGACTTTTCAGTTTTGTTTAAACAATCTCCTTCTTAGGAGGTTTGGTACAATACCAGGTTTTAGAACAATCAACCTCTAGCTAAGATGAAAACAACATGAAGGTTATGTCATGGTAGTAAACTGAGACATTTAAGTTCATTGTTAAGGGCAGGACAGAGAGCTTTGGCTGTAACTCAGGGTTAAAAAAAGAGATTTTATGATCTTTGAAACAAGGAGCAGATAACTCAGGAGGAGTATAAGGATACTATGAGATTATGCAGGGAGAAAATGAAATGTTTCTAAACCCAGCTAGAACTTAATCTGGCACCTGTCGGGTAGATGAAGTGCATAGGGACATGTTCAGAGATGGACTTGGCAGTGCTGGTTAACGGTTGAAACTCAATGATCTTAAAGGTCTTTTCCAGCCTAAATGATTCTATGATTTCACTGTGATTGAGGATTAAGGAAACTCCCTGTACTGGTTTCACTCTGGATAAATGCCTGGTGTCCAGCAAGACTCTTTCACGGCCTTTCTTTCCCTCCACCTTTTCGCCTTCCAGAGGGAAGGAAAAAAAAACAGCTCAGAATTTACGGCTAGAGATAACAACCAAAAGAGGAGCTTTGATTAATACCATGGGCAAAGCAGAACTTAGAATAATGATTAAATTAGTTACTAACAAACTAAAATCTAAAACTAAGAAATAGAAACAGGTTAGAAACACCTTTCCACCACCACCCCTCGATCTGTCCATGCCCCCTCCTTCCCCTGATGGTGTGGGGGACAGGGAAATGGAAGGTTTACAGACAGTTCTTTTTGGGTCAGCTGTTCGCAGTTGTAAGTCCAAAACTTAAGCAGCAGTCTCTGTCTCAGGGGCTTTCCTGTGGTCTGCAAAGGGGACAGCTTGCTTCATCACAGTTGTCCTCACGGTCACAGGGGAATCACAACTCTGAGTCCTTGCCCTGCGCTCCGTGGGGTCCCCCCGACATGAGAGATCCTCTGCTCTCTCGTGAGTCATTCCATGGGATACAGTCTCTCATGAAAAGCTGGCTGTACCTGCTCAGCGTGGGCTTCTCCCTCCGTGGGTTTTGGCTGCAAATCTTTGCAGGACTCTGCTCCACCTTGGGGGCCTCCCACGAGGCAACACCTTCTTTCATGCATCCCCCTACTCCAGCAAAGGGGTCTTTGCACCCTAATGGATCCCATGGACTTCGAGGGGACAGCTCGTAATCACCATGGTCATAACCATGTATTCAGAGAATAATAGTTTTAAGTCCTCTTCCTGATCCGTGGGGTCCCTCCCCCTCCTTCTCCTCTTCTCCTCCTGCACTGATCTTGATGTCTGCATTGTGATGTTGTTAATCCATGGCTGCCAATTTCCAATTGCGCAACAACTTCTTAAATATGTTTTCACACAGGGGCGTAACTTAATGGTTCAAAAGCAAGAAATTTTCCTTGGAGCTGGCCCTCATTGGCTCTGCTCTATAGGATAGAGGGAAGCTTCCAGAGGCTTCCAACAGAAGCCAATCTTCCTCTTATAAACAACAAAAAAAAAAACCCTAATCAGAGAAACCCATGACAAGTGACTAAATTAAGATACTTTTTTGGTCTCACTTCTGACTGAAGTTTTCTTTGTATCTATTTTCTAAACATTTCCCAAATTGCCAACATCCTACTTAAATATGTACATCAAAAGTGGGCAGAGATATCCCAGTAGTGATCTTACTAGTTGGCAGTAATCCATAGTAGTAACACTCCTTTGTTTCTATCTGGTAGTCTCCACCCATGTATATATCCAGGATTGCACTTGCTGGCTCAGCCTCTGTGTTGCCCTAGGACATCTTGGTCTGTTTGTACAAAAACCCAAACCAAACAAACCAAAACCAAAACCAACCAAAAACAGCAAAAACCCCCACAAACCACCCCACTAAATCCTTTTCTGATTTCACTTTTTGCCTAAGGACTGACAACCATTCTGTAAAAATAATCCATATTTTTCATTCTTAATGAGAGGTCTTTGAATGAAGGCTAATATTCCATGTGGCATATAACAGTGATACAGGTGTGGCTGACTTACAAATCAGCTCATATTTCTGTGTAGTACTGGTATCATTATTCATATTTTCCAATTTTGGTGTAATTTACAATGGATTTGCGTCTTCTTCTAAAGAAATCAATCCTATTGCCAACAAATCTATGCTAGAAATGTTCCTATTTAATCATTATTTATTAAGTATATTTGATTTTTTAAGATGCACTACCTACCAGAAGAGAGGACGAGAGAATAACATATGCTATGTTGTTTTGCATAAGAATAAAATTAACTAGTCTCCAGTCTAAATAAATGAGCCAACAAAATACACAGTGAAAAGTAAAATAGCCTATAAAAACCTTTCTTGTCAATTAATAGTGTTAGTTATTCATCTTGAAGTTAGTTATTCTGCTTTAACATATACTGCTTTAGAAGTAACTATTTTCTTTGGCTTTCATCACATGGTTTTCCTTGAGAAAGTGAATTGTGTGATTGTGGGTGAATTTTCCAGATTTAGGGGCTTCAGTTAATATCATGGAGAAGGGCTCTTAAAAATATGTGGAGATTTGAGAATCAATTGATTTCACTGCAGATTGCTGATTGAAAAGAGACAATGTGACAATGCTTAAGAAATAGTTATGTCACAAGTGGTTAGTTTTTAACTGCCTTTCTTAAATATGATTATTTCCCAGCTGGCTGCTTTCCCTTTCACTTTCTTTCTAAGTCAGAACAATTGGCACGAGACATGAATGGACTTTTACACCATATGAGAAAAACAGGCTCAAGCCTGACTCACTCAAACCTATTTATGCAATCTCTCTTTAACTGCTGAATATCATTGCCTTTGATACATGAACAGTAAAAACTCATTACTAGGTGAGATATTAACTAGAGTGCCTTCTAAATGCAATCCTGACACTTGAGAGAAAGGAGTTTTATAGTCCTTCAAGTCACTTGCCTCCTTACACAATTTGCTTTTTCCTACTTGTGGCTGAGTTTTCAATTTATAAAACAACAGGAATCTAACCTTATTATATGAAGTGCTTTGATATCTGTCATGGAAAAGTGCTTTGTCAAGCAAAGTTATTATGCAAACCCACTGTAGCTTCAGTCTTTTCAGAAAGCAATTTTAACTTGGCTAAGGATACCTGTATGGAGAAAAGTCACTCCATCTTCTACTGGGCAACTTCTGGAAGCTCCTGAGCATGTACCTCATCCACACAGAGGAAAACTGGTCTAGGAGACTGACAGACAGGTCTGTAATTTAAATAATGAATTAAAACAGAGAAACAGTCACTTATTTCTCTTTTCAGGAGGTCCAAAGCTGAGTGCAAAGGACCGTGACAGCTTGGTTTAGTTTTTGCACAAAATCCCCTCCATCCCTAGGCAGCTCTGTTTTCAAATAGCAATTATTCCTTGATGTGGGGGAAGGAAGGGGTGTGAAGCAGATGAACACTGGAGACTCACACAATGTCCAGAGAACTTTTATCACTGTAGGAGTGCAGAGTGGAAAGCAATAAAGATTGAAATCCTGGACTATTACATGAACTGTAACTTACTAAGTAACACCTTCATCATCACTGCATAACTCCAAACTCCCTCCCTGCTCTCTGCTGTTCCTACAGCCTCTAGGGCTTCCATGGCCTTCAGGCTTTCTTTATTTCCTTTTTTTTCCCTTTAATTTTTTTGGTTTCTTAGAAACATGTATCATAATGTGTTTTCTTTCTTTTTTAATAAAAATATCAAAGGCATACTTATCAATGACTGAGGAGAGCGAGCTGTGGTGCAAGCTATTTTTTAACTGGAACATGCATCATGCTGTGACACACTCATCCAGGAGCAGAAGATTGATGGCTAGACATGTGGAGAGAACTGCCGCTGATTGAAATCAGACAACTGCAAGCTGCGAGGGAGATCCAGGGGAAACCATTTTAACCACAGTAGCCCAGTCTTAGTGCACTTGGATAGGGTCTTTCCTCTGTCTGAAGTCTGCACTGCAGGACACAAAGAGACTAGGCAGTACAGAAAGGCCAAAGGCAAAATATAAAACTATGACAATGTGGAAGATATATGTGCATGTCTCTATCTATTTCACCTTTGTAAATTATTTCCTTCACTAACAGATAATAGATCAGAAATTTCCTTTCTCAAGTACCAGCCATCTTCTTACACCCTTCAGATTCTTCATCAAAGACCAAAAGAAAGAAATAAAAATTTAAAAAAAACCCCACAAGCTTTCAAATAGGAAAAAGAGAATAGAAACAGTGCTAGAAACCTGATTTTCAGAAGCACTGAGCACCTGGATTGTCAGTTACAGTTACTGCAAGCTGGAGCTCTTACCATGTCTAAATACATCAGAATTACTGCAGCAAAAAATTATGAAGTATTTACTTAATTCTATTTCAAAAAAGTACCTCTTGTTTGCTGAAAAACAGGGGGAAGTGAAAAATGTGATGTGGAAGGGCATGTTCCCCAGCAACCATCACTGGGGCTGCCAGGGTGGGTGTTGGTAGCAATTGCACAGCCATGCACTTGTACTGAGACATTTTTATTTCATTACGGGTGTCAATTTACAGCCATTAGCAAAGCAGATTGGCCTGGACCAAAATGCCTCCTTTTTGTCTGCATGCGTCTTATCAGTAGATCTTACTTCAAGTCTCAAAAAAAAAAAAAAAAAGAAAAAAAGAAGCAAGGAAGGAAAGGAAAGAAAAGATGAGAAAATAAAGGGAGAAAATAAGATCTTTACATTCATTATGTTTTGTGGCTTGTCCTTGTCTTCCAGCCAGAACAGTCTGAAATAGGTTTTATTGGAAATCATTACTTAAATTCCAGCACTGAGGAAAATATTGATCTCTTGTGTGTAATGGTTACCAGACTGCAGAAAGTAGCAGAGAGGGCTCCAAGCAGGCCGACATAATGTCAGCGACAATTCATTTTTTTTACCAGTTAGGATGCTGGTTTAATATCCTGTAAAAGGCACTCAGTGCCAGCCTTCCCATAGCATCTGTCCAGCCCTGGCGGCGGCAGGGGTCTGCTCCTGGGGTGGTGGGCTGGCAGACGCATTGGAGATCTGCTTGGCCAGAGGCTGCTGGCAGAGCCCCAGCATTCCCCCAGCACCCTGCACGCGCTCACCAGCTGTTCCAACTTTCCAAGGCCCTTCTCAATTTTCTAAATATGTGTCACATAAAAATAAAATTTCGGACAGTGATGCACTGAGGAGCTCCGTGCCTGCAGTGCATAATTCATTCACAGTGTCCATAGCCCATTATTCCCACATTCCTCCTGCAGAGCTATCAATTTCATCTCTGGCCAAACTGGAATCTGAATCTTGGGAGCTCAGTGAAGTGGCAGTGTTGTGGGTATGTCACATTTTTTTTTACCTGACTCTTTCTTGCCTGTCCAAGAAATGTTACATTCATTTTGTGTTTGCAGACATGAGCCACTAAGAAAGTGACACATAAGTAGCTCCAGATTACCAGATTTGGTAGATTTCAGAGGAATAAAAATATGCAACTGTCCATTGGATGATGAACCAATGGAGAAAACTACAGTCTTCTTCCCAAAATAAAACGTCCAGTTGTTCGATGCCTCTCTCACCCACCAACTCTCATGGGAAAACACAGGAAACCAGTGCTTTGCTAATGAGGTTTCTGTTCATCTCATAAAATGCATGAGGATTCCTATAAGTTTCCCCATGTTAATCATTTTAGTAACTAGAGGCACAAAACTTTCCACAGATATCAGTGGCATTTAATTAACATAGTGACTTGGACACCTGTCCCAGTGCTGCAATGACCCATGGAGAATGGTTTGTACTGTGTTTAATTGAGCCAGCAGTCAATGTGCTGTCAACGCTCTCAGAAGGGTTCCAGCAAACTACAGTGCAAATTTATCTCAGATCTCCTAGTTCTTTTATTCCCTCTGAGCCATTTTGAAAATACCCTCAAAAAACTGCTACATCCACTGCACTATACAACAAAACAACAAAAGGCTGCTCATATGAAGGCAATTGTGACAGATGAAGAGCTTTTAAGGACTAATGAAGGAGTTGGCAAAGCAATGTCATCATGGACTTCAAGTCTGTTATCTGTACCCTGATATACTATCTGCGTACTATGTTTAGCAGATAAAATCCCATTTTTTCTGACAAAAGTGACCATTCTTAGCTAAAATTTTTCTACCTTTTTTTTTTTTTTCTTTTAAAGTCCAGGTAGCTTAAAATAAATATTAAGTAAATAATTTTGTTTAGCCAGTAAGAGAAAAATCGTTAACAATGAAACTCAGCTATTCAAAACACATCTGGACACAACACTTGGCAGCCAGATGCAGGTGGCCCTGCTTCAGCAAGGGAGTTGGACCAGATGACCTCCAAAGGTGCCTTCCAAACTCAACAATTCTATGACACAGTGATTCAGATATGTAAAAATAGTATTCATGTGTTTTCATAGAACCACACATTTGTAACACAGGAGCACTTAGAGATCAGAGTCAAATGCTAATAATTTGAGAGACAAAAGGTTATTATTATTCTTATTTGACAGTGTGAGAAGCATGTAGGGATGCAGTGCTAGAGTTCATCATGTCTAATATCAGCTAAGTGCAAGATAGAAGTCTAGGCTCTTTAATTACGCCTTTACAGAAGTAGCAGAGGTTTGTGGTGTGCAGCCAAATACCTTTTGCATGGAGTGGATCCTGAAGCAAAGCTCTCCATTCATGCCCAGTGTTTGCCTTAGCACCTATGCAGAATAGACTGTCAAAGACATACAGCTAGATGAGATATAGTCTATGCAAAACCTAGAAAGGGCAGTGAAACACCTTCTAGCAGCAGTATGATGGACTGTATGAGCAAGTATAATAACCAGCTTAGAGAATTAATTCCTTTTCTAGATGGCAAAATTAGGTGAGATGAATCTGGATCCTGATGTCTCGCTTAAGAAAGTCAATTGCATAGAAGCTCCAGGGCAGAAATGAAAGCTGCATTGTGCAGAAGATCTAGGGCAGAAATAAAAGCTGAATGATATTTTTCAAATTCCAATCTGGCAAGACAGACCTTTGCTACCAATGATCCTCCACTATGAGTATCTATAGGTTCTTTTTTATCATTTTCCAAAGCAGAAATTCAGCAATTTAATTCAGCCTTTTCTGCTTTTCCTAGGATTTTCTTAATTTTCTTTCTAAAATTGAGAGGCCTATGGAACATGTAAATGATACAGTAATCTTGTGAGAATTCGTATGCAGTTTCCAGGAACAAACATGTTACAGAATCATTACACTATTAACATCTATCTGTAGTCCTCTGAAAATCATTACAGCTTTCAAAGAATTCTAATTAGGCATGTCTGAAGCGCCAAATCCAGGTGGATTTTCACCCACTTCCAATAATATGGCCACTCTGAGCCCTAGCTAAAATAGATCATATCTCTGGAATCTATCTGTAATGGAGATCAGATTCTGACTTATCCCATAACCTCCCAAAATAAAGTTAAGTTGCTCAGATGCAGCCTGTTTTAAAGCTCTGTGGGGCTTACAGCTCTGCGCCTGTTAACACACCCTCCAGTTGCTAACATTTAATAGCTATGAAACATAGTGTTAAAGCAGAGAGCAGAATGGTGAGATGTATCATTCTTCTCCTCTCTTTCCCCTGCAACTTCTTTTTTCAGACTTTCTGAGTTTGCTTTGTACTAATATGGTACCTTCCTGCACACACCTATGGAGTAATGCTACATTACCAACATCTTCTCACGTGAAGCAGTATGGAACCTCAGCAATATGGGGGAAAAAAAAAATCATCATTTTAAGCCATAATTTTGAGCACAGTCATTTTTTTTCCTTAACAGCTGTTCCAATATATATATTTTAAGGTGAGAAAAGTGTCACTTCCATTAAATGGCCCTGCCATCAATTTTTACAGTACCTGAATCTACATTGCATCAACAAATCTCTGCTACTGTGAAATCTTTCTCAGCTAAACTAAAGTAGTTTATACACAAGCTCTCCACATGGCCAGGGTGAAATGAATTCAACAAAACAAGCTCTGTGGGTTTTTTGTACATCTCTGCACTCAATGTAAAGAAGAAAACATCCATTTCAAAAATCAAAATTGCTGCTTAAAGTTAGGCAAATTCCAAATACCCTGCTGGTCAGTCACACTCTGTAATGTTAAGCAGGCCCTCATTTAAAAAAATCTGTGAGTACAAATGGAGTCAATCAAGACACAATTATTATTATTGTTATTGTTACTATTATTTATTAAGACAAAATAATGTGAAATCTATGAAGTTTTGGGTTCTGAAACCAAGTACATCTTCATAGAGAAGTCATCTCATTTAGGCAAGAAGACATAAGGGATTTTTTTAGAAGATGATTGTCTGATCTGATTCTACTATTGCCTTGCCACAATATAAACTGGGTGGAGGCAGAAACAACTTGCTTCTCAGTTCACCAAGGATTTTGCAGTTTAGAAGTCGTGATGGTTCTTCCTGATCCTGCCCCAAATCCTTTTTTTACTTTTTGAGGACACACATTTTTAAGCCCTATATCTACTAAATCTGATGATAAATCTGCAAAGTTATTCTCAAAGAGGCAACAAAAGTTCATAGTATATTCATAGATACGCTATGAATACACTTAATATTGCTTAATAAAGCCAGAAAAAAAATATATTAGTTCCAAATACTTTTGGTCAGGCCATATAACCATAAATATGAACATGCCTCTTTTTTATTTATAAACTATCTGCTATGTTGATATATGACATCCACTGGAGGTGAATTTTAAAAATGAAATCTTCACTGATGAAATCATTCAAAGGAATGAGTGCTGCCTAAAAAGTGGCAAAGGCTACATGATTGTTCACATGTGCCATTCACAGTGCTTTAATAAGGAATTACAAGTGTTTAGAGGTTGTCAAAACACCTGTTTGTGAGTCAGGAATAGACTGACCAGTATGGAGACATATGAGCCTTTGCTAAACAATGCTTGCAGGGCAAAGGACAGTATAGGGAAATATCTCTGGTTTAACACTTACTGAGATATTAATTTGTAGGGGAAAAAAAACAAACCAGAGAAATTATACCCAACTGTAAGGTCTTAAAATGTCCCTGAAATATACACAGCCTAACCAAGAATATATACTAAATCACATTATGTTTAATTTTGGAAAACTGTAGTTAAGATTGAAGGTAATAACGATGATCATTACCAGATCATCATATGCTAATGTTCTTGTTTCTATACTAGATATGTATACAAGAGATATGTATTGAGCTAACCCTTGGTGCAGAGAGAACCAATGCTCTCACTTAAGATATGTGTAGACATCAGGTAAACAGTCTTGCACTGCTGCAGGTACAGTTTGTTTCACCAGAGGAGCTGAAATATATTCCATTCACCTCTATGCAAACTGAGATTGGAAACAATTTCAAGGCAACATATCAAGCTGATATCTATGCCATAGTCATTTTATCAGGCTAAACTGCACAGCCTGCAGGACTTCGCAGTATGGGGGCCACAGTTTTCCTCTCAGCTCTGAGACCATGCTGCTGAAATCCAAAAACCATCAGTAGTAACGACAGTAATTGCAACAGGAGAAACAGCTCCTCAGTGATTCTACTAAAAGGAAAGTCTGTGTAAATGCAAATGAATTAGCATTTCCTGAAGATAAGTCTCAGGGAGTGAGAAAAAGGTAGTCTCCCAATGGTAAGTGCTTGCATAGGTAGACACAAGCCTAGTGACATATGACCTATGGTTTTTTCCAACTGAAATCAGCAATTATTTTTATGGATGTAATATCATCACTCTCCATTGCTCCAAATATTTTTGAACGTTTTATGGCCAAAAAGGCCAAAACAGCTAAGAAAGTTTCTACTGTATCTAAGTATCCCGCTTCACTATTCTTTTCTTTATTACCATGTGAACAACCATTAGCTGAAATGGCAGCATTTTATGTATGAACACTATGAGCTAAGCACCTCAGATTCCCTTTGCTGGGTATAAAAGTAGCTTGGCAGCTTTTAGGAGATCAGTCAGACAGGATCAGACTCTTGGATTTTGCTAATGAAGCATCTCTGGATGCAATAACCTATTTGGTTTAAAAGTGTTTGCCAGTGAACTGTACTGGCATGGCAGCTCAGCATGGGAATTTTGCAACATTTCTAATAGTTTTGCAAAGTAATGAAAAAGGACATTAATGAACATTATGTTGACTGCCATTTGTACATGTCCAGCTCCTGGTTTCTCCTTACTTCAGATCCATTCAGAATCACCAGCTCCTTTAAGTCCAAGATGAAAAAGGAAATAGTGATGAGAGGTTAAAAATTGTATAGTTATGAAATCAATATATAAAGGAAATATTATCTCTTTTAATCTGCCTAGATGTTCTTCCTTCAATGTCAAGCATCTTGATACTTATTTTCAATTGGGTATTTTCAGTGGCTCTTTAAAATATATCATAACTCCTAAAGTGCAGCGATGGTTCAAGAACCCAAGGGGAATGTTAATGTTAAAACTCTATTAAGTTGTGTCAGTAGTGTTCAAATTACTACCACTAATATAATTTCAAGGATTATTAGCATTGTTAGGGGATTTACTTCCAAAAATAACTTCTAAACTTGAGCAAGTATAGCATGTATATGCAAGGGGTTTCTTGTCTCTGAAACAGTCAATCCCAAATCCTAGAAAGTCAAAGTTATTCCATCCCTATGAGCTCCTCTTGGGAGGTACACCTTCAGCTAACTCCTGCATCTTCCCACGTGTGCAAGCTTTCACTCATATAAATCTCATTGCAGTTCAGACTTTCTTATAACAAAACAGCATAGACTGCTTTGCAGAATGATCCGCTCTTTGGTGCCATTTTGGTGGGGGAAAAAGAGCAGAGAGAAAAAGCCCCTGCACAAAATTCTTATTGGTCACAGAAATCAGCACAGAGAACTGGTAAAGATGAGTGAGATTAATTCGGCCTAAGGATACCACGTAGCATGAAACTTGGTATTTGCCAGCTGTAAGAGTCTAGATGCATTCTTCATCTCCCCATATTCTTCATGTTCACCATGACACACAAGGCAGACAATGTGACAAAAAAGTGCCATAAGAGAAACTTAGTTTTGAAATTGCTTCCAAATGTTATTCTTTTCTTTGATTTCCGTAGTCCCAGGTCTGAACAAGTGCAAAAAAAGGCCAATTTCTTTCCTAAAATCAAGGTGGGCTTTTGCATGTGTCACACTTGTCAATGCAATGAAGTCCAAAGGATGTCACAGAAGTATTGGGTCCATTTCCAATATGCCTTTTTTCTATCACACAATGAGGAAAAATGTACCCTGGCTAAGTACCATTAGACTGTTGTGTCCATATGTTGCTTGTACAACAGCTCTTGGACCTCACTGACAAATGTATACAGGTCACAGAAATCGACTGCCCCATTCTGTTAATGGTGTGACAGCTGTATCACTGAACTCTTACATTCAGGATGAGGCAGATTCCTCAAGAGAAAACATTTAGAAGGTGTTACACTACCACTGGGGCTAATACCAATATACAAAGGCATGTGATACTCCAGCACTAACATTTTGCTGTAGCATTCTTCCCATCACAACACTTTTAATACATGCCACTTTTACCCAGCTGTTATCTGTGAGATAACACAGAAGGAAACTGTTGCCTATATTAGTCTTTTTGACCTTTGGCGCAGTCATTAAAGTCCTAAAATCTTTTAAAACATTATGGTCAGTGCTGGGCATACCATGTCAATGTCTATAGCTTGATGTAAATATTAAGAGTAGCTTTTTTTTTCTTTTCAAGATTTTCAGCACCTCGAGCTTGAGCTAACAAGTAAAGCTTCTACTCACATAGATGGAGTTTTAATGATGTCCAGCTGTCATTGCTGTCTTTGTAAGAAATCATTATGGGCTACTTTTCATAGGCTCAACTACAAACACTATGGCAGCTTCAAGCCCTATATTCTCCTAACTTATGCCTTGATCTTGTGTAAGCACTGCTCAACAATAACCTCTATTCCCTCAAAGGCACAGAAGCTCCTGTAGAGAGACCTCAATAAATTGGAGGACTGGGAAATCAACAACCACATGAAATTCAACAAAGCAAAGTGCTGGATTCTGCACCTGGGATGGGACAACCCTGGATGTTCATACAGACTGGGGAATGAGATGTGGGAAAGCAGTGCCATGGAAAGGGATGTGGGGGTTCTGGCTGATGTGTAGTTGAATATGATTCAGCAGCGCCCTGGGGGGCATCAGGCAAAGCATCACCTGTTGGTCAAGGGAGGGGATTGCCCCACTCTGCTCTACACTGAGGCGGCCTCAGCTTGGATATTGTGGGCAGTTTTGGGTGCCAAAATATAAGAAAGATACTAAGCTATTAATGAGTGTCCAAAGGAGGGCAATGAAGATGGTGAAGGGCCTTGAGAGGAAGCTGTAAGAGGAGTGGCTGATGTCACTTGGTCAGTTCAGCCTGGAGAAGAGGAGCTCAGTCTCAGACAGACCTCATTGCAGCCTTGAACTTCCTTGTGAGGGCAAGAGGAGGGGCAGGCACTGATCCCTTCTCTGTGGTGACCAGTGACAGGACCTGAGGGAATGGCCTGAAGTTGTGTCAAGGAAGGTTTAGGTTGGATATTAGAAAAAGATTCTTATCCAGAGGATGGTTAGGTGCTGGAACTGGCTCCCCAGGGAAGTGGTCCTGTAGGAATACAAGATTACAATAAATGGAAGAGAGACCACGAGATGACTTGACAAGACTGAGGATCCTGCACAAGAGACAGTTTATTGCCATGTATCGGGTTGTTATGGGTTTCCCAGTTTGTAAATTCACTGTTGTAAAGTTAAATAGCATTGCATGCTACACAAAATGGAGCTTGGTGTTATCCCTGCTCCCTGATTGGACAGATTCTGCCACAGTGGAGCTTTTCCTGTATGTGGTTATCTCCACCCTTGTTTACCCCTTATGGTTATAATCCTTTCCTGTTTTTCCTTTTCTGTGAGACGATTTGCATGCTTCTCCCAAACTCCACTCCCTTTCCAGAAAGTTCCATGCCACCCCTATATAAGCCAGCGCCATTTTAATAAATGTGCCATTCCATCATTCCACCACATCCCTGCCTCCAGTGTGCCTTCTCACTCACAAAGGGTCTCGTCATGGTCCCAGCACCAAGCCTGAGAGAGTTCAAGAAATATCTGCACAACACTCTTGGGTGAATGGTGTCACTCTTGGGGATGGTCTTGCACACAACTAAGGGTTGGACTTGATGATCCTTATGGGTCCCTTCCAATTTAGCATATTCTGTGATTCTGTGATATTATCAACACTGTGTTCTGCACAAATACAAAACAGAGCCAAATACCGGGTGCTTTGAAGAAAATTAGCTGTAACCCATCCAAAACCATCACAGTCTCATACTAACTTGACACAAAGTTGCCTAAAGATTTGCTTAAGTCATTCATTTTCTTCTCCCTATTTCTTCTTTCCTATTTGGCCCACCTAAACAGGAAAATATGCGGTATCACTGGACCTGGAGGTGTCCAAAGGAACCAACATGAACATGTCATCTAGCACTATGAGATAGTCAGGTCAAGATCTTGACCAACCATAAAAACATGCCTGTATGAAACAACCT
Source organism: Xenops minutus (assembly GCA_035221455.1). NCBI lineage: Eukaryota > Metazoa > Chordata > Aves > Passeriformes > Furnariidae > Xenops > Xenops minutus. The sequence continues at coordinate 61,102,900 of JAWWEE010000105.1, read as the reverse complement.
CTTCTGCCCAGTGGATAGGGTGATCCAAAGCCTGTGGAAATCCACCAGGCTTCAACAGGCTTGAGAGCAAATTCTCATGAGCTTCCTAAAGCCTTGCCTTATAAAGCCTATTTTGCAGGTGAGATTTTTGAGGGAACGATACAAGGAGATTTGACTAGTAAGAGCTTTAATCAGATTTTCTAGCTGCCAAAATGTAGTGAAATGGAATGCCAGTGATTACAGGTTTGAAGAGCTTCAATTGATGCCCTTGTCTACTACACTATATACTGTATATTTTCCATGATGTATGTGAGCTCTTAGTAGAGCAAATCACTGTTCTTGGCAACAGTGTCATACAGAAAAACTCTTACAAAATGTGAGTTGAACAAAACTAGAGAGTGCTCCCAGAAGTAAGATGGCACATGGCAAATATTTCTCATTTTCTTCCTCTAAATGCAAGTCAGAATAATTTAGTCTGGTTTGCCTTTGAGATGTATTTTGCCTTCAAGTAAGAAAAACACATCAGTTTCCAGCACTGCCTTTGTAGTGTTCTTTAATCATGTGAATTTAAAACTTCTTTTTGCCGTTTTTAAATAAAATGCTTTATGTTTAAGAGCACTATATTTGAAAGAGATATTTTTAAACATCTAAAGTGATATGAAAGTAAAAAACAATAGTTCTGTCTGTATTCAAACGAGCTCCAAGTTGGAGAACTTACTCCATTGCCTGCCTATGAACCAAGGAGTCAAAAAAGGAATATGAGGTACTTTCTGCCTCAGCTTTCTAAGCCATGTCTTGGATGTCTCTCTGTTGCACACAACACTCCAATGGAAGAAGGAATAGAGTGCCTCCATGTATTAGGGAAAATTTTTCATCTCATACATCACTGTCATTTTAGTGCTGTAATTCCAGAAAGTCAGTTAATCTTCTTCTACATTCACATCAACACAAATAATTTAAAATAATAATTTGAAGTGATGGGGTTTTTGTTTTATAATTTGCCTCCCCCACAACTCCTTCTTCCTCTCCTCTCCACAACAGATGAATACAGCAGATGTGTCAGCAGTGAGCATTTTCAGCCAAATGCCTTGTTCAGTTCAGCCCACGTGTCTAACAACAAGTAGAGCATTCCTTCTAGTGGCCTTGGTGCATTAGAAAAGGATTTAGTGTCAGCACTTTCCAAGCTGCATAACAAATCCTTATAAAATATTGCAGCAATTAATAAAGAGACTCTCTTGAATGCACCTCAGCTCAAAAGCAGCTATTTGAAAGTAAGCACAATGGCTGAAAAAGGAAGACTTACTTCAGGAAAATACTTTCTGAGTTTTTTTTTAAAACACCAAGCAAAGTTCACTTGTCACTGGCCATGCACAAACTGCTTCTTGTGGAGATTGCTCGAAAGAGAAAGTAAAAATAAGAGCTGCTGGTAAGAATAACAAAACAACTGGTGGCTACAGAAATCTGTTTAGGAGTCTGAAAACAAAAGGCTAGCAACTATTAGACTAATATAGTCACATAGAATAAAGAGAAAAAGATCTCTGCACATGGGGAAAGCATTGAGGAGCTGGCAAAATGGAGAAGTGTTCCTGAGTAGTTTAAAGCTGAGAGGGAAGCTGTATGCTTAGAGGTATGAGAAGCGTCACGTTTGTCAGGCAGTTAAAGATGAACATGGATGCTTGTAAGCAAAAGGCTAACAAAAGATTTTTGTAGCTGGCGAATCAATTATCTCAGCGGGAAAGATTTAGGCAGTGAAGAGCTGGAGGTATTCAGCCGTTTTGACACTGGCAAATTTTTAACTGCAAAGACTGTAAGAAGGTAAAACAAAGGAGTCTCAGATCAGGCACTCAATGGAATTATAGGAAGAGGGGAAAAATACATTAGTGTGCTCCACTTAAGTAGAGTTTTCTGGCTTATTTAATGCCTAAAACACATACCACCTGATTTCTAGAACCCTGGTGTATTTTGCTTTGAAAATGTAATGCTTTTCTACATGTCACAAATTAAAAATGAAAGCAAAAACTGAATGGAGCAGCAAATTTGAACCTTTGAGGTAAGGGAGATAAAGCAAATAAAGAGCCTTGTCCTTGGAGATGTTGAAGCTTCCTCACTGCTGCCCTCAAAGGCACAGTGTCTTTCAGGGCTAGCTTTCTGCCTCCACTGTGCAGAACAGCTCTTTTGTACTTCAGACCGTGATGGGACTCCATCATGTACCTAATGCAGGGATGCCTAGCTCAGCCTGTGGCATTGTGACCTGAACTGACACCGTGATGATTAGTGAGGTTCATATTATTGAACTCCTTGAGTGCATGCTGAGGACTGCAGGGAGTAGGCAGTGTTTGGACTGCACACATCTGTCTATGTGATCAGAATGACCAATCTTCCTTTATGAGATTCTTTTAAAACAAAGAATGATCTTTGTTAGGCCCTGGGGGACCCTTACCAGCAGTGTGAAGAATACTTAGTAACCATAAAACCATGTTTAAACTGATAATATTCAATACTCCTGCAGGGGAATGAAAATCACCAGGCTTGCTTGGGCAAAGGTTACTCTGTAATGCAGAACCAACAGACAGATGCACACCTGAGCCTGTGGCCCCAGCCACCCCAGACACAACTGCTACTCATATCTTTGCTAGACTGGCTGCATCAGGAATGGCCTTCCCATGCATTTTAAGCTAAACTTGGGTTCTGAATATTGTCAGTTAATTCCCTGATTTCATGACTGCATAACTTCACTTGATTTTGAAATCACTTCCATATTTCTATTTAGCTTCCAAACATATAATTACTACTGTGTAGTATCACCGGGGTTAGCCACTTCACATTGGTTCCCCTGTGCAAAGAGGGAGGAGATTGTGTTCTCTTGGACAAATTTTTGTTGTTGTTGGTTTTGTTTGTTTGTGGGTTTTTTTGTTTATTTTTTAATCCTTAGCTTTCAGCAGCATTGAAACAAAGGACTGAGACATTTTTGAAAGTTACATGAAAAATTCAGGGCTTTCTTCACCAGACTGGACACCATTTTCTTTGTTTCCATATGATCAGAAAATTATTTTTTAACTTAGAAAGGAGTGATCTCCCAGTTCAGAGTGGGACATCGGGGAAGATATGGAGAAGAGGAAATTTTGCTTTAGGATCAAAATGCAAACATAATAGAATGAATCCAGAAAGGAAATAAGGAACAAGGAGTCAAAGCTGTCCAGAAATATGGGGGACAATAAAAAGAGCTTTTTCAAACACATTAATGGCAATAGGCAGTATAGAAATATCATCAGCTCATTACAGGATGAGGATGGCCACCTCACATACAGGGACAGAGACAAGACAGAACTGCTTGACACTTTCTTTGCCTCTGTTTTCAACACAGATGATGGACCAAGGTGTCTCAGTGCTGTGATCTGGAGGACCATGACTGTAAGAATGATCAACTCCCAGTCAACCCTGAAACTGTGTTGGACCTGTTGCTCCAGTGGTATCCCTACAAATCTATGGGGCTTGATGGGGATCATTGCAGAATCACCAAAGAGCTGGCTGATGTCATCACAAAACCTCTCTCGATGATTTTTGAGCATTCTTGGGAATCCGGAGAGATCCCAGTTGACTGGATGCTGATGATGTCTCAATTTTCGAGAAGGGCAAGAGGAAAGATTTGAAAACTACAGACCCATCAGTCTCAATTCAGTGCCTGGTAAAGTTATGGAGAAGATTATTCTTGTAAGTATTGAAAAACACCTGAAACACAATACAGCCATTGGTCACAGCCAGCACAGCTTCATGAGAGAAAAGTCCTCCTTATCCAATGTGATTTCCTTCTATGACAA
>JAWWEE010000105.1:61076474-61099003 GCA_035221455.1 Xenops minutus | reverse complement strand
CAACAACTTCTTAAATATGTTTTCACGCAGGGGCGTAACTTAATGGTTCAAAAGCAGGAAGTTTTCCTCGGAGCTGAACCTCATTGGCTCTGCTCTATAGGATGGAGGGAAATTTCCAAAGACTTCTAACAGAAGCCGATCTTCCTCTTATAGAAAAAATAAAAAGCCTAATCAGAGAAACCCATGACATTCTCTTGTGTGAGATTTGTTTTTATTTTGTTGAAGTTCTACACACCAACGTGTCTAGAGAAACTACAGCAAATACTGCTGTAAGGTATTACACACTTCCACTGCACAGCAACTCCCCTCAGATCGGACTACTTCAGCATGCATGCGCAAACAGACAGGTCCCCAAATCTGCAGTTTACCTCTTTGTTCTTGCTCAGTATAAGAAAGGATTGGATGAAAAAAAAGTACACCTGGCAAAATGCTTGTTGCCACTGTAGAAAATTATTTCTACTCTGTGATCCTAATTGTTCTGTAGTACTCCCTCCAACCATGCACTGACAGATGTCTCCTTAAAGTGGGAGGGTTTTTTCTGCCATGTCATTTGGGGATGCATGCAGAATCCCTGTAGGCTCTGCGGGTAGATGGAGGCCTTTTTTCATCCACTCAGACAGCAGCCTTCTGCCATCATAGATGGCATGGGAGTCTTCCTGCTGTGAGTCCTGCTCCAAACTGTACAAGTCCATCTGCTCCTGACGAAGCAGATCCTGCATGAAAGATACCTCATCGAAAGCAACACCTCTCTGGAAATCTCCTTGGGCCTGAAAAAGAGGGATGAAATAATTTTCCTGTGCCTATTCCCCATGGAGCTCTCCAGCATGATCCTAGGCCAGCAGAGATTTCGGAAAGGCATTGCAGCAAATGCAGTTGCCTTCTACTTTCACTCAACAGTCATAAATCCCAGGCTGCAAACTCACCTGGCCTGCTTTCAGTGCAATAGGTATTTTAGCTGGAGAATTCATGCAGAGAATTCTTCTTTTCTTCATGTGTTTCACAACAGAATAAAACAATTCTCAGGAAGATTTCAACTTTTTCCTTTCCTCAGGCATTACTTCAGAGATTTGAAATCTCATAAGTTCATTTCATTGAGCAATTTTTCAGCTTAGGTGGGCAGAAGAGTAGAAAGGAAAGAAAAGGAGAACTATGCTGATTTATAACATGCCCACCAGATAACTTCAAATAGAATTTAGAAGGTAACACTGGTTCTTCAGTTTTATGACAGATAAAATGAGAGAACTAATGAGAGAGGCATAGAAAAAGAAATATATGTCAAAAAGAAAGAAAGATAAGGCTCAAAGAAGAGGACATAAAAAAATGAAAGAAGGGAGAAATAGAACATTACCCCATCAAGAAGCAGAAAACAAAGGAGGCAAATCAGATTTTTCAGGAAAGAATAATCATGGTATCCACAAAGAAGAAGAAAGGCAATCAGTGAAGGAAAATGGCAGATGTGCTAGTAAAGAAAACCAGATGTGCTAGTTGTTTTGACAAGTTTTTCTTACTACTAATGGAATACAAAATTCTTCAGAAAATAACTGAAGAATTGAGAATGTAAAAAATATTACAAAAATGACAACTACGTGTTTATATATGAAATCTGTATATTTCTATTATTGTTAAAGAAGGCTGCATAGTTGAGGCAAAGAGAGACTTAATGGCTTCTCAGGAAATACATTGCAGAATCACAAACCTCTCAACTCCCAGTACTATGGGTCATGTAGAATTTATTTATTCTAAAATGTATTTGTCTTTAATCATTAGGCATTCATCCATGAGCTTCAACATGAGAAGATGAGGTCCTTGGAAGAACACACGAAAACACAGTCTGTATCTCATGAACATGTTTTTCATCAGGTTAAAGACTCAGGTTAATTACTGGGAGTAAAAATCTGCTGGCAATAGGGTGTGGGAGTACGAAATAGGGGATTGCAGTGATCTTTTCAAGCATTGTGTGTATCTTTTACCTCCTGTTTTTCTCAGGACAATTACAAAACTCACATGCCAAACACTCCTTTCATTCTTACTGGGAGACTACCATCTCAAAAATCAAATCATGAACATCACATATAAAAGAAACTGTCAGCAGTGTCTCTACTCAAAATGAACCACCTCAAGACATTTAAGAGAGTCCACATTTGGGATTAACTTTAGATTCTGGTGCTTATCAGTGATGAAATAAATGGTAATTTGAAATGAAAACAGGAGAGGAGCCCTGGCAGAGAAAAGGGAGTTACAGCACTACCCATACACAGCTCAGACACAGAAGGCAGCATCAGGAGCAGTACAAAGAGAGTAGACAGAGGAGATGTAAACCCAAATATGAAGAACTTTATATATTGTTAAAACTTGGATGATAAAAACTTTTGCTTAGTTTAATATGTGTTTGGGAAAAGGGTTATTAGGCATGTGAAATAGTTACTGAAGAAACTCCAGTTACAGAGAGAAAAAAAGTACTAAGAGGGAAAGAGCATCCTTTCTATCATTCTGCTCAGCCCCAATCATTCCCTGGGCACCAAAACTTAGCTGTGGGGGCCAGGTCTCCTCTGGTCTCCATGGGATATTTTATCTATAGTTTTACCACCGAGTTTTAACAATAAATATACTTTGAGTATTTTTTTTTCAGTGGCAGCACAGTCACACCTTTGTTGAGCCCTCAGAAAAATGAGGAATAACAATTCCAGTAACACAGCCACAGTTATTACCTGATAAGTGTTTATGTCCTTCTTAATTTATAGTAGTTACCATTAGGGCTTTTTAATAGCCACCATTATATTTATATACACAGTTAAGTTTATTAGCTACAAAGAATCACTTTGCATTAAAAAAAAATAATGAAAAAATGATGGTAGTTTCATAATAACTGCTGCATTGTTTTGGAGATTATAAAGTTTGGATCCTGACAGAATTTTTTTTTTCCTTTCTTATTCCTGTAAGCCATTCTGTCTGTGGTTATCTAGGAGCCGGAAGCATCCTGTTAAATATATTGTTTTCCATACTGAGGAATAAACCAGGCTTTCCCCTCTTTTGATTTTCTTTTTTTCTTTTATATGTGTGTGAGATGAGAAGAGCTCACACATGAGTCAGAAGGTGAGATAAGCAATGTCAAGAAGGGTAGGCAGTTGTATAATTCCCCCAAAAGTACTTTCAAGCTACTCCTATCATCTCCTATAGACAGAACTCCTATTCACCTCAAAAGTCAAAGCTACTTGGAAAATCACGATTGTCACATGTTATTTGGGACAGAATGTCTAGAATGTAAAACACAACCCTGAGCCAAGAAAGCTATTAACTTTTTAATTTTTGAGGGATATTCACCTTGTCAGGATTAATGTAGCTGTATTCAGTAGTTTTATAAGCCATCTGTTAAAAGAAAAAGCAGAAAATCCTCACCACTATAATGTGTGTATGTTATAACTTTTTTTCTTTTACCCAATATAGGGTTTTGCTGCAAAGACAGTTTGGTGCTCTTCTGCAGTATCCTGCTCTGTCAGAGCTCTGTGGCACGTACCACATGTCAAAAGGGAAAATGAGAAGAGAATTCTTCAACTCCCTCTGACACATGTACACACTCACTGGTGTGATGGGGTGAGTTTGCAGTAAGGAAGCACCAACAAGGAGCCCAGGAATGGTGCCACACTGGCACATGGTGGCATCCTAAAGTCAATACCTGATTTCACATTAGGGCTTTTTCTTCTTATTTCTCTTTGTTAAAAGTGATATATAAATTAGATCAAGACATTATCTAAAAACTTAGTGAAATAATAACTGAAGAAAATGGTTTTGCATAATAAATCCTGAGATTAAACTAAAGTCATGCCTCTAAAGAGTTTAGCTTGAGTCTGCAACAGCAGCAGTGACACAAGTCACTGGAAAGAAAAAGAATTCCTAAAATGGATCCCTTGGGATAGTCAAGGGAACAGGCTGAGTATATGTATTAACCCCCTCCCACTCTGGCTCAGTGTTTGTTAGAATAGTTGATGCCTGTTTTGGAGAGGCTTGACTGTATCATGAAGGATGAAAAATCAATATTAGAATAGCAGACACTATTTATTTCCTGGGGAGCTGTGAACATAAGACTCTCAGAGAACATTACCATTCTGCTGCAGACTGCCCAAGCATACTTTTCATTCTATTTTGTAATATTTTCAAGGTTTAAAAAAAGTTTGATATCTTTGTCTCCTGGCATATATATGAGAAACAGATCACCTACCTGAATGAGGTCAATTCATTCTTCCACTCAAATATGTAAAATATAGAAGAACTGTGGGTGTAGACCAGACAGAACAGCCACAAATCAGGATGAACTCAATAATACGAAAAACAGTGCCCTTATATCAACTGATAAAAATTATCTTAACTCAGCAGATGTCACTCATTGGTTCCATTTAATATTCTCCCAGTCTGCCAGTACTCCAAGCCTCCATGTTGGGGAATCCTCTTCTGGTTGTTACTTTTCCATGCCAGCTGTTCTGAGCTGGGGAATATAGATAGACCTATACGCAGGCAAGCACATTGTATATATTACCACACACATTTACTTGATTAAATGGATTACTTAAATGCCTACAATCACAGACTCTTTGCATTTGTTTAGACTGGACAAGCTTCTTTGCCTTTGCACATAGGAGACCTACAGAAATACCATGTGCTTGGCCAGGAAAGCCATACAGAAGTGTAACTCAGTGAGGCATCTGGTCTCCCTAGATTTCCAGTCCCTCTGCATTTCTCCTATGGAGGCTTACCAAGCTAGTGACCCAGATGTGCAGTCTTCTGGGAGTCATAAGAAAGAGACAGGATTAGGCACAATATGAATCCACAAAAGGCTGGGATAAGACCCTTGAGGACCAAGATGTGGCAAATACTACAGTGGGTAGAGGAAACACCATTAGATGTTACATATAGTGTGTTGTCACAAGAACATGGACTTCAACTCCTGACATAATACTTACTAGGATAAACATATTGATCTGAGTGTGATGCCATAATCCTGGTTAAAACTTCACCACAGAAGCCTGTGGTCATCTAGAGCAGTCTAAACACTGAAATTGCTTCAAAGTAAATTTTCTAACCCTGAGCATTCTTGACACCTCGAGAGTAGCTCCTGGCAAGGATGACACCAACAGTGGTGGGGATCACAGTGTTCTCTGTCCTTGGTGACTACTGACACCATGTCTATTACAGGTGAGTGTTCTCTGGTATGTAACATGGAACAGTAGCATGCATGCATATATATAGCTGTGGGTATATTTGAAAGAAATCATGGTCTTGTCACTGATATTCCAGCAGCAGGCAAGGAGAAAAAACATTGCAAATTATTTGTCCTGCTCTACTCTGCACTAGTGCAGCCTTACCTTGAATATTGTGTGCAGTTTTGGTCACTAAAATGAAGATGGTGAAGGGCATTGAGGGGAAGCTGTATGAGGAGCAGCTGAGGTCACTTGGTCTGTTCAGCCTGGAGAAGAGGAGAGTGAGGGGAGACCTCATTGCAATTACAAGTTCCTTGTGAGGGGAAGAGGAGGGGCAGGCACTGACTCTGGAGGGACCAGTCACAGAGCCTGAAGTTGTGTCAGGGGAAGTTTAGGCTGGATATTAGAAAAAGGTTCTTCACCCAGAGGGTGGTTGGGCACTTGAACAGATTTCTCAGAGAAGTGGTCACAGCACCAAGCCTGACAGAGTTTAAGAAATATTTGGATGATACTCTTGGGCACACGGTGTGACTCTTGGGGATGGTCCTGTACAGGGCCAGGAGTTGAACTTGATGATCCTTGTGGGTCCCTTCCAACTCAGCAGATTCTGTGATTTGTCCAGCTCTATTGTACAGCCATGAAAACAGCTATGAAATTTCTGCTGACCTAAAACTCTTCTACTTTGCCTCAGAAATTCTCACAGCGCTATTAAAGACAATATACCTTTATATCAGATATATTATATGGGGGTCGTATTTTTCAAGTCCCTCTGAGACAAACATATCCCTTAAGAAAAATTCTTGACTAGATGGCCCATAAACTCCACTTAGTCTAGAATTGCTCACAGCATTTTAGCTATGCATCTCTCCTTCTGGGCTAAAGGCATGTGTTATCAGCTAAACTGAAAGCAGTGGCAATATGCTCACTTAAGTTATATGAAGGCCAGTCCTCTACAGAAAAATATGTGCAACTCAAAAGGAGTCCAAAGTATAGGCAAGGAAATACTTGAAATTGCTTCTTCCAAAACACCTTTAAGTATAAATATGCTCACAGATATTACAATGTCAAAATCAGAAACCAGGGCTATAAAAGAAACATCCTAAAGTGCTATCATTTTGATGTTACTCTCAAAAAAATTGCAGACCAAAATAACTTCTCATAGGTATGCTCATTTTATGCTCTATTGCGCTTTCCTCTTCACTCTGATTTGTTTTAATAATTATGCTTTGTTTTGACATTTTGAATCATTTCCATGACATTCAGCATATTATCTGATCTGCATTACAAGCTGTCACTGAAAATGTGCAGTGCAGTAAAGTTAGATCTGAGGTGACAAGCAAGTGAGCCTTTTTTTTTTACCTCTAAACTTCAGTTTCATGAAAACCTCATTTCTCACTGCATAAAGCTCTTGACAACAGATTGCTGCTGTGAATGTATGGCAAATTTTCCCAGGGACTGCAATAGTTACATAAAAATGTGTTAGTCAGACCCAACTTTTACTTTCCACTAAATACCTAGTATCACCACTGTTTTTTCCTGTCAGTTTTCAATTTGGAAATGTAAAGTGCAGAAGTGTTTGCCCATCCTTTGCTATGCAATGAACACTCTGATGCCTTCCTTGGGTTTTAGTACTAATAGTGTATATTTTTATCTCTTGAGACACAAGGTTTGGTCAAAGCCTTGTTCAAATGAATGAGAAGACTCACGACTTCCAGAGGACTTTAGATTAGAGTGTGGGATAGCACTTGGGTAACTGTGAGACAGCTATCAGTCCTTGATCCTGAATCTGTCAATTAAGGTTTGTCTTTCTTACTTGACCATCAGGTGCCTTTCCTCTAAATAGCATACATAATTGCTACAAGATACTGTATTCACTTTTATTGCTCTTTTTGCATGTCTTAGAGGGATCTATTGTTCATACTGCATTGTGTGAATGTTGTACAGATAGAAATCCTGCCAACCACCAGCACGTGGGCTTTGTTCCATGCTCCTCATCACTTTTATCTCAGGTACCTTCTTGAAAGATCAGTTTAAATTTGCAATGGTGAGGCTTAATACAAAAAGACTATGGATAGACAGGAGTTTTCACAGCTGCAAATTTTGCATTTGCAGTTTGTCAATTTAATTATTCTTATCTGATTTTCATAACTCTCATTGGTTCTGTTAACAATATCCCTCTCTGGAAGTTTTTCATCTTCTTTAAAATAACCTTTTGCAGTTACAAAAAAAAAATTAACCCAATGTTTCCTTGAATAATTTCATGAAGTTCATTCATTTGCCTTAATTGTCTAGAAAAAAAACTGGGCTCCATTTTCCGTGCAATTATTTTCTGTGACTGAAATCTAGTCTCTCTCAATTTTCCTATCTCTGTTTGAAGGTGAGCCTTTCCCAGTACAGCTATCTTTCCTTCAGACTAAGAGATTTGACTATTCAAATTTTTTATCTCATTTGTCATTCTCCTGTCAACCTGCCAACTTGTCATTTTTCAATCTACCTGTCACTTAATAAAAGCAGACATTCAGTTTTTGGGCAGCTCATAATGAAAGACCCAATGAAAAAATACAATTACAGCAGACAGGAAACTTTTTCTGATGTTTTCAAGATTAAAGCAAAAGAAGAAAAACCTGTTGTGAATCCAAAGGAAAGCAAGGCCAAATAAAACCCAAAGGGGTTGTTTGATGTTCAGTGGACTTTGAAGGCATGTAAGGGACCCATGCTGATCTATATCTGTCTCAGATGAAGACTTTCTTAGGTAATTTCCTGAAACCCAAACCACCAGCCTTTTGTCAGGATTTTACTAATTTTCCAAATAAAATAATCAGATACCTTTCTGCAAAACATCTCCACCTTTTAGTCTTAAAATATCAACATTCACAACAGCTCTAGAATGCCTATAATGCAAATTTTCAGTGAAAAACCTACAGATCTAATTCAATTAAAGATTATTAAAAGAAAACTTGCAATGAAATTCCTTTTTGTAGAGATGCCTTCCAAAACACAATCTTTATCTTCATATCCCAGCTTGCAAGAGATTTAAGAGGCTGGAAAAAGAGTCAGCATGACCTATTTTGTTGCAGTGCTGCAAACAAGATGAAACACAGCTATTCAAGACTAAGAAACTCAAACTACTGTATTTTGGCTGCTAGAGCTCAGCAGCTGGTTGCAGCTGGCACGAGGGAGCTGAAGGCTTGCAGAGGGGACAGTCCTCCCTCCTCCTCCCCCCTGTTCCTGCCATGAGCAGCAGGAGCAGCTCCACAGTGTGTGGCAGAAGGCCACATTCAGAGAGTTGCTGCTACCAAGGTTTTGACTGCCACAGGGGTGAATGCATGGCCCTAGATCCAGCTAAAGCTGATGCTGAGCCAAGTAGTTGTACCTTAAACTTTTGAGTAAAGGTTTCTGCAATGAGGTGAATGTCATAATTTATAGCTCCTGATGAGATTTTTCAGCATCCAGATCCCTGCATCTGATTCTTTTTGATTTGTTCTTCATGAGATAAGGTGACTTCTTAGTGGAAGTGTCCAAATGGTTCTCCTACTGAAGACATACAATCTCACAGTGACTTGATGTAAAAAGCTTTCTTTAACAAAAGTCTATTGATAGAGTCTTATTTCATGACAGTTAAATTACAAATCCAAGGCATCAATGTGGCAGGGGCAAAAAGACAGGGCAAAAATATGAGAGACTCTTGTGAGGAGGTTGTGGTGCATTGCACTGTGCTGCAGAGCTAACTCGTGAGACACAAACAGCATATTTATCCAAGCAATGGCATAATTCTTGTCTTTCCTAAATGGCAAAAAAGTTTGTCTTTTGTTCATCAAGCATTCTCCAGAAATAAATACAGCCAGGTTATTTTATAAGCAATGCTTACTTGAAATGGACCAGATGGATGGTAAACGAGACCTCATGCATCACTCATAGGATAGTGGGAAGTCAAGATGGCTCCTATGTTCCTTTAAACTCAAACTGATCTAAGTTTCCCCCTCCTCCATGTCAGTTGCTGCCACTCATGGCCTTTGACTCTAAATGTAAGAGTATGTGCAAATATAAAATGAAACACCAGTCATAAGAGGAATTATTTTGAAAAACAGCAAAACCAGCTTGGCCTGATACTTGGATAAATATGGTACATGAATGTCACCACTGTGAAATTAATTGGTGAATAAAAAGGGGGAAAAAATGAATAATTACACATAAAATGTGTCTTAAAATAAGAACTGAACTTAGTTGTGAACTTCCTGAGTTATTATTAGGTCTAGCCACAGAGAGAAAATATGGTTCTTAAGTGGTGTAATTGGGTACATATGAGTAGTTACACAGTCAATAGCTGCAAACCTAAGTCACTTTTCTTAGTAACTCAGAATAATTGGGGCAATTAAGGATGAAATTTATTTATGAAAATGGGACCCAAGATGGCTGTTCCTAGCAGACACTGAAGGAGAGCTTGTAAATGAGAAGGAAAAATAGAAGGTTAGATTCATTTCTAATAGTAATGCAGCATGTTAATTTTTTTTTATTTTTATTTGATTTCTTTCATCTGAGAAAGGATACTTTTGGGATGAATGACAGAGGTAACATTTTCTGTAATCAAGAGAAATGTGATCATTCTAAATAACATATCAATCATTCAGAAGAAATCACAAAATCTGGTCCTATTTTTTCACACGATTTACCTTATATCCCCCAGATTATGTCAAGGTTGGACAAAAGCTGTGCACTGGAAACTTTTCAGTAAGGAAACTTGTATTGGTATTCAGTTAGTACAACACATAACACAGCTCTTTCTGGTGCAGAGTATTGATCCATCACAATTTTTCATCTTTTTTGCCATTCGCCAAAGAGTTTTAATTTCAATTCAATAATCTCTTTCATTATTGGTGAGATCAGTGATTTCCACAGGTTTTCCCTCAGTACATCCAGTTGCCCCACACAAAGAGAACAAACATGATTAAGAGAGCATGTTTGCAAGAAAGAGTATTCCTATGAGCACTGGGGACAAAGTAAAAATAGAGAATTCCTCTTGTAACACGTTATTTGGATTACATTACATTGATTAGATTTTGAGAAGTCCGTATATGTGGTAGAAATATCAGTCTCAGGTTCTTACAGGCTCCTTCACTCTAGAATGTAAAATTAATTAAATAATAGAAAATCTAAACAGCATTTGTTTATTTGTCTTTAGCAAGATTATGTAACTTCAGCAATACTCATAGTGGCTGATGGAGAAGTGTTGATTATCCCTGGTCACTGGGAATAATTTTTTCTGCTAGTGAAACACCTCCTGGTTAATCATCCTTTAGCGTCTCACCTTCCAGGGTTTCCCCTGAGCCCTTTGCAGTCTGTCTCTTTGCTCACCAGCAATTCCGTCTCCCTGAGAAGGCCTGTGACTTTCTTGACCACATGTTCATGGGCAGGGCTACAATCTGTTGAATGAGAAAGTTTGTATTTTTTTGGTTTTGAATCTTCTTCTGGCTGGATTTGTGTGATGGCCCCTAATTCTACTGCAAAAAACAGGGAACAACTGACCCCCATTATTCTTCTTCATGACACTCATAATTTAACTCCTGTTATGTCATCCTCAAATTTGTATTCCTTCCCAAACAACTCAAACATTGCTCATGCGGGAAATGTTTGGTTCCTCTGATCATGCCTACAGACTTTTTCCAAAACTTAACTCATTCTTCTCTATCTTTTCAAAGAGGACATGACCAGAGCTTTTTTTACCCATGATGGGAGAGAACCATTGTTTTCTGCAATGGCAGAATGACATTTTCTTTTTTGTTCTCTATTTCTTTTCTAGTATTTCCTAGTACTTGAGTAATTTTTTAGGCTGCCACTGAGCACCAACACAATGTTGTCATTGATCAGTTGATCCTAATTACCAAGGTTTTCAGTTCCATACCTTGAAATCAAATTCCTCCTTTCAAATGAAACTCAGTGCATTGTTGTGGGCAAATTGGGTAATTTGGTACCAAAGCTCTCACTTAGTCTAATCCTCCCATCCTGTTTGAATCCTTGTGAAGAGATGAACTGCCAAATTACCAGTTTTAGTATTTTCACTGCCAGTGGAATCCTACAGCTTCAGTGTGTCAAATATAAACAGCATGATCTTTCAGATTGCTCAAAATTTAGCAGTGATTCATATGAAGGAATAGTACATCTAAGCTAGACTTTAAATGGGCAAATAGGAGAAATTCTGATAAGAAGGAAAATGTGCAACCATTTGCCTCTTCCATTATATCCCTTGCTATCAAAACGGTCTGCCTAGATGGATAAACAAGTTTTTAAATAATCAAAATTTATAGCTTAGACCAATTTCTATGAGTTATATAATTAATAATTTAAAGCAAAATCTCACTGACTTTATTAAAACTTTTAGATTTAGTCTTTTCAGAAACAAACAACTGATTTTCTCAGTTATGTAATTATCTTTGCGAGATAAAAGAAACAAACCAAATTTCTCAACAAGGCATGATAATTTCAACAGCCAGATGCTGACATACTGCCACAAGTGGCCAAAGCAACACTAAGTAGATTTTCACAGCATCTAAGAAACCAGAAGAAACCATTGTGTCATCTATTCTCTTCACCTCAGCATCAAATCTCATTACATTTCACTCGATCATCATTTTCTCAAACCTCATAATCAGTGTTTGTCTTAGCCTCTCTACCTGAGAGGCACTGAAACAGCAATAACTGCTTCAGCTTCATACAAGTGGCTCTTCTTAAGCTTCTCTTCACTACATAACATAAATCTCTGGCACCCACAATTCTCTCATGAGAGTAGACACTACTTTACTTAAATTAGGGGAGTTCCTTGTATTTTATATTTCGGTTCTTTTTCTCAAGGTACCCTTGCATACCATTGCAAGATCTTGTGGCATCTTTGCTAGCTCTGCACCAACAAGTTGTCCTTAAATCTGTCCTATAGCTCATAAAAAGCTGAAAGCTAAAAATACGTACTGCAGGGAAGGATTAGCAAACCAGTTCATCTTGGTCCTTTTCCCCATGCATTATATAGCTTTGCCACCTCAGCCAGCAGAGGCACCTGTGGGACCTATACATGACAGTGCTGGTTCTGCATCCATAGAGTCAATGGAGTCACTGGTGAAGCTCAGTGGAAGAAACTCCAGAGTACTTCACACAGAAACTTCTAAATCACATAAAGTCATGTTTTCCCACTGCTGCTAAATTGTTATAAAACAGAATGGCAACTTTTCTTTGCAGTGAGGTTCCCTATCTGCCTGTGTCACAGACAATGTCACCTTCTAGCTAGATAACTGTCTCCAACAATAAGATTCAGAAAAAACCCCCAGCTTTCAAGCAGATTCAGAATTAATGTGAAGCAAAAATGTCTCCTTCCACATGGGTTTTCAGAATGATATGCTGATTAGCTACGCATGGCTTTCTTTTAAGCGGGAAGCCTGATGTTTCACTCATTCCCAGAATTTCCATTAAATAGATGTGTCCAGCAGGAGATAAAAAACGGGAGAAACAGGCAGCTTAAGACATTTTCAAATTATGAAACAAATACTTTGCAGATCCATATGAAGGACAAGGAATGGAAAGGCATCTTTATAGATAAATTTCTTTATGTGTCTTGCTTTTGAAATGGTATAGAAGGAAATAGTATCATCCGTAATTTATATCATTTCACTATGAAATATTTCTGAGTGCATAATAAGTATCTGTCATGCCTAAATATCCTCAGGGTGTCACTCCACAGTCCTCCCACACATATCATTTCAATTCAAGACAAAATTCCTATCAACTCCATTAGGAAAGTAGCTTGAATGAGAATACAGGATTCAATCACTGGAGTATATTGTGGAAATCCAAGTAATCTCTCTCATGTTCCTGGACATTGAAAGTAGTCTTTAAGAAGAAATTCCCGTTATGTGCACCAAGTCCATTACAAAAGTGAACAAAATAAATGCTAGAGATTATTTTATGCAATGGTTTTCATTTTTTTTTTTAAGACACACTGAAATGAAGCTTGGTACAAGACTCCAGTTTTGAACTCTTTCCTCTGTTTTCCAAAATGACCTTGTATTTCATGGGACACAGGATTTTTCTTTTTGGTCTCCCTCTGCCAAAACGTACTGCAGAGATGGACATACACACAAATTATTGCATACAAAATGCACTCTATAGGCACCACTGGAGATGGTAAAGGAAACAAGGATGACAGAAAACAGGAGATGGGGAGATTTGAAAATGAGGCTGTTTTTTTCTAAAGCGGGGTTGAAAAAAAAGTCAGAGTTGTGACACTGAGGTTTTTTTTCTTGTTACTTCATCTGCAAAGACTGGGGACGTCATAGGATCATAGAATCATTAAGGTTGGAAGAGACCTTTGAGATCATCAAGTTCAACTATCAACTGCTGACAAGCAGCTTTTCAGTCTCTCCTTCCCAAGTCTGTAGCACTGGGGTTGTTGTGACCTAAGTGTAGGAACCAGCACTCAGCCTTATTGAACCTCATACAGCTGGGCTCAGCCCATCAACTCAGCCTGTCCATATCCCTCTGCCGTGCCTTCCTACCCTACAGCAACACTCCCTCCCAAATTGGTGTCATCTGTGGGTGTCCTCAATCCCCTTGTCCAGGTTGTTGATATAGATATTAAACAGGACCATCCCCAATACTGAGGCTTGGAGAATCTCACCTGTGACCGGCTATCAGAAGGATGTAACTCCATTTGCAACCAGTCTCTGGGCTCTGCCATCCAGTCAGCATTTTATCCAGCAAACAGCACACCACAGTCCACACTAAAAGCAGCCAGTTTCTCCAGGTGAATGCTGTGGGAAATGGTGTCCAAGGCTTTACTAAAGTCTAGGTAGATAGTTGGAGCTCATTTGCCTTGTATCTGAAGATAAAAAATGGACAGTTGCAAATGGTGGGGAAACTTCTAACATTCAGATAAAAGAAATAAAAAGAGAATCCAGGCTTCAAATCCATTTGCTTATTTTTTCATGATTTCACATTATTTGGATAAAATAATTTAATCTGCTTTCCCACAAGGTAAATTGAAAATAATCAGAAAGTTAGCACTCCTTGCATCTGCTGGTTTGGTTTTTGTTCCTACCCAACATAGACAGCAGAAGACTGAAAATCAAAGAACTTAATCATTGTTTTTGGCAATGTCCAGAAATAAAGGTTCACATGTCAGCTGTAATGATTCACCAGTATGATACACACATATGCACAGATAAGTGTGTCTAATGCTAATAATTGCACTCAAACAAGGGATTTAGCATAATACAAGGTACAAATAAATAGTTTCGTTTAAACAGTCTAGAATATAATATACAAATCATACAATGTGAATATTATCTACATTTAGAGGGAAAACCTTTTCATAAATGGGAGGCAAATACTAAATTGTCCAGTTGTCTAAAACACATGTTTCTCCATGTGTTTTAATCTCAGTGCTGAAATCTACAGTGTCCTGTATCTTCAGTGATAAATACGCTAGTTACATTATGAGCTACAAAGAGTGGTAGAAAATAAAAACTTGAACAGGTTTAGCTGCATCCTAAAGCAACTCCAAGATTGTCTTGGGCACTATAAAAAACATATGTAATTGTGAGCCAGAATTTCAAGGTTATAACAGCAAAAAATATCAAAAACCACAGTACTGGAAATGGCAGGTACTTGAGGAGTAAGGCAGTAATTACAGAATAATGTAATTCCCTTTCCTGAAAATCCTTGATGCATGGTATCCTATTTAACACAGCTTGTGACTACAGAAGATATAAACAAATAGAGGTTTCAGTTCTCTCTAGAAAGGTTGTTTCTCTTACTAGCTAGACGCATAAAAATATTTAGAACAACCCAACAAAACAAACAAACAGAAACCAAATAAAAACAACAACAAACTCTCAAACCCACCAAGAAACACCAACACAGTCTGATATCAGCTACTCACCCTGCCATGAGTGGAAATGATCACAGCAGCCAGGACTCTTGTCTATTCTGTTTTGAAAAAAATTGGTGTGTTCTTGGCTAAAATATTGATTCAGCGCCCTGTCAGAGTCCATAGTGTTTCAGCTAAAGGTCTGTCTCCAGGCTGTTGTGAAAGGGAGAATATTGAGAGAAGCAGCCCATGGTTAGAGAGACAACAAGAACACAAGAACAGCCTGTCTACACAGTAGTGTATCCACCACTTCTAGCCCCTTGCTAGCTCCTGTTCAGAGGCTTCTAGAGCTGGAGCATGTATCGTGGTTATTGAGTTTAACAGTCTTTGACAAACTTCCTTCCATCAATTTGACTAATCACTTTTCTGAGCCCTCTTGGTCTCCAAAGACTCCTGTGCCAATGAGTTAGTTCAGCAACTGACTAACAACATAAGAAAATACTTCCTTCTCTTTCTTTTAAATTTACTTCCAAAATATTCTATTTAGTGCCTCTCTAACTTTGTGCCATGAGGAAAGGTGTATAGTTTCTTGATCACATGCTTCATACTAATCTCATTTTAATAAATCTCTGACCTATTCTGTCTCAGAGAAAATCTTTCTAAAATGAAGAGATTAAATCCTGGAATCCACAGAAGAAACTCCTTACCTCTAATCGCCATTATATTCTTATGTTTTTTCGCTGTCTCCTCAGAAAGGCAAGCAACTGGAATTCTTAAACAACACTGGAAATGTGAGAAATACTTGAGATTTTCATACTGGCATTGAGGTATTTTCTATTTCTGTCTCTCTCTTCCTAAAAATCAGTTGGACTCTCTCCTTTTGGCTACTGCTAAGTGATGATCTGATGCTTTCAGAAGCTTCTAGAATGACGACAAGACCTCTCTCCTGACTGGTAATAGCTACTGAAGTCTGTCATCACAAATGCATCATTTCCTCCTCCATTTGTATCACTTTATGTTTCAACTAGTTTCTTTATTTTTTTTTTTAATCCAGTCACTCACTATTGCATGACTTTCCTGAGGCAGTTTCAATTAATTTTAGTTTAGATTACTCTAATTTTTCCATAGGATAAAAATATCCTTGTGTGTCTATTTGCTCCCTCTTCAATAATATTTGGAACACAGGTTGCAGCATTTTTCCACAGTAAACTCCTGAAGTTATTATATTTTTCTTCTATGCCCTTGCAAAATCTAATCATTGTATTACTATGGTTTCATCTAGCTTTGCTAGTATTGAAATCAGATTTAAAGATCTCTGCTTTGGAATAGTGCCTAGTTTTGAGTTTTGCCATACTTTTCACCTTCCATTCCTTTTATATTGAAGCTTCTGGTACCTTGGAACCAGCGATATTGTGATACAGTTTTAGGTATGGGCAGGATCAAGTTATTAAGCTCTTAATTTTTCATTTGTTAATTGGATGCTCTGTGAGGTATAATTAACGTTTGCAAGTTCACAGCAATTACCTATAGCATTTGCTGAGAGTTGATTTTAGCATTAACCTTTACATGGTTGTCAATTAGCTGGAAAAAATGTATCTTAATGTGTTTCCTATAGTAGTCCTGTCTGGAGACTGCTCCATCATTTCTGGTGGCCATTATAAAAATGGGCTGCTCCTGTTCCCACTGCTTTTTCAAACAACTGCAATGAAGCAAGGGTGACCATCCTTAGTTTCTGATGAGGATACTCTGGTGCTGATCCTTGTTGAGGTTAATGATGCTCTGGGTTACAGCAGAGTGGATGTAATCTTGCAATCTATCTTGTAATTCTTTTAGGTTTTAGGAGGCAGTTTCCATCACCATTAACAAAAAGGAGGAAGTGAGTTTGTACAGCAAGCATCTTTTTCTGGTGGTCTACTTGCTATTTTTGTATGATCACAGCGATGTGAACCCTTCTAACATATAAAACTGCCTGTTTTGAAGTTCATGGAAAGGCAGTTCACACATTTGATTTCCCATGTAAATGAGATGTAAATCAAATGTAAACAAGAATCAAGTCACTGGAGAAAGTCACAGCCCAAGTATGCCAGATGAAATTTCATGCTCAGTGAACATCAAATGTTAGAAAGTTTTATAATTAATTTTTTTAAAAAAAAAGATACTGCCAAATAACTATTGCCTTGAATGGCTGTCTGCTTTAAAAAGGAATGTGTCATTTTAATGAGAGCCCTCCTGCTGTTTCACTGCTTTTGACTATTACAGACAGTTTGTGCTATTAATGCGGTGCTTGGAAAAGTGATTGCCTCAGCTTTTGTTTATGACCAAGTAAACCTGCTTCTGCATGCATGCCGCATAGGAATACCTTTCAGCAATTTTGGTTTTGCTGAGTGAATAATTCTAATGGATACTTTTGTCTGGCTTTCATTTTTAAAGTGCAATTTCTACACTGTGTTCATTACTTTTCATAGTGTCAACAATACACAGTAAACTTAACCTCTGAAAAGCCTTTCCTTTAAAGGTCATTTTTTCTTAGCTGATATTTGCTGTTGACAGAGATATAGCCCAATGTGGTAAAACTCAAAAGCTGAGGTTCTGAGAATATTTAGGAACTAAACACTGACACACCAGAAATGCACCCTGGAGTCATAAATTCATGTCCATATTTCAGTGATATGACTATCTTTCTGACTTGATATTTTTTATTGGTATTGTCAGTTATGGTGGGCCATGAAAAATCCACACATAAATAAATTAATGAAGTGATTAGCTACACTAAATCTCACCAAGCCTGGGGAGTTCTTGCAAGAATGTCTTTAAATCAGTTATTGCTTCTTAGAAGAATAACATGAATCTGATCTGATTGGTTTTATTTAGCCTCAAACATCTTTATGGTAAAAACTATAAGCTGCTGTAGGCAAGGTTCCAACTTGCCAGGTGCAGTACAAACATGATGATAAAAGATGTGCCTGCAGAGACTCATTTGGGCCTCTACTCAGAGAGTTTCAATTACTTTTGGATCATCCCTATTTTTAGTTTAAGCAGTTCTGTGAAGATAGGGCTTTTCCTGGACATGCATTTATCTGTCAAGGTAGAAGTCCCTTCAGCTTTCAAGCTCAGGATGGCAAAAAAACAGATTTCTCTGGTTTAACTCCCTGTGCAGCTTCTCAGGTCCTCCTTAACCCTTTTCACCCATCACCACAGCATCTGTCTGTGCCCTTCCTTGAGTCTGTCAAGGAGTCTGTCAGCTCTACAGTCTCACTTCTGGCTCTTCCAATTTCCAAAGGACATTCAAACCAAAAAATTCTGCTTCCTAGCACAGGCTGGTTCACTGCCAGCAACACTTGAGATGCATTACACAGTCACCGTTCTCCTGGACTGATTATATTAACCCATCAAGACATTCAGATGATAACTTCCTATTTTCCAGGTTTAAATCACAGATGAAGAATAATGTTTTTCAGTAATATACTCACAGGCCAGCCTATTTCATTACCCTCACCAACACATTGTGATAGCTGCAATCTGTGGTAAATGTCCCAGGGATTTTCACTAGCTAGCCTTCAGTTCACATTGGGAGGGCAGTGAGCGGACTCTGCCCAAAACAAAGCAAGGTATGGTCCTTCCACAGGACAGTCCTAAGCCTCAGCTCACACCCTTTGAAAGGTATGCAGAGCGCATGCCAGGTCCTCAGCACCAGCTCTTTTGCTCTATAAACATAATTCTATTTTATAATGCTACTTAATAGTGTAGACATAGCTTTAATTCTAGAAATACAGGGAAATTAAATAGCAACACTGATTTTGAGATGCTTATTCTCTTTTTGTCCCAAGAGCCTTTTCACTCTGAAAACTGCTCCCTGTTGAAAAGGCTAGGAATAACTATTATATTTTGGTTTTCTTTAATAGGAGCTTTAATGGGACTCTATCATTGCTTAACCCTTAGTCACCAGCCAAGTGCCACACTCACTGACTTCCCACTGGTGGGATGAGCAAGAGAACCAGAAGAGTAAAAGTGAGGAAACTTGTGGGTTGAGATAAAGACAGTTTAACAGGTAAAGCAAAAGCTGAGCATAAAACCGAAGCAAAACACTGAAATCATTGACAACTTTCAATGGCCAGGCAAGTGTTCAGCCACTTCCAGGAAAGCAGGGCTGCACCACATGTAACAGTGACTTGGGAAGATGAATGCCATTACTCTGGATCTCTCCCCTTCCTTCTCCCCCCAGGTCTATATGCTGAGCATGACACCATACAATAAGGCATATTCTTGTGGTCAGATGGGGTCAGTCCTGGCTGTGTACCCTCCCAACTTCTTGCGCACTCCCAGTCTGCTCACTGGAAGGGTGAGGCGAGAAGCAGAAAAGGCCCTGGTTCTGTGTAAGCCCTACTCAGCAAGAGCTCCAAGCTACAGTGCCATGCCAGCTACTATGAAAAAATGGACTTGACTTCAGCCAAAACCAGCAGAGACTCGAAGACACCTACAAAGAGCAGCTGACAGAAGAAAAAAATTCAGACAGAAAAAACAGCTTTGAGTTCATAGAATCATAGAATTACAGAATGGTTTGGCTTGGAAGTGACTCTAAAGATCATTTAGTTCCAACCGCCTCACCATGGGCAGGGACACCTTTCACTAGATCAGGTTGCTCAAAGCCCCCTCCAACCTGGCCTCCAGCACTTTCATGGATAAGGCATCCACAGCTTCCCTGGGCAACCTGTTCCAGTGCCCCATCATCCTCACAGTAAGGATTTTCTTCCTAATGTCTAGTCTAAATCTACTCTCTTTCAATTTAAAGCCATTCCCTCCTTGTCCCATTTCTGCATGCCCTTGTAAAAAGTTCTGAATAAATAATCCCAACAAGTAAAACGAGGAAAGAGAAAAACAAAATTTCAGTTCACATCTGAAAGAAGAGTTGCACATGGAAGATGGAATGTTACCACAAATGAAATCAGTTCCTAGAGCACTTGACCTTTACTGGTTGTTATCCACCAAGCTGGGAAAGAACCTGAATAAATGCTAGATCCAGTTCTTTTATTTTCTGTACTATTAGTGGTTGTAAGTCAGTCAAATCACACACACACACACACACACACACACACACACACACTCTGGAGTAAGTTTATTCCTTACATGGCTTTGCTGTGTCTCTTCTAACTAAGCAGGCACTAATATTTACATTGCGGGGCTCCCCAGAGAGAATCATGCAAATCTCCTTGTCCAAGAGAAATTCTCTGGTATTGCCTGAACTGAGGCACTGGATAACAAGGCTCTGCAAATTCTTCCTCCTCGACTGTCAGCAAAAGCTCCTGTAGGTAAGCCTAGCTGATTCTTAAGTAACAAATGTAAGAGGAGTCCAGAACAGCTGCCAGCAGAGCCAACGGCGAGGAAAGGGACTTGCTGTGCACGCCCGAGGGCAGAGGGAGCATCCCAGCAGTCATGCTCTGTACTAAAAACCTACTAACATCTACAACAAGCAAAACATCTTCGGGATTTCTGCTCACTTGATGTCTTCCTTTCCGAGGGCCACTGGGCTTGGTTATCACCCGGCACCTGGCCATGTTTTACGGCATCGCTTCCAAGGGTGGTTGTGTTATTTCTTAGTGCCACCAAGTGGCAAAATTTAATAGTACCATTTTCGATAGTCACTTCAGACCTATTAAAAATAGACATCTCCAGGGCCAGCAGGAGAGCAAAAAAGCCTTCCAACAGGCTAGAGCACCAAGATTTTGCAAATTAAAATAATAATGAGTGTTATCTGTACAAATGTTAAATGATCCAAGTACGGGACAAGCTCACAACAGAGGTAAAATTTAAATGCATGTAAATCCGTAAGGCTCTATTCACTGTAACATCAAGTGCACACTAGAAACATGGAGGAGAAAGGGGGCTTAAACATATATTTAATTCTGTGACCATCTGCTTACAATATCTTACTCAGGAGGTGTAACTTGCTGAGCTGGAACCAACGATACCAGTAATTAACTAAGAATCAGTGGGTGGAAGGTGAAATTTCCAATAGGCTTATGCTACTTTTCATATAATTTAATGGGAGCAAAAATATTCACCTCTTTCCAGTACAATGTAATCATGAAATTTTGCAAGTCTTAAACCATATTAAACCGTGGCTGCAGTTTCATAAAGCAATGAGTTCTTTTTTAAAGCGTATGAACTTTACCAGGTCCAGGAGGTTACCACGGGAGATACTGAAAAGCAACAGTATGATGGAACCAATTGAAAAAAGTATTTCCCAGCTTTTTTCAGATGTCTTTTGAATTTACCTGTAAATAAAGGGAAAGTGGTACAGATCCCAGGGCTACCTCAAATATTTTCTGGGCTGATTTTCCTTATGTTTTCCTCTAGATCTATGGAGAAATAAACATAGATACATTTCTGGAACACGAATTTATATTTCGAATATTCTGCCGATGAAACTATAGAGAGTACAAAATAGCTGTTTGCATTCTTTTTAAAAAATAAAATTGTTAGTGTTTTACTGCAAATGCACTACATTCATCAAGCTAACTGAAAATGTTGTTAGTATCAGAGAAAGAATCTCCCAGCATAAATATTTTAGGGAAGTTGTACTCCACCGGAAGTCCGTAAGCAACTCTTGGAAACAGGAGGGATTCCATGCAATCTATTTTGAAAAGAAAGCAATGCAGCTAGGCAGTCTAGCTGCAGTAAGGGCTGGGAATGTGGGTGCCAACAGGTAGCTGCTGTCAGTGGAAAAACGCTATTACTGATTTCACAAGAATCTGGGTAATATAGTTTTGTCTCAAAGCTCTTATCTATGTAAAAGCATTGGAAAACTGCACACTCAGGCCACCTGTTTATTCAGAGAGCTTGGGGGCAGCTCTCTTATTATAAAGAGTGGTGTAAAATGAAAGCTAAAAATACACTATTTTCCTGTTTAAAAACATGACAATAAAATGTATCACACCATAAACTGGCACATAAGTGCCATTTAAGAATGGGTCGCTGTGCTGAGAGCAGCTCAAGCACTTGTCTGTAGCTCCTGATGCTAGTAAGCATCTCAGGCTCTGAGTGGGATGCCTGTGGCTAATGGGTCACCCCATCCACTTCAAAGGTCAGCAGCAAGTACTTTTTTCTGGCTCCCCCTGCCTCTCTAAGACATTTTTCTTCTCCCATTCCTGAAACACTACGCAAATTTATTCCCAGAGGATACCACAGCTGCATTGCCTAGCTAGGTCACTACACCGGCACCAGCAATAACAGATTCTTGTGCCAGATACAGTCTGTAAACAGCCGATCATATTGGAGACCAGTGAGCAGCTGAGACCTCTCAAACTGAAGGTCTCTGTTAATGCCACCATTTTAAGAAGGCTAGGCTTGAAGAGTGTTTAGATACCCATTATTAAAAGATTAAACCCTATGGTTATTATGATAATGTTGCCCTAAGGAGAGGGGGAAAAAACTTTCCAAGACAACTTTATGTGGGTAAAGTAGAGAAGAGTTCTTTACTTATAGGGATT
>JAWWEE010000105.1:60994973-61076374 GCA_035221455.1 Xenops minutus | reverse complement strand
GTTGTTAGCTGCTCTGAATGCAAGAAACTACCTAGAAGTATAAAAATCTACAAATTCATGAAAACCCTACGGCAACAATAACATGCTAAAGACATGTTTTGGAGGGGAAAAGTTTGAGTTTAATTTAAATAAGGACATATTAACATTAGAAGCAGTTCATCATCTTCTCTAGGAATTTCATCAAGAGTTGCAAGACTAACCCTGTATTTACATACTCGGTCTAACATTAGATATTTTTACAGCAAGTTGATGGTAGAAATAAGCCTTCCCAGCTCTGCAGCCATAGCAGTGGGACATAACTGATGGAGAACGTATCTTCTTTTGCCTGTTACTTCAGTGGTGACATAAGAAACCAACCAACTCTCCTGTCTAATGCACAGAAGAGCTGAAATAAGACTAAAATGAAACTGTGAAAACTTCAAAATTCTACAAGGAAATCATTCATTTAGTAATTTATCCATTCTAGATTTAAAGATCCATTGTAGTTACATAGCAGCCTTACACATTTCCCAAATGGGTATCTTCCTATACTATTCCTTATGCATCCATCATATGCCTTCATAAATGGTGCAAGTTTATCCTGAGGAAAATTTTCTACTGAAGTGCAAGCTATCCAGCTAAATCTCTGTTAACCTGACAGCTTCTTCCAATTAGTCCTTCCTGTTTAAGCACATGCCCTGTCTGCTACTGCAGACACATTCAATTAACATGAAGAAAAAAGTGCAGTAGACAAGCTTGACATTAATATAAATAAATGAGTGTCTTTTCTTCATGCACAAAGAGATCACAGTTCAGCCTTCAACTGAGCTTTCAGCTCAAGGGGATTTAAATACAGATAAACTTTCATTGCTACAATCTCTGTTTGCAGTGAGTAGAAGAAAGGCGACATTAACATAAAAGCCAAACTGTCTTTGAACATCATGTACTTTTAGCTGGATCTCTGGATAATAAAATTAAGAGTGATTTCAGTGTCCTCTAATGACAATGATTTTTTTTTTTTATCCTGACAACACTGTAAAAAGTGACAGCCAATTTGATAACAAGCATGGATTGCATTCTTGCTTAGAGAAAACAAATCTATAGTTAGTTGGTTTTCTGCAAGATCAGAGAGGAGTAGCCTGCTCTGCTTCCTGCCTGGAAAGCATTGTGCACCATCAATCTGGCTCTGTGTAAAACAATAAACCCAGTTTTATACATAAAATTTTATTAGGATACATTCTTCTCAGCCATCTACCCTGAGCACCTCTGCCATTTATTTCTCTCTGTGTCAGTCTCTAACTCTGTTTCATAGTATCAATTAGCTTCTCTCCTGGGTAATCCAAGAGTCAATATACTCAAACTGAACCTGCAGCAATATACCCTTAAATAGTATTCAAGCAACTACCACCTCCATTTCTGATCTGGGAAAGGGCTTCTCTCACTAGCAACTTTTTTTAGTCTTTTGTTTGCTGAAATGGTGGGATAAAATATCTGAATTTTTCTCTCACAAACTTCAGCTGTGATGTCTAAAATATGACAGACTACTAAAGTAGATCATCTCTGTAAATATTATAATGATTTGTCTGTTTAAAAACATGGATTTCCTCAGCTAAAGTAATGCTTCCCAGTGTGAGGCATTTGCTTCATGTCAAAATTCTTGGTTGAATAGCACAGAGTTCATCTGAGGGGCCAATCCTTTCAGCAACAGTAATTATAACCACGTCCAAGAAGGCTAATTATGGTCCCTGTTAATTAGGATCTAGTCAGTGAAACATGCTAATAGGTGTTCCTCAAGGATAAAACACATAACATGAAATACTGTAATGACTGTAAAAAAAATCTGCTAGACAGCTAGAAGGGTGGTTGTTCAGACCTCAGCTGAGAAAACTATTTTTACCTGAACATTCAGAATATTAAAAGCTGGCTGTGTACTTCCTTGCTGCACCATATGTGAACAAGACAGGAAAATATTTACTTCAGTAAAGCAAGAAAGAACCTCCAACTTTTCTTTCCATGTTAATCTATCATAACCTAATGTACCAAAATCTGGAAAAAATTGAAGACACATGTAAGAACTATTATGAGACTTGCAAACATAGGAGCCAAAGTCAATTAGCTGCAAGTGTCCAAAAAAAGTAATTTTAATAGTTTCAAAGCAAATCATGTGTGTTCTGATTTAAATCAAGCATTGGTCCACTTTTCATAAACACTCACATCAGTTATGCTTTTTGCCATATGCTTACTTAGCTAATTATATAAAAATCTACTTCTGCATGTATAAGGAAATGGACTGTGGACTGTTGAGCACCACAATAACACAAAAAACAAGCATTAAGTTCTCTTCTGTTTACCCACACAAACAATAGAAAACATTGAAAATGGCAAAGACAGAATAAAATTTAATTGGAGTAAGAAAAAAGTTCAGAAAACCAAGGACACAGAAAAGATCACAAGATATCCAAGACTTGAAATACACTAGCATGGGGTTTGGAAGAATTTCCACCACACTAATAAAGAAAAAAAATATATGAGAAGCAAATGCTTGGGTGTTTGGGAGCAGAAAGTGAAGAACTGCATTCACGGCTGCAATTCATGTTTCGAGTAATTTGCCCTGATCTCAGCAAAAATGGGAATTCAGCCAAGGACATTTGTTTGATCTCACTGCTAAGCAAGCAGATAATCTGATTATCACCAGGGTCATGTCTTAAAAGGTCTCAAGCACATGCTGAGCATTGGTAGTGCCTGCCTGAAACCCTGCTCCCTCTATGAGCAGCGATGGTCCCTGCAACAATCAGGCCAGAAAATGGATAGCTAAAGCAAAATACCCTTCCCTGCTTTACTTTCATTTTCTGGAGCCTTTCTTCTCTCTGAGATATCCCTGAATTTCAGAGATAAACCTGACCACTTCGAAAGCTGCCTGAAACAAGGCAAAGTTAAACACTATGCCAACAACCAGAACCACCATCTCTTGACATCTTGGTATCCTAGTCATCTGGTATTGCTCAGAAGTTTAGTACAGACCAACTATATTTCAACTTCTACAAGTAGAGGTCATGTTGAAACCAAGAAAATTTGCTAGATTGCCATTTCAACATTTTTGTTTTGCTGGCTAGGTAAACATAGACTGAAGTGCACTAAGGGAAATGCAATTTAAAGATAGAATTAATACATTAACAGTTTGAATGTTTTTCTTGGGAAAAAACTGCTGAGCATCAATTGATTTGTGCAATGTTTGCTTAAAACCTTAAGGCTTATTCAAAACTGACACACTGTGAGTATAATTCACCACTTAACAGTAAAGCCACTGCCTTGGGTGATTTCAGCTAACCCATTTCAGGGTTGAGGCATACACAGTCTGATATCAGAGCTCAGCTGATACTGAGGAGGCAATTTTAACTCAGACATTTATGAGTCTGAGAAAGCACTTGCCTCCTACAGTGGCTTAGAAACACTGACATCTGGAAAGATGGACTGAAGTAGAGTCAGTGCTGCCCAGACTGAGCAGTGCTGCTGGTCACCTGGGGGCAGAAGGCTACAAATCACTGCAGATCTAATTCAAAGCATAATGCAAATCTGTGTAAATGAAAATAGATTGTCTTCTTGAGAAGCTGCATGATTTCTAGCTGAATTACAGCCTGGACATTTTAACTACCACAAATATCTCCCTGATAATTTGAGCTTAGAAGGGTTTGGTCTGGGGACATTTACAGCCTGGAGTTGGATTCATGTGTGGATCAGAGCTAAAACTGAGGAGACATGTCAGATTGCCCCACCTCTCATGCAGGATTTTAACTAGGGTAACAATTGGAGGAATTTTTTGGGACTGTGCTTGCTTGAGTTGCCTTCCCACTGTGGCCACCATGTTCATCTGCATATGGACCCAGAACTTGAAGTTGCAGTGGGAGCATTTTAAGCAGTTTTTAAAACAGCTTGGAAAATACAGATTCTCTTGTTTATGTTTTTCTCTGTCTGAGCTCCTGTCCAGACACCTGCATGAACAGAGATGGCTTAAATTGCATTTTTCCTCATATCATTTAAATAATTTAGAAACACTGAGCAAAGGGAGTGAATGTTATGTATTTGAAAGGTCTTTCAAGGGTCCCTGAGAGAGAATTAAATTGCAATCAAAGTGGAGGTGGTGCTTTCCTTTTTCAAAACTCAGAGGAGGTAGCACTTGAGAATCCAGTAAAAAAATATTAAAATAACAGCACCCCTTGCTGAAAATGGATGTCCTGTTTTCCACAAGTACAAAAAGAAAGACCATGCTTTCTTTGTCTTGTATAATAAAATGCTTTCCTGTAGTTTTTCATCTATACCATTCACATATAAGATGCTCCATGCTGTAAAGGTTTCTATAGCAACAGAATAAAATCTTTAACAATAGTAGCTGGTTTTTTCACAGGTACATTTATCAGTTGGTCATAGTTTAGCCTTTGAAATCAAGCTTTTGTCTTTATGGACCTGCACATCTAGAATGAGCTACTATTTTCCATTTAGCTTACATGAGTGAATAGTGATGCCTTAACTCCAATTAACTAATGGAGAAATGAATACAGGAATTTTAGCAGCAGAGAACACACTACCATGTCTGAGTGCTTCAGAGGCTTTGAAGCATGTATCCAGATCTCCCTTTCCTATCCTCAGGAATTTATTACCTTCATGTGACGCAAGAGACAGGGAAGAGACAGTCAGAAGCATGTAGAGAACGAGAGTCTCCAGAATCATACAAAAGTGCTGTGGCAGAGCAGATTGTGAGATGAGGGTTTACAATTAGGAGGCTTCTGCCCTGTCTGGCATACCATCTTGTGGAACACCAATGAGATGAAAATGATTGTTTCTGTTAAGCTTAATTTCCCATTCAAACTATGCTAAAGTTAAAATGAACTTTGTTTCCTGCTGCTTTATTTGGTAGCTCCTTGGGCATTCTTTCTGAGCACCAAAGTCTTCTTTGCATGCATTGCAAAGAACCGGTGTAGTCCCATCCCCACCTCTGCTATCACCACAGCTTGTTACCTCTGCTATTCACCACAGCTTGGTTCTGAGTCCTGTCGCTTTGTACGTCCTTGGATTTACTTCTTCGCTCAGCCCTCTGCAGGAAGAACAGTGCTGACCACGCGAAGTGTGCTCAATCTCCATCTTTCAGTCTTTTCAAGCAGCTACTTTGGCCTAAGTTTCACTCATCAATTAAACTTTTTTTTTATCTTTTGTCTCAAACTGTTATTTTATCCAGAGTCACATAGCATCTCTTCAGAGTATTTCACATTGCAGTGCTTAATTGCAGTGTGCATTTGTGCTACTGGAACAGTACAAAGCCATAAAGGATAGAAATGTCATTCTTGTTTTGGGGTATGAATGCAAAAAGACCAAAAAAATGTGCCTGTTCTTTGCCCTTCATCATTATTCTGAATACAGGCTATTATTCAAACTAAGACTTTCAGTCACAGAAGAAAGAAATTTTTCTGTTGAATCAGGCCTTAGAATGCAAGAAGCACAACTTCTGCTTTTTGTAGGATGCTGTATTTTTCAGGGTCTGAAAGGCAGAGTACAGACAAGCTCCACAATCTGGCATATGGTAAGCAGAGCTGGAGATCTTCCTCCCTGCAGAGAGCTGTGGCACTATGGTTCTCTGGTACACCATCCTAAAGAAGGCACAACTCTGCTAGGACTTACCCAGCCTGGACCAGACAATTTAAATCAAAATTTTGTTCCATTTTTAAGTGCCTTTTCTGTTTAAAAGTAGCCTTTCCAGAGCTACTGATGTAACATTGGGTGGAGGTGGTTTCAAAGCAACCTACTCTTTGCCATGCAACACATTCGATCTCTGAACTGTCCAGGTTAAAGCTTCCCAGCCACAGTCCAGCAGCTGAGTTGCAGTGTGCCTTCATTCTGGAAAACCACAGCAAAATCAACTACAGACCCAGGAGGGACTTGATGAATCTTAAAGTATACTGATTTTATTTTATGGGCTATCACAGCAGATACTTTCAAGTTACCATTTTTGGTGCAAATATTCATTCTAATTTAACTCAGTTGCCCTTCAGTAATTCAATAGACGATCAGTCACTCGGCAGGACAAGGCACCACAGCAGTGAGTGAATAAAGGAGACAGGTTCTGCTGCTGCCTTGTTACCTCTGTTTAGTCACACTGCATGTGTCACCAGGGAGCCAGGATTACTTAAATTGCCTACAGCTTTAATGTTGAATAGTTATTACGGATAATTGTGGCTCATGTTCATTTATTTTGGCAACATGACAATGAGATCACTTTTAGTCCTTGGTGGTGGCTTTGGGAGGCTGATGGAGAGGCAGATAAGAATGGAAAGAAAGTACTTCCCCAAATTTCAGATTCAGAGGAGCTGTTGTCATTCAACAGAAAATATGCCCTGGGTTTCAGGCTGCTGTTAAGCTAGAAATTATATAGGTCCCCCCACTTAGTCTATCAGAATTTCTACACTGATAATGAGACTGATAATGATCTGTCCAAAAATGTTCATTATCTTCCATTTCAGCAGCTTATAACTGATGCAGTTAGCAGGAAAAGCTTATTCCTTTGATTTCTGCTTTTCCAAAAGCTACTGTAAACTTTCAAAAATCTCAGATGTGTTAACATGGAAAGCATATGCTGACAGTGCCATAGCAAAGGGAGCAGTGAGGCAGTGAGACACACAGGTTTAGCAGGGATGCTGGGAGGTAACATCCCAGAGGTTACAGGGATAAGGTGTCACCTTACAGATGACAGGAACAACATTCCTAGGGACCACAGGAGTGCACAGAATTTGCTACAATCCATGAGCTGGTTGAAATGAAAGCAGAAAGCATCAGTCCCATAGAGGGCAAGGAGAAAGTGGTTTAGAAACCTTTTGTTTCTATTATCTCTTCTCGAGTTGCAGGAGTTTCTCTAGATGAGATGGCTTATTTTCTAATAGCACCTGCCTTGTTAAAGCTAGAAAACTTTTTGGTCTTTTAGGGATGCTCACAGCACAGGGAGGCCCTGGCAGCTCCAATGCAAAGCACTGGTGAACCCCTCCCATGTCTACTAGAAATTCAACCCCTTCAAGCAAATTATATCCGAAATAGATATTGAATGTTGTCTTCTTAAGACTCAGCAGGTATTTTCACTTAAGTACTTCAACAAGGCAAAGCTTGTCACTCTCTCAGTCTCCTGTCATCCTGGGCGGATGCTCCAGGCACTTCACAGCATGGTACCCTGGTAGCACGGTGAAGACTAGGCAAGAGGTTTCTGCCTTCAGAGGTCCAGGCCCACTTATGCTTAGTGTGCTCCTGAAAAGGTGCTGCAGTGCCAGTTTGCAATTGCTAATCGAGTCCACAGAGCTCCCTGTCAAGTGGCCCTATATCAGTCTGGGAGCTGCTGTGGTCCGTATCTCTTCAAGGCCTCCAAAATCTGTAATTTCTGAAGACCTACTATGACAATTACTTCAACTTCACAGTCATAAAAAGGTTTCTTGGTTGGCTGGTTTCTCTTTCTTAAACTGCCACTGAAAAAGTAATGAAATTTATTTGTTTTCTGTTAGGTTTTTTGGTTTTGCAAAGGAGAAATAAAAAAAAGATCAAAAGTATTTCAGAAATGATAAGAAAATGCATTTCAGAAAACACATTTACATTTTAAGGCACCACTTTGCAGAGAAAATGTTCCCCTGAGATTTAAAAACCAGAGGCAATGTAAGTTTGATAATAACAAGCGACACACGTGCAAGCCACAAGTATGCTTAACTTTTTCTGTGTCGTTTTTAAGACAGCTTTGAAGGCTAGCTATTCCTTTATTTGGAATCCTCAAAATAGCTTCAGGCAGCTGTAAATGTAAATTGAACCCTGACTTACAAGAAAACTGGTTGGAATCAGTAATAAAATATTGCTCTTGCTTCAAGCAAGGGTGGATTACAAGGATGCCACATATGCTGTCTTTGCTCTCTACCTCTATTGTCTTCTGAAGAATTTTCAAAATTTTATTAATCAGAAATACATCCCTGGAAAGCATTTATCTTTTCATCAGCACTGCAATGTCTGAGCTATGTTCATTTCGCCCCTTTTTTTTTAAGTCCTAAGTATCCAGATGCTTTTGTATATGAGTCCCAGAAATAATTTAATTTCAAGAATGCCTTTTTTATGCTCTGACTGCCAGATACCACAAGGAAAAGTGGATTACAAACAGACTAAGCAGCTGTGTGTATTTAATGCAATGGCAGGGGGTTTTTTAGCTCTGAGATTTATGCAAATTTAATAATTTATTTTTAAAACTTGTTTTGGAGGTTGACATCTTAGGTTTGTCGAGTAGCTGGGGTTGAACTGTGATATCTTGAAAACAAGTCTTGGAAAGAAGAGGAGCGATTTGAGACAGTCGTACCCTGACTATGCCTGATGTTGTTCCACTGAGGATAAGGTAAGGGTGATGGACTGGCCTAATGGGACAGACACTTAGACTCTTTAATGGCAACAGGAGTTTCTCCACTCCTACCCAGGACTATGCCTTGACCCAAACTTAGGGACCATCATTAGGGAATGTATGTTCAAACCATGCATTCAGTCCTTCTTGTTGAATCAACACAGAAGATTACAGACACATGTCTAGGTCACAATAGTTTTTGTAATAAGGAGCCCAGACAGAGAGGCCCTCTGTGGAAAATCTCTCTTCCAGGGACCAGTACTATAATACCCCTGATCCAAGAACAGATTTTGCATTACTTTGGCACTTCACTTGATCATATACACATGTTAAATTGCCCAAATCACCTCAAACTAAGATGTCAGTGTGCTAATACTGCTCTAAGAATATACTTCAAGCAGAAGAGCACTTATTACAGCTTTCTAAATTGCTCTAGACATTATGATCTGTTTGCCCAGAAGTACTAAAAGACAATTTGTAATGTGATCATTGCAAGGAAACTATAACAGTATTTAATCCCTTAAGTATTTCCTATACTCCTTAATGATGACAAATCACATATTCCCCTGAAGTCATCATACCCAGCAGCGTGCCTGGAAGACATACCATGTGCACTCTTACACATGGCAAAACTTAGCAAGTCAAAGCAGAAACACTGGAAACACACAGCAGTTCTTTAGAGACTGGGCTCTACATTCTCTGTGGAAAAAGAGTTATTCTCACCAGTTCAAGCATCCATTGCTATTTTTGGCACTCAGTAGTGACAGCCACGCAATAAATTCCCCTTCCTCAATTTTCAGACCATAGCATGAGACTCATCTTTTCACTAAGACAATATACTGATGGATTTGTAAGGTCAAGACCCCTCTTGGGGTCTGATCTTTCCGAGCAAGAGTTCCTGTAAGAGCAGAAAGTTACTGCCCACATATTGCCCCACACACACATTGTGTGACACAGCATCTCTGGTTTATAAAGAGACCACAGAGATGGCAGAAATGAGCTGTCCCATTTTTTGTGGCAGAAAATATGTCAAGATCTCTTACCCCCCTATCTGCTGTACAGAAACATATCTTGAAAGGTAAGAGCTGCTGGGTGAATTAAAGTGAAACAAATAGATAAATTAAAAGCAGCTTTTCCTTCAGACAATTAAGATACCAAAAGGAGGAGAGCCAAGGAAAGCTGCTGCCATTGAAGTGGCAAGGGTTCATTTGTACGGAGCTGCGTTGAAAATGTTGACTTTGCTTTCAGTTTTCAACTTAGGCCTGGAAACAGCTGAAGCAAGCACTGTCTCAGGGATTTCCCTGTGAGATGAACAGGTATGAAGTTAGGGCAGGGTAAAACTTTGCCATAAGAGCCATGGATTCAGAGCAAGGTCGAGCCTTGGTGGTTGAAGTCCAGAGCTCTCTTTGCATTCAGCTCCCAGGCACTGCCTTCCCAGGCTGAAATTATTTCCTGGAGCAGCAATCAAGGGCTGATTTCCCAGACCCTATGCCACATTTTTGCTGTTCATTGTCATATGGATATGCAGACTGGGTGGCCACGGACACAAAGAGAGTACACAAAGCAAGAAATGTCTTGGGCAATACTGAGATGGTATTAACAGCAGGAAATCATATTTCCTGCGCAACGAAACCTCCTGGCTTCAGTGTTGCATTTCTCAATACATTTAGCAGGCTAAGTAAGAACATTCAACACCACTGAGTTTTGATGGATACCTGAAGTACATTCAGAGAATAACATGAACGTACTTTGCTACTGTGGTCTAAATATGAAATTTTGTGCTGCATTCCAAGCTTACAATTTGTTAAGGAGCCCTGTTCCATAATAGTATTTCAACAGTTTGTTAAGTTGGAGTTGCCTTTCACATAATTATCCTGCCTTCTATGTCAGCATACCTTTCTGTTACTAATACAAATCCCCCCCCCCCAAAAAAAATAGAAGCTGGAACAATAAGAAATAATTGCTAAGAAATAAGAAATTATTGCTACTGATACAGACATAATAAACTCCTCAACAGCAATAAATATGGTTTCATAGTTCATATAGCCTTGCCAAGACATGTAATTTCAAAGACCAACTTTACGAGTCATTCAACTGACAATTGCTGGATCAGAGGCTGCAGGAAGGAGCTTCCATCTTGGATAAGGCAACATGTACCTGTGGACAGAGCTTCTCTTGGGAAGGTCATACTCTAGTTGCATAGTTTTTAGTAGAGCAGATCTCTGCAGGTCAACGATTTATCTAGGGTTGATGAGCTTCAGCTTTCACTGTAGTCATGAAAAAATCAAAGGGATTATTCACTGATTCAGGAAGCATCTGTCTACTAGCAACTTATTAAGCAAAATAAATCACTTCTATAAGAAAAACCCTAGTCTTTGCTTACTTAATTGTCTGTGAATAACCTTGCTTGCTCTTCAGGAGAGACATCAGAAGATTATTATTTTTTATTGTTTATTATTTTTCAATTTTTTTCATTACTTAAAAAAATAATGCATGTGTGTTTACCTTGGCTATGATGCAATTAGCATCAATGTGTTATATGTATTAGCTTGGCACATGAACATACATTTAAAAAACAATCTGTGCATGTTCTTTTTGTTTTGAAGTTCTTGACTTGACCATGTTTGCCCCATGAAAATTGACAAGATCAAGAAATACCTTCACACAGTTTTTACCAGTTCAGAAAGATTCAGAACTGTAGTAAAGATTCATATAAAGAGCATATGGGAATGAATTAGAATATA
This sequence comes from Xenops minutus, assembly GCA_035221455.1. NCBI lineage: Eukaryota > Metazoa > Chordata > Aves > Passeriformes > Furnariidae > Xenops > Xenops minutus. Next base: position 61,065,250 of record JAWWEE010000105.1, on the reverse strand, counting down.
ATGCAGATCTTCATTTTTGTACATTGGATTTTGTAACTTTGGTCTTCGGTATACAGAACGTACATTCATGTAGATCACCTAAATGCCATCCTCAGTTTTTAAAAAATGGACAGAATTGTGGAGCTGGAACATAATTTCCAGGTGGGCATCATATGAGCAGAATTCCTTCTGCTTCTATGACTAATAGGGAGTTTAATAAGACCAGACATTTAGCTGCTCAGAGGCATACTAAGCCAGGTCATGGCTCAAACAGCTGTGTACTGGGAATCTCAGGTTTCATTCCTGTGGGAGAGAACAGACAGGTGGGCAGAGGTTCTTCTACATGTTATTCAGAAGTCCAGCTCTTGCTGTTGCATGATCTTTAAATCTATTGAAAATTTTTATTTCCTCTGTATCCTGTTCCACTTGAGGGTGACACCTATGGCCCAAACCATTGTATGGTCTTTTTCTACCTGAAAGGAGGTTGTAGCAAAGTGGGGTTTGGTCTCTTTGCCCAGGCAACTAGTGACAGGACAAAAGGAAATGACCTCAAGCTGTGCCTGGGGAGGTTCAGTTTGAACATCAAGAAGAAGGATAGTTAAGCATTGGAATGGGCTGCCTAGGGAAGTGGTGGAGTTACCATTCCTGGAAGTGTTCAAGAAACATCTCACTGTGACACTTAGTGGTCCAGGTGTCAAAGTGGTGTTTGGTCAAACATTGGACTTCATGATCTTGGAGGTCTTTTCCAACCTAAATGATTTTTTATTCTACAATTCTATGTCTGTGACATTTAAGCAAGTGAAAACAGGGTCTGTGTAACGGGAATTTCTCAGTGATGTTAGCGCTGAATAGCATCACCAGCCTGTTACGAGTCATCACAGAGACAGATTGCAAATACCTGCACTGAACCTCCAAGTGCATTCAGTATAAAATAAATCTTCCCAGAAGCCACAGCAAAATCAGACTGACAAAACCTCTGCGCTGCTAATGAAAGTGCTATGTCTTTTCTGCTGCCAAACCCAACCTGACTACTTATTAAACATTAGACATGATTTACTATATGTGTGACCGTAAAAATACCATTTAAAATGTCCTTATAATGCATTTACAAACACAAAGTTCAGTTGCTTCAGAAATTATGGGGACCGGAATCCTTTGCCAGCAGTCTTTTAGGCACACAGTCTACGCAAAACATCTCTTTTCTGATTGTTTCAATTCTGGGGCACGTGGAAGTAACGGAGTTTGGTTTTCGTCCAATGCAAGGGAGCAAGTGAAAAAAAGAGGAACCAGAGTGACTTTCACCAAAATCAGCCAGATCAAGCCATATTGGGTTTTGCAAGTTAGTTTATTCACTTCACATTATCTTTAATTTTCATCCCTCTTAGTGCTTGCTTCCAACTGGCTTTTAAAATACAGAAACATATTTTTAAAAAGTTCTTGCAAGACACGCACTTTGCAGGCTCAGAGGAGTCAGAGAGTTTGAGTTAGGATGAGATAAGCACTCAGAGTGCTTATCTAAATAAAACTTTCTGAGGGTTTTCATGTTACAAACAAGCATCTTAGCTGCAATCAGGGATGTAAGAGAACAGGGCTGGCCTTGGGACCAAGTGCTCCAGCCATCATTCTTCTATTTCTGACTATAACTAAAGTCCATCCATCCGACCTTTGGCCAGTCATTTAGCCTCCCTCCATCAATCCACTGCATGTAAAAATGAGATAGCAGTACTTCCTTTTCCTTCAAATATTGGTTGCTGCTGTCTGTCCTTAATGCAGCCAGAACCGGGACAGCTGTCAACTGCTTAGTATAGAGAATTCCCCAACTCTGCTGGACCCCAAGACATCATTGTAACATTAAAACCATAGCTGATAGTGTGGGATATTGAAAACCCATGTTCCCTCCTTGAGAATTTCCTTCTCAACTTTGTTTACAAAATGCCTTTTTTTTTTTAATAACAAACCATACTTAATAAGGCCATGTGGTAGATACTTTAGAAAGATGTATTTAATGAGAAAGAAACCTTGACAATTTTAAGCACTGGTGTTTTTTAAAGGAAAACATCAAATATTCTAAGGAAAAGGGTACTAGACTGTGTACTACCTTTTCAACTCATCTGATCATTTCCTATATGCAAGCTCATGTCTCAAAGTGGTAGCTGCCAGAAATTTAGAAAAGTCCAAAGATCGGCTTGAACGTCTGACTTGTGAGAGCATCAATGAGAACAGATGTATGCTGAAATTCCTTCTCTTATTGAATTCCTACCAAGTTTTACCAAATTTTTTTTTGTTCCAAACATTTTAAGTTCTTTGGAAGCCAATGCAAAGTAATTAGCAGTTGAAGCTAAATTGAGCTCAACAGCAAGCTTTCATACTGCCTCTTGACTTGACAGATGTTCCAATATTCACTAGAGGAGAGACTATTACCAAGTTCTCTAAGACTCATGTGACAGTGATGGGAGTAGTTGCTGTTCCAATACACATTTTCAAGATTTTGGCATAGGGATACCATGAAGTAAAGTCTTAACTTTCAGCTTCAAACACCTGTTTTATACTGTATCCATTCAAAAATGCATAGCTGAAAACATTAACTCCATGCAGATCTTCAGACAGGTGTTTGTTTTAAAACCACAACAACAAAATAATAATAATAAAAAGAAGGCAGCTCTTTTTTACCAATTGTATGCATCAATATGAAATTCTCTATTAACTGTGGTGCATTTCTGACTATAGAGGTAGCAAAGTAGGCTGATGTCACTGGGATAAAAAAAAAAAAGCACATTGCCAGAGATCTATAATTTACTGCCAGCTTCTTTGCAAGGCAATGGAAAGCTCTGCTGGTGGTTGAAATCAATATGCACATCATGTGGGAGCTGACAAAATTATCCAAATACAAACACAAACCCAAGAATTTAAATAAAAGTTCTCCTTAACATAAAATTTTATTTAATTCTTGGGTTTTCATTCCCAAAGCATTTTGTTTTCACAGACTGGGCAACTTCAAGGAGCAGACAGAGAGCGAGGGCTCTGTTCTCTCCTACCATACGTGCTGCTGTACAGCACGGTGGTTGGCAAATTTTTATGGGACAAAGGAAATGGGAAATTACTCCTCTCACTCCAGGGGAGCCCCAAACCTACCTTGTCACTAGAACTTCATACAGAAAAGTTAGTATCTTCTGCGGAAAACAAACTATAACACAGAAAGCTAGCATAAACGTCGCAGTTTTCTTTGCAGAACAATGTAGATATTGCACATAATTCACATTTTTCAAGAGGCGTTTTCTTTGTGAATCCCTGAAGATTAAGGATAAAGTCCAAAATATCTCACTATGAAATCTCAACTTGTTTGTGATTTAACAGTAAAGTGTGAACCTAACATTGTGAGCTCATCTTGACCTTAATTGTCTCTCTGCTGACAGTGGTTTAATCCATGAAAGATTACTGAGACAGCTGAAGTCTGCACTTTAAGCCATGAAAATCTAACAAGGCATTTGTTAGTGTGTGTATAATGAGTCTTTCTTCTCCTTGCATCTGTTTCTGCAGCTTCCTCCTCCCTGGCTCAGAGAGGCACAACCATGCCTTCTCTCTCATCTGCTCATGTCCATTCACAGCACACTGGCAAAGAATGCTTTTCAAGACCATCAGTTTATAACCTCATCTTGCAACCTATCCATGGTGCTTCTTCCATATTCCGTAGAGCATCCAGTCTTGGCTACTTCTTTTCTCTTCCAAGATATCCCATATTTTGTCCCACCTCCTTGATCTCTTTTGCTGAACAATACTAAGAGACTTGTTAGGCTCACAGTCCCAGTTTGTGTCACGTACCCATGGAGTTTCAAGTCACTATACTTTAGCATATGGAAAGTGACCCATAAGGTAGCACCTTAAATTACTCCAGTAACTGCATCCAAATTACTTCTAAAACTTGCCTTGCTGTGACAACTACCAAAAGCCATGATCCCTGTGCTGTTTGTCGCTTATTCATTCACTACTGTGGCCTACCACTTTTTTTTTTTTCCCCTTGCTGTGTGCTTGGGTTATACACTCCTTGAGGCTGCTTTTTATTTAGCTCTATTGAAAGTTTCCAGAACAATGTATGTATAGTCCACAATGGCCAGTAGATTAATGCAACACAGCAAAATGTTTTCAACTAACATTGCATGCTGTGTTATTTGTGTTGGTGTAAAAAAACCAGCATGACCCACCTATGAAGTTTTTTAAAAGTAAAGTTTTGTTATATTTTTTGTTAAAAATAATTCTCTTTGTAATACTAGAGAGCAAAACTAAAACACTCAATTTCCCACAGCAGGTATTTCAAGACGAGATGAAAATAAGGATTGGGAAAGGGATCATTATGAAACTATAAATTGAGAAGGGAATCACTCCATGCACAGAAAACAATTCAATAAAGAAAATTAAACAATAAAAAAATACTACATTACTGTTAGCAATTTTACCAGATGTTGGATAGCATGGCCATGTTTCAGCTCACAACTGTCTCATATTTGGTTTTTAGGAGAAGGTCTATATGAAATACCTAATTAACTTTTTTTTATTTGCAAAGGAAGGCAGGTTTCTGTTTCAAGATTCGAATTCACTGGACTTTGCAAGCTCCATCACATAGTTCCATTATTTCAGTTTCAGGTTCCATTTTTTCTTATGCCTAGTGTATTATGAAAAAAGCTTTCCAGTTTTCTGATGAAGGGATGAATAAAGGGAGCCATGGGGGATAGCTGGAGGCCTAGAAACTAGAATGAACTTATGAATACGTCCATTTAATTAAAGAACATCATATGCCAACAAAAGTGTTGTTGGCAGAGTAATGTCCCTCCCAACAGATGTCATTACAGACAAAGGGTAAATATCATGCAGGAAGACCTAATAGTAGAACAGCCTACTGGGACAGGAGAAACCTAGTAATACAAAAGCTACTTCTAGCAGCAGTTTCTACTCAGCAGGATTATAGGCTTGCTCTGGAACTTTCAGCCTTGCATAGAAAAGTTCACAAGCTATCCAAGATTTACACCTTAGATCTATCTTGGAAATAGACATTGTTGCCCTCCAAAGCACACAAACACACCATGGGCTTTATATTTCACCTTGGAGTGAAGCTGGATAGAAGTACAATTGACTTTTAGTACTAATGACCTGTATCAGATACTTCCAGTCCATTCACTCACTCTTGCAACACGGACCCCTGAGCAGATGGCACCTGCATCCGTGAGCAATGAGAAAACCCCTGGAAAGCTAAAAGCCAGCTCCTGCACCAGAGTGGGCAGAAAGAGTTGCACCAGGCAGTCACCAGTTTCTTCAGAGCAGCCCACACCTCAACATGTACAAGAGCATTTGGGCTCTTCCATACTCCACTGGGTGTAATATCAACCCTGCTACCTTACTACCTGGTGAGCCATTCCTCCAGCTCCTGGTACTTCCTTCCTTCTACTGTGCCAGACCAGGAATGGACCACAGCCAAACTATTTAACTGAAAAATAAGAGAATAAGAACATAACAGAAGGGAAGAGAAACAAAACAAACCTGAAACAAACAAAACAAAAAACAAAAAAAACCACCAACAAACAAGGACAAAACCAAAAAGGTGAATGGAAAATACATGAGAAAGGAAACATACAAGGAAATTATTTAAAAACTGCCTGAGCTTTAATGTTACCTCTTCCCATGCAAACTGGACAGCAAATGTTATTCTGTGTGTGCTACTGGAGAACAGGAAAGGCATGTAAAGATTCTTTTATTCCTTGCTTACTTGCTTTTAAATACATTTTCAGCTAATTTGTATTATTTACATAGTTTAGTATCAATGAAAAAACAGCTTTATAACCACCTTAGTTACTGCAAGATAAAATATCTGTTAACTGAAACAATATAGGTTAAAATAGACTTGAGCTACAGGGTTCAGCGGCAACTGCCAGGATGTAATACTTGCTGAGCACAATTATTCTTTCCTGCTGGCATGGAAACATGCTTTCAGCTGTAGTCACTTAGGGCCCTGGCCAATTATGGCAATAGAAAACCCGCTGTTAATGTCAATGGGCTAGCTAACGTATTCAGAAAATGGTTGTAGTTCAGCTAGTATACATGTTTGACAAATTAAATGGAAAGAGGATGTCAAAACTGCATCTGCCTAAAGAGATGAGTGCAGAAAAAAAACCCAGTATCTTTTTATCAAGGAAGCTGATAAGCCACAGTTTTGATTGATGTCATTGCAGAGTTTCCAGCCTTGAAAGCAGGTCCTTCCTCAACAACACTGAGTTTGTCAGGAACAAGCTGCAAGAAACCTTTTCATCTTTTTCTCTGAAAAGATGACTGGTCTCATGTAGGGAAAGAAACTACTGATGCAGTATGTCTCTGTGTTGCAAGCCTTTGATACAGTCCCATTACTGTTCTCAGAAAAGAGCTCAAAAGAAAGTCTATAAGGTAAATGTACATTTATATGTTAGCCTACATGCTTTAAATGAGAGGGTCATTCAAGTCAGGTCACACAGTCTGTCCCAAGACTAAACTGTGTCCTATCTTTATTAATGACTTGGGTCTTGGGTTAACATGTAGGTCATGCCAGGAGGAGAACATCAGGATTTAAAATGAATGTGAACAATTGAAGAAATAGTCTGAAAATTATTCAGGGTACAAAGGATCATGCTAGGAGTGAAACTGAATGACACACATACAACATGGGGAATAGCCAAGATATGTTGCTAGATAGAGAAAAGTATTATGCTCTGGAGAATACTTGAGAACTCCAGCTGGAGTTTGAGCGGGTTATTCCCAAAAAGATATAGAAAGGCTGGGCATAATTCAGAGAAGAACAGCCACAAAGTTTTCAAAAATAAGGTATACACATGGGAGTGGGGAGAGGGGAAATGGCTTTTACCAAAACTGGAATGAAGAGACACATAAACCAGAGCACAAAATTACAGAGTGTATCAAAATAGTACAGCAACTGACTTCTGTTGAAAGATAGAACAACAATTCATTTAATTTGCAGTAAGGGAGGGATATTTAGGATAGATAGTAGGGAAGTCTCAGCATTCCACTCAGTACATGGTACCCCAGGGAGGCAATACCTCAGGAAGTTACTGGAACCTCATTATGAGGTTTTAAGGATGTTCAAGAAACACAGATGTTCCTTACCCTGCCTTGGGGGAGGGGTATTGCCTAGACCACTTCCTAAAAACTTTTTCATTGCTGTTTCTTTGATTTCTTATGTTAGTCCCAAATGCTGGAAAACACCTAGGGTGAGAATTTTAGCTGCCCAGAGATTGTGTCTATGTGATCATCAAAGCAGAGGGAGAGTGAAAGAAAAAGACCATTCACTTTGATAAGTGTGTGAAGGAGTTAAAAGAGGAAACATTTTTAGGCGAAGAAAAATAGTAATTCATCAAGTAAAATGAGCAGATCTCCAAACGGTTACTAGGGAAACTGAATGTCCATCTCACCCTCCCTTCAGCAGTTACCTGCAGAAAATGGTTGATGCACTTGAGGGAAGAGTCCTTCCTCTTCAACAGAAACAATAAATTTATAGAGAGAAGTACTTCATATTCACTGAGACAATAAGCCAGCAAGAAGGTCACAGTATGAACTTTTAAGAGTATTTTTAAAATAAGCCTAATTTTTCTGAGTAAATTTTTTCTATAAGATACACCTCTAGCCTGAAAGCTTCTCAATACTCTGTGAACTTTTGTAAAGGCACCGCAAATTACTTCAATTAAGTCTTTTTTTAGCCTGATGATGCTAACTTGGTTTTGTTAAACACAATCAACAGTGGCAGAAGACTTGGCATTTGGGTAAATTTCCCTAAACTGTAATGGAATACTGCTAATAAATATCTGGGACAGAGTAGTTCACCCATATTATTTTTAATACTACTTCTCCCAGTAACTTTAAATAATGTCTCAACCAGTAAGCTATTTGTTTTCACAATTAACACCTTCTAATTTTGGCTGCTAGTATTTAAACTTAGTTTTCTTATTCTCAGCAGGCAGAACTTAGCTTAATGGGAGCAGCGTATATGCTCCTCACCCTCTTTTACCACAGGAAGATTTAGGAGCCATTCTCTTCATTCCTTTCCACTTCAGCTGGTAGTCAATATATCCAAGCTACATTATGATTTAGAGAAGTGAAATAGGGACACAAATGTCTACTTAATTCTCAGAAATATTACTCCATTTATAATCAAAAAAATAAGAGGACTTTGCTTTGCACTTCCAACTTCTTAGTAGCCAATAGTTCCATTAAGACAACTTCTCTCAGGCCTAAGCTACAAAAACTTCTTCTAGTTCATCTCCCTGGACTGTCCCTGTCTTCTGCTTTTGCATCTTACCCACTCAGACACAGACCCCATCAAACTACAGCCATTGCCTTCCCTTGTGTTCAGAGTCCAGAAAAAGTCACAGCTCTTTTCTTTCAGTGCACCACCCCACGTTTTCTCCACTGATTTGTGACACAGGAGATGTTTCTTAGTTCTTTGAATATGACCAAATAAAGATACTCTAAGTCACTCTGCCACTCTGATTAAATGAGATTAACCTCTGCTTCCAATCAGCTTCAGGGAAATCTGCCAGCTACAGCTGCCCTGTGTCCCCTCCATCAAGGGGATCTCAGGAAGTGCTTAGAAGATAAAGAAGTCACTTTCTTACTAAAAATTTTTTAAGACAGGGTAAAAATCTTACTTTCATTGCTGTAAAATTAGAATCACTAATTCCAGCATTCCCAGGAGGTGCTGAAGTCCCATCACATTTAAGAAAGCAAATCTATCAGTGCTTCACACAGCACTTGGGGACTTTTGGATAGAAAGCCCTTTTACAACTTCAAATGTTGGTATTGTGACTCTCTGCCAAATGCACAAAATAAGCACTGCGGAGAGCGAGAACACATCTCTGTAATGTTGATTGTAACCCATTATCAGAGTATCCCTGAGTGCACTGTACTCCTGCAATCCACTGATTGAAGAAGAGTGCTAGATAATATATGCTGTTGGAAGACATAGAAAAATCAGCAGGTTGCTGTCACATAACTAACTATAAGTGAAAACAGATAATGCCACCATGACAAAATGAGTGCAAGTGAAAGAAACAGTGTGTGGGTGATGGGGGAAGAAAATGAATCAGAAAACTTGAAAAATATGTATTTTCTAATTTTTCTCTAGTCTTTCAACGTACCAGAGAAGCATGCTGCAACAATAATTATAGATGATTGCAGCTCTGCAGATGCCATGTTGTTTCTGTTTGTGTAAACAATAAAACTGCCCAGGCATTCAAGACTGATAAATCATAGCTTTCCCATGCAAGCACACACACAAACACACACACACAGAACACAAAAATACATCACCAGGTAGAGTAGGCTATGAATTCACAGCTACTCCCTGATTACTGCCCAGGCAGGCATATGCCTCTCACCAGTAGACTGATTCGCCATCACATGTTGACAGGGCAGGTAAAAATCTACCTGGGGGCACATACCCACTGAGTAGCCAGAGTGCTACTCTGTGTTCATACACTTTTCAATCCATAGGAACTAAATTTTGCTTGATAGCACACTGTGAGGTGGAGTATTCTGTGTGTTTAGTACATTAAAAATATCTGCAGCTCTTCTGGCCCATCCTTTTTATTTGATCTTCTTGACACTTGTGACTTCTATTCTTTCAAGAAGTCAAAGTACTTTTATGTTAAAAAGTGAATGTACTTTTTAAAAAAAGATCAGACATCTTTATTAGGGCAGCCCCTGGCCAAGCAACTGCAGGGAATGTAAACTAATTCCTTTTGTAAGTATTCACTTTGGAAGAAACCAGGGAGACTTCCATGATGGAATTCCTGTGTGGAGAATAAGGGGGCAGCAAGTATCTGAAACTGTAAGTAGCTGTAGAAGAAGTTACTGAACAAACTGAAAATGACAACTAATGTATCCCCATTATTCCTGAGGAGTTCTAAAAGAAATCAAGGATGAAATAGTGAGGTACCAACAGTGGTGAGTAACTGGTTAAAACGACCTTGCTATCTCAGGGCTTGATGATGTAAAAAAGACATTGAGTTTTAAGAGAGACTTTGGGAACTCTAGTGTAAAAGAACAAGTAAAACTGATGTTTGTAATAGGCAAATTAGTAGAATTGCTAGCAAACAAATAAAAGGACAGGATTGCTCAATTCCCAGAAAAATACAACCTGATTTGGAAGAGCCAGCATGATTTCTGCAAAGGGGCATATTCTCTAACAAATCTTTGAAGTGCCAAAAAAATGTCATAAGAAGAGTATTTGTGATTTCTGCTTGACCTGTAAGTCAGTGTCTTGGCAACAGTATAGGTTCATGAAAGGCACAAAAAATGATCAAAATAGGGATGGACTCCAAGTTTTTAGTAAAAAACATTATTTTATGAAAAATTTTCAGTTCCCAACACCAGTTGCAATTCAATGGAAGGTTGTACAATAGGTTCTGAAGCCTCAGAGGTTGAACTTCTCATCCACCCCAAATGCCTTACTATGTTATCATAAATGAGTGCTCATATCACCATTAGATTATGGCTTAGTTCTAGTCTAAACTTATCATTAAAAAGAGAGGGAAAGAGAGCATTTACGAGCTTCAAATTTTAAAAGATAAGAAAACTATGTCTTCATCAATCACCTTAGTCCTGAGTCATTAAACATTTTATTGCAATTCTAAGCAAAAAAGATTTTATTTCCCTTCACTCTCATCCTTCAGGATCAACTACGCAACCAATGTCTTGAGGTACCTATTCAAAACAGATAAATAGTCTTGCCTCCCATTACAGATGTATTTGCCATTATATCACTCAAATCTTACAGGGCCTATGCACATTTTCAATACAAGTTTGGTCCAAAATGTGAAAAGTCAACAAGGTGGGGCAGTAGATCCTAAAAGCAGCCATGCCTTTCTCAAACAGGAAATATTTGTCTCAGTTATTTCTCCTTCTTTCTGTTTTACCATTTTGCAGGTCCTTCATTGTACTTCCGTGACTCTGCATGGTTTACCATTCATGCTAGAGAAGTTGTGCCTACGGGGCAGTTTTCTGATGAGGATGGACGGTATTTACCTCAGCACTCTTGTGAGTAAAAGACCTTAAAATGCAATCCTCATTCAGGGATAAAAAACCCAGTTGTTTCTCTCTTAAACAGTATGTGAAGCTCCCCAAGGCAGAACATTCACAGTAGCTATTTTAAATCACTGAACAATGCATAAAAAGGTGTTAAAAATTCTTTCCTTGGTCTTACACAGTTGCATGTGTAAATGAGCATTTGTTGTTACCAGTGTCAGTGTTAAGCATAAGGTTTTCTGGATATGTTAGAGTATAAGGAAAAGCATGAAGGACTGTCTGTCTATCTCCTCTCTGGGGAGAGGAAAGAAAAAAAAAAAAAAGATCATTCCATGCCAGCAGATGGCTACAACTCATTACTGTGTAAATGTACAATGTGGAAAGAGGAATGACAAATTAATTAGAATTCACCAGAAATACATAACAGAGAATGATATGTGCTCATGCCATTTTATTTCATGTCACATTAATTGAGTACTAGATAGCTGACAAAATGCGTTAAACTAACCATAGCTTTCACTGGCAGTAGCTGAAAATTTCTCTCACACAGAGATTTAATTTCCTTACAGACACTGTGACAGAGTCGGCAGCCGTGCACACACACCCCCCCCTCCAGTGTTACTAACTTCCAGTACTGTTCATTTCACTGTCAGTTATTTTCACTCAATGTTACACTAAGCCTTAGACTATTAAATTTCTGATGAAAATGTAGCTTACCCCTATTCAACCAGCAGCTTGTATCCCTGGATGGCTCAGCAGAGGAGCCCTGTTTCTCCAGGACAGGAACCTGTGCGATGGCAGGGAGTCACAGGTCAGTTTGATACGAGGGAATCTTACAGGGAAAACCTACATAAAATGCCTGCCAGACCCTTAATGAATAACTTGAAAATACTTGGGTTACTGAAAACAGTGGCACAGGCACTTTTAATGAGGATTTTGAGTTTTCTACAGCTCTACCAACTCTGTGAAAACATGAGCTGTTTTACAAGTATGTCTAATAAGGACCTTGAAACTGAGATACCACAAATCCCTTAGATATCCTGAATAGCAGCTGAGGTGTCATGACTCAAGTCACTCATGGCACACAAGTAAACACAAATAAGCTGACATGTCTTAAAAATCACTGTGATCTGAAAGATGCCACTTTTTTATTCTGCAGAGCCGTGCCTCAAATTCAATACAGTAACATTTTTGCATGATTAGCCACTATATAAAATGAAGCTTTTGCTTTAGCACCACCTTGTATAGCCTGTTCACAGGGGTTAAAACCAACTTGTGTCAGTGGGCAGCCTTCCTCACCACCCACGCTGTGACTGCCCCAGCCTGGTGTCACTCCAGTAGATCAGCCCCACACTGAATCATAGAATATCCTGAGTTGTAAAAGTTCATTGAGCCCAGCTCCTGGCCCTGCAGAGCACAATCCCCAAAATCAGCCAGGGCTGGGGCCAGCCTGCCCATGGAGAAGACACTTAGGGCTTTCCCGGTTCAGTCTCTTGAGCTGGCAGGGCACAGCTGTAAATCTTGCCACCATAGCCTGCTCTCCATCATCTTTTACAGGGGGAAAGTGGGAAAAGAAACACTGCATTTCTATACAGCTATATGGTGACTCAAAACTCCCTGAGGTACAGTAGCAACACTAGGGCAGCAGTGATGTTGCAAAGTAATATCAAGAAGTGTTAGCTAACCAAGAGGCAACAAAAGGCATAACATATTTGAAATCAAACCAGCTGGGAAAAAAAAACAAACAGTTTTTACAATTGCTCTGATCAGTTCTATGGACCTCTATGCAGTGGTTTCAAGATCAGGGCACCAGATGAACATTGAAACCATCTTAGTTTCTAGAAGATCATCTTGCTTTGTTTGTTGCCATGTGAAAAGTGAGCTGTCAGTGAGCAAACTAATACAGCAAACTGCCATCATAGCTGGGACCATGACTTATGGGTAAGATAAAAACACAACACTGTGCTACTACCACACAACTATTTCCAGCTCAACCTTGCTCTGCCTTTCTGAGGTATCAGAGCAGCACTATTTTTCATCCCTCACTCACTTATCTACACTGTCTAAATGTTACATTGATTTCATCTTTACTAATCAAGGAGAAAAGCACACCAGCAGGCAGCTGTTAGCTGTCCAAAAGATGGGACAGAAAGAGATTAGGTTTGCCTTGCAGTGTTTAATTAAAAAGATAAAGATACCTTTACATTTAATAGACTGCTGCATGAAGCCTCATGCAGAGAGCATTCATCGTTTGGCTTCTAAAGATCTATGATCTTCTGACAGAAAGAAATGGGATTCAGCAGCTGGGAGGGATGCTGCAGGACTAGGCTACGCCAGGTACAGATAAAATAATCCCTATGCTGGAACTGGTGAAGAGCAGCTGGTTACAGAGCAGTCATTGAGAATGTCTGATTAGATACAGCTGAACAGTGGGCAACTCACAAAACCTTTGCACATACTAAACCAGGTGTTAGAAATTAATGTATTTCCAAATTTTTTGGCAAAATTTTCTGATGGAAAGCATAAATATTTATTAACTTAATAAAACATCCAGAATACCTTAATATTCATATTTAACAGAAACACAAAGAATAATTCTAAAAAAAAAACATTTACTGACTCTCTGATGCATCATATTTCAAGTTAAAGACCAGCACGACTTTGAATAAACTTTGACTTTGAACAACTATTGGTTAAATGGGAAAGGCAACAGCTGGAAATACTTTTGCCCCACAAAGACCAAAAGCAGCAAAGCCTGGTTTTCTATGCGTTTGTACCCTTTGTTGCTATATCTCTTATTATTGTAATGACTCCACTGCTCGACCCATGTCCCTTGTGATACCTTATGGGGTGAGTGGCTACAGATGCTGGCATGGTGTGGGCAATGGGTACGGAGGCAGTGGTTGGTGTCCTGCTCCCAGACTGAACACACAGAGGCTGGACTCTGCCCCTTCCCCCTCCATTTGGGCCCTAACTGCTTCTTTTCTTCTACTGAGTCACAGATTTTCACAGCACTGTCAAGTAAACTCTCAACTTTTTTTGAAATCAGCTGAGTTATTAGGGAGGGCAACTGTGATTCCATAACCTTATTTTCTCAGGGAAAAAGGAAAAAAAAAAAAAAGAAAAGAAAAAAAAAGAACAGTAAAGTATTAGGAACAAACAGATTTTTTTCATTCTTTCAAAATTATGCTGGAAGCAAGAGAAATCTTCACAGCAGCTCATAAAAAGGTCATTTAAATAATAATGTATAGGATATATTATTCTCAATAAATGTTTTAGTTTTTACTCAAAAAGAAGGCTCATCCACTTTGTACCACTGCCAGATCCTTCTGCAGATCAGATTAATCACCTATACAGGTGATTAACTACAAAGCTGAAATTTAAATAACCAGAACTGAACTTTGAAAATCAATAAGCCTGGACGAGAGCTAGAAGTTGACCAAGAGATTGTTTTCTTTTAACATATGCTAATTTTTCATAAATCTTCAGCATAACATTGAGAAGCCTAGAAACCCATTATTTTTGTGCCCACACTCAAGTGATCTGGCCTAGTTACAGGCAAGAAAACTAAATGCAAGCCAGGAAGAATGCAAAGATTGTTCAAAGAGATAGAGAATCAGAACATAAATAAGCTACTTAGCATGGTTTATGCAAAACAGCTGTTACCTTGTTAATGAGATTGATTACAGGTTTGTTTGATAAAGTCAATCACAGCTTCAATACACCTAGATGTCCTAAGGCACTTCAATTAGTAACACATGATGTGCTCATTTAAAAAGTAATCACTCTTCTATAGCAATAAAGCACACGAGTAATGAATTAGAAATTGTTGCAGGGATCTTAAAAGTCATATCCATGGGGGAGCTGCTGCAGTGTTTCTGGTGAGGGGATGGTTAGGCTTTTGGTAGCAGAGCCATTTCCATTTTCTAACTCAATCAGAAAACAAATCCAGTTTCAAAATAATCTCATTAATACTTACCCTGAAAACCCAGAATCAGCTTATGCAGCTTTTCAGCTAGATCGGTAACTTGAAGCAATTTACCACGTGAAGATGCAAATGCTTTTATTAGTAAAGTAACAAAGTAGAAAAGAGGCAAAGAAGGAGAGGGGAAAAAAAAACCAAAGTAGAAATTGATATAAAATCATCACTTCTAAAAGGTGAAGATGATCAAGACTATGCAATAAGGAGAACTAATAGGCAGTTAGGCTGGGTAATCTAGATCACTTGTGAGAGGCTGGGTTTACCACAAGACAAGTCACTGCAACATATCCAAAGCAAAATTTTTCATCTAGGAAGAAGATTTCCCAAGTGCCCTGGGAAACCACAACACTGAAGAAGAATGAGACGCAGAGCAAGTGTGTAACGTAGTAAGTGCCTCTAAATACACTTAGCAATCAGAACTTATAAGCTGTCCTGAAGAGTGAACAACTGAGCAGCAAGTGGGAATAAAGACATGAATTTACCTTTAGGAGTGTCACAGGTGACACTGTTGTAAGATTTGGTATGCCCACATTTCAAAAGATATTCTTAAAAATTAGACAATGCACAGAAAACCTGCAAGAATGTTTCAAGAATGGGCAAAACCCCCATAATTCCTGCCATAAGGAATTTAAATAGCAGCATGTGTATCTTAACAGGGAAAAGATTGAGAAGTGACATTGCAAGGCATACGTACCTTCACAGGGGAAAAAATAACAGGTTCCCCAAAACTCCCCAATGCACTGAGGAAGGCACAAGCCAAACAAGTGGCTGAAATCAGAACCATGACAAGCTCTAAGCTAGACATGAAGCAAGTATTTTACATCATGAAGAAGCCATGGAAAGGGACAGATGAGTCTCCATTGTCTCATGTTTTCAAACAAAGGCTAAATGCTTTTTAGAAAAACAAGCCTTAATCAATTTATTGGATTCTGCAGAGGACATGGAAGGAAATGAGATTGCCTGTAAAAATAGAGAAATCAAACTACCTGATCTAATAGCCTTTATTGAATTTATGTTGAATAGAAGAAAGGATTTTTGTGTTCTAACAGAACATCCAGGATAAAGATGAGATCTAAAGGCTCATTTTACATTTAAATTTAATAAAATTAATACACTTTTCAGGAAGGCTTTAAGCTTGATAGCCCGGGGAAGTGAAGCTCTTTTTCCATCCAAAATGTGTCTCCTGAACATTGAATCCAGTTTACCAACACCCATCCTGGTCCATCCCGGGCCAGAGACACCTGTGGGAATATCCAGCCCTGTGGGGCCATTTCTGACTCTGGTTCAGAGAGGAACAGGAGTTTTGACCCACTGGTGTACTTCTTCGCCTTTTTACATTCCCTAGTAAAGCCATCCAGAAATTTTAAGACAATTTTTTCCTTTGGAAACTGTGATTGAAACAATATATTCAACAAGATGAGCAGTAAAAGTAATTCCAACAAGGTAGGTGTGATGTTCATAATTTCTAATGTTAGTTGGCAGGTTTGGAAAATAGAAAGTCATTTGAAGTTTGAATTAATTCATTTGCATTCATATTTCATATAAATAATCAAAATGATACAGCTGAAATAAAGAGTTTTAGTGGCTTTGAAATTAATGTTCCTTAAATTCCATTTCACAGGAAATTAAGTTTCTGATTCAAGACAAAAGCAAAACTTTGAAATGGCCAAAATCCCTATTAGCCAGAAAGCAAACTTCCAGCAGGTACACCCTGCAGTACTGGAGGGGTGAGAAGCAATTGCTTCCCTTTTTCCAGCTGCTGAGAAATATGACGTTTGCAAAGCTCGTGAATCAATCTATTTTCTCAAACGCACCCAAACTTCACAGATCAGTGAGAAAACCATATGTTCCTGTGTTACTAATCCATGCCTGGCCCACATTTCCCAGTTTTCCTCTGGTTGTGGCAGATGAGACTGCATGGCAGAGACACGCGAGGCATTGCCACTGCAGACAGGGGCTTGCCAGGGTTCAAAAGCCCGTGCAGCAGAGTTCCCCTTGGCTTCATCCAAATCATCTCAGCCAACTCAGGTAGGAAAGGAACTACCTTCAAGGTAAAAATGCGTTTAATCTTTTTTCCACCTGCATTTGTCCTGCTTCAATACAGACACTTGCATTACATGTTTGTCACACTGAGTAACGAGCCAAGTTTTGCTCCTCATGTAACTGGTGTGACCAGAGCTGGCACCTGCCATTTCACAAGGAGGTTGTACAAATGTGGAGGGTTGAGAATTTTCTTATTCTTCCTGGGCAGAAATTAATCACTTCCAATCCATCAGCTGTCTAGTCCCATGACAGGCAGATGTGACAAGGCAGCTATGTACTTCATCACCTTCCCTGACATGCATGTGACAGAAAGAAATTGTATCACAGCTGCACAAAGAAAACCAATTAAAAAATCCAAGTGACTGTTTTGCCCTTATATGCAGGTATTTAGGTCTCATTAATGTCACTGTGAGCCATAACACATGTATCAAAGAGGAACACCCCCCTGGCTCATTTTGTAATGTCACAGTGCTTGGAATTCAGTCACAGACTTCACTCTTGAAGACTGAGCTCTCTGATTACTCAAGATATTTTTATTTAAGAACAACAGTTATGAAGTAATTAAAAAAATAATCCAGAGGAGGATTCATCAAAACATTGCAACTGTTTTACAAACCTGAACGATAACATTCATGATAATCTAAAAAAAATATAAAAATCTAGAACCTTTTTATGCACAAAGAAAAAAATGTCTAAGGAATTTATTGATGACAGCTGATTGGTATCTATTCAAGGAAGGAGTTATCTGGTAACAGATGGGCCTATAATAATATTAATATCCTCACCATCTGGCTTTTAATCCATGCTTTTCACCAGTAGATCATAAAGCACTTTACAAATGAGGTCAAATATCTTGTGGGAAAAGGCAGAATTAGATATAACAGTTAAAAGTTGAAGAAATATAAGCAAGAAATGAGGCATACTTCATTTGCTCTTTTTTCAATTACAACAGCAGGTGATTAACAAAACAAGGAATTTTCTTGTAAACACTATATTCTCCATCGCTTGTAGTCAAAAAGGGACGATCTCAGATATGTTACTGTTCAAAGTAATTACAAACTTCAGAGAGTTATTAGGTGAGGTTGTTTGCCTTTTGAAAACAGTAAGTGGGGAAAAAAAGGTGAACACAAATACCTCTTTCCCTGAAATTCTAACAATTTTCTGCATTTCCCTTTGGCTTCAGCCCACCCCACCTACTCAATTAGTCAAAATAGCTCTTTTCACCCAGAACTCATGATCCAGTTTCAGATTTGCTTGATATTGAACAAATAAAATCCTTACCATGTCTCACATGGACATGAAATGAACCAGATTTTTTCATCCATGGCATAACAAGCTGTTAAAACCCCAAACCCACAATGCTTAATGCAACCTGATACCTTCATTAGGCATCAGATTTGATAAGCCAGACTGAATGTTCATGTTAAAGGTTGGACCTGATGATCATAGAAGTCTTTTCCAACCTAAATAATTCTGTGATTCATGTAGACTAAACTGATCTCAGACAACCTGAAGCACTTCTCTGATGGAATTCCAATACACACACAGAGGCAAGCCAAATAGTGAGTTTCTGCACTGCCACCCTGTGAAGTCAATGCAATAGCATGTGCATGTAACAGCACTTCCATGCTGTCAAGTCTACTAAACAGATCTTTTTGCAACCCTGACTGTGTAGAGAAGGACTACAAAATGACAGTCTTTTTAAAGATGATTAAGGTGATGAATGCATCCTAGGCACAGTTCTGCCACAGGTGGTGACCAGATGAGAAAAACTGAGCACACGGAACACCTAAAACACAGGCACTTGGACATTTAAATTGTTCTTGAATTCTTTAGCACATCTGACCCCCCCCCCAAATCATGTACTTTCAACTTTGCTAAGAAAGAAACCTTCCTGAATTTCACTGTTCTGCAGCTGTTCTTTGGAAAAAATGCTGTTGGTACAACACCCCTCAGTCATTTGCTTCTTGCCTCAATGCTCTGGTCTGAAAACTCTCTGGAGCAGAGACCACACATATGCCTGTGTGATATGCATAAGAGGGTTTTCATCCTGAATGAGCATTTGACATCTACTGTAAAATTAATAATATATCTAGAAAGAGGATCCTAATTACTCAGAATGGTTTGTACCATGTTAGCAGATGACAGAACCCATAGTGCTTAAAAGACAGCAGCCTTACATATCGAGCCTTGCCCAGCCCAACATATCCAAAGGTTTCAAAGCCCTACGTTACTTCAAAATGCACTTTCAAACTTTGTTGTTGAGTAACTTTGTGAGTGAACTCCAAACCTAAGGGGATCACAGGCCTACACAAACAAACCAAAGTCCAAATAGAGATTATGGCCTGAACAAAGGGCAGAATGTGGATCTGGGGAAAAAAGCAGGATAAATAAGATCCAAACTTGTGGATCATAAGGATCTTGCTTGGCACAGTTGCCACAAAGGAAAATGAGCATGAGTTACATATTTTCAGTGTTTCTGAGGGAGCTGCCTGGCTATGTTCTCTTTGCTGGAATCTTTATGCCTGTGACTTTACTCCTGCTGCTGCTAATTGCCTACTTCAGGATCAAACTAAGAGAAGGTGAGTCAGGACTCGGGGGCAGAGAGTGGGTAGGCAGACAAACCTCATCTAACAGGCAACTTAGGCTTGTACCATTAACTAAACCAAAAAGAACTGTGATCAGAAACAATATTATGAAATTGTACTGCATTTTAAATCACTTTCTATTTGAAAAATGCTACAGGTATTCATTTAAACTTGGATTGAACCCTCACTTAAGGCTCCATAGTTTTACATACCATACCATAGAAGATTTTACTGTTCTGCACTACAGGAGGGGCAACCAAAATGAAGTAAAAGAATAGGGCAGCTAAAGATAATTTTCTCCTCTGCTTATGCCATGCAATTCTTCAGTGAGACAGGTAGCAGCATTTACACCCCATAAGTAGTTGGTTATTGAGTGCACGCCTCAGTTCTTTCAAAGGACATGCTTGCTTTTAGTTTGTCCCTAAATGCACATTGGCCATTTTTAGAGTAAAAGCAAAATAAGAAACACCCACAACAAAGCAAATGAGCAGTGATTGCAACACACCTGTGTACTTCAAATCAAGGCTGCTCACATAATCTAGCAGGGCTTCACTTGTAGCAGGCAGGGAGTTTCTTTCAGAAGGGAAATCCCTCCACATCAGACCATCCCATTAAAATGGGATGATCTTCATGCCCTCCATGAAGATTGATCTTCATGGGATGATCTTCATGCCCTCCCAAGTTTGGGTCCCAGCTGCAGCAGTAGATCCACA
Organism: Xenops minutus; assembly: GCA_035221455.1. Classification (NCBI taxonomy): domain Eukaryota; kingdom Metazoa; phylum Chordata; class Aves; order Passeriformes; family Furnariidae; genus Xenops; species Xenops minutus. The sequence continues at coordinate 61,044,890 of JAWWEE010000105.1, read as the reverse complement.
TATGTTCTGCTCTTGTTTTAGGTTTCCAGCTGCCAAGGCCAGCTCTGGGGCACGTTCAACACATCCTGAACCTTTCTTTCCTCCAGCCCTTCCAAAACATGTTATCACAGACACTGGACTAAGCTTGTTCCTCAAATTATCAGTCTTTTGAATCTTTTCTCGATAAGGAGCATCAGGGGAGCTAAAATGACAGCCTAGACTTTCTTTGTATAAACTTCAGATGCTTCAGAAGCTAGTTGAGGACCCTACGTGGGACAATGGACCATAATGCTCACAATACAGGGTCCAGTTCTAGTAGAGTCTGTGCTGGGGCAGACAGGTTCATCCTGCCACAGGGCTCCTCAGATAAGCTGTGGCACTCACCCCAAGATGGCCCGGGGTGCATCAGCCCAACAGGACAAGGCTAGGAAAGAAACCAAGGATATCAGGCCAAGTACTGTAATTTGTGCACTCATTACATTTACTCTATACTGCAGTCCTCTGAAATCCTGAAAACTGGGCCATTTAACACAGTTCTAGAAGTAAGAAAAGCTACACATACAGAGAAATGTAAAATAAATTAACTTCCTGTTTTGTATACCATCTCCAGGCATTTAGATCTGAGGCTTTAATAGAGTAAGGTGTTTGTTTTTGTATGAGCATACACCACGAGTTACCTTCAGGCTGCTAAAACTCCAACATTTCCTGTTCGAAATGTGCTTTCAGATGCTGAATTAATCTACTAGGGAAGACTGCTCTGCACACCTAACCCAGCCCTGCCTTTGGTTATAGGTTATCCTCAAGAGTAAGGCGCTGAGTTTTTTATACACTAATAAAAACCCAAAACAATAGTGCAGTGCCAAAACATCATAAAATTCAATACCTATGAAGGAATAAGGAAGGCTAGGTACTGAGAGCTCTTTCTTGAAAATGGTTGAAATGGAAGCTAATGCAATTATTGCCTTTGACTTCAGGTAAAAGCAGGGATTCTCCCTTTCAGTAAATTACCATCTTTGTGCTCATATGTGATAGTCAAGAAATTAGTTTTTATTACTAAATAATATTGAACTACTACTGAACTCCTCTTATCTGGTGATGCTTTTGCTTTTTCATTTCAGTTATGATCAAGCAAAACAGGAAAAGCAGGTGGGTTACAGATGCCATTAGTTCAGGTATTTTGCTCAGGCTCAGACAATATTTTCATTAAGCCAGAAGAGCCCACCAGAAAAAAACCCATAGACATTTGCATTCATGATGCATGATCAACAATCCTACCTTCTTTCACAGCAGCCATATCCTCCTTAGCTGCACATTCTGAAGGTCTGTAAATAAACTACAGCACCAGATGTTAAATCATGCTTCTCTTAAAGAACAGAAATTTTAGCTTTGAATGTGTAGAGTTTAAGCAAACAACTGTTTCCTAAATTTTCTGAGATTAGCAATCAAAGCTGTAACAGAGAGGTGAATGAAGTAGTTGGCAGACTCATTTGCCATAGGAATATTGCTGCTGTGCTTCTCTCTTTTACAAGTGAGAAGGATGCTTGAAGGGAATCATCTGGCTCTATAGTGCCTTAGGGAAGAAGACACTCAGTTTGCAGATCACAGGAGTTCTGGCTGGGACTCTCAAGAGGATGCAAGATGAATTCTTCTCTATTTAATACTTTGGGCATCGCAGTGCCAGCTCTGTCTCGAAGACCTTCTTTTTCTTGAGCTGAGACGTCAGAGTCCAACCTACCAATCTGGCCTTCAGCCAGATCACACAAAACATGCTGAGCAGCTCCCTCTGTGCAAGCAAGTGGAACCAGCTTCAGCTTAAGACTGTTGAGTGAGAGAAAAAAAACTAACCACATATAAGCCTGAGAACAGATTCCTTTAAATGCTAACTCCCTCTCTGACATAATATCCGAAATTCAGTAGGCTTTAGCTGCCTATTTCATTAGATCTCTTTTAAAAAACAAAAAAGAGAAATTTGCATTGCTAAAAGCCAGGCTGCCTTGCTTCATTGTTAAATAAACATTTAATTCTCCTCTGTGCAGCAAAAGAGAGGTTTTGCATAAATGTATCAATATATAGATACCTTATAAATAAAACTAAATCAACTAACAAAACAGCACACAGCTCTCCTGAACAACTAGCTATGACAAGTGCTTTGCGGTAACTGGGCTTTTTTTATATTATTTTTTCCTTTTCTCTGTTTCTCCATGCCTCTTCAAATCTCTGAACCTCCAACAGCACCATCTTGTTTTGAAGATATCCAGCTATGTGGGCAGCAAGCATTTTTCTGGTCTGCCTTCACCACAGGCAGTATCAAGAGGATCAGGCCAATTTCAGGTTCCCACAGCATGGTCACAGCAAAGTAGAGTATGAATTGCCTGTACTATGGCAACTATGCTCCTTGCTTCTCTTAAAGGATTTTATTCTGATTGAAAGGTGGAGGCAAATGGAAATAAGAGTATTTCTGCTGATGTCAATAGTTTGTGCTGGTACTTCACTGGGCATAGTTACAGCCCCAATCTCACGGTTTCTTCTAGAAGCATGGGCAAACTCATACCAATGAGCTACTTATGCACTTTCAATTTAATAAATTAGTTCTTACTAATATATGCCAGGTCAGTTTAGTTATAAAAATTTACCATAGGAAATCAGCATATTCTTATGGAATTTTTGTATTGCTTGGTTTATTTTTCAGTTGATGAGGAACCGGAGATGGCACAAGACACCAGAAGTGCCCTGCTGTATCACCGTGGCCCGTGGAAGAAACCCAGGAGACCTGGTCAAAAAGAGAATAAATACAAGAACTCAAGGACATTTAAGGGAGTCTCACGTTTCAGGAAGCAAGCTTACACCCAATACTCAGGTCTGCAGATTTAAAAATAACCAGCTGTAGATAAGTACCACAGAGGAAAACATACAGAGTGAAGAAATTAATGCTGCGCTGCACAAATGAAATGGCTACTGCCATTCAAAAAGTTCTCGTAATTGTTGTGCTTTGTTGCATGAGCTCAATTAAGCAGTAGTTCATGCAGCTCAGCAGAGACCAGAGACCTCCTGCAACAAACTCTGTAAATTCCCTTACACGACACAGGATCTGGGGGGAAGGACAACACCTCGCTCATGAGCCCTTCCCTGATCAACAAATAATGAGCTCCTGAGAGAGCTGAGCTGGTATACACAAGGCAGGCAGTCTTATTAAATTGAAGATGCATAAATAGCAAGGTCATATCAAGCACTGACATGCAGGAAATTGAAAAGAGTGATGAAGGGGAACTGACTTTTTTATTAGCTTGTACACTTTGGGAAAGATTGTAAGTTTTATAAAGTATGTTGTCCATAAAAGCTGGAAGCAAAATATTACAGTAATGGTGCATCTCATATTGGCTGCGGAAGACAGCCCACAAAAATGTAACTGAAACTATTTGAAAGTTCTATTGCCTTTTGGCTTCTCTGACTCTGACTCTCAAGTTTAAACTCAAACTGGTAAAGAATGAGAAGGGACTATCGTTACTGTCCCTGATGTTCATTGTCCCTGTCTGCTAGTGATTACAGTCTGTAATCACCTCTCAATAAAACTGTTTGCCATTACCAATCCTAAAAGAACAGAGGACAAATGCCTTGTCTGACATTTTGTGTGGGTTTGCATGATTTCAGTTCTCAGAGAATTTTAAGACCTCCTTGGAATCATTTCATAAAAACCCTGAGGCCATGACTATAGGTTTAAAAAAAACTACTGTAATTTATCAAAGTCTATGAGAAGCAAACAGGACTCAAACAGCAAGTACCTTTACTATATGCAACAGTCCTCTCCCATTTTAATACTACTATTTTTAAGAAGACATAATTCATCACACTGTGCAAATAACAGAATATATTGCACTGAATAGGTGAAGAGCAAGTTGTTTGCAGTTGAACACACAACCTTTTGCAGGGAAGTTGAGACAGCCACTGCAAAGAATTTACTTTTTGCATTTAAGAAGGATGCTGCCTTCTTAAAGCAGTGATCTGGGTTACTGATCAAATGCTAAAGGAGTTGTAATATACATACACAATTTCAAATGCCCTTTCTCTTACCACACAACAACAGACTGGCCAGGATCACATGTAAAAGTACAAAATGAATTTTAGCAAGGCTTACCATTACATAAAATTGATTTTGTTAATTTCACAAAATGTCTGAGGAGATTTGAAGTGTCAAGAAGTGATATTCTTTAGCAGCACTTCACCTTAAAATGGTGATATGGATACTAAAGACAATGCTATATGGATACATTGAGTGCCTTTGACACGACTGCTTTCTGAGCTGTAATTGCTAACATGTAGGAGGATCTGACATTCAAGACTTAGTTACGAACATGTAAAGAAAATTCTCAGGCCTTGTTGTTTCCAATTCCATTACCAAATAGTGTCAAGAAATCTGTTTTCACACTACCAGCATGAACACTTTACCGTATTCTATAGAATTCCTTCAAAAAGGAGAAAAATTGCATTTAAAGAACACCATAGAACTAAATCTTTATCTAGATAAAAGCTTTATCTAAATATATAAATGAAAATAGTACTTGTAAGGAAATAATTTGTCTTCAATTATTGTTTTTACTGAGGACTCCTGTATCTTCCTGTCACCAGCAATAATGCAAAGTTAGGATTCTATCTACAACCGGTAAGCATGTTGAAAACCTTCTTGCCTGTGACTGCTTCTTCTTCACTTCCCAGAATAGAATTTAAAGTTTCAACGTTTAAGCTGGAAAGGTAGCTTTTGGCAGGGGAACAACTGAAGAGAATAACTGCTAGGTGTTTATTCCAGTACCTGCAATGATGCTGTCAAGATGAAGCTAGCAGGGGCAGGTTCGAAAGACATGGAAGGTGTTTTTTGTCCTTTTTTTTTTTTTGTAAGAAACACAGAATGGTTAAAACACCTGCCAGAGAAAATTTTGAAAAAGCAATTAGCCAAAAAGCCAGAGGCAGAAAAATGTGAAAGACTGACAGACCAGTTAAATCTTTGAAAATTGCTGAAAGCTGGAAGAATATTTGGGGAAGTTCTTTCTAGTACAGTACTTACACTTCCACGCACCCCTAGGCAATTGCCAGTAGCCTCAGAGTCAGGGATCTGGAAGAGTTAGTCACTTAGCCTGGACCAGTATAGCCATTCATCATATATACTTACCTCCAAAAGCTCTGGTAGGATGTAACACTTGAGGAATGTTTATAGTTTGCACCCATATTACTACTCCAAGCGCAGTATAAAAACCCCAAACTACTGAGCAGCCTGAAAATCAGAAGTTTCAAACCTTCCAGAGATGTAGTCAGTTCAACAGTGTACTATAACAGCAGCTCCAAGCAATCTACTTCCACGGTTAACTTGCCAAAAGCTGAGAAGCTCCCACTGCATCCTGGCCAAGGGTACAGACAGTTGTCATTCTGATCGCCATCAAATCTCACAGACTTTGACATCTGTCACAGTATTTATTTTATTCCATCTATTTGATGTCTTCTGTGACCAAACTAAAAGTTGTCATTCGGCCTGATTGTCAAACAGAAGAATATTTCAAGAAACAATTTGCACTGTAGTCACTCATCACTGAGCAATAAATCTTTTGTTAAAAGTTTGTTATTGGAGTCGCATGCTTGTCCTTTATGAAACCTTTATGTAGGAGAAAATCTATAGAACAGTTCCAACACTCATTATGAACCCTTAGGTGATCACGATTAAAATGAAAGATGCATTAAGTGCTTTTGTGCAGGATCCACATGACTTGCTTTTCTAAGTATTTAAGAAAAATCAATTACTGAAATATATTCTCATTAAATGGGCCTGCAATTGCATTTGAAATTGCCCATGTATTACAAAGCTGGCTTGCGAAGTGCCTTGAGAACAATTTCTTTTGTTGCATGTTGCAGTTTTTGCTATAGACATGTATTAAAAAAAGTAACAATGAAAATTCATCAAAATAGCACAATATTCCAGGACATTTGAATAATTACATAAAACCAGAATATGCAAAACCTGATTATCTTTAGGACTGATCACACTTGGGGCTTATATTTTTCTGCATGACAATGGCTGTTTAATTACTACATGTTTGATCAATGGAAGCAACAACTGTGCACAAGCTATGGTGACCTGAAAACACTATTAATTTTTCCCTGACAAAAGGGTCTGATTAGTATTTGAAGAAAGACATCTCTCAGTGAAAATAACATTATTTCAATAATATTATATTTGCAGTTTTAGGGATTAAATACAATTGCAGTAAAATCAGTATTGATGTGGTGTCTAATTAATCAGAACAATCCAAGTCAATAAGGAATTCAATATATTTTCCTCCTATCAAACAAGATCTACAACTAATACTACACCATATCAAAAATACCTTAAAGATTTTTATATTGCTTTTTCTTACACCCTTTTGTTGGAAAATCTGCTAAGATATCCCTCTCCACACGTGCCCATTTTGACCTACACTTAAACGTTCCAAACTTGCCACTTCCTCAACAACCTTCTTACAGTGTTATGGTAGTGCTCTTATGTTATTAGGTTGGATGGGCTTCTCCTCCCTCTTTTGAAAGGCAGAACGCCTCTGGTTTTGAAGAAAAGCAGGTGAGCCTCTTATCTGCTATTTTTCTGGGTAATGGGGGATGTGATTGAGAATGCCCATATACGTATAGAAACCAACATCTCTGTTACCATTGTCTTAGGTAATTCAAATTATACAAAGTCAAAACTAACAAGAACTTCTGTTATGCAAGGATGCTGACAGATGGCAGCCATCTAAACTGAGAAAAACACCAAAAATACATTGCTCAGAAGAGAAACAGAATGTAGTGAGAAGTTTTAGATGTGTTTTGTTACCTGAAGACCATAGTACATCCTAACTCAAGCAACTCAGCAAAATCACTTGCAGACTGAGGTGTATTTTAACTTGTACTGTGGTTTCCAAATCTCCTCTATTTTGGCATCTGAGGATTTCTTCTCCAAACTACAGAAACCAGGATGTTTATTGGAAGATGTCTTAAAAACACGGCTACTTTAGTATCTGTATTAGGAGCCAGGCAATTGTGCCACCCTTCTGGCAGCGCTGCAAAACACTTGCACTAATCCCTGCCTTTCAAGGTTCTGTGGCCTCTAGAACTGCAGTTCTTTTAAGTAATCCACTCACTTTAAATATCCTCCAAGCTTATGTCTGAGTGCCAAAAGTCATACAGAGAATAAACAACTTTATTTTATAACAGAATTACAGAAAGCAAAATATCACTTAATACAACTTCAAGCTGCTATAAATCTAATTTGGCATTTAAACTATACACAGAGTCAACAGCAAAAAAACCCCAAACAACTCCCCTGCAAGAACAAATTAAAAATAAACCCCAATATAATTAACAGGTTTTCTCAGTGGCAGTCTCAACTGATGGTACTCTCTCATTACTTTATGAATGGAGTCCATCTTACACTTTTACTCAGTATCCTAAAAACCTGCATTAACCATCAGAGGAAGCATGTGAAATGTATACCTTCTCCATACAGAAATGTCAGTTCTAACATGGAAACAGTGAGTTTAATAGCAAGCGAGCATTCTACACATGTATTCAAATAACGGAAGTACTGAAGTTGGGACACAGTAAGAAGAAAAGCACTACGGTTTTAAGCTGCCTAGATCATCTCTTGTTGGAAGAAGAGAAACATATTTTGTTCATCCTTCTTTCCTTATCTGGAATGCTGCAGACAGCAAAAAAAGTCTGCAAAAAGTTGAGCATTGGCACCAAAGTGCAAAAAGAACACAGTGCTCAGTCAGAAGAAATGTGTCTGCAACTCCTTCTCCTCTATAAACTGCCATACCACCTCTGCTCCACAGAGAGAAGAACCTTAGAAGAGAAGGAGTTACAGAGATACCAGTATAAAATTTATCCAAAGAAATATATTTTTTCAAATTTTAGCAAATGCTGTATTTTTATAAAAAACTTTGTTATGTGATATCATTATATTTACCTGAATAGTCTGAAAAAAAATTCTGTAAATTACTCCAGTAAGAGATTTCATTTGAAATACTTGAAAAAAACCTATATCTAAATTAGTAAAGACCTTCCTTCCTGCACAATGACCATCTGCTCCAGTGAACAATGCTTTCCAGACTTTTGTTCACTTTCATATAATTAAGAATCAGTTTCAAAAATACAAGTATTTGTGCAAAAGATGATCATACTCACTATAACTCCATTTAAAAAAATTTCTAATATTGTTAAGAAGTGGTTATAAAAAAATAAGAAACGTTGTAAGGGAATATAGACCAAAGATGTTAAAATGGAGTTTGGTATTGGCATTTAAATCATGAATATCTGGTCATCGTTGCTAGGGTTGGTGGATTCGGTAGAGTAATGATGACTTGGAATGATTACAGTTCTTCGTGGTCAGTATCATCTTTACTTCTGGAAGAAAAAAATTAAGCAGAAGGTCACATAAGCATTCATCACAGATACTACGTGAATGTCACATCAGAGTCAAAAAGTAATTTTTACTATACAGGGTTTTTTTGGGAGGGAGGGAAGGTTATTTCATGAAATAAATGTTGCATTGACCCCCCTTCAATCATGAGGCAAACAGTACTGCACTTTCCAAGTACTCATCTTGCTTTCTTTCCTCCCCAAAATTCTCATTTTAATAGTCTCTTCTTGTACAGTTTACTGAAAGTTTTAATCCACAGTCCAGTGCATAAATAAAAACTAACGGTACTTGTTCAGTTTAGTAATTCCTCAAAATCAAAATGCAGTATCTTTCACTTTTATTAGAGAAAACAAGTCTACAAGAACAATATTGCTGTAGTCATGAGAACAGAGCTTTCACCACCTTACAGACAACTATTGAAAATTCATGGCATGACTCCATTGCCTAAGCACAACTGTCTAGAGCTGTTTCTGCAGTCCCACCTGACCTCCAGTTGCCGCTACAGGAGAGCAAAGGGCTCTTGACAGACACTCAAGGTGCTTTAGGTGGCCTGTGTTTGTTTAGACATCTAATTTTAACCCTTATTGTTAAATTGAAAGGCATCATCAGTCAAATAAGTCCCCAAGTCTCAGACACAAAAGCAGTATGGAGATATGTCCTCTTATTCTCTCAGAAGTATTTCAGACCATAAGCCTGTAAAGCAATTGGCAAACTCAGATGAGAACATCTGACACGCTCTAATACACTGCAAATGTTGTTCCACAACATGTGATTCTAAAAAATGCAAATCCCCCCACCCTCAGACCGTGGAAGGAATTCTTTGAACTCTTTTCCTGAATAAAATTTTTACAAAGTATTTAAGTATTTGGTGAAGGAACCGAACCAACTTTGCAGCTGGTCACTAATGTAGAAACATGGTGCAAACCTGTCAAGATAATTTTTTCCTCCCATGACACAGTCCCTTCTAGAAAGGTGTAATTACTTCTATGGGATTGACCATTGATTTGAAAGATACTTTTCTGGATTAAGGTAGCATGAAAAAATTGGCACATTCTACACACGTCACAGAAGAAGCAATCCCTGTTCCCAAGATCTTTAAATTCAAGCTGCTTAATAATAAATGATAAATGTGATGGCAGCACATATCATAATAGTAAATCCCTGCAAATACAAATGACCTGTTCTGTCATCCCAGTGTATCTTTCTACCTTAGATCCTGTGACGTAAATGCTGAAAATATGCCAGGAATGGTTTTAGTGTGCATGTTCAAATGTTGCTGTGTACCAAGGAACCAGCGAAACTACCCAGACCACAGGCGTTCTCCTTACTATAAGCAGCGCTCTCAGAAGTTATGCGCTTTTTTCCAGGCCTCATGGAGCATTTTTATGATGTAGGGATTCATCCACATCCCCCTATCTCACAGTTCAGTACAGTTCCATGTCCTCTCCGGTACTTTCAAAACAAAGCTGGAGCATGCATGTTGTACTTGTTTTTAGTGTCACTAAGCAACAAAGCTGCAAAACAAATCCAACTGAACACTGAAACAAAGGTACAGTGAAAAGAGATTTGTGCAGCATTCCTAATTTTTGGTGCTTTCCCCCAGTACTTCCTCACAAGTAACTCCCATCTCCTTTGTTATTTCCACAGTTTCTAGCATTACCTAATGTGAAAATAATTTTTAAAAGTATTAACGCTATACCATTAATAACCAGGCAATTGTTGACCTAGCATTTCCAAACTTGATCCGTGTTGTTTTCCTGGTTTGTACATTTATGAACAAAAACTTATTAATTTCTTTTTCAAACACACAATAATCTGATCAAATCTGAAGACATTTTTAGGAGGCAGCTCAAACTTAGTTTCAGGGTGATTTACATCCTGGGAAATGATGTAAATTTACATACTCAGAGGAAAATTGGCCAGAAGGTACCACCTAAACACATATAATCAAAAAAAAATTGTAGTTCTAGCATAATCTGTATGGGGTCAGGAAAACCAACTGGAACCACTTCGACAGAGAAAGTGGATAAAACTTTCTGCCCACTGGCAGGGGGCAGGTATCCTAGTCTTACCCTCACAGACTTCTCCATGGCATTCAACACTGCTGCTCTGTGCAGTGCTGCAGGTAGCAGGAGTTCAGGGCAAAATCCCAGGAGAGTTGTAGGTACAGTGGTGAAACCCAACAATTCTGCCAGCAGATGAGAAGAATTCTCTCCCCAATACCTCACCACATGCAGTCTCTTAACTTACCATATACATGTCAACACCAGCAATGCATATTAGCTCTCCCTTTTCTCAGCCAGAGGACCTCCACTACTACCCAGATATTAAGGAAAGAGACACTTGTAGGTAGGTGAAATAAAGTAAGGCTTTCGTCTATGTCTTTCAGCTGAAAATACGCATCTGTGATCACACTAGTTTAGGAAGACTGATTCCTTGATAATAGTCTTCTCCCATGGAAGAGCATTCAACAGATGTCCTTCATATCCTCTCAAACTGATACTCATCTCTTCTCTCTTCTAGATCCCAGAAGTGATACTTGACAGTGAAATCTTTATGTCTTAGGGAACTCAAGCACAGGAATAAAATGGATCTTTTTCAACATGACAAAATATCAGGATTGTGTGAAAAACATCCTCCTCTATAGCGGGTTTCATCAAATTTGGAATCAAGTCAGTGTCTCATTTTTCATATGTTCCTGGCACTTCACGACTGTGCTCATGATGTTTGGAAGTCTGCTGAAGCTGCAGGTTGAAATTTTTGACAGGTAGTTTCCTTTGGTAAAAAGCTTTACTTTATACCAAGGGAATGCATGGGGACCAAGGACCAAGGACCTAGAAGTCTCTCGTCCACAGGCTACAACCACCATTGTATAAAATACCGAGCTGAGGAAATATGAATCATGATTTCTTTATAAATCTCTCCCATTGATATTTAACCTTCCCACACAAAACCTTTTTCTTGAATCTGAATCTACAATTAACAAAACCATCAAGCTTGAGAAAAACTGTAGCTTGAGTCTCAAATCAACAGTGTGACAAGCAAAGGAAATCTGAAGCTTTACATCCCCAAATGGTGACTGAGCTTTAAGACATTAGCCTATAACGAGTAAAACAGAAGATTTATTCAGTGTTCATCCTGATGTTTCTATTGGATACGTGAAGCAGGACAGTATTCTAGGTTTTCTCCTTTTTTTTTTTGTATTCCTAGAAAGGAGGATCTAATAAACTGACAATCCTTCAAACAACTCTTTCAATTGATAAAAGACCTTAAAACTTGAGCTTACAATGCATTTACCATAACAAAAGGTCAAATATTTCAGTATGTTTAGGAATAAGAATTAACTGACTAAATTCAAATGTCCAAGAGTGTCCTTTCACTGCTGGGAACTACAGAGTCGCCCCACTAAACAAGCAAAATATAAGGCAAAGATTATAACTGTCCAGGTAAAAAGAGAAATGTGACACATACTTCATATTTTGCAGAAATAGCCCAAACTCACTTCAATATAAAGTACATCATCTTGACCAAACACCATAGGAAATGCCATGAGAGTACTATGACGAGACTGGGAGACATATATAGGAACACTTGCAAACTAAAAATTAATGTCATGTTGGACTTCAGATAAAAACTCTAACACTTACAGAATTCTATTAGCACCTGTTTCAATTCACCCTTTAGTGATAGCATATCTCAAAGGTGCCCATATTTTTCAGCTGAAAGACATGAATGCAACAGAAAACTGATGCTACATTTTCCTATGTCAATTATATACATAAGCTTACCTGAAGTACTTGCTTGAGAACACTTTTGATTTTACTATTCATCTTCCTCAGCAAGTTCAGTTTCTTTGTGCACCACCACTCTTGTCACAGACATGTCAGGGTGCTGTTCTTTGGCTTCTTTGATTGCCTGTGCCAGGGCCTGCAAATGTATTTGAAATATGGAACTCAACAACACCAAAAGGACATTCATGTGGGTCGAGAGAATGGCAGAGTGGCTTTGCAAAATTTGGGTATAACTTTTCAGTACTGTAAATTCCTGAACTTGAGAAGGGATCAAGGGTATAAAAAAACCCCAAAACCAACCAAAAATCAAACCAGCGACCAAAACACAAAACCCAAACAAAAGAACAAAACCAAACCACTACGCTAGAAATTTGCCAAGATTTCCAGGAAGTAACAAATAACCATAAAGTTGTAAAATAACTTTCCTCGTTCATCTCAGGAGAAAAAAAAGTATTGTTATATCCCAGAAGTTTTTGGACTTCTTCAAGAGATCTAGCAAATAAAGCCTTAACAAGCATGTAAGACAGTATAGAAAAACAGAAGTTCCCTTCAGTTTCCTGAACAGAATACAAAGATACATGGAATATATACTAAGTATGGTACTGAAACTCTGGAAGATGATAAAAAATTTCTTTCTCAGCAAAAGAATCTAATTTTTTTTCTTGTAATAGTTAAAGAGAAATTTCTCTAGCCTAATGCAGGGAAGTGCAAATACAAGTACTATTCAGTTTCTTGTAATTCCTCCTTCACATTTTAAGAAATTTTATCATCTTAAGAGATATACCAATATACACAGTTGGACTAGATGACCACTGTAGGTCCCTTCCACTGAAATGTAATAGTCTATTCTACATCAGTCAAGTAAATAAGAGCAGCCTCTGAGTGAAAACAGGCAAAAGAGCACCTAGGACCTTCTATTCCTTGCCCTGATATACACCTTATTTCCGTGAGCTGTATTACTGCTGGAACCTAACATAAGAAAAAAACAGAGGACAATGGAAGGCATTTCTGAGGCAACAATGAGCTCACTATTCACCTTAGTATCAACCACAATTTAAAAAAAAAAATCCAAAAATACTCTGAGTAGCAAGAAGAATATAATGCAACAAACACATTTAGCTTAATTGAGAAGAGTGACAATTTCCTGAGTTATAGGAGTTAAGAAGAAATAACTAATTCTGAAGAGACATTAAAAACACCAACTTTAGCTACCGTCACTTTATATGATAATGAAGTCCTATTAAAGAAGTACATACAGAACACACTGTGTGCACTGGTACAATACTGATGTTGTCTAAAATATTAATCCTAACTATATTTTAATAGTTACTCTTTTACAGTATGCCAAATATAAACTGTAGTACAAATAAGGATTTCTAAAAAAGTGCCTGTTAAGATTTAAAAATCAATGTTTATAATCAAACCAATAAAAAATGAAAAAACCCTGTCTCTAATTGTTAGATTACAACAACTTAATACAAGCTTTTGTATTCTGAAACTCAAAATCAGAATATTATTTTCCTATTGAAAACTCTTTTAGTGATATCAGGAGCTAAAAGATAAAAGAAAAAACATCCAGCATGTAGTTTGGGCATTTAAGGAGCTCCACAGTCACTGAAGAAAAAATGGTAGATATTTTTAAATCTCTTAAGCTGCTCACTGCTGTTTCAAACTTCAGTGATTAAAATTGTACTTTTTACTTTTTTATAATTTCATGGTTTTTTACTTCATTACTCAGTTATCTCAAAATAATGAAGCACTTAGGGAACTGTCTGGTATGCTAAAGGTATTGTGTGACCTTTCCAGACAGAAGTGCGTGTGTCAAGGCAAACAAGAGCTATGCCTGATGCTAAACAGCCCTGTCATTTAATTATGAGTTTCAAGAAGAGATTCAACTTGTCAAGAGCCACTTTCTGGAGGCAAATCAAAATGTGAAAATAAATTCCTTGAGAACTCTCAGTATATTACAATTCAGAAGTTAAATTAGAGTCTATTATGTTGATTTGTGTAGCCTTCATAAAGTTAGATATGAATTCACTGCAACTTTTTTCAGAAGATAGACTTTTCCATTTGTATTATCAAGAGACTGTTAATTGCCTTTGTTACTACAGTATCTTAGATGAAACAAAAATTGTGTAATCATCACTACAAAGACTAGATAATTGAGTTTTCTCAGTTATTTTCATGTGAACTGCTTAAATTCAGCCTATTAATTGGGCACATAGAAGTGATTTTAACCTTAGTTTCTAACACATTGTAAAATACCACTTTACTACTGATGGAGAGGAAAGGTACTTATGTAAGTTTCCAGTAGATCAACAATCACTTTTTTTACACATAATTCTACAAATACAGGTCAAAACCTAATTTTTAAATTCAAGTAGTTTACGCTTTAATGTATTTCAAAGCTTTCAGTCAAAATTAGCACTGCATTCAGATGTTCCTGACACAATGCAGTAGAGGCTCCCATCTATCCAAATTAACGTATCAAAATAAGATTATTTCAGTAATGGTTTTCCTCCCAATGGCAAAAGCTGCACTAAATAAACTGTGTCTCTTCCAAAAAAAGCAATTCCTTTAAAAACAGTAAAAATCCATTCACATGATCTATAATGCAAATTTACAAATGCTGGTTTTCTTTCACTTATATTCAAAAGGCTTCTTATTCACAAAACATGACTGCTTAATAACTATGGCACAATTAACAGTGTCAGGGTCTTTCTATATCCTCTCAGTCAGCTTCTCGACTTCAGGTTTATGACATATTATCTAGATCTCACTGGACTACAAAAACCACGTTGTAAGTGTTAACAGTTTACATACTCACCTCATCATGGTCAATATCTGCATCTCCAGTAATGACAATTCGCTTCTCAATTCTTGTTTCTGATACTCCACCTTTTACCATCTACAGATGGCAGGGAAAAAACCCATCCTTGTAATTATTCTGTACTTCCACAAAGCACTCCTTTCTGTTGCACTGAAGCAGATAAATTTCTGTGTCTGTGTTGCCATTGGTAGTAAATGTTCTCAGTGCTAAATCATCCTTTCCTCTTTCAGTTACACAGTTAGCCACATTCTAGTAATTGCTAAACTTGAGAAAAATCAAGCAATAGAGAATTACTTCTGTTACTGGAGCCCAACTTTGACAAACTGCAATTCTAGCTTCTTCCACCATATAAAGCTGGCAACATGGAAATTCCAAGAGTCTTGTCTTTTATTTCAACCCATCTATTACAGACCTCTCCCTCAGTCATAATCCTATGCCATTAAATACAAAGACAACCTGGTTTTCAGTTCTGCCATTTGAGGACCTTTGTGAGATATTTTCAACCAATTTCACATTGCTAAATAGTTTTGTGTTTTGTTTCTTCATTTCTTACTCTAATGATTAGCTTATAAAAAATTTTCACAGAAATAACATTGTTTGCCTTTCTTTTCCATCAGCCTGTATATAAGTAAACAATATTCTACTACTTAAGATACACTGGCCATACTAGACAAGATCCAAGATCACTTTGCTAATGATGGTTTCATCATTAGAAAACTGAAATTATTTTGACAGGTCCTTTTATTAATAATGAACAGTTTGGGATGTAAAATAGAAAGTCAGTTTAGAAAATTCAGTCTTGTTACCAAATACTTCTCATCAATTCAAAAAAGACAAGAATCTGCTGCATCACAGTAATCCCAGTAATATTTCAGTAGAAGAAAATACTGAAACTATTTTCTTTAACTGTTCCTTCCAAAAAGCAGGATTATTTGACATCTGAACTTGACAAGTAAATATATACTTCCCCTCAAAACTGTGGTTCAACTTTGTCAATACTTATTCCAAAAACGGTAGTGTGGCCTAATGATTCCAAAAGGGAGCAGGAGACTGAAAAGGACCTGTTGACTAGTCTGTATAACAAAACATAAGCATTTTCAGTTCTGAGATACTTATTTTATTTGATTTACTTTCCAATATTAAACTTCCACTGTCATTCTGTGACTACAACTTTCAATCTACAGAATATTTCAATCTTTAGAAGATATATTCAGTGAGCTGAAGTGAATTATTGTTCAATTCTGCCATGTTGTGAACCATGTTGTCTTGGGGGAGGGAAAGAAATCCTAAATTCACAGTAAGTTTTCCTCTTATCTTTTGCTTTACCCTAAACAATGCTTTCTGTAATTTTTTTGGAAAAAGATATTAAGAGTTCAAAGCTGTGCTGTTTAGGCATGCCTAAAATTTGACAAATATTTACATAAATTAGAATCATCATAGCACTTTAGTAGTTCTAAAGTACTCTGGCATGAAACATCACATGAGACTAAAACAGATGTGATATCCTGTTAACAGTGAGTTTCCCTTTACTTTTCAAGCATGGAATGCAGAGCAAATAATACAGCACCCAAATATGCTTGCAAAGTAATCTAGTGGAATGATCTGTTTTCAAATAATCTCTAAACCTAGCAGCACAAGGATCATCTAAGTGAAGGCAGAGAAAACATTGTTTCAGTTTATTCTTCTAACTGATGCCATTAGCAAGGCTACTGCAGACCTCAGACAAACCTGCTATATTAGCAAAGATTCTGCAGGGTATCAGTCAGTGATAACAGGACAAACTGTAAAAATTTGGTTACATACTCATTTGTCGAACACTGAAATAAGATTTATATGAAGTACTAAAAAACCACTAATCATACTTTTCCCCCTTTCATTGTCCTGTTCTCAGATATTCCTGTTTATTATTAGGGCTTCTCTGTTCAAAAATATGCATATAGAAAGATTAACTCTCACACATGCCTGGAATGAAGCCAATCCATTTCAAGTCAGTTTTCTTCGATGAATTAGGAGATATATGAGAAACTTCATGCAAGGCTGTGTTTTGAGGGTTTGATGTCTTTTTTAGTTAAGAAAGGCATTTACATATATTTTACCTTTGTGATGTGTGTAGTTGTGGTAGTGGAGACAGACTCTGACGTAATTGTCTGTGCACTCACCAGCACACCAGCATCGCCACCAGCGGTGCCATCAAGCTGTAAGAAAAGAAAGATATTTTTGTATTTTGGCATTCAAAAATTTTGTTTTCACAGGAGAAAAGGCTTATTTACATATTCTTTAGTTCAATTAGAACTGAAATCTAAATAGAAGCCATGCAAGTTTACAGAATCATGTAAGACTACTGTTATGGCTCACTCCTGTGGAAACTTCATGATTAGTTACATGTTCCTTTCCAGAACAATGAGATATTTTAATCAAGTTTCCAAAACTAAAAATGAGTTATACATTTCCAGACAGCAACTAAATTTTTACTTAGAAAAAAAACAGAGCTTCTAAAGTAGTAACTGCTTTGTCTACAAACATTTCACTTACCTAATTCATAGCCAAAGTATAATTTTATCTGCCAGCAAAAAAGTATGTGCTTTTGAAAAGTATTTTTGGACACTATCTATTTTGATCTACATAACTGTAATAAAAATAAGACTGCAGACAATGCAACACCACAGTCACCATACCTGTGAAGATTCATATGTGATAGTTTTAGTTTCTGTTTGCACAATTGGAATTTCTTTAGTGGAGATTTCAGTTCTCTGCGTGGCATCTGAAATGGTTACCATCTCTGTTTTCACTACTGGAGGCTGTGATGCAAGAAATAACCAATCAATTTAAAAGACAGAAGAAGTATGTAAAGTGGACAAGAAAGCACAACCAAAAGCTCAAAAAATCATTAACAGTAAGATAAGTATCTGGCTGGCTTCCCAATCAAAAAGTATGGAATAAGTAAGCAAAATGAAATGAAGATTAATGCATCAGCCCTCTACATAACATTGTAAGAAAATTTAGTGTTCTAATAACCTCGTCAAAGTTCAGTGTTTCAGCCAACAGTACGTATCAGAGGACAACTGCTAAAACAAAGATGCAATGTATGTATTGAATATGTGTAAAAAGCCACACTATGAAAAAAAAAATCTTAGTTTGCATAAAGAAATTGATAGCTAGCTCAGATGGATGAACTTCTTAGGAGAATTAATCTGGGAAAATACCTATCACTCTTTGGTCTGCAAATCAGGACTAGGAATTCCCAGGAAATTATGTAAAAGTTTAACTTTTTAATATGTACTACTCCTGGAATACAAAAACAACTTTGACAATTGGATTTTAAGCAGTCTAAATTCAATGCAACAATTCTGTAAGTCAGTGACTTCTTTGAAGAAAAATCCTAAAAAGCCATTTAAACAATTTAGAGTTAGCTAGTGGTGTTCTCTGCAATATCACAAAGAAAGCAATTAACCCAGGGTCTCTAAGCTAGTGAACTCATGACTTATCTTATTGGAGCAGATTTTCAATATTTTTACGAACTAGAGCCCTTTTGGTATTTTTATACATGAATCAGCTGCTACCTCTGATTGATTTTCTACACACATGGGGTGAAATCCCAGGGAAAAAAAACAAAACTGAACAAAAACAAAACCCAAAAAACCACCCCTTCTTTCCCTCTACACATTTGCACACACAGCAGCCCTTGTCCCCTTCCCCTAAGCTATCTAGTTATTAGGAAGCATAGGTACCTGCAAGTTTTAAAGGTCTAACAAATTAATTCTTTCACATCATTAATCATAACAGCTGTGTATGCAAAAAGTTGTTTAGATTCAAAAGTAAAGAAAAAAAATTGCTACCATTATGAGAACAAGCAGGTAGATAACCACCAAAAAACCCATCTAATTGTTGAAAAACTCAGCAGACGATGATGACAACTTTACAAAGACATACATCCCTGCATTTCATTTTTTCACTTTCTGCTTCTTTATTTTGTCCAGTAATGAATTCTAGAAACCATTCATTCTTCCTTAAAATCTACTGCACTAGACTTGACAGAAACATTGTGCTATGCGCCTCACCACTTGACAGTGCAGTGCTCTCACCTATACAGTTTCTAGCCATACACATTCTACCCCATAAACCTGCACCATTTTATAGAAGGAGGGAAAAAAAAAAGGCAACAAAAAAAGCAGTGAGTAATGATGAGTAAAAAAGGAACAAAAATTTGTGACAGGTGTTTTCTAATTTCAATTGCCAATAACTTTCCAATCACGTCACGGACTTGTCAAAAACAATTGACAAATAGACAAGACAAGACTTAAAACATTTGAAACGTAAATAATAAACATACATTATGTATGTGCATATAAAATAAGGAGGAGATTAAAAAAAGGAGATATCAATCTTCGGAAGGTTTGCCTTACTGGTGATTCTCACTCAGTTCTAGCAAAAGATCAGAAACCATAACTGAAGGAGACAGAATTTCACTGCTCATCAATGGTTTCTCCTTCCAAATGATCTGAATCTTGTTGGATGCCAGAAGACGTGGAGGAATAGGAGAAGAAGAAAGGCAGGTATATTTTCACCCCCAAGAAATAACTCCACTGAATCTAGTTGTCATACTGTTCTACCATTTACCTCAGAACAACAAATTAATTGTGGTGCAACATCAATGTCAACATGACCCACATCTCCATTGAGTTTGAGCTGTTCCTCCTCTTTTTCGTCACCTAAATCTTGCTTAATTTGCTCTGATAATTTCTTCTCCTCTGTAGCTACGGTAACTGTATTTTTCTGGACCAAGTCTTCAGCTGTAACTTGTGTGTGCTCAGCTGGTACATTTATTTTACTGCCTTCTGGTGTGGCTTCCACATGCTGCGTCTTTTCTTCATGCTCTTTCCTTTTCACGTCTTCTTCTTCTTCCTGTTCTTCCCTGATGACTTCCTCAATTGCCCTATGATGTGGCTGGTATTCTCCCACCTCTTCATCCTCACTCTCACTACTACTGCTGCTGCTGCTACTATCTGACGGCAATGATGAAGAGTCCTTTTTTGACAGATGCTCCACCTTACATGTCTCCCCAGCATCAGTGGCAACTTGCATTTTCCCTTTGTTGGTTTCGTCTATGACTACTGTTTCTTCTATCCCAAACTCTGCCTGCTTCTTCTCCTCCACTATGTCCAGAGTCTCATGTGAACTCTGCACAAAAAAACATGGATGAGGGAGAAAAAAAAAGTAGAGTATATGAATAAATTGATGAAAACAAAATTAGCTCATGGCTGGTTCATGTCATGTACAAGACAAAAGATGGTTGTGATGGTTAACTGAAAAAGAAAGTAAGGAAAGAATGAAGATGGATTGGAAGAGTTAAGAGCCTAATTTAGTCATGGAAAAAAATCTGTAGAACCTTATCAGCATCGCTGACTCCAGTACAAGGCCCTTCTGCTCTGGAAGCATGTCTCTGTGAAACAAAAAGCAATCAGAGGACAAAAATCAATGCATAACCTTTTTCAACAGTGCAACATCCTCCAAGCAAGCTTCTAAGAATGTATATACTAGATAGATACTGTCTATTCCCTGCAAGATTCACATAACGCTATGCTCATTTCCTTACACTTCTTTGAAATATTTGATCAAAAGTAGGTAAGAATTACGTATATTATTAAATTGGCATAAACTTTAATTATGAAAGCTTGAAAACAAAAAGCATGAATGGACTGGCCAGTGATGTTACCAAGGCAGTTACTTCGCTCAGTTAAATCAGGAATTAAGAATAAATATTAAAGGAAAGTAAAAAGAATAAAGCAAACTAACATTCTACTAGCAGTTTATCACAATTAAAAATAATAAGAAATACATTATTGTAGGGGTTTTAATAGTTGTCTTTGGTCTGTTACTTTGTGAAACTTAATGGATAACAAGAGTGAGACAGTTTAGGGTGGTAAGTTGCCAGAGTAGTAATACATGATTACCAAGAAAATCCATTAGAATTATTTCAAGCCAAAATAACGATATTAAAGCAGCTATATTAGTGTTTGTTCCATAACGAAATGATCTGTGATGGATACCCCAGAGAACCCACTGCAAAATGATGTATTAGGTAGTTAGGGTGATGAGTGTTTTTTTTTTAATCTAACGCCTTTTTGGTGAACAGACTGCAGCAAAATTAAAGAGCTCAGACTATAAGAACAGAAAAACCGACACATCATCTGTGACTTAATCCTATCTTTTCCTGGTGTTTCCCAAGCGGAGCACCCTGGCGGGGGCAGCTCACAGGCTGCCCTCCCATGTCCCTCCCGCGGGCGGCGCTGCCGAGCCCCGCGCAGGCACCTGGGGCGGCGCGGCCGTGGTCTGCTCCCCCGCAGCGCCCTCTGCTGGCCCCGGCCCGGCGACGGAGAATGGCCCTCCGGAGCTGGCGACAAAGCCCGCCTTACTAAACAAAATGGAGGCTATCTCCTCTTCTAGGCTCTAGACAGGTCAGAGAAGGGAAAGCAGAGAATTAGACAGCAGCGGGCACAGCGGCAGCCACCTACAAGGGAAAGGTTTGGTGACAGAGAGGGGAGACACAGGCAAGGGGGCACAGCACACTGCAGGGAACACAGACATCCACAGACACACCGAGCAGGGCGCCTACGCCCTGACCCCATGTTTACTGATGGGCTGTTCTTCCCTTTTAAAAACCCTTTTTTGACACCTTTTCATGCCCAGCCCTGAGTATACAGACACGTTTGCTTAGAATGCATACACACAATGCTGAAATGTTATAACATTTCTTATTTCTTTATAATAAATATTACATTTTCCAAATGGTTAAATAACCTAGGCAAATTCATGTCTATTGAAAAAAATCTGTTTTCAAAAAGCCTTTCCCATTTTACTGGGAAAACTCATTCAAACATTATTATTCAAACATAAAAGGGTATCGTTACTTTAAAGCATAAGTTATGTTCATAGTCTGGTCTATTTTCTGTGGGGCTATAGATCTGTATGATTAAGCAAACTTAAAAACTCGTGTGGGTACAAGCCTTCTGAAAAGGCTAAAATTCTTTATTACAGATTTCCCTCCACAGGCTTACATAAGAAGTTAGAAGAGGTTAAAATAAAAAGCCGACAACACACAAATACTTAACATGGACATAACATACATTTTGATGACATTCCATAAGATACATTGCAGTCTGAGAAAAGGGCACTACAGAGAGTCATGTCAGAAGCACACACTGAGAAAAGCCAGGGTGCCATGCAGACACTGCAGCTTGTGCAGATCCACTGTGGGAGCAGCCATGTAGAAACCAAAGTAGCAGAATTTACACCATGCTACTGCGCATATACTACAACACAGATGGCATGCAGAAGAACAGAGGAGAAGAAAAAGAATCCCTATATTGTTTCCCCCTACAATAAAATTTATCTCAAAGGTGGCTAAGAAAAGTTAATGGGAATGCAAGTTATTAAATCTGACTTCATGCAACACTGAATATCCATCAGGACAATGTGTTCCTCACCCCCACTTTCTTTCCCTAGTTTACTACACCCAACAAACATTCATCTACTGACAGATTACATCAAAATGGAAAGATGTTCATGATCTTCCTTTTACTCTACTCTAGTACCTTGTTTCATCACCACTCAAAGTGGTAAAAAAAACAAACAAAAAAAACAACAAACAAGGGCAGGAGAAAAACAAAATCCTTTGTGCTACATGGTTAGACTGTGTGCTTTTCTTTCTCATCCCCTTCCTCCCCTTACATATACAATTAAAGGCAGGCACATACCACCTATCTCTTTGCATTTTACCACCTTCAAATTTGTGGGCCTTCCAGTCTTTTAAAAGGAAAACATCTGTTCCCTGAGGCAGCGTTTAGTAAAAATTATTAAATTCAATAGAATTGGCACTTTTCATGAATTTTGTATCAGTCTATGAATATGTTTAAATTCCTGACAAACTCCTTCCAGTACATAGTCATACACTCTAACATGAAATACTATTCACAGGCTGCAGGGGATGGATTAAAGAAAAAAAAATGTTGTGGGTATTCATAAAAGAAAAACATTTCACATATTTATTTGTGACATACATATAACGTGGCATGATTTTGGTTTAATTAAGTCACAGATGCTGTGCACTTTTTAGAGTATGGTGATATAGAATAGTGGAATAAACAAGATGTACCCAAAATAAAGTTTCTCATACACAGAAAATTACTTATTTGCAAGTATTTTCAGTGGAGCAAAAGGATGAAAAGAAAGAATATTAGCAGTAGTATCCCTGCTTTATTCTCATTTATTGTCCAGCTATCCTAAAGAACAGGCAAAGATACGTAGAGTTCAGAGATACAACTGAGCGATGATCTATCTACTAATACCAGCAAGTTTATAAATTGGGGGTAACAAAAGACTTGAACACAGACTTCTCTGCATCCATCAACAAGTAATTCAGGATGGAAATACATTATCCCAATCATCATATTTATATACATTACTGAAATAGGACTGACAGCTTCACAGTAACCTAACAGACCAAAAATGAAGTAAAAAAGCAACATCACAATTGCTACTCATGATAACTATCACACTACTGCTAGTCCCACTGGTTATATAGTGCTTTTTATTGCATAGATGTTGAAGCAGCTTATCAGGGACAAAACCTCCCACTTTGCCTGGATGAAAAGAGACATACAGAAGTGTGGAGGTACTCAAACCAGGCTGCCTTTAAACCAAAACCACTTATATAGAATTATTGATTTGAGTAATGATTACACAGTGAACAAAAAAGGCAAGAAGTTCTTGTGTGAAGTGTCAAATAACTGCAGGCAATTACTTCCATATAGAATGGAAATACATATTTTGCTGTCAGCCTTGTCACATCAAATACAGTAATTTTCCAGTGAAAAACTGGTTTTCTTTTCAAATAATAGCAATTCAGAACTTCACAGTTAGTTTGATGTTTAAGCAAAATGTTTCTGGCATTCATATATACGTGTGTGTATATACACATACACACACAGAGATCCTGGTTTACAACCCAACATTCTCCTTTCAGCACTGGCTTAAAAAAGTTATTTCCATCAAGGGAAAAAAAAAAAGAGAAAAGAAAAAGAAAGAAGCGCCCACGCTAGCCCACAGCAGATACAGCGAAAAGGCAGTAGGTTTCAGGGCAGCCACCTTATTGGTTTCCTCCGGTTTTGCTCCAGCAATCCATGGCATTGCACTCCATTGTTTCTCCTTCCCAGGCAGTGTTTTCACTTGGAAAATGTGGTCCCCTTTTTTCTATTTAGTTTTCATTTCATAAAACCAGTGTAAATCAACAAGCAATGAGACAGACATACACTATACATAAAACCAAACCATCTGAAAGTGACAGAATATACTAGATGAACGAAAAAAAATAGATAAAATAACTTGGAGGGGGTCTCAACTTCAATACAAAGAAATCAACACAGAAAATACACACAAACCAAATAATAAAGTCACACTTTTCCATAAATGTCTGTTTTAACAAAAAATATATTTATAGCTATTAAATGAACCTATGTGTCATGAATATTTGAAAATATGACCAACATTTGCACCTATTCATATGCCACTATGTATATAGAAATATTAAGGTACTACTCAGGCATTTGAGGACTTTCTTGGCAGTGACTGCAAATTAACAAAATAGCCATTAAAGAAGTGAACCATAGAGTTAGTAACTGTTCAGATTGCTTACATATCTTAATGAAATAATGTCCTATTAACAAAAAATAATTTGGTAGCATCAAGCCTGCTTAGCTGAAAGCACATCCCTCTGTGGACTGAAAAGAATGCTTAGGAATTTAAGAGGATAGGACAATACATTTAGGGAGGGAAGGGTGGGAACCGTGCTGACAGAAAAAGATAACAGCACAACATAAACTGATTGCTTTTGAAGATTGATTTGCTCTTCTACTCTATGAAAGAAGCAGAAAATAACCCAATAAAACTAAAAGTTTCACAACAGCAAGAGAAATTTATTTGGGTAGTTTTCTTGCCACAAGCATTCAGGATGATATTTGTAGAAACGTGTTTTCCATACTGCTGATTCAATGTTCAGTCAGAAAGGAGGTATAGAGAAAAAGTAGACTGACTCATTTTATATACTTTTTGAAGACTAAGAAAGTAAATTTTAGCAACTACATTAAATGTGTTCTGAAGAAGTCAACACTATAAATTGACTGATCACATAAGGTTCTTCTGAAACAACACACAAACTGTGTATTCACGCACAAGCTGTCTATGAAGAGTTAAAAAGACAAAAAGGAGGGAAAAGTTCTACTGTCACTGAAAAGTTATCGCCATCAGTCTGTGTTATTCAGAGTGAAATTTAAGATGGCCTTAATATACAGGAAAACACTGCCATCATTTCCATTTTCTTCTAATTCAGTTGTTCATGTAGAAAAATAAGATTTCACACACTATTTAAAGTCTGGTCCAATAGTAAGTGGTAAAAAAGTTAATATATACTTAGTACAAACAAATACTACATTAGACAAATAGAATGTTAATCTAAAGGACAAAGTGCGTTTACTGTATTACACGCAGGCTTGTATGGGAACGCATGCAGAGAGGTGTCTGCAGTGACATACCCCTTGTGTCTGAAGGGACAGAGGTGTGATACGCCGCTTTTCCCACTCATTTGGGCGTGGTTCAGGTGTGGATTCCATGAAATTGCGCTTGAGCTCACTAATGCTAGCCTGGTGTTTCAGTAAGTCGTCCTGGGTCTTATCCAGGTCCTATCAACCCGCAACATAAAACAAAGTAGGACAAAACAGGACAACAAAAGCAAACTTTATCGGGAAAAACAAAAAGGAAACAAAAAGCAACCAAACCAAGGAAAGTGCCTTGTGTCTGAAGAGGTGACCTTCTTTGGAGTGCCTTAAAATAAAAAAAGTTTCAGGCTATGAGGGACCAAGATTTTCTGGTTTTGTTTTTGTTTCTTCCATAAGTTAAAGCAAAGGAAGAATAATGCTTTGTATGGTTATTTAACAGAGGGCTACTTTCATCCAAAACATGAAACTACTAGTCCTTTGAAACAGTAGTTTCCAGGAGCAGTTTGCTTTCACCTAAAATTTGTAAGCACAAAAGCAAACGTTTCAGGATATTGCACAGCTAACATAACTGAAGGTAACTGTAAGACAGAATAGTTTAACATAAGGAGCATGAAAATGCATCTTTCCTGATAGTACAAGCTCCATGAAAAATACTTACTCCTGGGAACACAGTACTACACAGCACTAAACAGCAAGAAGCTAACACCTGCTTAGCTTCACAGCACTACTCACTGTGCCCCTCATGTAGGCTTAAACTTACTGGAGGAATCAGACTAAAGACTTAAAACCTGTTGTCTGCCAATTCAACACTTAAGAACCTGACAGCAGACAGACACAAGCAGGAACAGTTTATCTGTATGGAAATACCAAAGAAATTATCTCTCTAAATTGTACCTCCCTTGGCC
Source organism: Xenops minutus (assembly GCA_035221455.1). NCBI lineage: Eukaryota > Metazoa > Chordata > Aves > Passeriformes > Furnariidae > Xenops > Xenops minutus. The sequence goes on along the minus strand of JAWWEE010000105.1, from coordinate 61,018,401 downwards.
ACTGCCAAAGGGAACTACCAGATTAGATTTTTGTGATGATCCATTGAGGCTAAACTGCAGCACCTTGGATCAAATAACTACATGGTAGACTTTCACTTTGTACCAGATACAGAGCAGAGGTAAGGTCCAGGAACATAACTGCTCTGGTAATCACGCAAAGACGTATCTGCTTAGCTTTCTTGAAAATTCCTTATCCTTTAAATACAATGGCTAGGCTTTGGTGGGAAGATCAGATTTCACCCTGCTTTCGTAACATGTCCTCCTCCTTCCAGCATTCCATGTTTTGAGAGAAGCCTGTGTTGCTTATGCTCACTCTAACACAAGAATATTTTTTCCGTATTCTGTAGTTAAATTCAAGGTTAAGCCTCTGATCCATTTTCAGCAAAGAATTAAAAACCAGAAGATTAAAATTATATATTATTAATGCAGACAATTATTAATGTTTTGTCAAAAGAATGTAATTAGAAATAACAACATAGGTAAAGAATCTGCGTTTTGTACAAAAATTTTGCATACTTTTTAGCAGAACATTCTGCAATTTTACTGTAATATTTTAGTTAGGATTTTTATTGACAGTGATCACAATGCAAAGACACCTCACATTAAGTTATTAAAAAGTCAACTCCCAAATTCATTAGTTTCTAATTTCTTTTCATTTACATGTTCAGCTCCAGTAAGGGTTTGGTGCTGCACATCTGTTTCCTAATTCTGCAAATAATCCCATGTGCAGTTTGAACACTTGAACCTCTCCCCTTCTGGCAGCTCAGTAGGCTTGTATTGTCACAGAATCACTTTTCACTCTGGACTAACAAATGAGACATTAAATATGTCCTCCTAAAGTTTGTATTTCCTGAGTGAAGTAAAATCTTGTGCCAAAGGTATTCTATTATACAACTGAAGCTCATAGCATTCGTGTCATTATTTTAAAACCTGTCCTGGCTTGACACAAGGCACATTTCTTGGAGTTGATCAAAGCACAGTTATGCAGTGCACACTTCCAGTGCTTTAGTAAGTTATACATAAGCAAATTTTCAATAGAGATCAAAAGCTGCAAAAAGCCATAAAACATTAGTTGGGTTACTGCGATCCATACATCTCCTTATTACTGAACTAAACCAATGATTTTTAAAGAGACCATTTTTTGTGACAAAGGGAATTATTTATAGCCCCATCTGGATGAATAAAGACAGCAGCAGAATTTTCTAAAACATCTTCAGTTATTAGCTTAAGTTATTAACTACAAGTTAGATGACTGATTATACTACAGACAGTTTGATTAAATAATCGAGATTAGAAGTCTATATGAAAATTCTTGTAATAAAAATCTCTACTTCAGTGACTAAGCACTACACATGAACATACTGTTCATAGCTCTTTGTTGTTGCTCATCTTCAGTGAAAACCTACCTTCAGGAAGCAAAAATTACTTCAATTTGAAAAACAAAAAGAAAGCAAATATTTCTGAAAATATCTAAACATTTCCTTTGAATATTTGATCCTTGCATCATTTCTCAATGCTCCTAAAATCAATGAGTGTCAGAACTAGAACTAGTTTTCGATACTTCTATGCTTACCCTTATTAACTTCATGTAAAATATTCAACTAAAGTATTTGATGAAAATTGCTTAAACTGGCAAAAGCTAGAAACCCTGCTCAACAGAAGATGCACACACTGAGGAGCAATGTACAAAATCCCTTTAGAACTATGAATTGGACCCATGTGTTTGCTTTATCTAAATAGGGCTATTATTCCCAGTTGCCACCTTGAAAACGCCTAGCAAAAATATAGAAATTTACATTCAAAGTTCAAGATGAGGTTTGGTTGTGTGTTTTTTTTTGTATTTGTTTGTTTTTCAGTTTAAATTTCAGAAACTAGAATAACATGCAACATTTCCAAGCTGGTTTTCCCCATGCATTTCATGCACTGTGTCCATAACAGCCTGCAAGTGACCTCCCATCCCATGCAGCCTGGCAGCCCGTGAGAATGGAGAGTATTTTTTGCATTATATACAAACCTCCAACATTAAATTGCTATGTCTGACATAAATATTTTCCCCGTCTACTCTCAAGGAATTGATCTGTGAAATTAAGCCACATACAAGAAACAAAAAAGAACATAAAATACACCAGCAAGTAAATAAAAAGGACCCTTATAATCAGACAGTGAAATAAAAGAAATAAAATGGTAAGGTGAAAAGGCACTATTCACACAAAACCCACAGAAAATTTAGGGTGCTAATAAGGCAGGCAGCTACAGCCAGGTTCAATTGTAAAAAAGCAACCATGCACCTTCTGCTGTGCTTCCTCCTCTTCGTATTCTACCTATGTGAGCACATGACAAAGTATTAAGAAAAGGAACCGTTAACATATGCTTACAGACTAACACAGAGGCTTCATCTCTTTGTAAATGCTGCAAATCGTGCTATATTTACAGACCTTTACTGTTTCGGCCCCAGATGTCGAAATTAAGCAACTTTGGTCTTCTTTCACCTACATCGTTGTAGAATGGCTGAAGTAATTTTTGGCACAAGCGGCATGAAAAATGGAAGTTTCACACTGTGTCCCTTTCTTGTACTTTTTGATGTTTCCCAGGTGAAAATTTAAGAATGAGTAATGAAGGATAATGATATGCGTAATTTCTATGGTAAGCAACTTAAATTCTGTAACAAGTTGATGGGAAAATGGAATCTAACCCAGGAGTTCTTTTGGGAAAAGTCCAGGGTTCAAGTCAAACATTTGAATACTGTATTTATGAATTGTCTCAATATTTTAGGAATGTTGCTCCCTTGGAGTGAGTTATTTATGCCACCCTCCCCCGCCTTTTTAGGTAAATATATTTCTTCTTAAACTGCAGTGCAGTCTGTTGGAAATGGTAGCTAATCTTTGTATCTTCTCTCCAAGTGTTCTGAATGCCTTAAAGAACGGTGTCCTTTAAAAAGCAAGCCACTTGCCAGTCTTTCCACAAGTACAAATATCAGCTGCTAATCTTAGGAAAAGATGCATTTAGAAGTCAACACGCTGCAAGTACATACGTTTGAAGAGGGGTTTACTTACTGCTCATACTGTTGAATCTTGGATTCTGTGTGAATGTACACATGATGTGGCATGTGTCACATTTTTAATAATTTCTGACTTACGTGGGGTTCTATTTTCTTTAACTTTATGTTACAAATTATGTAATGAATTAGGCTACAGAAACATTGAAAAAATCCTTAAAGTAATGCTTTTCATTATTTTAAACTTAGACTGGTGTTACAATGACATATTGTCACATTTACCATATTTTTAATAGGTACATCAGTTTAGCAAACTTTGTTAAATGTAACATTAAATAGGCCTTCCTCCTTTTTGATTCTATTATATTTGGTTTCATATTTCCTTTGAGGATCAAATTAAGAGACCTTTCTCTACTGGCATTGCTGTAGCATGCACAGCAGACAGAAGGAAAGTAGGCATTTTGTCAGCCGTTCCAGATGATCAGAGCAGCGTATTAGTGTGATTGAGGCTTCTGTAGAGAAATTTTAATAGTGTATTCCAAAGAATGTTCAGACTTCAGTGATTCAGTCTGACATAACCTGCAATCCCAGCTAATGAATGAAATCAGTCTCCACCTTAAATGCTGCTAAAGCTTAAAGCGCATTTAAAAAAAAAGCGCCTTTGACAGACTCAACTTTGCACACACCCTTGTAGAGCTGAAACATCTGGAATAACAAAAAGCTGATTTGCTGATTTTAAAGTACTCACAATTTTCTGCATTCAGCTTTTAGAAACTTCATTTTTCAGATCTAAACTGAACTTTGGAGATTTGCATTCCAGTCAACGCACGCAGGAGACATGAATTTTAAAATAAATTGCTAGTGCAAGTAGAACTTGCAAACAGTAACAAAAAATAATATACCTATTATTACACAGAGCACTTCCAGTATTTTATGCACTCATAAACATTTTGAACTACAAAGCAAGTCCACCTGCAGCTCAGTATCTGTGGAATTGAATGAAATTATGCATGCTGTAGGTAATCAGGCAGAAAAACTATGAGTTAAAAATTATTGACTAAAAATCCCACAACAGCAATATTTCACATATGAGAAATGCTAAAAGATAGATATATATGTGTGCGCGCATGTATTTATATACATATCTTTACAGGCGTGTATATAGCTTTATCTCTATACTAGGAAGTGTGCAAAACTGAGCAAGCCTCGGGAGAACAAGCAAAAAAGCCATGTGCAAGTGTCAACATTTAAGCAACAAAATTACACACCTCCTCTTCCTCTGCTTTGTCATTCAGGTCATTGCCATTAGAGCCACTAAAGGAAGTCGCCTTAGGCTCCAGGTAGCAGAGGGACAGAGCAAGAGGAAGGGAAAATGTGAGTGAAAAAGGAATAGACTGGAAAGCAGACAGAAGCAGCACAAAGATAAGGAGAAAAGAGGGGATGAAGGAAGGAGAGGTAATAGGAATATAGTGCTGAAGGCCAGGTGGGAGGAAAGAGATGCAAACATCAGGAAGGCTAGGAAAAGTAATATAGCCATCCTCATCAAGCAGCGAACGGAAACTAAAAGAAAGGCATCTGAAGAAGCTGAATGAGACACACAGCTCAGTGCTTTTGTAGTCATTTGTATGGATTTTTCCCTCAACAGCAGGGGAGCCTCTACTAGCTAGGGGTCTCATAGGTTCAAAGATATCACTTGGTGAAGCTGTTCTGGTTTTATTATGATCTGATATTTGTTTCATGGAATTGCACTCTGAAATGTCTGGGATGGTAAGGAAGGGCTCTCCAAAGGAATCTTCCTCTGAAATATCTGAAAGCATGTCCATCTCGGGGACAGTTGACCAGTTTGTGAGATGGGATGACACAGAATGGATAGGTAGTGATGGTGGGTGTACGTGAGTGAGCTGAAGAAAAAAATTCTGTGCACAGTGGAAAACGAAAGCACAACAAAAATGCAAGTTTGAAGGCACATGAAGAGGGGAAAAAAGAGAAATTATTAGTTAGTGAAAACTTTTACTTAGAAGAAGGGATAGCTCTACTAAGCAATAGAAATAAAAATCCCCTTGTGTTTTACATGCAGCCAACTTGTTTACTTCTGTGGATTATGAAAGGAACCCATAACGAATGTTTTGTTCTCAGGCTGTAAAGAACCGTGCACTTTTGAACTGTACTAGTCACTTAAAACAGATGGAAGCAGACAGACATTCAAAGCTTTGGCAGAAAGGTCAGAGGACAATGCAGTACACGAAAGACAAGCTGGCACTTCGATTCTTGGGTTTATAACCATTTTCTCTAAGACTTTAAGAGAGCCAGAAAGGAAAAGAAGTATGTGCGCTAGAGAAAAAAGAAAGCTGCCCACAGAACAGGCATGTGTGACAAAACCTTACTCAACAGATTCCTGGAACAACTTTCAAAAATAGTCTTTTTTTTTTTCCCCCTCTCCTCTTTTGGTTAAAACATTGAAAGATACCACAACTTTGAAAACAAGGGAGTATCACCATTTTACCAAGCCCAAAGGCAAAACATAGTAATTTATTTTACCATTTTTCTCCATGAAGAAACTGCGTGCCTTTTTTCTAGTCACATTCAAAATTATTTGGAATTGCCAGCAAACAACAAAAAAATGCCACTGTGGTATTTGTTCTCTTCCTACACTTGAATGCAATGAAAACATATGAACTGCACAGAGAAACTCAGCAGTCTTGCTAGGAATAAAATGGGTAGCTAACTTGCAAAAGTGTTTGAAGACAAAATTACTCTTTAAATATTCAAGTAAGTTCTAGAGAATTGCTGAAAAAAAAAATGATCTCCAAGAGAGAAAGAGCAGCAGACTTTAGTTCACACTCTAGGAGGGAAATTTTTACATCAAATCATACAAAATCTAAATTTATTTTTTTGATCTATTTCCCCTGTAGCTCAAACAAACAAGACAAGTAGACAATTGCAAAAGGAACAGATCACAGTACTCAGCTTTTCAAAGAAATCTACACCTTAGTCAACATACAACTTTTTAAAGGATGAAATAATTTTGCAATGGCTACTAAAACAATACTGTTACCTATGGTAATTAAATTCAGTTATAATATACCCAACTTTGTAGAGTGACACAACTGTAGATACATTAGCATTTCTTTTTAAAATCTGAACAAACGAAGAAAATGAACACAATTATTTACCCTTTGAAACTGTCTTTTTTTCAAGAACTCATGCAAGCTTATGGAGAATTCAAATTAGATTTATAGCAATAAAAGAAACCCTAGGTCAATGCCATTTAGAAGTTTGTATTCTCTTTTGCTAACACACACTTAACATGACGCTAAACCCACAGAAAGAACTCAACAGTTCCACTTGAATATTTTAATATGATGTTCTGTATGGTACTTGGAAGTGGTAGGCATTCAATAACCACACATGGATACACAGACATGAAGAAATAATTTTCGTGTGAAAGTCAGCCATACCTTTCCATCCTGAGTCAGTTCTAATTGTGGAGTTTTGACTGGGCTTCCATCTTCTTCTCTGCCACCTTCTTTTAACTTGGCCTGACCAGCAGCTTCAGTGTCAATGATTTTATCTCCAACAGCCTGGCCTCCAGTAGCAGAGAAGTCTCTTAGCAGACTTTGGTCTGAGATACCCATGGGAGCTATTAGAGAACAAAATAATTTTGGTTAATTTGGGTAAGTCGAAACATTTTGGTTTTAAGTCTTCTAGACAAAAGGCTTTTATGATGATGTCAGCAATGAGCAACACAGGCTAGTTACTGAGTGATGTAATATTTTTCAGCTTCCTGGCTTTACAAAAAGTCTGCAGTTCCCATTGTGCTGACATGAACAGCGGTGCACCCTCATCATAAAATTTGCACCTATAAAAAGCCCTCACAGTATCAGACAGGTATTTACCAACTTCTTGATTAGTCTTAAAAGATAAATTGAAGGTATTGTTATTTTACTTAAATCACCATTAAAAAAAAAAGGAGAGAGAAATAGGAAACAGTCTTTATTGTGGAAATCCACCATTTGAACTACTTTAATGCAATATAGAAATAGCTATGCATATAAATGTCACAGTAATTTTTGCTCGAACCCTAGCAAAACTGCACAAACAGCTCTCTACATGCTTGCAAAAAATGGAAAGGGAAATACTAGATATGTATACTTGAATATAGTCAAAGCACAAGAGAATGAACAGCCTTAAATTAGGGTTTTTTTCTCTTACTTGATTTGGAATAATAGGATTGAGCAGGATGGCTTTTTTTTTTTTAAATCACCACGACTGGCCTAGTCAAAATAGTAGCAATGAAATAGAGGAGAATTAATTAAATAAAGGAGCTTTAAACACAACTGTGACACAAACTTAATTATTTAGCAATGTTCTGTAATACCTCCATATGTCTTTGCTTTACAAAGCCAAGGTGCAGAATGTTGAGAGGAAGAGGTGTTTCTTAGAGTACCTTAGAGGGATATTCTCTTTTCAAAAGTCTCAGCTCCACATCAGAGACTCCCTTAGGCTGCTGAGTAGCCAAAATCAGCTAATGGGAAATGTGGCATTTGGCATTTTAGGCTTTTAGGGGGCCTCTGTAAGTAGGAAGTTCTGCAAATTAACTTCTGATCCCTTCTTGGGTGGCAAATAGAGCATTTCTTGGGTATACATCCCTGAAGCTCCAGAAGTAACATTTGACAAATCACAGAGTAACTTAGGTTGGAAAGAACATCCAGAGGTTAGCTAGTCAAAACCTCTGTTCAGAGAAGGTCCAACTAAACCAGGTTGCTCAGGGACTCGTCCAGTTGAGTTTTGAGCATGTCCAAGGTATTTTTAAACAAACAAAAATTTCTTACTTGTAACTACAATTTGCTGTATTTCAATTTGCAGGCATTCTCCACTTCCTTATCACAGGGCATCTCCAAGAAACAGGATTCTGTCTTTTCCTTACCTTGCCTGTCTGTAGCTGTAAACAGCAATAAGTCACTACAGCCGTCTCCTCTTAAAGGTAAAAGACCACAGTTCCCTCAGCCTCTCCTCATATACCAGACTCAGACAGTAAAACTGATGTAGTGAGGAGTCTTTTGGTTGCCATAAGGATTCATCACATGCTACCAGTTCAAGCACTTTTCGCTTTTATTTTTACTTCCATTCTCAGAAGGTAAGATTTGGGAGGTGTTCCAAGCAAGTGGCAGAGTTTGTTTATTTGTCATAGTATAGAAGAATGAATATTTGCAGAAGTAAAAGTCTTCTCAATAAAAGAGGTTTTTAAGGAAATAAGATGAAGTTGACAGCTGAATTGTAGCTAAACTCACATCATTGTCATGGTTCACTTTTATCTCAGTGAAGTTGTGCATGCCTGAAGTAAGACAAACTTCATGGTATTTTGCTGAAGAGTTATTCTAGCATATATTATTTCAGAAGTGATTTAGAGCAAGATACATAGTTATACATCTCTCAGATATACTGGTGCCATACCTGCCTTTGAAAAGAATGCCTGTTTCCAAGAAAGGAAAGGTATTTCTGCTCAAATAAATCAAACTCTAGTAATGACAAAAAAACCCTTGAGCTATTTAAAGTCAACAGAAAATTTTTTAACTAAACACTGAAGTATTGAATAAATATACTAGGATAGCAATATACTGAAGAAAATGATAGAAAACTAAAACAAACAACTTGTTCAGCCTTTTCTGTTTAGTGTTGAAACACTCAGGGCTAACTCAGATCCCAAAAGGTGCCACTGACCAAACAACTCTGATTAACAGCCTATAATGCATGCCTATCCCATAAAGAAAGATGAGTAGTGTACGCAGACACTATATATATACCCAATGTAAAATTCTCCATATATTCACAACAGTGCTGTACAATTTAGGCAATTACTTAAATTACTGTTCAGATCACCTAACACTGATAAATACACAAAGCACCTACTCCTCACATGAGCCATTAGAAACTGAAATTCGTAAATTTGCCAGTTGACCTTCTGACCATCCATAATGTCAATACTTTTGAATGTTGGTCAGATCAGAGTGACTACACATAATGTAATCATTACACTGAAAAAAATAAGTCAAATTTTGTACCTCCATCAAGGCTTCTGGAAACACGTTTGCTTGAAGTGCGTTCAAAGTACGGAGCTGGTCTGTCTATGAGGTTGCTTGCCTGCCGCGTCTGTGCCTGTGTACGTCCACTGTAGCGGAACTTGGAACCCAAGGTCAGAAACTTTGCTTTTGGAGGCTGTTCTGGCGATACAAGTCTAAAAAGAAAGTATGAGAAAAACCAGTGAAAAAGGCTTTATTTTAGGCATTTAATGAGGTACTTTACAGCTACTTGCTACATTTCAACTTCAGTTGACTGTGAATAATTTGCATGCTCCAAGAAAGTATGCTACTATAAGCTCTGCAAAGACCTTCTAAAACAATGCATGTTATTCATTGTTCGCAGCTGGAGTTGAAATTACGCTGGTAACCATCACATTTTTCCACAGTATGACTTAATCATCTGGAATTCTTATCTTTTGGTGTCATCTTGGTTGAATTGTATTTTTGGTAGAAAGCTGAGGACATTTATAGGTCCTTGTAGAACACCTCTCAGATCTCTCTCGTTAGAATGTTACTTATAGTAAAACCTGTACATTCCACCTCCGTGTCTTTCCTATATTCTGAGGTACCAGTACAGTAGCTGCTGTTCTCAGAGTTACGGAATGGCATCTCAAAGTTGTATAGAAGGCTGTACCAAATGGGAAAAGATTGAGATAGCTAGAGAGTTGCGACCTAACAGTAAGAAGTTTAAGTCTACATTCAGATTCTAGTTTCTGCACAATGTCATTTATACATTTATATAGGTTGATGTTTACTGGATATAAGAAGTGTGGAGAAAAAAACTATAGGTGAAAAGAGTGAAAAAGAGATTCAGTTACTTGCACTGTTAATGCTGGGTATGTATGTTTGCACCTTAAGTATTGGAGTCAATGTCAGAAAGACTAAGTACCAATGTGTCAGAATTTGCTGTGAGGGATTCGGCTTTGTTCATCAGGTTTTGACATCACAGGAGTTTGAAGACAGGTCCTCTAGACCTCCCTGAAATTCCTTCAGTATGGGAACTTCCAAGTTCATATTCATCAAACTCTCATTGCTTGTATTTTGTTTTTGAAATCTGAGCCATCAACTGCAATACAGAGTACTGTTTGCTCCAGTGCTATCCTTGCTGGTAAGATAAACAGTCATCACTGCAAGAACTCTTCGCAGTCCCCACTTCTCTGGAAGTGTTTTGATGTTGTTTTCTGGATCAATGTAATGCTGCAAATACATGATCACCACCACAGCAGTCTCCATGACCTATACTCTCTCTGTATAAAACTAACAGATTATTGCAGCTAGAGCTTTTCGATTTAAGGATCTGCAAAGAATGAGCAGAACTGAGTATCAGCTTCTTTCAGGCAGAACCAGCAACTACTGCACCCTTTATAATGAGGATGGCACAGATGGGCAAGCAAGACTTCAAAGTGTGCTGACTTTCTTCTCCTCTTTTGAAGCATTTGCTTGGGAATATATGTCAATAGAATACAATCAACACATGTTAAGACAGTATCCAGTACTGGGTTCTGAAAACTACGATAGTCTGTCTAAAGTTATGTCAGCAAAACTGAAAAATTTTCAGATACCTAGCAAAAAGAACAGTGAGCTTCTCTGGGGAGCTGACCCTGGCTGGATACCAGGGTGCCACCAAAGCCACTCCCCTTTCTCAGCTGGACCAAAGACAGAAAAAGACATAACAAGAAGTTTGTGGGTCAAGATAAGAACAGGGAAAGATGCTTCACCAATTGTCATCATGAGCAAAACAGACTCAACTTGGGGAAAAATTGAGTAGGATGATGAGAGGCAAAACCAAATCTTAAAAACACCTTCCCCTCACATCTCTCCTTTTTCCTGGGCTTAACTTTTACTCTTGATTTGCTCTACCTCCTACCCACCAGCAGGGCAGGGGAACAGGGAATGGAGGCTGTGGTCAATTCATCACACATATCAGACAAACCAGTGTCCCTGACATTCCTTTCCCTCTTAGGGGGCAGGACTCCTCACACCCTTCCTCCATAGTGGGGTCCCTAAAATGGGAGCCAGTCCTCCAGAAAATTCCCAATATCAGTCCTTCCCACAGGCTGCAGTTCTTCACAAACAACTCCAGTGAAGGACCCTTCCACAGGGTGCAGTCCGTCAAGAACAGGCTGCTCCACCATGGGTCTCTCATGGGGTCAAAAGTCCTGCCAGCATACCTTCCTCAGTTCAGGGTTTCAGCCTCCTTCAGGCACTCCCCTGCTCCAGCATGGGGTCCTCTATGGACTGCAGGTGCATGTTTGCTCCACTGTGGATCTCCATGGACTGGAGGAGGGCAGCCTGTCTCACCACAGTCTGCACCAAGGGCTGCAGGGGAATCTCTGCTCTGGCACTTGGAGCACCCTCCTCCTCCTTCACTGACCTTGGTGTCAGCAGAGTTGTTTCTCTCACATATTCTTGCTCCTCTCCCCGGCTGCCATTGCTGTTGCACAGTAGCTTTGCCCCGTTCTTAAATACATCATCCTGGAGGCACTACCACTGCTGCTGATGTGTTCAGCCTTGGCCAGCAGCAGGTCCCTCTCAGAGGTGTCTGGCACTGGCTCTACCAGACATGGGGGAAAGTTCTGGCAGCATCTCATAGGAGCCAACCCTGTAGCCCCCCCTACTGCAAAAACTTTGCCATGCAGACACAACACAGCTCAGTAGATTACCATTTTCTCTAAGAGAGGATGTTTACGGCTTTGTCAGAGCACTAACCAGAAGGATCCAGTCTATGGATCCACCCATGCCTAAGGTGGATATGCACACATCTGAATCTTAATCTGTTCCAACACATTTTTAAAGAAAACAGTTCAAGACAGACTAATCCGCCCCTCTGCATTAAGGCCATTTATGTAATAAAATTGCAAGTATCTGGAGCTTAACTTTCATTGCTTCTATAAAATAGTCTTTCTCCCCATTATTTCCATGGCAGAGTGCATTATGCATTGAGAAGAAGGCAGCTAAAAGGGTTTTTCCAAGGTTCCTTCTATTCTTGATTTTCCAGTCTTGGCAAGGCTACAGCATTAACTGCCATTTTTATCTTCCACCCTGCTGAGATAAACTTTTAATCTTTTAATGTGGAAAAAACAAGAGACTAATTACTTCCTGATTAAGGGCACTTGAATGGATTTTTTGTATTACAGCTTAATTACATAAAATAACTGAAAACTATGCTTCTGCCACTTTAAGGCATTCTGGGGAGACACCGAAACAAGCTTGAAAATTTCAAATAAAACATCATAAAGTGGAAATATAAGCAGGTTTCTGCAGACACTGGTTAAGATTCAGAGCTGCCAACTCTGCTTACCTCAAAAGATTAATGTAGATCTATAGTCTGACTGTGTTTTGAAGTACATTGCTGCTCTTTGAAAATGATACTGGAATCCTATAAGTTTGAGCTGATAACAAGGGAATACAATGCTTTTTGGTTGTCATTTTCAATACAGTTTATTACAACTTTTCTAAGTAACTTCATATACTGGCTGAATTTCCTATACTTTTTAAAAATCTCCTGTATCTTAAGGCAACTATTTAAGCAAAACAAACATTACATAAGACAATACAACGAATCTTACCATGTTATATAGGGCATGCTAAGAGATTTGAAAGCTAAAAATATACATCTAAACCGTATACAATTTACTGTGGCATCATAAACAAGTTTTACACATGCTCTGAACAAGCTACTGTCTCTTGGACTGTAGCAATTGCTTTCTGCTTTTTATCTTTGAAGGAAAAGAGAGCTGGATTTATTTTACTGTTTTTAAACCAGGATGAGAGGTTCTGAGGATTTTCTGTCTGATTACATCAGTGCAGCATATGGATTTTACAGAATGGCTGAAGTATTTGTTACATAATTCTCATTGTAATGTCATTCCTGTTTAGGAAAAGCCACCTCTGATTGTAATAAAATCCAATTATTTTTATTATGTCAGAATTTTTGTAATAATATTATCTCATACCTATTAATGCTCCTGAAAACTTTCATACTTGCAAGTGATACCTGTCAGCTTAGAATTTCTGACTTTCTAAGATTTCTTTTTTATTTATTCAGGTCTACTTTATTACTATAGAACTAGGAGATAGAGTTTACCAGCAAAGTCAATCACTGCATGAGTTATTTGAAGAGTATTGATAAACTTTTCACTGTCGACAGAACTGCATACTATTTGTTGTAATGGACACAATCTGCCAAAGTTGACTTTAAATTTTGAAGAACAGAACGCTGGGTTATGTTCATAAACACAGCTAATGAATTCTATAAACATGAAAAAAAAATCTCTGATCAGGATTTTAAAAAGAAGTGCTTCTAAATTAATTTGGAGACTGGTTTATGCTGATATTTGTCACTATCAGCATAAATTCTAACACTGCATTCAAGAATATGCTACATACAATGAAAATCTGAATACTGAAAACCATCCAATGAGACAATTCCAATAATCAACTTAGGACTTCTGGTCCCCAAGTTTCCTTAAGTTCTCAATTAGCAAGCACATTCAGCAACAGGATTGCATCTACTTTAAAACATAGCTGCCTTTAAAACAAACAGACTACTGAAGGAGAAAGCTTACCCTTTACATACCCTAGTTACTGTGCTTTGAAGCAAGAAACTTGGATTTAGTGCCTATCCAATCCATAAGAGATTCAATCTACACCTGTGACTCCTAGGCTGCATGGAGCACATGCACTCCCTCATGGAATGTGTGTTATAAAAATCAAATGAAGATTCTTTTAATTTCCTTTTCACTGGAGGAAGAAAACAGAGGAACAACTCTGTGGCCTGTTGTTAAAGTGCTTATTTACAAACAGATCATAGCTTCAATGACCAATTCAGAATTTTATGTTCCTCGGTTGCTGAGGAAAAAAAATGCAGAGAAAGTTATGGATTATTACATAAACAAAGTCTTTTTGAATTGATTCTCTTCTTCAAAGAATGACTGTGAACTCAGCCCAGTTCATAAATAATAAAAAACTCAACTGTAAGCATTTATACTCAGCAGAATATTCAAGTTAAGTGAATATTAACATTCAAATTAATTGAATGAAGATTACTGTCAAGCCCTGAGAGCTTCTTGTGAGGATGTATAGTAGGTTTCTAGTTGGTCATTCTGTAGAGTCAATCTCTTAGGAAATCTGATCACAGAATCACAGAGTGGGTCAGGCTGGAAGGGACTACAAAGGATCATCTGGTCCAACCTCCCTGCTCAAACAAGGTCATCCTAGAGCACATAGCACAGGATCATGTCAATACAGTTCTCAAATATCTCCAGTGATGCATGATCACTTGTTTAGTTCCATCCTATTTTGATAAAGCAGTTAATTGTATTTGAGACTTTAAGAACCGGTAATTTGGGGCCAATGACTGGCAGGGTGTCTTCTAAAAGGTGTTACTGGACTGAAAAATTAGGGGCAAAAAAGAGGGAAAATCCCTACTTTCCTCATGTCCTTTAAAAGAAAGATATGACCATACCTTGTTAAGGGAGGGGAAGCAGAGAATTATTATTTACCTGAAGAAAGTATGGTGCTCCACACAAACCTTCCATAACCTTTTAGCAGCCCGATGGTTTGGCAGTTTGAATCCAATAGTGCTCTCAAACTGTTCCAGCTGGAAAGAATCCACAAATAAATTAACTCGTTTCCTTGAGCTGGCTATTAATTAGGCAGAGTTCAGATAGCTCCGTTACTGTATCAAACTATAACACTCCTGTCATAAGACTTTGTAAGATTTAACAAAAATTAAATTAAAAAAAGATCAGAAATTCCAGCCTTTTAAAAGAATTATACTTGTTGGGATAAGTCATGATGGGTAATAATCACATTATCACTTCCCATCTGTACTAATGGCTCTTGAGAAATTAATACTACTTCAATGTTTCTTGCTGATTTTCTGACTAGCTGACCAATGTACTTATTTTTAAACTTCATGAAGCAATTGTACTACAGGTTGTGCTCCATACTTAAAAAAAGTCTGAAATCCATAGCACAATGTTAAGCTTATATGATCTGTTTCACTGTATAATAGTTTCTTAGCAAAAGTATTTCATCTACACACACCATCGGGGCTGCAAGAACAACACATATGTGTTCCAAAACTCACAAAACTTCAATGTTAGTATTGCGAAATTGGTATGACTTCTGTTTTATTTATTCACACAGTAAAAGCTACTTTAAACATTTTAGAGCATAATCTAAAAATGTGTTGCAGTGTTTGATGTTTTGGGGGTTTTTTTGTTAAATTTCCAGTTACAATGTGCAATATGTTTAAAATGTAGCCCCCCCCCCCTTCAGAAACTCCCACAAACTTTTATCAGAAAATAAAGTTAAACCCAGACCCACTGCTTCCACAGCAGCTAATAGAAAGAGTTGTAACATCCTACAGGACAACTCAAGCCCTTGGTTACAGCCACAAACTAGATCCACTGACATCTGGTGAACTGTTATACCCAAAGAGGAAGAGAAGCTGTCTCTTCCAGGACTGCAAGTTTGTGTAGACAGTAAGAACATGGCCAGTGTAACTAGCTTTCTCTGTAAAAAAACCCATAGAATTATTACATGGTATCTATTAACAAGAAAACAGATTTTCCTCTTGATTTGCATTTACTAATCAAGGTAAGTGTTTAATGCAATCAGTAGAATCTGAAGAGGAAAAGACACTCAAATTCTGCTTGAATCCCTCATAAGCTTATGAGGGCAACTGGGGAAAAAAGAGGATGTTTTCTTGTTACTGGATAGAAATGATCCCACAAAAGAAACAAGATAGAAAGAGGTTACTTACTTCTGCTGGCCTGACTTTGATGTAAAAATTACTTCGCTTGTATGAAATCTTTAGAATTTTTGGCCAAGCGAAGCGATTGATCCGGAGTCTATCTTTGTAAATCAGCAGACCATTAGCACATACACCCAGCATGATATCCACACCTTCAGAGTCCTATCACATATGAGACAATTTCATAAAAGCCAGTTTAATAACTTTCCAAAAAAGTAATTATTGCTGACATACACTCTGAGGGAAAATAATGCAACTGGGACATGTTTCATATTCAAACCTGGAAGACTCTGACAATGAGATTCTTAAATCAGAAGTATTCAAGTATATTAATTTTATAGGAAAGGCTTTGGATTTGAAGTAATGATTTTGGCACTCATAAGCCATTGCATATGCCACAGTTCTGGGAAATTCTTCAATATTCTGGTAATAGGGACTAATTTAACAACTTCAAGACAAGGAAAGGTATGGCCAGTGTGTGCGCTGTGAATAATTTCAACAAATATTAAAAGAATAAAAATTAAAAACAGGCCTTCTCAACTGAAAGCAGCCAGTGAAAGTCTGAACAAACTGGTAATCAAGGTGATGTTTTACAGTCACCTACTAATCCTGTAAAGATATAGGAAGTAACAGAAAGTTTTCTGAGCATTCTCTTCCTGATAGCATTAGACGGAAATTTTACAGGCTACAAAACTAATCACTTACCCTTAATGCTTTCATACCCTATACAATCCAGCAGAATCTCATGTCCTCCCCAACAACAAATCAACTACACTATTAGCTGTCATTAGCAAGTTGCTTCACCAGCATAACTAACAAAACAAAATTAAACAATATTTTTCCAGTACTTAGGAGTCTTGATTTTCTTTTTTAAATATAGGACTGATTACTTAATATACCTCAATTTTCCTAATGATTTGAGATTCTGGATTTACGTGAGGGAGTGGGAGAGAGGTTATTAACTTTTTTGTTGGTGTTTAACCAAAAAATAAAATTCCAATTGAAATGAAAATTTCATCTGGCCTACCCAGAAAAGTGGGAAAAGCACCAAAAAACACTCTCCCCCAAGACCTGCCCCCATCTGTTTTCAACGAGCATGGTATTATGGAAACAATTACGTGTTCTTTCAGGCTTTACTTTATGGCCCTACATCTCCTTGGCATATAAAAATCTGACATTTTAAATATATTTGTCTGCTCTTAAGAATAAAATTTCCAAGCTGCACATAGGTCTATGTACTAAATAAACTTAGATACAAAATAAGTTCTAATGATGTTAAAGCTGTAAACAGAATAATTATTTTGACCAAGAGATAAAGGCTTATAACCAAGAATTAAGCATATGAATTCTTTTTAAATAATCTATATATAGTATTTTCTTTAATACTAAGCATGTCTGTCCTAAAACAAAACAAAACTAAACCAATCACCAATACCTTGGCATGATGTAAATCCACTCCATACATGGAGAGTCTCTTAGCATTTTCTAGGAACTGGGAATCCGCTTGTGCTGGAGTCAGGCCCCTAAAACCATTGAATGAGTCTTGAGTTTATTGACAAAAAACTGAGAATCAAAACTGAATGGAATACTGAAGTTCAGACACACAGAAAAACCTTAGTTTGTAAGGTATCAATAGCACTTTTGGCCTACAGGAAAAGTGGTCTTTTAAAGCGTATTATTTTCCTTGAGTACGGATTTCCACCTTCACTCTCAAAATATTGTAGCTGTATGTTGCTTTAACTAATTGATATGCTCACATGGGAATATTTGCTCCAAAAGTTCTCTTCTAATATCTTAAGTGAAGCTACTATTTTCAAACACACAAAAGTAAGGCTTAGCAACTTCCAAAGTAACAATTTCAGCTCAGCAGTTTTACACATACTCTTAAGACAATTGATATAAGTGTAACATAGTACGATGACTTCATTTAATCCCACTGTACGTGACACACCTGTGTGTTTTGTGTAGCTCAGCCACTTTCTCTTCCATTTCTTGAGTTTGATTGGGTGCAAATTGGAATTCACTGATATAATCACTGCGGTGCTCCTCTGGGTCATGATCACCCAGCTCAGCCTGCAGGGTATATGAACCAAGGAGGGCATGAGTCACAAAGGAACAGGGCAGTCGACCAGATACAATATCCTGACGAAGCTGTAGGCACAAGAAATACCTGCAAGACAAGGGTGGGGTGGGGGGAACCCAAAGAAGAATAGAGAAAGTGTTACTAATGGCAAATTAATAAGAGATATGACAGAATCCATTGAGATGCATGCAATCGTGTAAGAGTATTTTAAAATAAGTCAATGGATTAATAATTTGTTACACTCTGCATTATTTGAGCACTGTCATCACACAGTACATTTCACTTCAGTTTTAAGAGTCAGTATTACTTTCATAAAAACTATGAAAAGCAGGAAAAATTCATATTTCCAAAGTACATTTAAAAAAAAAGCTATCTAGTTTTAAACAAAAGCTTACTTAGGAACGCTTTCACTTCACATCGTAGCCTGGAGGTATCTATGGTTTAAAAATAAAAAGCTATGTGTTTTTTTGACATTTCCCTTCGGCTGTAAAACTCTTTTATATCCCTTGCAGTTCACAAGCTAATCAAGTCATGTGATACACAAAAGAAATCCAGTTTAGTACTGAAACTATAATAACCTTCTTTAAGCCATCTACATATTAGAATATTTCAAGTATTGCATACAGTCTTCTACAAAATTTAACAAGTTCACAATCAGCTTAACATCCTACCCTTGCACAGATATTTTTAATATAAATGAAAAAAGGTCTTACTAGTGAAACTTAAATTTTAAGGAATTTAGCTTTAAGATAAAACAAAATTGCTTTTATCAATTGAACACACAATTGAAAAGCCTACCAACTCATTGAAAATTTTCAAAGAAAACATATTTTTAAATACACTCTGAACTGTGTTAAGCTACTTGTAGCAATAGATCAACAACACACTTGTATAGCTATCTTATTTTGTGCCGGAGACTGATCCAATGCAGTGTGTATTAGTAACATATATCCTGCCTCAGCAGAGTCAGCTAACTTCAAACTGACAGGTATTTATGTTTTCCATAGCTCCTGAAAAGAAATAAGCCAATTCCCTTCATTCTATCCCCAGTTATGTCAGTCTTGCAATGCTACTTTTTAGGTGCCTAGTATCCACTGCATTCTAAGTATTTTCTATCTCAAAAGTTTGGAAGATAATTTTCACATTTTATTATGTTTTATGGCTTTAATTAAGGCATATGTGTAAAACCACACTTTAACCAATCCAGTCTAGATTATTACTGAAGTGCCTTGGATCCCTTGAGCTTCATGCAAAACCCCCATGCCCTCATTTGCTTTATAATAAAGCAGCAGACTGACAAACCACTCGCTTCTTTCAAATAAGATCATTCACATCTTACCTCCTGCCCAAATTATATCCCCACTTATCATTAAATTCTTCTCGCTCAGGTTTCTTCCAGAAGTTTTAACTTTACCTTTTCAACCTTGTTCCAAAAAGCAGTTGATGTATATAAGAACATCTATAGTGTACAGTATCCAGAAACTGAAGAAGAAATTTTATATGGTTTTCAAATTAGACTAGAAGTAATTTTAAGTTTAAAATTAGGAGCTGTGCATACCTAGTGATGTCTTCAGTCAACTGTGAAGGATCAGGGGGATAAAACTTCACATTAAAGGTGAATATCCAAGGTAAACCTAAATATGGAAAATATCTTATTGTTAATCTCAATTAAGTTTAAGCAAGCAAAGAACCTTACTGAAAAATTTCACATAAATCTTAATCACTGAAATCCTGAAGAAAGTTTTTTCCCCTGTCTTTTTACACTACAGTAATAAGAAGCATACATTAGTTTCACTAGCAAGTAAAAACTCAGACATACAGTGAAAGATTAACATGTTAAAAATTATTTTATGACAATGCATTGGACTATGTTATGCAAATGTCAGAAGACATTTTTAGTTTGAAAACTACCATAACGTTTTAACACTTTTAAGATATTTTGTGTTCAAAGGTACTTGCATTGCATTTGTGCTTGGTTTCTTACTCCTCCAAGGCTAACTCTCTCCTCCTGTCTAAACTGACTTGCTTTGAGAGAATATATAGGAACTGTGAACAAGATGTCAAAATGAGGTCCGCGTTGTATACAACAGAAATATAATAAATTATTCATTGAGAGTGCTTGGAAGACAAAAAATATTAGCTGTTCCTGCTTTAAAACATTATTCTGGTAAACACCATATTTAGCAACTATAATAGCAATGGTATTTTAAATTTAAATCCTTTCATGTTAGAATTGTTAACAACACGTGCATTTTTTTTTTAAGCAAAAGTGTGCTTAATATTAGATTAGTAATTTGAAAAAGCGTAAAATGTTGCCTTTAGTCATAGCTCTATTTTTAAATAAATTTTTAAGGTTTGAAAACTAAGTCATACATCAATAGTAAAAATACATTTTCAGAATGTATTGTAAGACTATGTGGAAGAGGAATACATTAACTGGAAAGCACAAATACCTTACCAAAATATAGAACTTCCCTAATTCTATCAGATTTTATTAAGTACAATGCAATCGTACATATGTAACAGAAAATCCCAAAAGTAAATACCTAGTAAAAGACTTAACAGTTTGGTTTTGCAAGCTTCTTGAAAGCAAATGCAGTTGAGCTTTATCCTATCTTGACAAAGAAAGTAACAGTACAATGGAGATCCTCTAAAAATGATGAAGAAAGATAAGGATTGAAATCCAGAGGAGGGTAACAGAAGTGATGAGAGGGTTGGAGCACCTCTCCTATGAAGACAGGCTGAGACAGTTGGGAGTTCATCCCTGAAGAAGAGAAGGCTTTGGGGAGACCTCCAGGACCTAGAGGGGGCTTTTAAAAGAAAGATGGGGACAAACACTTTAGTAGGACCTGTTGTGATATGACAAAGGATGTAGACTTAGATTAAGTGTTAGGAAGAATTTCTTTGGGTTTAGACTAGACATCAGGAAGAAATTTATGTGGTGAGGCACTAGAACAGGTTGCCTAGAGAAACTGTGGATGCCCCCTCTCTGGAAGGCTTCAAGGACAGGCTGGATGAGGCTTTGAGCAACCTCACTGAGTGGAAGGCGTCCCTACCCATGGCAGGCGGGTTGGAACTACATGGTCTTTAAGGTCTCTTCCAAACCAAACCATTCTTTTATTTTGCGATATTATGAAAACAACTAAGTAGCTACTTTTGTCTTTCTCGTGTTCCTTTCTTCCTAATGCAAACAATATTTGAGTGAAAGACCTACCAAAAATAATCTCTGGGTAAAAAAGAGAATAATTTTATAAAGCCTGTTAGTGATGAATTTTGGACAGTAAATTATTTTTAAAATCTGTGTTACACAGATAAATCACGCTTTGAAAAATGTGCCTTTTTACAGCAACAACAAAAAAGACTGAAATGCCATTTCCAACACAATGTCAGAAAAAAGCACTGACATTTTTATTTAAGGTTATTTTCCTTTAAAAACCCTGTTCTAAAATTTCATAACAGTTAAAAGGTGCTTTGTGCCACAATTTCCAGTGTCTTCCAACAACTCAATTATTTTAGTTTTTCAGACATGACTATTCACTGAAGCACTTCAATGTCTGTGAACCTCATTCTCCCCCTGGCTGCCAAGTCAATATTTGTTTTTGAGAGCTCAGATTTTTAGTGTATCTTAACATTCCCAGCTATCAAGTTTTTATTAGGAAAATGACGATTTTGTCTACAAAATAAATCAGGAATCCTTAGATGAGAGGGCCTAATTTATCATTGCATCATCTACTGCAATATGATGCAAAACAGAATAACACCTTTTTAAAAAAGTCTAACACTAATTAACTCATACAAAAAACAAAACCAGTTAAAACCAGAATAGATTACCCTACTACCATCATTTACCTCCCAGGGAATTAGCATAATTTAATGAAAAGATGGTGACACTGAGTAAGCCAAACTGATGAATATGAGCAATTGGGCCAAAATATCTATGCAAAAAGCATTCAGGGAGAAATGTCGTGTTAACAGGGCTGTGGGATGTGGAGAAATGGACGAAGCATGTGTCCTTCCACACAGATACTAGTCTTCAAGTCTTCCTGGAATGAAGCAGTGTTTCCCAGTATGATGCAATTTTTTCTGGTCTAAAATTGCAGTTAAACTAGTCATATATGAATTCCTGTTTAACCTGTTGCTCTTTCTTGTCAGCATTTCTACAGTTAGCTTTCAGAAAGCAGGAGACCAAGACGTGGTTTAAAGGAAAAAAAAAATTCTTTATAAAAAGTTAAAGAGTGCATAAATCCTCTGAGTGTATAGACTTCATGAAAAATTTCATGTGTCTACTCATACTGATTTCATTGCTAACTTATTGAAAAATGTTGAAATCGACTTTGTACTAAATATTCTATGGAGAGTTGGTAACCATTTATTTTGCCTGATTACTGAAAGCACATTTATTCCCTAAATATAGACTAGTAAATATGTTACAATGTACACAGTCTATATTTATACTTCTCACTGAAGCATACTGTTTATAGCTGCACAGCCCAGGCATACAAACATAATTGCCTTCACACAATAATGCACATTACTGTTTTTTTACTGAGTTGGTAGCCAAGACAAAAAAAAAAAAGAAGAAAGAAACAAACATAAAAACCTCCACAACAAACTGATTTAAAATTATATTTAGTATTCTGTCCCTGATAAGGCTCTCTGTTTTAAGGTTTAATAGTATGGGCTACAGAAATGTCAAAAATTTTTCTAGCCAGCTTGTTACATCAAAAATGCTTCTGTGGCAACTTTAGGCACATTCTTAGAGGAAAAAGTATGCAATATAACCAGCCAGCTAGCAGCATACAATTAACATGATTCATCCCATTTAAACTGGGAAAAATTAGTAGGGTTTTTTTCCAGTAAAGGCTTTTCTTGGCTTTTACTCATGATCTCTCATGTGTCAACTTTTGCAGAAAAACTCTTCCGTTGGCACAGGTACTTTGTTCTCCTCAACAATAACAAGCTACACTCTAGTGTAATTAGCTTAAATCAAAATTAGCCACAATTCCTACAGATATATAGTCATATATACAAAATAAATGAATACAAAACAAAGTGAACCTGCATAGAGTGACCATCATGTTCTGATACCTGAGCATAACCATACATTTGTTAGCATTAAAATCAGTTGCAGTTGTACATTTAAATGCAAGCCCTTTAATTCAAACTTTCCTTATTTCCTCAGTCTGTGCCCTCAGAACATCCAAATCCTCTCCATTTCTTATAAGATATACAGAATATGTGATATGGAAGTATTTTTTGCAGAAAAAATACTTAATTGTGCTGGAGACTAGAAAAAGATTTAATTGACATAAGATTACCTTCAGTTTAAGAAGATAGTGAATAGGGTTGGTGCGAGAATGCAACCTTGTTTCACACCATTAGTAACTGGAAAAGGCTCAGAGAGTGCATCGCCATATCTGACTTGGCCATGCTGATCCTCGTGTAGCAGGATGACCATTTTGAGGAACTTGGGGGGACATCCTAAACGTTCCAAGATCTGCCACAAG
>JAWWEE010000105.1:60944319-60994873 GCA_035221455.1 Xenops minutus | reverse complement strand
GTCAAAAGCTTTGGTGAGGTCAACGAAAGTTACATAGAGTCCTTTGTTCTGTTCCCTACACTTCTCTTGCAGTTGTCAGTTTAAACAGATAAATTCTCAAATTGATTTTTTTTTATAAGGGTGACCCGTCACACCCTATGTCTGAGAGCTGACTATTACAAGATCAGTTGCTACTGCTTGCACCACCAATACTCAATCTCAGGTTCTCAGTTTTGCAAAAGCCTGAATCCACCTTAGATGTAGCAATTTTCAAGAGGATAGTGACAGAAATGTAATTACCCACCTGTCCCTGAAAGAACTAATTACAGGTTTTAACACATGCCAGTGGATAGCCAAGTATATGAGCTAAAAAAAGTCAAGAATTTATTTTCCTGAAGAGATCAGGCTGGCTGAAAGCAAGCAAGATTTTTGTCACCTTTGTAGCCCTCAGAACAGAGACAGTAATTTGTCGATCACGTTCATTAGCAAAACTAAAATCAGTGATTACTGAGATCCAACATAATTGCCCAGCAAAAGGTTAACCTGTAAAAATAAGAAATCATATAGAGTGCCTGAGGACTGTGAGGTAGCAAGAGACACCCTGTAGAACACGACTTGGGAGAGACTATAGCATTCTTATTTCATCTTCCCCAGTCACAGGTGGTACATACATGTCCAATGTGCAGAGCATTGGTGTTGACTGCATTTAAGAGAGACGGATTGTTACAAGTATTTTAGCGAACTGATGTGCTGAACTACACTTCCAAAATTGTCACCTTTGTGTTCTCAGATCAATGTATTTCTCCAGATACGCTTATCTAGCATGCTAGTGCTTGTCTGTGCTATACAAGAGAAAAAGAAAAGAGTTTCTTCATTTTCAACTTCCAAATGGACTAATAGGTTTTACAGGCATCTTAAATTTAATGAGTATTTTTGTACATAAGATTTCCATTCTGGATTCCAAGAAAAATGTATTTAGAATTAAGTCTGAAACAAAGAAAGGTCTCGCTTTATCATACTCATGCAACTTGGGAATTAAATTTGTCTGCAGTACATTCCAATATCTGGAAACTTTAATAGACTAATTAAGAGGAACATGACTGACAGGATGCTAATTACTTGCACATTGGTGTAAGCAAGTTTCATTTTAAAATTCTTAAAATGGGGGTCTTACTTGTCCATTTGCTTTATTATGCCTATCAACTCTGAAGTACTACAGATCAGAGGAAAAAAAATCCAGTCATGATTGCTAGTTCAAGAAACTGGACTTGATCTCCAGTAAAAAATGTAGGTCTTCATGCTGTATGAAAAATCACAGACCTTTAATATATGGTTTTGTAGGGCATGTGATACAGTATTAAAAAAACCCCAAAACATTCTGTACTGCCTCCAAAAAGTTTGCAGATCAGTTGTTACACTTCAAATTTTTGACACTAACTTGCAGGCTAGATAGTATGCAAATAACTACAGAAGACAAAAAAGTATCAACAGCATTTGTATCAATAAAGATGATACAAAAAGGATCAACATAATCAATCTTTTGTCATTTATTAAAAACAAACAAAACCACCTTTAGCCTGCATATTTAGACAACTAATAGGTTTTCACTAAAGACCTGCAGAACAAGTAGTTTCAACCCCAGTAACTTTTCCTTAATTAAAAGTATGGCCACTATTTGCATATTAGTACATTCACTATTTTAATAGATCTAGTTTAGTTATATAAGAGTATGTTGGATCAAAAAAAATAATTTGAGGAAGCTTCTGTAACATTCATTTCAGTACTGAAAATATAAACCACACCTTCCTAGTAAGGGATTTCATCAATAGGCAAAGATCTAAAGAAAACAGAATTAACAACACAATTTCTGGAAAAAATTAGTCTTGCCTTAAAACAGTAGAATTAACAATAGTAAAGAAACCTTCTGTTTACCATTATAAATACACTGCTGTTCTTAATTACAAGTACAGTCAGTTCCTTAATTTAAATTCTTGTTGTTTTAGAAGTGTAGGCCTGTAAATATTATCATCATCCTCTTCTCCCCATTTACATTTCCTATCAGGTATTACCAAAAGGTTTCCATCAAAACCAAAACAACACAGAAAAACCCCACCCCTAGACTGGCCACAAATGAGTAAAACAATGGGAAGAAGTTCAGCATGAGCAAGGACTGTCTAGCAATTTTTAGTGGCCACTTACTTTGTGGTATATAGACTCGGGCAGAGTATCACTTAACTTTACCCTTACCCTTCATACTTCATACCCAGCTACTACAAAAACTACCCAGCTAGTGAAGAACTTTGACAGAGTTTTATGCTTACAGAGTAAAATAAATTACTCATCATGTATTGAGTACAGGAGTGAGACATTCCAAGATTATGCTCTCTATTCCATTTCCATTTTGAAAATGATGGACACATCAAAAAAGTCAATGCTGGACTTAGCAGTATTGAAGAGTACACGTTTTCTGTAAGATATTAATTCTCTTTCTATAGTTTCATATCTTTCTAGTGCATCTTTGAAATTGTAAAGTCCTACAGCAACAATCACGACCATATTTGCAAGATGACATTCTACATCCAATAACCCAAATATCAGTACCAAGCTGAAAAATATCTACTGTTTCAGAATACAAAAATAACAACATAGGAAAATTTTGAGGCAACAGCCAGTATAATGATTAACTTCTACAGCATAAAGCTGAGTGACTCTTTCTCTCCTTCTCAGACAGTTGACAGAAATAGAAGATTTGTTTTCTGGTTTAAGGCTGAATACATAATTATCAGATAGAAATTATTTTAAAGCTGGAAGCATACAAGTTAGTCAACAGCCAGGCTACCAAAGTTATGACGAATACTTCTGTGAGGAAATAAAAGGAGCACCAGAATACTTACTTCGAATTTGCCTCTTAATTTCCTTCGAAGGATCTAGCCAGTTCTGAAAAAAAAAAACCACAAACAGAAAAAGAAACCCACAGCCAGAATTTAAAATCCTCAATACCAAAACCACTTTGATATAATCTATGCAACCTATTAAATAGCTTATAGCACTTCAGTTACTATTGATGTGTGCAAAGAAACTCTTTCATGACAGATCATCCAAAAATTTAACTTTGGGAAGTGAGACTAAGAAATCAGTCACATACAGTTATCAGTAACTCAGACAATCCTGTTTATTAGCATTACCCATATATCTTAGAAAACAGGTTGCGTGAGAGACTAGAAATGAAACTTTATTTCCCATGGCCCGACACATACATTCAAGCACTTGCATGGAAGAAACACACTTGCATACAGCCAGTCTGACAGCAGGCCTTGCAATATTTCAAAGACAGACGTGCAAGGTAAGGAAGAAAGAGAAACTGATGTGTGAGGTCAAGGACAGTATCTGCTTTTTCCCAAACCACTGCAGTTATTACCAGCTTTAACATCTGAGTGGACACCTCAGAGTCAGCACAAATGTTGGGAAAGGCATACTTCTACCAATTTCTATTGCCTAAGTAGTAGATACTGGGTATGTGACTCACCTTTTCCAGTCTATGGTACCAAACAAATTCCAGATGAAATATTGTTTCCCAATACCATCTCCCTTAGTCTGTATTACAGGCTTTTGCACCCCAAATCTGAATTACTTCAAGATAAAAATCATAGGCTACAGTTTCATACATCCATATGGATTAGGAGAACATGAAACTATGTTTTTGCAGTTTCTAGTGCAAATCTTTAGAGTAGATCACCTCTGCTAATAGAGAATGTGGCTCCTATGGATATGACCAAGAATACCAATTTGCTCTTCTAACCAACCTTGGTTCAAGTAGATTTCATCACAAGTGCAGTATGTACTTATTAGATGAATACTGTTTACAAATTAAATGCAAGGCCCCCTTTTTATAATTTTTTTACAACTGTAATTTTTAAAAAGAGAATTTAAGAAGTCTGTGACCTCTAATTTCATAGCTACTATAGTTTCTACAGAGGTGGTACAGTCCATAACATTATTACAAAACTTCTCCATAATTCTGGATACCATTTGTTCTGCTTAAGTCAGAAAAACTGCTATCTGTTGAAATAACCTTGACATAGAAGCCAATATAAGTCTTCAAATAACGTAGGAGAAAAGAACATACAATATACAGAATATGCTGCAAGATGAGAAGAATAACCCTTTCTTTACACAAATTAGAGTTCATCTTCTGATTTTTCCAAATCTGAAATGAGCTTATTGAAAGCAGACTTTGCCAACAACTTTCATTATTATTATTCTGTCAAATAAAATCAGATGCTTATATTCTGTTCATAGGTTTAATGACATGGATGAGGATTTTTTTGCATCTGGGTATTTTGTTATGGATAAAACCAACATCATGAAAGAATCTACCCTGAATTAGAGCTCTTAATGCAGAATAGACAGGTCTCTTTCAAAGCAAAAGACAAAGTGTATACACACTCCTTTGTTCCAGTAGGCAGCAATCTATCTGTTTAATTTCTGAATGGTGAGATTATAGATGAGACAAAGTAACATACTGTGAAAGAACAACAAAATGTTCTCTACCATTACAAAAGTATTTTGTGCAAATCCAGAAAGGCAGCACTTCCAGCTGGCACCCAGAACATAAGAGCAGA
Organism: Xenops minutus; assembly: GCA_035221455.1. NCBI lineage: Eukaryota > Metazoa > Chordata > Aves > Passeriformes > Furnariidae > Xenops > Xenops minutus. The sequence continues at coordinate 60,990,272 of JAWWEE010000105.1, read as the reverse complement.
AACTTTCTAACACTTTTGCAGAACAATTACAGCATGAATGGAGCATTCATGAACTTTTGAGAGTGCAATGCAATGAAACTCCTAACTAAACTTAACACTAATAAATTTAGCATTTGTAAAAAATGAAAGAAATCATTAATAACTAATTTGACTCAAATAGTTTTAAAATGTGTATCAAAGCTAACAAAAATCCATCTGATTTGAAGACATAACATCTCTCTCAGCTGCATAGAACATCAACGGAGAAAAGTTAATGGGACTCCTCCTCCAATGGTACCCCAATGGTGCATTAGGGACCAGCTCTAATTCAAAAGAGTGCCTGGCATTCAGTTTCTACACAGCACAGCTGCCATGGAGTTCAACAGCTGGCTCATAAATGGGTGGCTGTGATAAGTGCACAAGAATGGGAAGAACACATCATTCAGCATTTAGTATTGACTGGCCTGGAGGTCAGAGATTTGTGGCATTTTAATCTGAAGAGGCAACAGTCATAACAGAAGAAAAAAATGTATCAGAAAGAACTGGTACTGAAGGATCTCAAACTTACTACAGAGATGAACAAAAAAGAGGGCCCTAAACCCAGAAAAAATTCCAAGAAAGTAGGTGGTGAGAAATGCAAATCTTTTAGGGAAGACTCTTTAAGTTTCTCCAAGTAACAGAAAGAACTTGTTTGCATGACAAAGACAAAAAAAAATAGTAACTGTGGCTGTTAAGTCTTCATAACAAATAGGACTAGATTTCCCCTGAAGTTTTAAAATAAAAATCCTACTGCTGTCCACAGTTCAGGTGAGAGGTGGTCTACTCTCCTTTTGAATAAAGTGCTAGACTTATTCTGGACACAAAAATAAGAACCCTATTATCAGATACTTCTCACTTATGTAAATGCCTCATTTATGAGTGCTGCTATAGTAACACCTCCACAGTGTAAGGATAAGGAACTCAAGGATTCCTTCAGACTGAAGGAGACCTCTGGAGATAAATGGTCCAAGTACAGTTTAAGAGTCAGTTTTGAATTAGATCAGACTGCCCAGTTCATATCCAGTCAAATCTTTAGTATTTCAACGTATAAAGACATATGAAAATGCGGATGGGCTCTTTTTAGAACATGAACTCTGGTCCTCCATTCACATGACTGAAAAATACCAAGAAAGTCTTAGTCCAGCTGGAGGTATATTAACAAAGACATAACTCTACACCAATCCAGACTTTTCTGCTCTACTTTCAAAAAACCAAAGGCTCCCTAACTATTTCTTGGAATAGCTCAAGGATCCGAGGTCTGCTATTAGACTTTTCCTCTCTTGCCAGAGATCAGACTGCTTTTCTATGTTATTTCACTGTACAGTATAGTTTTTAGACAGTGAGCAGCCCAAATAAAGGAACAAGAAAAAATAACAGATAAAATTAAGTTTATGATATTACTCAGAAGATCACCTGAGGTGCTCTTTATTGTTACACCAAAGTAGTTCTTATTTCCAGAAATGATTTATAAATCAGGAACAAAAATTAGATATTACGTAAAAATACAACAAGCCCATTTTGTATATGGGAATCTTTAACAGAGAGGGATTAAGCATTTTACTCAATGCTGCGAAGAAAGCTTTGAAGCAAAGGAACTCTAGGGAACAGCTCTATCTGAATGGAAATTGTCAGAAATTCAGATTTATTCAGACTACTTAATTAGACTTAATTTCAAACAATAGTAGGAAGAAGATGATAACAGAAAAAAAGCAAAAACTTGTAGACTAAGCATATTGTAATGATGGTTCTGCTACAAGATCAAAAAGAAATATATTTTTTTCATTTCAATTTGCAATTATTAGTCGGGGTTTGGGGGGGGGGGGGTTGAGATTTGTTTTGGGTTTTTTTTAATTAAGAAAGAGATGATCGCAGTTATATCTTCATTTCATGGAGAAAGCCCGTACTGGAAAGACAAACTGGTTTTTGGTAATTAGTGGAACACATGCAACAAACTGATTTAAGATTTTTCTCACCTGAGCAATCTAGGTGTACTCAACCATCATATAAGCAAATGCTAAAGAAAACTGAAACTAAGTTACCAAATGGTATTTAAGAGATCCTTCCAAATACAGTCATATCAAACACCACTCATCTGTAAAATTAGCATCCAGTCCCAGTCATGGGCCAGCTCCATCTTTACAAGTGGCATCTTTACAAATGCCAAGAATTTTCTTTATGCTTAAAATTCATAAGACAGAAACTCAAAGGCCTAACAGTTACAGAGTTAGGGGCTAGATTTCCTTCATATTCCTGAAAAAAACATTCTCACACATATACAAGAAAAGGCAGCAAAGTTTACTCAAGTGTTTGTAATGTTACATATTTCATATTTATTGTGAGTGGCAACAATGAAAAACACACAAAACCCTCATACAGACTTACCTTCTGTTCTGAATTCTCATAAAACAACAATCCAAAATAGTCCTTCTCCAGCAAATTGAGATGTTCACATACTTTTTCAAACAGCACTTGTCCTTTGGCTCTTTTCTGGGGGTGGGAGGGGAGGGAAAGAAAAAAAATAAGAAAAAATTAGAAAGAAAAAAAAAAGGAGAAAAAACTACTATCAGTAAAGTCCTTAAATACAAGTACTTTTATCTTATTATATTATTCACGAAAACCTAAAATATCAATAAAGCAGATTATAAAGCTATAAGCTTTCTAACAAGACACTGTTCACCATATTCAAGAGCTATATGTATCCCTGACAAAAACAGAGAAATTCCAAATTTTTCTCAATACAGAAAAAAATTACTTGAATACACAAGGAAAATTCAGTACCTAAATAGATTTAACATTTTTGCCCTATTAAGTGTCACTAAATAGTCTTAGTTTTTCTGGATCCTTATTTTTAAAATAACAAAGATTTCTTTGAGACAAATTTTTCTGTACTATTATCTAACAATTAATATAGTTTCTACAGTGTTTATTTCTATTAACTTGAGCATTTTTATCATTTTGGTATACACCTCGTGGACTTATGAATCATGTTATATGAACACATTGAAAAAATAAAGTGTGTTCTCAGCTTCAAGAGAAAAAATAACAAGCAGACCACTAGCAGCCGGTGCTCAGACCAGCAGAAGCAGCATAGAGGTGCAAGCTGAACACATGCAACATGTCTAGCTATGTTTACTGCAGTGGTTTTGAGAAGCAGAAAATAAGAGGGCTGCTTTCTATCTGTATATTTACGAACTCTCTCAGTACCCAACATGTCCATTAGACTGTGAAAAATAAGAAACAAGTCTTCAAGAAGCTTATTCTTCATAAAAATATTTTTTGTGGAAGTCAGTAAGAAAGAAATAAAATGAAGAACACATTTTTATTTGCAGTACTGTAGTCTGCTGCTTTGTAATAGTAATCAGAGATTATCACTAACACATTCTTAAAAAGGCTACTTGCTGTAGCTCAGTATTGCCAGAGCTTAAGCAAATCATAGTTAGTCCTGAAGTTTTCTCTGTTGTTCTTGTGACCTTAGCGCAGCCTTCCAGTGCTTAAAGGGAGCAGGGAGGGATTTTTACAAGGGTATGTAGCAACAAGACAAGGGGTAATGGCTTTAAATTGAAAGAGTAGGTATAAATTAGATAGTAGGAAGAAATTATTTTCTGTGAGTGATAAGACACTGGAACAGGTCTACCCAGGGATGCTCTAACCCCAGAAATTGGGATTCAAGGCCAGGTTGGATGGGGCTTTGAGCAACCTGGTCTATTGGAAGGTGTCCTGGCCTGGCAGGGGGTTTGAAATTAGATCTTTAAGGTCCCTTCCAACAAAAACCATTCTATGATTTTTGTACCTGCAACTGGAAATGCAAACAAGGGCATTCCATATGTCTGTAGTGTCAGCAATGAAAAGCAGTTCCCAGGCCCTGCTTCTGTGTGTAGGTTTTAAGGAACAAATTTGTTGCACTGGACAGGGCAGCTGACAAGAGATAAAGATTTAGAGCAAACAATTCACACAACATACTCAGGGGTAGGAAGATGAGAAGTTTTTTTCACAGTTACAATCTGACCATGAAGCCTCCCAGTTTGAACCAACTCCTTCATGACTGCTCTGCTATTTGTGGCATTTATCAACGAGGCCACCACATGCCCTTTTCAGAGGCCTGTCAGCTTATAGGAATTTTTACATTTGCTTATCCTACAGATTTCAGTAGATGCCATAGACCACTGCAATTCCACAGAAACGCCATCCACCACCCTGTGTAGGCTCTGGCGACACTGCAGCCATTGTCTGCAATGGGCTGGGACAGAGCGCTCACAACGCGCCCCAGCGCAGCACGTGCCCACAGCTCTGCTCCACAGCACAGGGCATTAAAGGCCAAGAGGGGAGAAAAGAAGGTATGCACTGAGCAAAGAGTGAAGGCATTGTTGGTTTATTCCCCAAGAAGCCAAAGCTTTATTTATTCAAAAAAATCGCATTGTCCAGCAGACACTCTGCTCACAAAGAGCAGAAAGTTTCCAAAGAAACAAAATTATAAAATGAAGACATTTAATAGAACAAGTATCACAGTGAGGCAGTGGAACTTAGAAGTTAGACTGACTTTTGAAATGGGGAGGTAGGAATCTTATATTCATTTAGCACTTCCAAAAAACCTTAGTCTTCAGAAGGACAAGATGATTGCTTCTGGTAAGTGCCTGAAGTAGCCACTTAATTCCCTTGACAGCTTCAGCTTAAGAAAAATCACCAATATAGTGGTTGTGGGCCCTAGAACTGCTCACAGTACTCAAGGTGAGGACAAGCCAATCTGAATACAACAGGATAGTCATCTCTTTTGTCTGGCTGCTTAAACAGTGTATGCTGCACCCTAGGGGAAAGCAGGAAAAGTATAAGCAAGAGAGGATTTGAAGAATCTCAGCCTGCTTAGATGCATGTGATAGACATCACTTGTTTTCCCTAAGTCAATGTGCAGGTCATCACACCTTGCAAAGGCAAGTTCTAGTTATACATACTCCAGCAAAGAAATACAGAGTGAAAAAATAATATATGCTATTATTTGGTCCATATCTGGAATTAGTTGCTTTTTTAATAAAGTTCATGTACTAAACCCTACAGTAAATATCAAGGTTTTGACATATAGAAACAAAGCAGACAAATCTACAGAAAATATATTGCAAGTATAACAGTAAAATATTGCACGATTTCTTAGAAGGTCATAGCGAACACAACATTTCTTAGAAGGTCATAGCAAACACAACTTGGATACACTAGCAGTGTCCACTGTTATCTTTAAACATATTTTTGTCACTTTATAGCTCTTCTACATAAAGAAAAACACTATCATGCCATGAAGCTCAAGTTATGTTATTCTACATTCTAGGCAGCAGGACAAAACAGCACGAAGATATTATAGCATCAGAAACTGGTATTTATAGAACTCTGTTATGGATTCATGAAGCCTCTCAGTAACAGCAATGGTTCTTATTGTAAGAGCCTATCTGTAAAACTGAAAGACTCCTGGTTATTTTATATGTGCATATATATACACACACAGATACAGTTTTAAAAATTTGAAGGAGTATTTAATTTGCAAAACTAAACTTTTCAAGTGCAATTTCTCTGTAGTTTATTTGGAGATAGGTATTGCTACACAGTTTAAATTATATGAAAACACAATTTTTCTGTAAAAGCCCATGCTTTAGAGACAGTAGAGCGACTCTAAACTGGATTACAACAGTTGTGCTTTCAGTTCTTGAATTTATTTTTTTTTCATAGAAGAGCAGGCAACTCTAAGAACACAGCATCACAGTTTGCACAGGTTTTTACTTTTTGAACTGGATTCCATTTCTTTTTCTACCAGGTGGTTCAGATATTCAGTGATAGTCTCAGCCAATGTGTAAAATTATAATCACTATCCTCAGATATGTATGTATAGATATACATTTACATATAGATACACACATGTGTACATAAGCACAATAAACATTAGCACAGTAAACAGGGAAATCTTCCTATTCCAAATTCTAATGCAGAAATGGCAGTAAAATTTTAAGTCCATACTTAGCTCCCACAAGAAGGGAAGCATATTCAACCTAGCTGTACCAAGAGGCCGAAAAGTGAGGACACTCACAGAGCAAGTAGTTTAAAACACAAGAGTATTCAGAACAGCAGTATTCCATATTGCTCCAAAGTTATGCCTTTTTTTCTTTTTTTTTTTTTTTAAGTGAGAATATAGAAAGTAAGCATGTAACCAAGATTATCCCAGTACCAATTTCAAGGCTGCATTTAGACATCAGAGACACCACCTCATAAAACCAGAGGTAGCATGTTTCTGTCCTTTATCTCCTTCTCACAGAAACAGCAAACTCAAGCAAAGCAAATACAGCAGGCATACACAATGGAAACTTCTATGGCATTGGCAATTAGCATACTATGGATCTGTTTGGCTATAAAAGAGTTGCCAGCTATTATTGCAATATAAACACTCACAACTACCAGTTCTGTTCAATATATTTACTAATGATCTGGATGCAGGAGTTGAATGCCCCATTAGCAAGTTTGCTGATAATACTAAACTGAGAGGTGCTGTTGACTCCCTTGAGGGACAAGAGGCCTTAGAGAGGGATGTGGATAGACTGGAGCATTGGGCAAACAGTGGCATGAAATTTAACAAGTGCCAGATTCTGTAGTTGGGACAAAATAATACTGGGCACAAGTATAAATTGGGAGAGAATCAGCTAGAGCTCAGCCCTGTGGGAAGGGATCTGGCATGCTGGTCAGCAGCTCGCTCAATGTGAGCCAGAAGGGAGCCTAGGCAGCCAGGAGGGTAGCCCCCTGTGTGCTGCAAACACTGTGTTTAAGCAGCCAGACAAAAGAGGTGACTTTTTTATTATAGAGGCTTCCTAGACGGGTGGTTGATACCCCAAGTCTGTCAGTGTTTAAGAGTCATTTGGACATGCTTTGACTTGTGGTCAGCCCTGAAGTGGTCAGCCAATTGGACTAATCATTCTTGGTCCCTTCTTCCAGCCTCCTCCTTTCTCTAGCAGCACATGCTGAGGAAATCTGACATTTCTTCCCAGCACTGTGCTAGCAGAAAGGATTGAATGGGTAATCATGTCTCAGCCTAGGCATTGGTGCTGTCTTGGTGCGGATCGGAGTCAGGTACCTTCTTAGGGGGCGAGAGCTTTGAATCACCTGAAGACAATTTAACTCTCTAAAGAAACTTGAAAAAAACCCAAACAACACAACAAACCCAAAAAAGTCAAACACCTAGCCCCAAAACAAGTGCAGCACCAGTTTCTGAAAGTGTTCTGTGTTCATCCTGTTTAGCTGGGTTTCCACAGGACAGCAAACCCCCATATCTCTACACACAGATCAAATCCTTAGCCTGATGCAGGATATGCTCCCAAACTGAATGACTGCAAACACTGAGGTGTGCAATACTTATTATTTCCCTGGTGAGTTTTTTTTCCTCCCTGTACTCACTTTTAGAAATGCCTGAGCTGTTTCCCTAAGAGGAAAATAATAAAACAAGAGCTTGACAAAAACAGTATTCCATCAGAGTGAGTGTCCATCTAGCTTCATACTTGGTCACAAAGGAAAGCACAGACACAGTACATGTCTGTTTCTGCTGAAGACATGGGCATACTCATAGGCATCAGTGTCTGGGAGCAGCCTTCCCTGAGACCCACACCATCTCCTGCCAACAGCCCAGGATATGTGTCTCAGCTCAGCCTGGGGCCTTCAGTCCCTGCCTGAGCCATGTTGTAGGCATGCCCAGGTCTGCTTGCATCTCCTGGATGGGCCTGGGACCTGCATTGAAGAGAGCTGCTCCCCCAGACAGGCATGGCTTATCATGCATAGATATTATTCTATTCCCTGTGCTCACCACGAGTTGAAAAACTAAGACTGAAATGCTAGGGGTTTCTCAGCTCCAAAAACACTTATAAACACACATATCACAAAGGTGGAAAAGGGATTTGATTTCAACTTTATTTTTGTGAACCTGTTTAAGAGCCAATGCTCACAATGCACATCTGCAGACAGGATCACCCTAATACATTCCTCAATTTTGCTAAAACAAAAACCCCAAACAAACAAACCAAAACACACATACCACACCAAACATTTCTTGCAGTCTGGCAAAGGCAAGGACACAAAGGAGGAGAAGCAGGAATAGGGGCCAGGAAGTCTGTTTCCTCCAACTTGAAGAATAAGGATCAGTACTGGTCACACACAAAAGAGGAAGACATGTGCAATAGCCTAGGTTGTTTTCAAAAGTATGATATGTATCAATGGCAAGCATATTTTTTTGGCTGCAAAAAATCACTTTTTTGTGCTTCTTGGCCAGTGATACATGCAAAGTGCTCTCATGCCTGCCCCACACTTGTACCATGTTCAGGGAGAGCTGAAAAGTGGCAGCTCCTGATGGTGCAGCCAACCTGGAGCCCTTCCAGCTCACGCTGCTTTGCACAAGCAAAAACCTCTGGGGAAAACAGAACCAAAGGAATACAGGAGCTTGCTTCTACTACAAACTTTCAATGGCAAAGAGATAATGAGAGCCAGGGCATGAATGGTGCCTTGGAGGTAGGTGCAAGAGCAGCAGGAAAGAACTTAAGCAAAATGGCCCAAAGGAGCCCTGGCAAGGAGCGATGCTCAGCGCTGCAGAGGAAGGCAAAAAACTCCCCAGGGACTGAGATGACTTCACACATAAACATCACTTTCAGTGGTGTCTATTGAATCTAGACAGACATTTCTAAAAATGTGACAAATTTAACATCCCTATTTTACTGTTTCCTAAATAAAAGATGTCATACTTTAAACAGACCACTTAGTGTTTGAATAAACCTCACCTACACATCTGAGCAGTCAGAAAGAAAATTTGCAAATCAAAACTGAACTACAATTAAACATCTGTGCCATACCAACTTCATTCAGACTTTTCTTAATTGAGAGTTATAGACTGATCTTAATTGTACATTGAGCAAACATATTTACTTTGTATTAGCAAAATGTAAGTAACCATAGAGTCTGTGTCAACTCCAATGTATTTCACTTGTTCATACGTGCATAAAACAGGGTCAGTGCTGGCATCCTTTAAATGCCTTTTGTCATAAATATTTAATCAGACCACTGACTGAATGTAGTAAACAAACCCAATATGATCTTCATTTGCTTCTAACTAGTAATCATTATGCACTTAGCACTTTTGTTTGTTTAAACTGTGTTATTCTACACTAAAACACAGTTTATATTTAAAGCAGTAAATCGGAACAAGTCTTTATTGCAGCTACCAAATTTAACAACAGAAATTCCTCACGGCTATCTACAAAACCACAGAACAAGAGGGGGGGAAAAAAGCAAGTTTATTTCCTCCATGAAAGCAAGAAGCACATGTAGATCACAATAAAATATTAATAACTTACACCTCCCACAGATGTCAATTAACAGGAAAGGTGTAGGTCAAAATTATGTCAATTGCACTGTGTTAAAAAAATAATTCTAGAAATTAAGTCTTAAACATTTCAACAGTCTGTTCATTAAAGCTTTTAAAACAACTACCATTACATCTCAAATACGACACTACTGAATTATGAACCTAGGTTACTTTATCCTTTAATATGGTTATGTCATTTCAAGTAAGAACAAAGACTCAGTCACAAGTTATGGCAAATACCACCCAATATCTTTCATCCTCCACTACTTTGACAAGTCTGTGATACACTGACACTGTTATTCCTATAAGTGAAGTGAAGTGTCTTAAATAATGAAGGGTAACAAAGTTTTATAATAGTTCAGAGCCCGTGAAAGTCATTTTAAGTCACTGTTAAATAGTTCTGGAGAAGCATAACTTCTTCCTCCTTCCACCTCTCCAGGCATTTACATAATACTCTGAAGAGTCTGAGGCTAGGTGGACATTAAGAGTTACAATAGTTTTAAGATCAAAGTAATTAACTGCTCGTGTTCTATGAACACACATTGTCTACACAACTCATATTTAGTATAATACTTCCATGCAATACTATTTTGTGATTTAATTCAGAAGATTCCTTTAAAGCTACAGAACACAGAAAATCCACCTATTTTGTTAATATGCAACCTGTGGACTTAAGGAGCTAAAAGGATAAAGCTCCTTAAAGAAATCTAATATTTTTCCTTTAAAGAAATTAAATATAACATTTTAATGGAGCATCTTTTGTTGCTTGGTTCCAAAAAACCAATATAAAGCAAGTTTCAAGAGCAGTTGATGTAAAAGTTCACAACACTACTCCCACTCAGTTTTTAATTACTCAGAGGAAGTAGCCAAGATGCAGAGTAATTATTTACAGACCACAAGACATTTCATCAACTATGCAAGACGACAATCAGCATCTGAATTACATCTGACTACAATGCAGCAGTGGTGAATTGACTGCAGATCATTTCTGAGAAAGATCAAAACCCACAGAACATCACAGTGAGAATCTCAAACTAAATGAACTGAGGAACAGGTTTCACCTGTTCAAGGTTTAGCTTCATTATGCTGTCAGGTCATGGACTTTTCTGGGCAACAACCTTAGGTGGATCTACACTGTTATTCAGACAAGCATATTCAGAGAAGCTGTACTCAAGAAAGACTATAACCAGGTCCTTCAAATTTGCATCTATCAAAGTAATAAAGTACAAAGACAGATGAGGAAAAAAAGAAAATCACTAAAGAGGCTGAAATCTCTTCAAACAGTTACATGGATAAGGAATTATTGACTTAAAGTTCAAAATGGCAAGTTGACACCATTCAAAATATCTATTAAGGTAAAATAAGGAGTTGTAAGGGTAAAAGAACAGATTACTATCAAAGATGATGAATTTACAAAGTAACCTTCAAAAAAGGCAAGTATCAGATTTGCTTTATATTAGAAGACAAACATAACTTTGTCAGGCATGCCCTGGGCAATGGGAAAGACAGGCAAAAACAAGTCAGAAGAAGTATCTCCACTGTCAAAACAACAGTAGGTGGCTGCAAAAAAAAAGCTTAAATTATCAATATACAAAACATACAAATGGCAAAGAAACAAGAAGGGTACATATGCACCTGTACTCCTACAGCAACATTTGATGACAAATTCTGAACTATGTAAGAACAGAATCAAATTATAGTAATTTGCAAAGACGTCACATTAAAAATATGCTAATTCACCATGAGTGAATGTTCTTTTCCCCCCCACAATTTAATATGTAAGTTTATTATCTCAACAGATTAAAGATATATTGTTCCTAGTCAAGCATCTCCCATCCCATCGTATAACACTCACCAGCAAATTACACGTCAGATAGGACACACAGGAATTCATTTTCAGAACGTTTTTCTCACAAAAACCACTGTTCTTCACTCTAATGTATCTCTCAATGCATTCTGCATGTCACATATACTTTTTTCCAAGAAGTGCTTTGACTCCATATATATTCAGAGAAAGTGCCTCAACATGCAGAAGTTACATAATTTCATTTTAGCTAGATTTTAAATTGCAATAAATCCCTCTTTATTAATGTAATAAGATGCTAGGTTTTCACATGTATCTAATCCATTTCAAATAAATTGAAATAGTTCCATTTAGAATAAAATGTACGTCTTGCAAATTTTTTAGTGCTTTAACAAAGTTTATAATTGGATTGTAATTTCTACTGTTTCAGCTTTTTTTTTTAGATAGTACATACATTTGGTTTCTTACAAATATTTGCTCCCAAAATTCAACTTCCTTTTGAAGACTCTAGAGTAAAGAAAAAACCTGACATATGATATCCTATGCAAAACCTACTTCTACTCTTGCCCTTTTCAGCTGACCTTAATGTAGCATTAACTCTTGCTTAGAGGGGATCTTGTCTTGTTAAGACTATTATTACAAATACAGTTCTGTGGTAGCCAAGATGGAAAACAAGGATGGCAACTTGTCAACAAACAAGTGTTGGCTTCAGTCATGTTACAATTACAGGACTTCACCTCTTCACTTAAATTAACCCTTCTACTTATCTCAGCTTTGTACTACAGAACTCACATGTTTCAGAATATAGCTGAACTCAATTTTCAGCAAGTTAGGATATCCACTTGTCACTTGGTAAATACTAAATTTCTAAAAAGGTTCAGTGAAGCATAGAGAGCTGAGTACAGAACAACTTCTATAGAGCTTTCGCTGCTTAGGGTAAATCTCCACAATAATACACTCTTTAAAGAGTAATTCCAGGTGAACTCTCTTGTTAGACATCAACCTTAGGCAAAAATATCCAATTTTTAAGTTTGAAAAAATCCAGTCATCTTTGAGAAATTAATCTAATTTAATTTGTACCAAACATGTCACTTTGAAAAATAAAGAACAAGATCAGCTTCAGCTTTGGGAAGAGGGGAAATGAGGACAGGGAATGGTTGTGCACGTGTGTGAAGAACTGTTTTTTCACAAGACATATGAAACAAGGTATTGTTCGTTGTACATCCAAAATTAAAAGTCCTTGCTATAAAAAATTAAGTATGTTGAAGTGTTTTAAAGCACTGGAGCTGAAAAAACATAGCCACAAATATGTCTAAAACTAAATTAAGCTCACAAAGCAAAAGGGAATATAAGCAGGATAGAAATCTAACTATCATGTGGACAGCACTTTAGAGAGCATTTTCTGATCTATTGAAAAGGCATTTCTTCCTAAGCACAAAAACTATTGTGATTGACTATTCTGTTCTCTCAGGAAAAATTAAAAACAAGATTGACAGAAGAGAGAATGGAAAATAAAGTTAAAAAAGTCTGTCAGAACTGCACAGCTAACATCTGAATCTATACCAAGATTACTTTGTAAAATAAGGGAAATAAAAAGATAGATGTCAGATTAAACAACTGGTGTAGACCATGGAATTGAATGAGCAGTAACAAAAGAGCTGCTATTTTAGAAGTAGTTAATAGAAAGTGCTAAAGATATTACGCCTGAACTCATCTGTCCTCCCAAACAGTATGAAGCCTCGAAGTGCAGTTTTCCAATTGTACAAGTGTGGAACAAAGCCTGAGAGTTCTTAATTCTTTAGGGCTTTATTGTCTTACTTCAAATAAAACAAAGAAAAACAGGGGCTTGGACAACAGTGATAAACAGGTGAGATTGAACTGCTTTCTCCTACAAGTGAAAAAAAAGTGAGGAGTAACCATCTTGCTAAAAAGGCCATATACCAAACAAACTTTTGAAAACCTAAGACAACATTACAAAGTTTCCATTCATATCCTAACTTTAAAATATGAGAAATATTATGTTTCTCCATTCCCCTTTTCAGCACTGCACCTTTTCAGTAATTTCAAGAGTATCTGCGGTACCTTTTTGGAGTGAAAATTTTAAGTCACAGCTGGGATGAAGGTTAGTATTTAATTGAAGTGCTCAAGACAGAAACCTCAATGATTTGCCACACCACAACAGGCAGTACTTGAAACCCTCCAGCATAACAGAGGTTCAAATCGCCAAGACTAGGTATGGGAAAAAGAGTTACTAGTCTAGCACATTAGATAGTTCCTTGGAAAATGCCAAGATGGTAGTGTTAAACAGGAATCAGTGCAATGTTTTTTAGGGGCAGTTTGCATATCAGTACTGCAATTCTTACATTGTTACTCAACTTACAAGTATGCCATTGGGTTTATTTCTTTAGCAATAATTGTAATGTAATTACTGCTATCATCAGTTTTTAATTGATAGAGTATGTGTGCAATGTGCATGATATTGACTTAGTATATTGATAGTAATTTCTGAATTATTCTCCTACAATGGTGAAATATAGCTAAAATTGTACACATTACTTGCAGTTTGAAAGGACTTCTCAAAGCCAACTAGTCTGAAATTCCTGCCCACAAGTTTGTCAAGGCCTTGGAAGATTTCAAAGGGTGGTAACTCCATAACCTGTCTAAGCAAATTGTTCTGGTGTTTGATCACCCTCAAGTGATATACACTGACCTTCATCTTCTTGATTCCTGGTATTTCAGTTTGTGTTAATTGTGGTAATTTCTTTTCACTCTGTCATTGGGCACCACTGAGAAAAACCTGGCTCCATCTCCTTTACTCATCCCCCAGCCAGGTATTTGTAAACAATACTAAAACATCCCCGAGCCTCCTCCTCTACAGGCTAAGCAGTTCTACTTCTGTCAGTCCCTCCCCAAAGATCACAATTAAGGCCTCTAATCAGTGTTGCAGTCCTTTGCTGGACTCTCTCCAGAATGCCCACGCCTCTCTCACAGTGGACAGCTGAGGAGTAGACCCATCACTCCAGGTACTGACCAGTGAGTGAAGGACCATCTCCCTGGACCTGCTGCCAGCATTCAGCTACAGAAGGCCAGGAAGCTGCTGACTTTTGCCGCAAGGGCCCACTGCTGACCCATGGTCACCTTGTCTATTAGGACACATGCACAGAGGTCTTCCTGTGCAAAGCTGCTTTCTAGCCAGTCAATCCAGACTGTGCTGCTAGGTCTTACTCCTCCTTGGGTGTAGGGCTTTGTATTTCTCTTTGTGGAAATTCATGAGATTTCTGCATGCCCATTTCTCCAGTCTGTTCAGGTCTCTCTGATATATCACAGGCACTCCTCCCAGTTTTATCATCACCTACAAACTTTGTGCCATCATCCAGATCATTAACTGCCTCAGTATCAGTGCCTATAGTATAGCATTAGCGACCGGCCTCCAGCTGGACTTCAGGCTGCTGATCACAACTTAAGCCCCTCAGTGAAGCGAGTTTCTGGTCCACTCCTCTGTACACTTCTTGGCCCATACATCATCTATTTGACTAGAACAAGTTACAGGAAAGTGTCAAGTCTTGCCAAAGCTGAGATTATACCCACAGAGCAAATCACTACATTGCAGAAAGTATGGTTTCCCCTTTGTACACCCATGCTGACTACTCACAAACACCTTTTTCTCCCAAAGAAGTTTAGAAAGCATTATTTGCACTATAACCTTCCCAAGGACTAAACTGAAGCTGATCCGTCTGACATTTTCAACATCTTCCTTCTTGAAAACAGAAATGACATTTGCTTTTTTGGCCCTACAGCAACACCAGCCAGCTTACTCATTAGTGGGTGTGTTTTAGAAGGTCCCACAGGACTTGTGTCTCTAGTTCAAATGCTCCCTAACACAACCCTTCCTTCTTCCATGCTTTTGCCTTTAACTCTTTACTGATCAGAAGATACTCAAGCTGCAAGAGTAAAGACAAAAGGCTCCAAGCAGAAGCTTGCACTACCATGTGGCTTGTAATGAGTGTATCTTGTCAAAAATTGAATGATTTACATTAGACAAAAATGGGAATATTTTCAAGAATCAGGTGGGTCTAGGAAATGTCAATAACATTTGCACTGTTTTGTCCTGAGACCAATATGAAAGATATGTCTAGTTTTAGAAAAAGCACAGATTTTAACCACTCCTCATAACTCAGTTATTTACCTTAGGCATCAGCCAGTGATTTACAGTTGTAAACAAGCAATCCATACAGCAATAGAAATTAGGAACTAGAACATAACTTTAAAGATAATTAAAAAAAATGAATTAACTCAAAAAAACTTTATTAGCATATGATACACTACCTTCATGAAAACTTCAATGTTTTACAAGAAAAAAAGTTAAAAAAAAATCAAGTTTGAGCTGTCAGGTGATGAGCATTGAAAGGATGTGCTAGTGTACCACAGAGGGCATTTTCAAGAATAAAGTGATATGGTCTTAAAGATGGAGCTTTCAACTGAAATGTCAATTAAACTCTAATGATAATGTGAAAACACTTAGCCTAATGAAAGCAAGTTTTCTTTTTCCCCATAGGAAAAGCTTTTATATAGAGACTTCATGCCTTACCTCTAGGTCACAGCTGTATTCTGAGCCATCCAGAAGCATCACTTTACACTGCACAGTTTTGATTTTCTTGGGAGATTTCTGAGGAATGCTATCTGTTTTAATTTCAGCTGTCTGCACTTCTTTTGTCTCCCTTTTTTCTTTCTCTTCTTCATTTTCTTCCTTTTTCTCTGCAGCTTTCTCTATTTCTTTACCATCTTCCTTAACAGGCTATATAAATTACAATCAAACAATGACAAAGTCAGGAAGGTGGATATTTTTAACTAGTTAATTTCTTTTATAAGCTACTAAAAATGACATTAGCCTTTTATTCAAGTTATGCATATACTAAAAGCACAATAATCAGCACAAGCATTAAGCTCTTCCTCTGGGGACCAGATATTCCTGTTCTCAAACCACAGAAGATGCCTTTTTTCTTTCCTTGAAATTAGGCAATTTTTATGTTTTATTGTCTTTTTTCCTAAGAGAAAAAAATAATCAAGAGTCTCCAGGAATTATACTAAACTAAACCCCTGTGTTTATGAAGGACAAGTGATACAGAATCACAGAATGGTTGAGGTTGGAAGAGATCTCAAGATCATCCAGTCCAGGACCACAGCTAGTTGGGTTTTCAGTATCTTCCCAGGCAAAGACTCCACAACATCCCTGGACAACCTGTTTCAATGTCTGACCCAGCCCTCTATTACTCCTGGGAGGCCTGTCATCTGTACCACCATCACATGGGCTATGTGCTTTCCTTACCAAGGAAACATCCTACCACCATCACAGTAAAAACAATTTTTTTTGCAATTTGAAATGTAATATCATGTTTTTAAGTTGGGTCCATTGTCTTTTGTCATCTCACTGCATACCACACTGATAAGATTCTATTTAATCATTCTCTTCCCCAGGCTGACCAGTACCAACTGTCTCAGCCCCTCCTCATATACAATATTCTCTATATACTTAATCTTTGCCACCCTAGAACACAAGGTTTGAATGTTAAGGACTTGCATGCAACTTCACAAAAATCAAGACTGGAGCCTAGCTAACGGAGTAGCTAACATTTTTCTCCCAATATGATCCTAACAAAGCTTTGCACGAATTACAAAAATCATGAATCAGGTTTCATTAAAATGACTCCAAAGTATCTATGAGACTTGCCACATGTACCTGTGTTTCAGCACTGCTGACAGACTGTTTTTCTTTGTCATCTGTTTTAGCATTATGCTGATTTTCAGCTGTCTCTTCCAAGCTCTTTCTTGGCTGAGCCACCCCCTCTGGTGTCTGGCTTTCACTTTCTTCAATTACTTGATCTTCCCCTGTGGTTCTTTTCTTGAGCTCATCTTTGGGCTCTGCCAAGGTGTATGATTTTTGTTTCTTAAGCCAGGGGGGAAGGAAACGAGAAATACCCTTGCTTTCAGGTGAACCTTTTTGCTTTTTCTGGCTACTTGGACTACTTTGGCTAGTTGGTGCTGGGATACAGGAATCTTGAGCTTCTTCCGAGGATGCTTCCTTAGACTGTTGATTATCTGGAGTCTCTGATGCTTCTTCAGGCTTGTCCTTGGCTTTGTCTGGTCCCAGCTGCTCAGAATCTTTCTTTACTTCAGTCTCTGAGCCAACTTCAGTTGTCATTGTCACAACGGACACTAAAAGAAGCAACAAAAATAGTTTTGTTACATAGCATCACTACTTTTACTGATTATTTGCAGTAACATGGAAACTCTTGTAGAATATTAAGTTTATAGGGTTAAAGAAATACTTCTTATTAAATACTTTTCAAATTCTCAGTTCACAAGATCAGTCAGCTAAAACTTTACGCTCTGCGGATAAAGATTTTTAACACACCAAACTGGACAGATAGGCCGACAAATAGTTTTCTTCTTCTTGGTGCTCAATGAAATGCATTTGTTTCATTATAAGCTACTCCTAATGTTATTGGCCGAGACCACTTCACAAATAACTTCAGTCTTCTTTTCACTGGGCTCCTTGGCTGACCTACAAACTGAAATTTCAGAAGAGTATCCACCTTCTCTAGTAAAACGGGTATATACAATCCCCTTACTATTCAATGACACTTATTAATTTGAAAGAAATTATTGGAAGAAAATTAAAGAGCAAGACAACCAAAAACCAGGATAAAAGCATGGTGAGCACAAGACTAAGTATAAAAAATTGGAAATCATAAGTCAGTGATACTGCTGAAATTACTAATAATGCTATAAGCATACTTTATTATTTAAGGTAAGAGTGGGTTCTTAGCCAGGAGTTCATACCAGTTAACAAAAAAAATCGTACAGAACTCATACTCTAATCACTTCTCTAACTCTTCCTTCAGTGAAATGAAAGACAAATCATAATACTGTAAGAACAGAACATGTAACAATAATCTTTAATCCTAACATTAGTGGTATTTATCAAAAAATATTAACTAGAATGAACAAATTTTATCTGTGTGGCACTGGACTTTGCTGCGTTGCTTTGATAATGTAACATAACTTCTTTCCAATTTATTGAAGTGAGTCAACAAAAGTAAGCACATGGAGATCCAATAGAAGTTTAACATTGTTAGATTCCATTAGACATCACTGGCATTTACTTACAACCTTCTAAAAAACAATGAGTTTTAAACTGATGGCCTGTTTGTCTGGCCTGCAGTTTAGCAGGTTAGTTACAACATAATATTTTTATAACATTGGGCCCTCTTCATTACAACTGATGGCCACCACTGCATGACATTAGAGTCAAGATCCTTTTAGTTCAGGACTCCTGCTAAACTCAACAGCTGCTGCCTTCCCCCCTGCCCAAAAAAGAGGCAAGTACATTACCTAGATCAGGCTTGATGCAATTAACTCACACAGCACTTTTAACTGCACTTCAAGTCAACTGGGAACTAGTTTAGAACACAAGGCAGCAGCAACACTTTGCCTCCAGGGTACCAAAGCACATACCTAAGCAGTCAGAAATCACTAAATTAAACCATCCCCAAGGAGGGAAAAAAAGATTAAACGAAACTAATAGACACCTAAATATACAAGAGAAGCTATTCTGGCAAAAGAGATGAGCAATATTGAGCCAAAGTAAACAATCCTGAGTTATCTTACGAAGAAGCTTAGATATAGGAGCCTTGAACCACCTATAGGCAAATTCATACTAAGCAAGCATCTGAAGACCAAAAGGAGCTACATGTTGTGGGTGTTTCTTTATTCATCACTTAGCATTTCACCATCTAAAACCAGAACATTCCCCAATAGGGAAATTAAAGGAAAAGTTAGTATCTTTACTGGTACACTAGAGACTTCAGAATACATTTCAAGCTTAAATATTACAGTTATGTAGCTATTTCTATCACTTTTTATAAAATCCTTCAAGTTTTAATACTATTAATAAAGCTTATAGTGATAGAGTATTAAACATCATGTATGTATTGTTTATCTCAGAGGTAACAAGCCTCTGAGAGGCAGCTTTCCATGGGATTGTTGAGATTAAAGAATTTGCTATTTAAAGCCATGTATCAGTATGCTGTAGCTAGTACTAGTCAAGTTACATTTTGCTATCACCTTTTTTACATAAAGATGCTATGCTGCTGTTCTTAATGGTAGATTGTTTTATTAATATAATATAATGTAAAATTCCATTATCAACATGAAAAAAATCACAATATACAGAAAACCAAAATCAACTTTCCCTTAGAGAAAAATCAAAACTTACGTGGATCAGAAAATAACAATCCATAATGCTTTAAAAAAAATCATAAGGGAGGTTTTGTTATTAACAGATGGTGGTGATTTTTTTCCTCACACATCTCTAGGAACAAACTAATTCCTTCTCAGAAAGTAGCTAAAACAATTTTAGGAAACTTGACAAGCAAATCTTCAAAGAAGTTACAGTAAACCCACTGTATTTCCTGCATACTTTTTTTTTTACTTCTCAAAATATGCAGAAATGCACAAAACATGTACAAACTAATAAAAATTATATACTGCTTTCAAAATTAAGATGATATTGGTCAAAAAGTAGACATCTCCAGAAAATCCCTTAGAACTAAGCAAAATAAATCACCCTGTAAACACATTCCTTGTTTAACAATAAAAACCTGAGGATACCATGTTCATGTATCTTAACTCAAATTTAGACAGGATAGTAGTGAGTGGTACTAACTTGCTCACTGTGAAACAAGGAAGGTTCTGCATCTTGATGTGTCCAGGTTTTCATAAAGTTATAGTTAAAAGAACCTGGCTTTATACTGCAGAAGCAAGGGAAACTTATTACAGTCCCTGCCCAGTCTGAATAGCTCTGTCCATGTTCATTTAATGCCTTCATTTGATGCCCACAGCAGGAGGCGATTTCTTTCATGAACTCAGTTTCCTACAAATTTGTTTCTAGGGTAAAAAAAATTAACACTAAAGAGGAAAAACCTACAAAACAAACACACCTGTCTGCTAAGCCTGTATATGTCTTATACTCCCAGTAGTCTTTGAATTAACTGTGAAGAGGTAGATGACTATTGAACAAGGGCACTAATCAAGAGTATAAGGTACAGTCTTCCCAAAATACCTACCATCTCTACTTCACATTTCTTTTTTCTAGAGTTGCACTTTAGTATGAATTAGGCGCACCTTGAGAAACAGAAAAACAGGTCTACCTGCCCTCCCTGTACTCCTTTTTCAATGCTCTGTCAGATCCTCCAGTTTTGTAGTTGACAAAAAAACCCAGAGGTAGGAGGGACAAAACTCTGGAGTTCTGCCATCAGCCTACTGCTGCAGTTTGTAAAGCCTCTGACATTACTTTCACTACAGACAAGCCGATCAAGTAACCACATTCTCCGGAAACTGCTTTTTCCTGATCCCCTCCTGCCCTGACAGCAAAGATCTCACAAGATCCCATCCAGCCCTGTATCCAACAGCCAACAAGACACCAGATTAAAAAAAAAGGAAATACAGAGCAGACAGCATTTGTGTCAGATTGGGAAGACAGAAAGCAAATTGCATTGAAAATTTAAAGTTCCAAGCTTCAACTCCATGTTTTCTTCTCCCGGCTCCAAATAAACTCTCATTTGCTCTTACTACATAGTGTTAAGCACACTACATATTTTTGCCCCTATAATTTTTTAAGCCCTGTAACAGCTGCAGCAGGATAGGGTTCTCCTCCTCTCACCTTTTTTTTGTATTGCAAGGTAACATTAAATCCATATTTTGTTTAGAATTGAGAAAGGAGAATACGAATCTTGCAGGAAGATTAGACAACAGAGAAGGCATTTTAGGGAGATTAAGATTACCAAAATCTGAACAGAAGAAAATAAAAAACCTGGTAGGTTTTGCAATTGACATTAAACCCATGCACGATAAACCACAAGTGATAACATCTGCATCTGTTGTAATGCTCCTGTAAACCTGGCTCATGCAGACTGAATGTCTACCCAAACTGCAAAGACCAAGGTGAGGGTGGGACAGTAAAAAAGTACTGGAAGCAACATGGCAATTGCTGAAGAGAAAATGAGTTTCTTAAAACAGGCCCCACTTTTAGAGGGAGCAGATGATCTACTCAAATCATAAGTCTACCAACTTCCTCAAGGAAGGGTGCTGACCAGGAAGCAACTGAAGACAACAGATATTCTGTCTTTATTCATCCCTTCCTCTCTCTTTTTATTCCACTAAGATACTAATGCTGGCCAGAGTTCATGTTGAAGACTGAACAGAATGCTAACTTTTTTCCTTACTCTTTCCTCTCAAATATATAGATTGGTCAGTTGGTGGATACCTTTCTTTCAGTTCCTAGCAGAAACTCTTGAAATACAGCTTTCTGACCAGAAGGATTCTGACCAGAAGGATTCCTACCACCCCAGATAAACTATAAACAGAAGACATATCAAGTATAACATGAAGAGGGGAGTTAAAAAAAAAAAAAGGAAAGAAAGGAGTAGCTCAAAGATTGGAAAACACTGAACTAAAATCAACTGTGGTGAAACAAGACGACCCACATTTTAACTTGCTGCTTCTATGGCATTTCTTATTTATCAGTATAGACAGACACATCCAAATCCTTTTTACATACATTCCTGGATATCATTTTACTAGTATAAAGAAGCAGAAGGCAGCAATCCCAACATTTTCTTTTTTTTCTTTTCAGTTTGTTACTGAAATGTATAGCAAAATCAAGACAAAAATTGCTTTGATAGTTATACCTCCACCAGTCTACTAGGATTCACAGAGAAATCATGTCACAGAAGCAAAAAAAAAAAAAAAAAATCAACCTACTTCTGGTAAAATAAATTACAGCTCAGTGCACTAAAAGCCAACATGTGTCTGCACAAGTCATGTAACTTCCTGGATCACCATATCATTTATTTTTAAAATCGTTACCTTCATAAATATTCCAAATACTTAAGTTCACATGAGGTACACATAAAAGCCAAAAAGATAGCAAATAAAATTTTCAACTTCTGAAAAAATATACATGAAAACCTGAAACAAGGTCAAATGTACTTCAACTGTCTAAAAGCTAAAAAGCTCCCAAATAAAGTTGTTTATTTCTTATCACGTTATTGATCTGAAGCACAGCAGAAGACTGCTCTGTGTTTCAGTTTTTTAGGGCACATCATTTATGAAGAATATGCTTGCTGCTTTCAACACAAGATTTGTTGATATAAAAGCCATGAAGAAGTAAAATCCTAGCTGAAACAGTCATTCAAATTTTAGACTGTAAAAGTCCAGTTTAACCAGTAGGTAATACCTGAGGAACTTTGCACTACACCTAGATGACTTTTTCAAAAGCATAAATTCATTTTTGTCTGCAAAGTACAATAACTTTTATTTCAAATCAGGCTAAATGTATTAAGTAGCCTTATTTTAGACTCATTAAGTTTTAAAACTTGTACTTTATCACCAGTATGTAAACAAGAAAACTCATGGCATCCCCTACTTCTGTGTAGCATCGTTTTGCTGAAGGTGCCAATATAGTCAGCACACATTCTACCAGCAGACAAACCAAAAAGTAAGTCCAATTTCTCCTTTTAGTCATTGTTTAGATGGATGATACAATTGCAAAGACATGGAAAGATGTGAACAAAAAGGAATACATTAACGATTCAAGAACACAGTTTTCCATTTTGAGATCATTAAGAAAGGAAAAGTATCCCTAAAATTATCTCAGTTACATCAATCTGAAACATTTATATTATATGGTACCCAATTAAATATTGTTCTGTGGTCAAATATCAACCCAAAAAAGCCCAAATTCTCCCATGGGAACTTGCATCCTTCTCTGTGTTTATAAAAGACACAGAACTGCATATTCATACAAACATACTTTGAAAATTGCATCTAAATTTGGATTACATTCATTTTTAAGCACATACCTAAAAACAAAAACAAAAAATAGATGAGCCTGAAGTTAAAGATCAGCAATTTAGCAAACTACTGAACACAATAAAATATTACAGCAGAAAATCCACAGGAAATGGGTACCTCTTGCATGTACAAAAATCTAATCACCTATTTTTGAATGAGTACTCAAAGACGCTCTCTAGCAATTGAGCCCAAACCTAGGTATTTACACACTGAATATGACACTGCTTCAGTTTGCTCCTTTCTTGATGATCACTGGGCACAAAAATCAAGGTTAACTGCAGAGGCTGAAGAGACACTGCAGAGTTGGCCTTTCTGTGAGTCTCTGCAGCAGCCACAGGGCAGAAGCTTGTCAGAGTCCATAGGTTTCCCAGGCTGTGACAAGACCACTAGAGCTGGGGCCTGAACTCATGTCATGCTGTCAGGGCTCCTCTGCTTAGGCTTACAAAGTAACACACTAATAAACAGACTAGCAAGAATAATCCTCTATGCCACTTATAGCTACAAAAAAAAACAAACAAACAAAAAAACCCCACCAAACAAACACAAACCCAAATTCCTTCGTTTAAGGCTTCACAGTTCACAGAGAAGCCTTAAGCAATAATCCAGGTGACTAGACAACTAAACCTGTGTCATGACTCAGTCTTTTGCCTTTGTAATACCTCCTACTAAAGATACTTTTTCCCAAACATAAGCCAACTAAAAGAATCACCCTTTCTCTCCTCATGGAAATTTATTTGCAAGGAGGTAACCAGGTGAGCAAACTGACATTGCCAGTCTGTATATTGGTCAGCAGATGGAGCCATAATAGTTCTAATAATCTGTAGCATGTTTCAAAGGTCAAACCTTAAACAGCAACAATATTCCGATTTCAAGCATAACCCCCAAATCATGACAGGTAATGAAATACTCTCATAAAAGCATTAACAAAACATTTTAATAATACAACTTCAGAGCCAGACAGTGAATTACAACTCCGTAACAATACACACTAGATACATTAGTAACTAATTAGTACATTAACATGTGTGCCTAAATACATACACATACATAACATCTAAGCTGATCTCCAAGAGCAGAAATAGAACAAAATTGTCTTCCCAAAAGACCCTATATCTATCAAATTTAGTTTCAAGGGAATTACAGGCACATCACAGTGGCTAACAGCCCCAGAACTAATAGCAACTATACTCATAAGCACCCTTTTATGTAGATAGTGAGGTCACTGCTCAAAGTAATAAGTGTTTCATTAGCCTTCATGTTTACATCCATGCCATCCATATACCTGACTACTTGCAAGCATGCACCGTTCCTCTCCCATTCTTGCCTTTAATTAATATTGAAACATCATTAAGTCTCTAGAACTGATTTGTGTACTGTAAGAAAATTATTGTAGATATGTCACCATTTCTTGCAATGCACAGAATACATAGAACTCACCAGAAAAACACTGACAAGTTTCTATATAGAATGATGAGAACTTAAAAGGTAGTTCTCAAACATCATAAGACAAATAATTCTGAAAATTGCTGTGAAGACAAAGAAAAAAAACAAGGAAAGAGACAGCAGATGAAATGTGGCAGAGAAAACTACTTCTGTCTAAAATTGCAAAGTGAGTATCTGCAGTCTAGCTAGAATATTTTCACAATAAAACTACTACATTGACAAATTCCTATAAAGCAACTCCAGGGAAGTCAGCAAAACTCTTTGTAAACTCAAATTATCATCCAGAAACATTATTATTTCTCAATATGCTTATTCCCATTAAAGCAGCACAACACACATTTTACTTATCACTTTATCACTCAAGTGCCTCATTTTTTCCATAAAACACCTGCTGCAGGCCATCTCTATTTTGCCTAGTGAATAACGTGGTTATTGCAATCCATATACAATTTTAAAGGCTTCATTTTAACTGACAAGTCAGTTGAAGGGATACTTCTAATTTTTCCAGAAAGGGAATAATACTACGAGACATGAAAATAAGTGACAATTCTTTATATACTATTTTGTTTCTCTCCTGACACTAGGTAGCAATCTCAAAGATACGATAAAACATAGAAAATAATAATAGAAAGCACTGTTTCCCAAACGAAATGAAAAGCATTGAAAACTGCATTGTCTGTCTAACAGCACCCATAGAACATGCAAAGTTCAAGCCCAAAGCTTTCAACAAAATCAGAACATAAATATCTTTCAAGTGTTACATGAAGCCAAGTTGTGATGTCCACATTGAAATCTGAGATTACATTTAAGCAAATATACACACAGCTCTCATATGTAGACACAGCTCTCTTAGTGCTATCTATACCCTATCCAGAGTTAACAAAAATCTGTTCCTTCTGCATTTTCAATCTGCAAATACGCTGCTATATCAAGGCAAAAAATAAATCTCAAAGAGCAACTTAGTTTATATCAAGAAATCTTTTTGCCAGATTACATATACACAAATCTGTTTACAAAGCTAGTTTTGTGCTGTTCCCCAGCAGTGAAAGAAATGTTGTAAGCTGACAAGAATCCAACAGTCATTCTGAAAAGCTGTACTGAACAAGAGTGACCCCACCCAGGCCATGACACTGCTAGAGAAGAACATGCTCAAGTGGAAAAATGGGATTTAGTTCCAAATTCATTCCAATTCAGAAAATGAACATGGGTCAAGAGACAGCTCTGTTTTCCTGTTATCTGTCCAAACAAACTAAGAACAACATAGTTTTTGAGAAAAATCTCTCCCCTATTTTTAAAATCAACTTTGCAAGTTCACTGTGGGTTTTGAGTGCTCAAATTAAACCCTCAAGGTAACCACAATTTTAGAGATTAAAAACAGCAGTGAGCATTCCGTTGTTCCAAGCAATGCTGTCCCTCCACAATCTCTATTCCTATCCTTCCCCTCTATCCCACCTTGCCAAATGGCTATTTCTATAACAGTGCCACAATTTCACTAAAGCTCAGGCAAACATACTTCCACCCCCACCCTGATTCTTATTAAAGAAACTGGGGAGGTGGACAACAACAACCCCCTTTGGGTTCTGTACATTAATTACCTTGCTCCGATTTGGATGCTACAATAAACAAAACCCCTCCATTTCCAACATTCATTCTTTCTATTTATAATGTATTGGCAAGAATAAAAACAGTTTCTTTTTACACAGACAACATTAAGTTCACTCTTGCATACAGTATGCTTCCAAGGCACTTACAATAACACGGGTAAGCAAAGCACTTGCCAACTCTGTGAAAAATAATGTACTAGTATTTTTTGTACTGCAAACTGAAAGGCCTCAGTGTAACAAAGCTCCCGGATGCTAGAATTCCAGATGCACATTATTGTTTTGAAAAGTATCTATTTCCTCTCCAGTGGAAGTCATACAGAGAATTATTACCCTTTCACATGTTTAGGAAGTGTACAACAGCATGCAAAAAGAGAGATCCCTGGAATACCAGGATTCAGTATCAGGAAGCAACTAGCCTTGCTTTTGGTAGTGACAGACCTGTGCAAGCACATTTAAAAGTTATTTCCATATGCAAAGACAACCACTAACTTTATTTCACCAGTACATTGAGGCTGAATGCCATACAGATGTGGACACTACTGAGATCACACTGAAAATTCCTATAAGCTTTTCATTTCAGCTTATCCAACTTAGGAACAATGTCTAGAAACCAAGTGACAAATGCATTAAGACAATTTGCTCTGTCACATGCAAGAATTCAACAGACAAATGTTTTTTACAAAGTTTTAGGGTGTAAATATAGCCACAAAAGTGTCTCTTTTGGCAGCAATATCAGTTCTGTATTTCCACTTTAAAGGGGACTTCATTTTTGCTATTGTCAAATATAAGTCTCATAGAAGGTACAGTTCTCTTCAGCAAGACACTTGAACAATATTGGTTGATGCTTGCCATTACCCAGGAGAGTTGAAAAAAGTAACAATAAAGTTAAAGTCTTTTATACAGAGGACAGATGTAGAATCTTCTCCTGCCACTAATTTTCTAATGTCTGTTTTGCTGAATCAGGATACGAGTTTAAAAATGAATACGTTAAAATACTAATACTTTAAAAATAAAAAATAAATTACAAATAATTAAAACATGATAATTCTCAGCTCAAGCTGCAATGAATAAATGGTATTCCATATTCCCTGACTACTATCCCACATTCCTTAAATGTCAAGTTAGTCACCTGAGATGTCTTGTGTTGGTATTTTAATTTCTGTTTCCAGCTAACTTAACAAAGTCCTTTATGTGCTACTGAAACAAAAGAACTCCCTTGAAAAAGCAGAATCAATTTTCTCAGTATTTCCCGTCTACTCTGAATAATTATGATGCACCTTAAATGATATATGTGAAGCATAACACTGCAAACTATTTCCTACATTTCAGTTGACTGGAATATATAGCAGAGAATACTACAGAGAATACTGCTCTTCAAAAAAAGTATCCATCTACTGATCTTGTGGGAGTTAACTCTGCCAATCCCAAGCAACAAAAAGCAGTGGAGATGCCTCTTTGCTGAGCAAATAAAACTGGCAGCCAAAACTTCATTGCTCCCATGGGCTCTTCTGAATGCTGGTATTTGATCAGAAGAGTAAAAACATGAACAACTTTAAGAAAGTTTCTTACTTTTCACGGCAAACACTTCACAACTAACAATGCTGCAACCACTGTCACATCTCTGGGCTAGACAGAAACAAGCCTAACTCATTTCTAGAACTAGAGGTCAGAAAAAAATTTAACAGGGAGGAAAAAAGGCAAAAGATAGAGCTAATAATGCTGGTTTTGTGCCTGGACTTCAGCACTTAACATGTTTATTAGTCATCTAAGTGCTTTAGTTTTGTGCTTTTTTGGAAGGACATTCCCAGCAGGAAAGATTGTAATATAAAACAGATAACAGGATATGCATGGAAGTCCCAAGGGAGTAACTATTTAAACAAAGTTTTCTTTGGAGAGTTAGGGAATGACAAGAGATAAAGATTTAAAAGAATAATTCATTTGTGAACACCATGAACAAGGTGGGGAGGAGTATTTAGAACTGTCCTGTAGAAAAGAAAAAAAGAATGTTGACTTGCCAAACCATGACTGCAATGACATTTGCATGTAAATATAAGAATATACATCACAAACTGCAGTTTACCAAAGCAGCCTCACCCATTGCAGAAAAGCATTTTAATGACCACATACAAATGGGGATGGTGTATTATTACAGTAAGCTTTCAGGACAAATTAAGTAGAGGCTTTACTCTGCCTTCTTCGGCTACATTTTCAGCTCTCATTCTGTACATCCAGATAGGTTTCAAAGCTTGGAAAAAGTCCTTTGCAAACACAAATCCAAGTTGACAACAACTTATCATATTACAATTTTATTACACAAACACATAAAGCAGAACATTATGAACTCCATGCCAAAGACTTGCTTGAATGAACTGCCAGTCTGCAGTGGTTTGGGGGTTTCTCTGTTCCTTTTGGCCTCATCAATTTAGGTGCTGACTGAAGAAAGACTTGAAAGCATATTTACCCTGCTGTTCTTTATGGGTATGCTTCTCTTGCATTAAATGTGAAATCCAAGATCACGCTTGAGCTCACAGTCATGGATTTTCCCCATTCTATCTAAAATTATTTTAACTTCTAAATACTTTGAAATATAAAGCAATGAGAAAGGGAAAATTGGTATAAACACACAGACCAAACTTATTTCAAAAACTGGTTCACAACTGCAGGGTTCTGTAAGACCATATGCCTGCATGGAAGCAATAGAAAGTATATATTAACAAAAAGGTCGTTTTAAACAAGACCAAATCTTTTGTCATCATGTTCTTTCAGAAATCAAGACTACTTGATTAGCTCCCAAAGTGAGATATCAGAGACCAAGGACTGGAGCTCTGGTCTGGATGAAGTCTGAGGCATGCTAGTCTAAGAAATCTGCCTAAATACATACAGCTCAAGAAATAAAGGCATTAAAACTTCAGCACTTAGAAAATGAATGTGTCTGGCTCTGTGTTAAGATGGGAGAAATACATCCACGTGACAGACTTGGGTTTGGGAAGGAGTATGAATACTATGCAAATTAACATTTAATAAATAACAAGAGGATACAGAAGCTCACTAAAAGGGAAAGACTGATGCTGTAGCTCTCAACTCTTTCTTCCTCTCTTCCTTTTATAATGAAGAAAAAACTTGGGAAAAAACCCAAGCTAACAGTAAAAGAAAGTAAAGGCATCACTGGAAAGAAAGTCAGGAATAAAAAAATTATGGGGTGGGGGAGGGAAGGAAAAAACAGGAAACAGACACTGAAGACAAAACAGGAAAGAAGGTCATGATTTGTTTAATAGCCAAAAAACTGCAGTGAGGCCAGAGAAGGGGGCAGGGTGGGAAGACACCAGAACCCCAGTATAGGCTAAGTTACATTGTGGAGGCTATTGGTAGTGCAGGGTCTCCTGGTCCTTCAAGTGCTAAGCTGCAGGACATCCAGCAACTATATGCCTCGTTTTTAAGACTCTTCCAGTAGCTTTTTCATTTTTGTACATTTCCTGACTTGTTTCTCTATTGTAAGATTTAAATAGAGTAGTCCTCCTTTTGCACTTTGCAGTTACTTTCTGGTTTTACTTTTAAACAGCAAATTATGGCTTTGGATTATCTAATGAACTAAGTGAAAAGTATTTCCTGGAAAAACTGGGTTACCGCATCTCCAAATCTGTAAAATTAAAGAATTCTAATTTAGTTTCCTTTTGGTTTTCTGGTTTATCTACACATTCTTAAGTGTTTTGGTTCCATTCAACACTGAGATTAGAGGCAAAATATCTCAACAATTCAACTACATCTTTGGCCCACTAGTTCCTATAAAGTAGGCTTCCTTTTTTACTTTTTCTTGAAGGGCTCAAAGACCAAACACCTGGATAAAATATCTACATGAAAATGACCTGTATTGTGGAAGTTATAATGATCCATCTATAAAGATATTCTGATTCTAGCAAAAAAATAACTTTACACATAGAGAAACTTAAGTACTATGAGGAGAAATTGACACGTAAGACATGCTCACTTAAGATGGCAGGAGAACCAAAACAGTTCAAGGCCTCTATACTCAAATCCTGACATCAAGTACTTCTAGATGTTTCACATAAGGAGACAACACTGTCATCTTTCACTTATTTTCAGTTGAAACCCAGGTCTCTTCTCTCCAAAAATATAAGGTTGATGGTCCACAGGGGAAGATTAGTTTTTCTTAGACAACAGCAATGCTTCATATAGAAAAGAAAAAGCAGACAGTTCTTTTTGATCTGTTTATATTATGTGATCCTGCAGACATGCATAAAAATTGTATTACATGTGCAGAGTGTCAGAACTTGTTTACATTGGAGTTATGAAACCTAGAAGAATTATGAAATGAGCTTTTTAACTTTTAAAATTATAAACCAGAAGTATTCCCAGCTCAATTTCTACTGAAAACTCTTACGCAAGCTAAAAGCCTGTGTGCATAAACTGATGTACCATTTTCATGTGGAACATTCTGAGCTAATTCATACTGTGACATCACTAATAATCTGACGTCCAGTTCAGGTTTGGACAAGACAGACAACACTAGCTATACATTTCTATTCAACAAAATTAAATTTCAACATAATTATGCACAAATGAACCAAATCCTCATCAGGTGAAGAATTTTGTGTTGGTGGATATCTTTTATGAGGTACTGCTGTCATCATGTAACTCCATGGAACTTCATTAATCACCATAACCACATTTGCACAGAAACAATTCAATACTCGAGCAAAATGAATACGCAGTCTTTTTTCTGCAAAGAAAAACTGCAGCATTTCTCATGCCAATTAAAACAATGTTTCATTGTCTTCTTAACAAAGGAGAATGAATTTTAGACCGCACATGTGTACCGCAACACTTGAGATAAAAATTTTAAATATTAAAAGTAAACTTGGTGGAAAAGGGAAGCAGAGAATGAAACTGAAGGCATTCCTTTTAAGATATACAGATAAGCAATACCGCACACTTGGTGTGACTTCCAAATAACAGTTTCAAACTGATGAAGAGACAAAATTTTGTCCCACAAACATTATATGAACCAAAATATTCTACCATATTTCACATAAAATGCTAAGTATGCTAAGCTATCAAAAAAGACTTTTAAAAGCTGCTAAGTTAAATAAATAACTCTCATTCTGAATATGTACTACCAGCTTGTGTTTACCCCATGCTAAGATGCACATTTAAGCCTTTTAAGTGTATAGATACAGTCATACAATCATGAGACATTTAGATAAAAATTGTGAAGAAAGAACTATGTTGAAGCACAAAGTTCCATAATCCTAAAACGGGAAACAGATTCCCTAAAACTCCCAAGACACAGTAACAAGGCTGTTTTCAAGGTACGATGCGCAGGCTTCACCATTCGCAGCATGCTGAAACCCTTCTTACTTAATACTAGTTTCACACATAAGCATCTCTTCCATCCTCTTTTCTTCTCCCTCCCCTCTTGTACCTTCACTTAATCTTACTTGCTTTTTTTAGAATCTTCCTGATTATCAATTAAGTACCATGCCTTCCACTCTTAATTCCATCACCATTGCTAGAAAGCCAGGGTGCCAAACTGTGTCAAAAGCCTGGCTTACATTCAGACAGTTTAGCAACTCACCTGAACAAAGATCAAACAATTCAATATGCAAGATGGATTTTTCTTTCAAATCACATACAAAGAACAAGCAAAATAAACTGTTCACAAAGTTATGTGAATGCCTTTATTTGCCAACTGATTAAAACAAAAATTCAAACATAGTACTTAAAAGCTGTTCAACTAATAACAAATCAAGCCACAGGCAAATACATAACATGAACGAAACAGCTTCAGAAATAGGTAATTCTTTTCTGCAGCTAATTTTTTAAGGAGAAAAATACTACTGCCTAGTATTGGGAATTTCTTTCTGCCCAAAACAACTGGAAACCAATATAGCAAACACATCACAAAGATGTCCTGGGAGGCTGATACAAAGATTCAGTTTTTCCTCTTCTGGACATCACAATATATGTTCCCATTAGTGTTCTCAACAACCCCAATAACTGGGGAAGTTAGATATATTCTTAAAACAGAAATAGTCAAATCTGAGAACATTAAAAATCACCAGATTTTTCTGCTCTAATCTTTCTTGTTCTGAAAAGCATAGATTGATTATGTTCTCAGTCCATAGCCTACAAAGACCCCTGCGTTCCCTAACCAAAGGGATTATAGGCATCAAAAACACTAGACTTCCTTTCATAAGGAATCTCTTCCAGAACAGCCCCTGATTAATAAAGATGAAAGTAGTTGGCCTAAACAGTTCTGATTCTGCCTGACAAAAAACCCAAGGCAAAGTCTGTGTAGAAGAAAAGGATTGTATGCTCTGTTGACGTTGTCGGTGACCTCCTTTAAACTGTCATGGCTGGGATGAATAGCCTAAGTCACCAATCCATTTTATGACTGCTCAATCTGAGCCAGGGTTTAAGCAGCATGCTGTGCTGCACAAGCTATGTTAATCTCAGTACATGTTAAGATACATGGAGAGCTGCAATCTGCTCATGCCCAGTAAATGAAGAATACCCCTCATCTTCACTCTAATTGAGGACTGTGCTTATTTAAGGAGTAAATTTTCCAGTTCAAAGAATAAATATAGTTTCAGCAAAAATATATATTCTTCATTACTCAACTCAGAGGAGGTTCTACTGTTTGCAGACCTCATGCAGAGGTGATAGAAACATCCCATTCTTTTTCTTCTCTCAATTTTGACCATGACACTACTTTAAGAATTGGCTCTAACTAATCCGTAGTAATCCTTTAGTACATAAAAATAAATATATCCTTCAGTAAATGAAAATAAACCCAGCAGGAACAAAAACCAATTATCAAAAGAAAAACTTAGAGGGAAAGATGCAATTTGTCTTTTCACTTATTCCTAGCATTACAGGCCTGCAGAAAAAGAAAGAATACTGAAGTCTCTTGGAAGGTGTGAACTATTTCTTCTACTTAGTGTTTAATTCCTTCAGAAAACACAGCAAGAATAAGAGGAATGCAAACAAATTTTAAGAAGCTCTGTTACAGCAAGTTTTTCTTCTAGCTCTGAAGCCTTTGAGAATGATCCAAGAAAAGTCTAACATTTAAACATTAGGTTCATGGAAAAAGCTAACATTTATAAATGCTTTTGAGAGAAAAAGAAGAGGTTATTTTGTTAAGAAATTTGTATTACTGTTTTAAAAATTCTTTTAGGCTGCTTTAGTTACAGATACTCAAACAGATCTGACAACTAGTTTTAAAATGCTAAAATCTTCAGGCTGATTAATGAAGTGGTCATAATATTCCATAAAGCCATTTTCTATAAGTGTTCCAAGCTGTCATTTGTGACATCTGTGAAGCCCTTCTAAAGCATTCAGTCTAATCTTTCAGGAGCAAAGGGAGGTTTTTCTTCTGAGAAGAATAAGCAGGAATCATTAGTTCTATGTATGGCAAAGCAACAAAAAACCTCAATGCCAACTCAGTGCCTAAAAGTTAGATGCCAACTTTTAAGTATGTTCCAAATAAAGGTAGAGCTAACTATGGGCTAAACCAGAAAAGTTCTATTTCTCAAACAACTAGAACAAATATCTCAATATGTTACACATCCTACTCTTAAATCACTTGCCCTACAGCCAGTATTCATTGATGAAGTCCCTCAAGAAGGGGGTGAAAAGCTTGTCACCTTGCAAGGTCAGCAGAGCCTGTGGAAGGGCGCCTTTTCTGGGCTTTGTCTAAACACACAGGTTGTCCTAATTTGATGATAAAACTATGTTAAAGAATATGTCCCGATTTCAGTTGGTTGGCAGTAGTGCTCTACCAAACTATGTGCATATGCCTGCACTGAAATGTTTGCATGATTTTTCACAAAAAACATCCATTTGTTTTTGTTCAATAGTTGTTAAAATGGGTTAATTTCAGCAATAATGTAATATTACACTTGGCATTGCTTGTTGTCATCCTCAATTACCCACATGGTGGATCCACAAGGTCACTTACAGTATACAAAGTAGCAAGGTCTTTTCCCCACTCCTACTCTCTAATCTCTTGCACACGTATCAGGTAATTCCACTGGTCCTTTACAGCTCTGCCACAGCACTAACAGTCTGTTGCTCTTTTCTGAAGGGTAAGAAGATGTACTATAGATTCTGCGAAGCCTGCCAGAATCTTTACAATGGGTTAGTTTATTAGTACAAACACATGCAACCGACGTATGAGCTATCTCTCTTCTGACTTTGTTTCCAAGTATCTATATTCACATCAATACCTAACAGGCAGCATTTAATTCACAAACAAAACTACCTACCACTTAAGACAAAACATGCTATATCACAATTTGCAGTGCTATTCTGGACACATGCATCAGCACGTGAACTTGTCCTTAGACAGGTAATTACTAAAGAGCATCAGTACTTGACGTACTTTTTTTACTGATCTATCCACATCACAAAAACTGGTATAGTTGAAAAATATGGATTTCTTATCCAACATTTACATTATAGCGAATAGGGTAACATCAGGCTGGCATCCAGTCACTAGTGGGGTTCCAGAGGGCTTCATCCTCAGCCCAGTGCTCTTCAACATCCTCCTTAACAACTTGGACACAGGATTCAAAGGAACACTAAGGAAGTTTGCCAACACCACTAAACTGGGAGCTGTCAAATCACTAAAGGGCAGAGAGGCTTTGCAGAGAGAGCTCCACAAATGATAGATGGGCAAGCACAAACCACCTGAAGTTTAACAAGGGCAAGTAACAGATTTGACATGTGGGATACGGCAACCCTGGTTGTATGGACTGGAGAATGAGAAGTCAGAGAGCAATACTGCAAAAAGGGACCTGGGAATCCTAGCTGACAGCAAGTTCAATATAAGTCAGCAGTGCCCTGGCAGCCAGGGGGGCATCAGGCACAGCATTGCCAGCTAGTTGAGGAAAGGGACTGCCCCGCTCTGCTCTGCACTGGGGCAGCCTCACTTTGAATATTGTGTGCATCACAATATAAGAAAGATACTGAGCTATTAGAAAGTGTCCAAAGGAGAGCAACAAAGATGGTGAAGAGTCTGGATGGGAAGCCTTATGAGGAGTAGTTGAGGTCATTTGGTCTGTTCAGCCTGGAGAAGAGAAGACTGAGGGGAGACCTCATAGCAGCTACAACTTCCTCGTGAGGGGAAGCAAAGAGGCAGGTACTAATCTTGTCTCTCTGGTGACCAGTAACAGGAATCAAGGAAATAACAAAGCTAAGTCAGGGGAGATTTGGGTTAGATATGAGAAAAAGGTTTTACAGCCAGCAGGTGATTAAACATTAGAAAAGGCTCCCCAGGAAGTGACCAGAGCACCAAGTCCGAGAACAAGTGTCTGGACAACACTCTCAGGCATATGGTGTGACTCTTGAGGTGTCCTGTGTAGGGCCAGGAGTCAGACTTGATGATCCTGATGGGTTCCTTCCAACTCAGCATATTCTATGATTTCCTTTTTAAAATTTTCTCTAGAAAATATGTTCTCACAGCTGCTTTTCTCCAGTATCTCAAAGCAACAAATATGTATTTGTATACACCCAAAGTACTTCAGAAACTAATAGTAGTTAAAAAGGAAGAACTGTAAAAGTCAGATATAATCATTACATTTTGGGTCCCGTACCTCAAGTTGCAGCATTTTTGGTATTTCATCCAATTCCTTAGCTACATCAACAGCAGCTACAGTCATATTTTGACTGTAAAATAAACACATCCTAAAAACCTCCAAAAATAGCATAGACTTGGCCACTGGAAAGAGAGCCAGTCAAACTTAAATTCCCTCACCTTTGTGAAATTACCAAAACGTAACCAGCAAGCAAGCAATGAGACTAACTCTAGGCAGAAGAGTATTTTGACTGAAATCTTGAGTCAAAGATGCTCTTAGTGAGCATGACTACTAGATAAATAATGAACCCCCCTCTAGGTTTAACCTAGAGATCACCAGTGCCAAAAGAGATATAGCAATGTCTGATCCCTACAGCATATGTTACAAAATCTCCCTTTATTCTAACCCAAACTTTAGCAGAACAAGGCTCTAATATGCATTATTCTACACATGGTTAATAAATTGAGCAGCACCACAGACTTTTCCTTAAATACAGCTATTTCTTTTTGTGATTGAGGTTGTGTGTACTCTTGGTGGGTGAAACGTGAAAGAAAAAGATGACTGAGCTGTTACTGAACCAGACTCTCCATTCTGAAAGTGTCTTAATGAACAGGGTGGAGTTTAAAAAGAACTGTTATCGCTGATTTCCCAGTTTGTACCCTTCACATAAATCTCACATGAATATCCAAAGTATTTTGCTTCTTCAGGATCATGAGCCCTCCAAGGAATCTTTTCATATAAATTCTGAATAGTATAGAAGTAAAATGAACAACTTTGCCCATAAGCAAGTGTAAATGCTGGTTCCACCTTGCAAAAGACTTCAAACAAAACTCCCTTTGTATTGAAGCCATGTAACTGCACAATCAATTTAAGACTGAACACTAACAACCATTTATCTTAAGCTTGTATTTTTTTGACCTTTCACTACCCATTAAGATTTCTTGGTGCTTTTTTGTAGATCAAGTAGCTACAGCCAAGTTAATCAAGAATCTAGCCAGTTTAGTGCTTTGCACAGTGCGGGAGACCACACAGATTAATCCCTCTTTATCAGCAATGTGCAATACAATTTAAATCTTTCTCACCATTATTGTCAAAATCTATTTTTAAACCATCAGACCTAATAATGACATTAAACATTTTAGATGAAAAAAAGTTAGATGAGTGTTCCTGTCCTTACTGTACTCCCTCCCTCCATTCACAACACCTCAGTACCTTAAGATACTGATTCCAAGACAGCACTCCACAAGGCTGGAAGTCCCTCTGCTCCAGCACTTTGCTGGAGTTCCCCACTTCTCAGGACTGTCAGAAAAGCAAGATGCTGGGCAGCACAGATCAAAATAGCTCAAGAAGTTTAAGGTGTTTAATATTAATTCTTAATGAACTCTCTAAGTTATGTTTGACTTACTGAATATTTAGTATCACATTACTTCTGAATGAAAATGACATTACTGTAAGAGTAAGGAAAGCATGTTCTAAACACACATGCATTATGCTCATTTGTTTGTTGTAATGCAAGAGCTACGACAGTTTTCAGAGTTCCCCTATCTTTGGATGAGGGAGTCGGAACTATATAGTAATGCTACAGTGGAAAGAAATTGTGAACAACTTAATTGAGAAAATCTGATAGAAAAAATGAATGGTTGTAAGTTTCTGGACTAGCAATATTAAATACAAATTAAGTGTTTTTCTTCATACAACAAATGAATAGGATTTTGAGGCCACTTTCTCTAAAATGCAGCAGGAAAAACAAACCAAAAAATCAAAAAACAAATCAAAATCTTTCAACAGCACTTGCAAAGGTCTTGAAATAGGTGTTTATTTTCAATTCTTGGTGACCCAGGAGACGTATTCTAAGTCTTTAATGTTAGGATGTTCAAATTTAGACATTCACCAGAACTGAAACTAGGACTTTGTCAATTTACATTGATGTCATAGTGCTCAGCATCTCCTTTATGCATCACTTTAATCTTTCAGAATAGCAACACAGAAACCCAATGTACTTTCTCTGCTGCTTTGAAGCGACAACTCTCTTTTTAGCCACTCAAAGAATGTGTTCTGCACTCTCTCATAATTTAATCACTGTCAGTCATAACAGTCTATTGTGAAAAATAATCCACTCATTTATTTTATCATCAGTGCATTCAAGCATGGTCAATTTGTGAGCAACATAGTCACATGCATCAGCCACGAGAGATCCATTACAAAGCTGCTGGAAGGTTTGTGAACAAACAAGTTGCTTTCCTCTGATTATCCATAGACTAAATCTAGACATCTGTCTCTTCATCCTATTTTCAGAGGAGAAACAAAGGAAAACCTTCAAGCAATAGTACTAGTACTTACTTCAACACACTCACACACAGTGGGCTAATTTAAACTTCAAATTTTAATATTAAACTGCAGTAATATTATCTCATGCAAATCAAGTGGTCATGAAACAAAATGTCACTTTAATATCATACATCTGACATAAGCAGCATAGCTATTTGTTCTGAGACACCAAAAGCACAGCTGCCACTGGAAGTACAGGAGCTATAGAAAGTACACTAAGGTTTGGGAGCTAGCAGGCTGTACAACTACGAGCAATTGTCAGATAGCAGTCAGATCAGTTCATCTGCATGCATTTTATCAAGCCCTGCTCACACTGTCAGTTTAATGAAGTCATGCAAGTAATGTAAGTAACAGCTATGAGCTCTAAGAGATGCAGACATTGCTAATCCAAGAGTTGTTGCTATGTATTAGTTACAAACAGGCTGAGGAGTTACACATGAGCATACACATTTTCTACACACTTGCACACGTGTATGTCACTCAGCAAGATCTGAAACCTAATGAAGTCCAATAAAGTCTGCCTAGAGTCCTACACCTAGCAAGGAATAAACCCGTGCATCAATACAAGTTAGAAGTTGACCTGTGGCAGCTCTGCAGACAAAGATCTGGGGGTCCTGGTGGAAAACAAGCTGCCCATGAGCCAGTAATACCCCTGTGGCCAAGAAGGCCAGTGGGACCCTGGCCAATAGGTCAAGAGGGGTGATGATTCTGCCCCTCTACTCGTCCCTAATGAGGCCACGTTCAAAATTCTATGCTCAGCTCCAGGCTTCCCAAATCAAAAAAATACAGGTAATTACTAGAGTGGGTCAAATTGAGGGCTACAAAGATGATTAGGGGACAGAAGCATCTCTCTTGGAGCGATGACCATTTGGCCTAGAGACAAGTGATGCAATCCTATCAATGCATACAAATATCTTACACACAGGTGTCAAGAGCATTGGGCTCTTTTCAGTGGTGCCCAGCAACAGGACAAGGGGAAACGGACAAACTCAAACATACAAAGTTCCATCTGAATGTGAGGAAAAGCTTCTTTACTGTGAGGGTAACAGAACCCTGAAACATGCTGCTCAGAGAGGCTGTGGAGTCTCTTTTTCTGGAGATACTCAAAACACACCTGATCATGATCCTGTGTAGCCTGCTGTAGGTGAATCTGCTTTAGCAGGGGCATTGGACTAGGTGATCCCTAGAGGCCTCTTCCAATCCCAGCCATTCTGTAATTCTGTATACTATAGTCTTATCTCTCTCATCTAGCCAAGGATTCCTCAGAAAATATACTGCTATGAGACACCATATATATTTCTATTATAAAATACTGGTCAAAGTCATTCAGATTCTTATAAATCCTAAAGCCTTTTAAGAATTCACAACTGATAATTGGTGAAACTGAACATGTAAAATTTTTTAACAAGTGCAACTCATTGAATCTTGCCTTTTTATGTGTTGTATGCAGAACACTTGCACAATACCCAGCCTTAAAGCTCTGTCATCTCTTCCATTTTACAAAGAGGATATAATTAAAAACGTGGTTAAAGAAGCTCAGATTTCCAGTGTTAACTTTTTCAGTCAGGATATACAGATAAGCCTATAAATGGTCTGCTACTACATTTAAAAAGAAATACAGCTGAAGTAGTATCACTTTGAGCACTCAGCCATTAAGCTCCTTGGCAAGCTACACTGAGGGAGAAGCCTCACCCACCCATCTTTTTGGCAGTAGTATGATGCTACAGGGTAACCTATGTGGGAGACATGGCAGACATCACTGTACATCCTGCCAAAGCCTCACACATTTATCTGGAAACAAATCATAAAAGTACTGCATATGCTGAGAAATTGGAGCACTGATTTGTATTACACTGTGTTCTATAACACACCTAACCAAACCAGCATTGCAATTCTCACAACACAGAGATTAGGTATTCCTCTAACTCTGCCAGAAAAGATTCCCATAAAAATCATAAGCAATTTCTTGATTATTGCAGTAAGACTTGTCTACAAGTTAGAGCATAATTAATCCTCCACATGGACAATCAATCACATAATACAATGCACTCCAGTTAAGTGAGCCAATGTATTATGCAGCTGCTTAGGTATTTCTTGTCTTGAAGTGAATTTTGGCTGCTAGAAAAAAAACCTGCTTTGAATGCAAATCCTTTTACAATCCAAGTTAATAAGTGACTTCCATAAGAAACCCACAGTGTATCAGAGCTGTCAAAAGTATTATATACACGTACAATCTAGTATGAAGAGTATCATGCCTATTCCCCCATTTACAGAAATTTAATTTAGCCTCTAGAAGTATTTAGGATCATGAAATATGACTTCCCAGTTAAGATACATGCTTTATTTCTTTATAAGCACAAATATTAATTTATCAAAACACCTGCTTACTTTCCCACTAATCTACACATCACCATACCATTCAAATTTTAGGTGTCAAAACAGTAAACCAAGAGAGCAGCACCACAACTAGCCAAAGGAACTAACGTAACTTTAAATCAAGTCAATACTTTACAGGAAACCTCCTCAGGCTCCAAAGGTTGCTACTAGTAAATATTCCATACCCAGTGAGAAGCAATTTTTCATGCAGTAGTCAATATTACAGTCTGACGAGCACTCAGAGGCTGAGAACAAAAGCTGGAATTCACTTCTCAATTAGGTCAGACACACTAGTGCCTCAATAAGCAAACACTAGCAAATACACCCAGTCTTTGCCATGGCTAGAACCTCTAATTCAGCAAAACTAATGTCTGGAACTCATGCACTGAAAGTGTAATTCTGCCATTTGTATACTGATAGACATAAATTCTGAACAAGACAAAGCAACTCAAATCCACACCAGCAATCTCATCTGCAAAGTTAGGCTATCAGACTTCTCTTCAAAAACAAAAAGTGGGTTTTGACCACTCGTGTTTATCTCCCCAATCTACAAGTTGTTTCCTATCAGAAAGCACTGATGGCAAAGTCCCTCACTATGTACATGTTATACAGATATTTAATTATCTATCAATTCAGAAAATCTGTCACTTGTCACTCTTACAGAAGTCTTCAGATGCATAATTAAATCTGAAATGCCATGTTTTTCAAAAGTGTCTCTAAGATAAATATATAAATAGCCTAACTAATTGACTCAACTTTACCCCTTGAGCAGTAACATGATCCAAGACATTCTGTAACTACAGTAAATATATCTTCCAGCAGCCTAGAAGTGGGTTTATTTCCAAATTAATTATCAACATCAGGCTATCACTGGGGCAAATGCGGTCACCTGAATCCCCACCACTCATAGAGACATCACAGCATCATCCTAAGACAGTGAACCTATGTGGATCCACACTACTCAGAACTACTGCTGATACTTCACTCTCTAAGAAAGTGTGTGCAACTCCTGGATTCTCAGCCAAACAAAAATTTGGGTGTGAAATCACAAGGCAACAAAGTTTGGTGCCATTTAACAGCAGTGCTATTTCAGGATGGCCCTAGACAACTATGAACAATTAATTTTCCTACTGACAAACCAGATCCCTGTCAATGTCTATTTAAAATGATAGGTGTTTCTGAACATTTCAAGATAATTAAAGGAATACTTGCTATAAGGAAGAAAATTATTAAACCTGTACTCAAGAGAAGTTCTAATTGCATTTTCAAAATTCTAATAGATGGACATAATGCAACTGTTTGCATCAGATTCCATACAACAATGAAAAAGTTATTCTACAAAAATAAAATTTTCAAGGAAAACTAGTTTTATCCTGGGATGCACAGCACCTTACTTGCAGTGACTGACTTGTCAGTATCTTTAACCTGAGGCTGCCTTGGGAATATAATACATAATCAGTTCCAGTTGAACTATACTGTATTGCAGAAACTGAGACATATCCTTCTATGACACTACATGCATTAAATGTTATAGAAGATGCATTTGATCATCTCAGAACCCATTATCAGGGCAATCTCAAAACTGGCATCCAGGTAATATTTCAGGTACAACAAGTACTAGTGATAAATTCTCAAATGATTGTTCTATAGAATAAGTAGAAAACAGTTTTGAAGATGAACATTTTGTATCTCCAGAAATATTAGAAAGAAACAAATCTGACAAGTGAAATCTTTAATACTAAGAAGTTTTCTATTGCCATGACAACATCTTTATTCCAGTATTAGACTGATTACTCTGCATTGACTTTTTTTTGAGAAACTCAAGACTTGAATGCTAGTTAACTTATTTATTTGATTTATAAAGGATTTGTTGAAGGTCTTTTTCCAGAATACTGTTTTCTACACAGTGGATTTACTGGTTTAGCTAGTTCCTCCAATTCCAACAGCAAGCTGGTAGTAGTATCATAGGTCAAGCACCACATTTCTCAAATTACCTTAACTTTAAGTTTTGTACACATTACTGAAACACTGAAGCTTTTCAAAGTTTCTTCAACCCTTTCTCCTATTACTACCATCCTGATAAGCCAAAGAATCAAAAGGAAACTTATTTTTAAGAAACAAAAGCTATCAGAGGAGATGCATATCACTTATTATGAACACATTTTTAAAAGCAACTCACAAAGACACTTTTAAGCATGGTTGATATTTAGTTTTGTCTATGCTGCTAAAAGGCATCAGTCATGTGACTAAGACCATTAGTCATTTAGTTTATTCAAAAGTTTAGGGACAGAGCAGCAAAAATTAAAGGTCTCCCAGCAGTACTGACAAAATTAGCTCTTTCCTGTAAAAGTAATTTTGCTGCAGCAACAGTACTAGCTTCAACTTCCATCCTTTCTTCTATAGTTTAGGAGTCCCAGTGACATCCCCAGTCTCCATGCCATGACTGCAATCCTCTGGTCTGCATACTGTGCTCCTGACTTATTTCTATTGAAATTCACAACCTTTGACAGCTTCCAAGAAATCTGCCCACCTACAACCAGAACAGAGAGAATTAAGGATACTGCAAGAATTAAGCTTTGCTCTCATTTGTCTCTGCCTTTTGCAACAGAGAGCTATTTCAAGGTGCTGTTATCCTACCCTCCCTTACCATAATAAAATGCCAGTACAGGATGGGGCAGGAGGCACAGGCAGAGGAAGGGGCTGCAGACCATGCTCAGTGTCAGCATCCTGAGCCATTCATGTAGTCTTTGTGACAAAGCAAACAAAACAGTCTCCACCCTGAGAGTCTCACTGGTTTTAGACTGAGGTTTTGCTGCTCTTATCAGCAGCCCCCATGATACAGATCAATTCGGTGACAAAAACTGTTACATGCTTTGCTTAAAAAAGGCAAACTGCTCATACCTTTTCCTTCCAAAAACGTTAAAACTATTACTTTGTCCCCAACATTAACTTTTGGTTAAAAAAATCCAGCAGTTTGGCAAACTTCTCTATAATCATTTCAATCAACCCTCACAAGGGTTTTAAACTGAGCACTTCAGTTAAACTCATTCTTCAGAGGGTGAGGGTGGGTAGAGAAAGAAAACAGACTACTGAAACAAAACAAGAAAAAAAAGTTTATTTCCAGCTACTGCTAAATTCACTATGAATTATTTCACCTGAACCTCCTGAAGTGCCTCAGGAGACAGTCTTCTGCATTAAGCTTGCCATTACCCTACAAAGCTATACTATAAATTCTTCCTCCCTTTACAGCTGTCCCTCTGTTTACTGAACTGTTGCCATTTTTACACAGA
Organism: Xenops minutus; assembly: GCA_035221455.1. Classification (NCBI taxonomy): domain Eukaryota; kingdom Metazoa; phylum Chordata; class Aves; order Passeriformes; family Furnariidae; genus Xenops; species Xenops minutus. The sequence goes on along the minus strand of JAWWEE010000105.1, from coordinate 60,946,530 downwards.
CTGGGGCTATACATATATTTTAAAAACTATTGTACAACATCTGCATCTTCCCTTCAACACACTTCTTGATATCTGCAGTATCTACAACTTGCCAGTACTTCTGAGCCATAGACGCATTCTTTAAGTGTTTAAAAACTGTTCTCCACTATTCTCCACAATCTGTCAGTCATTAAGAGCTTTGCATCTTAGCCAGAATTATGTCATAGGCATAAAGTATTTTCAATAATAATTTCAAAGGTTATTTTTGTCTTATTAAAGCAAGAAGTATTGTAACTTTCATTCAGGAATACCAAACAGGTGCATGACTGAACTGATAAGCAAGATGCACCCTTTGTTAAACCATGGTATTCATCCACTTTGATCTTGCCCCATTTGATACTGATACCTTTGGGGAAAAAAAAAAATGTTTAAAGTGTTCTTTCATTCAACTTTCAACTGCAGTCCACATCAGGCATCCCTTTTCTAAACAAGTTAATTTTAACAAATTGAATGAACAACAATTCCATTCCATACTTGAAAGAAGGATGTTAGGTACCATCTAGTGAGGTGCTCATTACAGTTTTGGTTTCATGTGCCTCCCCAGCTGACACCTAAAATGAACTATTACACATATATTGTTCAGGGAGAAAACCTAATGAAATAAACAAGGGACAATCTCTGCAGGATGTGTGAAGAAAGTTGAAGCACCAGCCTCAATATGGGAAGGGAAAGGGGGAATACAGAAGCATGTACAGTGGTAAAAGTTTCCTAAATGGAGAACTACTGTCAACAGCATTATAATAAATAATCAAGCCTGTTTGTTTTTATGCTATAAAAACAATAGATATTTAATCTACAAAATCAACAATAACCCTTTTCTGCTAATTAATACCAACTCAATGAATTATGTAGGCAATACAATTAAGGCAAACTGTCACTGCAGGCAAGGCAAAACAATTGTATTACTGTTACTATCTCTTGTGAAATACTCACAAATGAGATTCAGGTCCTTGACTGAGGATAGATATCTAAAGAACAATCTTTACAACCTGTGGTACTGGTTTGGGAATCCACTTTTTGAATCTTTGTACAGAGAAATCTAGTCTTGTAAAATATCTTCACAAAATGCCATAGAAACATTTATGTTATGAACTCAACTTCAGATTTCATGCTAGCTTAAAAAAAAACAACCCTCCTTTATCTTCATGACAGTCTCTTTCAATACCTTGATTCTAAGAGGATGCAAAACACTTGGCATGTGGCAGATACAAGTGAAACTACAGAAGACACTGCAGTTATTTTAATAGTCCTTTTATTAGAAGCAATTCAGTTTGCCCTCAAAGTAATGCAAGTTATTTGTTACATTTTTCCAATTCCTTTGCATTATGGAGAGTAGCTTCTGTATTCCCAGTAACCAGTTTTCACTCTTTGTAGCTTCAGCTTTCCTTGCTGCAGACTTAAAGCTACATTTGAGATCAAACCAGAGAGCAACATATGTGATAAAACTGAGATAAACACACCGACAATTTTTTAGCCAGGCATTTCACACAACCCAAAAGGTAGATAGGAAATTTATATGCCATAAAAAAAGACCACAACACATATCTTGCATGAAGCTTAAAAGAATGTAGTAGATAAACTTCCATTTTTTGTAAAGATGCTAACTTATCTCCTTAATATTAGAGAAAACTGACTGCCTTAAAAACATCTTTCCAAAAAGATCACTGTATTTTAACCAAAACCAGAATATGTATCTTAACTGTTCCATAAAAGCAATTTACAGTCAAAAACTATTCAAAACATTACTAATACATTTGTCTCCCATCCTCTAAAACATTAATATTAAAGGAAATATCCTAGATTTTATGACATAAGCTTTACACTTTTTAAAGCAAGTTTTAAATACCTTAAAATTTGCTTGAAGGTATAAATTGGAAAGATATGCAATTCCATGATTTGCTATTCTCCATACTCATTCCACAGAATGATGAGAAAATGTATTTGTAGTTGAAATGTTCCCATAAAATTTCAGAATTGTACTCTATTCAAATGATTTAGAAGAACAAGAAGCTGACATGAAACATTCAAACTGTATTAATGTAACATTTAGCTACCTTATTAAGCACATTTATATTACCAATTTGGGTATCTGGAAAAAAACCAACTTCAGAATATGTTAGAAGCCAACTGTAAAAATATAGATGGAGTCAATTAGTTGATTCAGTTTTGCAG
>JAWWEE010000105.1:60901343-60944219 GCA_035221455.1 Xenops minutus | reverse complement strand
AAAAAAACCAAAACAAAAACCCCCCCCCCCCCCCCCCCCCAAAAAAAAAAAAACCACAAACCCAAGCACTAAAAGTATAAACTCCTCTTGAAAACCCAAGGATGGCTGGACATCCAGCCTTTCCCTCAGAATCTTTTCTATACAAGGGCATCTACTGTCTTCATACTTCAGTTTTACCTCATTTAAAATATCAAAGTTATTTCAGCAACATAGTTGCCATTATCACAGAAAGTCTTATCAGAAAACATAACTATGCACAACTATTTTTTCCCATGTTGTTGTGTAAATGGAGATGCTGCTGTCACCTCAAATGGCACAATTAGTGACACAGGTCTGATCACTGACTAAGGACTGAAATTCATGACACTGTTTTGCCCCAGCAGAACTTTAAAAAACAATTTAGCCATCAACTCAGCATTTGATAAGCAAGAAAGGACTGCATCCAAAATTTCTGGAATGCCTGTGTGGGCAACACCATTTGTAATTCTGAGGGTTGGTGCACTCAAACAATGGTTTATAGGAGATCTTTCAGATACAATTAGATTGCAGACCACTGGTTCCATCACAGCAAGCCTGGACTGTGCTCAAATTTAGACAATATTCACAGAATATTTAACTAGGATGCAGACAGGGTCACTAAAAGCATGACCATAATCTTGCCTTTGCCAGCTATTCCTTATCTTCTCTTTCCCCAGTGCACTGGGGAAGGAAAAGAAGCCAAGGAGACCAAATAGTACCCATCCCCATAGAGCTTTCTGTCCCAGTGCAGAGACTGGGATTTATAATCAAAACTATCTGGGACACAGACTGCTGCTAGTGTTGCCTGCAATGCTGGCAGGCTGTTGAAGTTACAAAGAAAGAAATGTGTGCCAAAATATGTACTCTTGCTTGCCAAGCATATAATCCTGATGCATACTTCCTGATAGGAAAAGGATTTAATAAATATGAGACAATTTCCCTTTCCCCTTGCTTAGAAACTATCTTCTTTCCCACATTCTTAAGGTCAGAGAAGAAGAAACAGCACAGCTTCCACATCGAAAAGGTCAGTTAATTCTCTGCCTGGAATACTCAAGGTTCATTTGACCAAGCATATTCTATATTTTCTTAGCAATTCCGATAACCATCATCAGGACACATTTTGGAATCTAACAGTCTCTGCCTCCTCTTACTCATTAAACACTTCAAAACATGCTGGAGGGTTAGATTTGTTGGTGGATATGGTCCCAGTTGTTGCTGTGCTCACCCTACAGTATGCTCTACTAGTAGGCTCTCTCCTAGTTAGAAACAGAAAGGGAATACCTGTGAAGGACTACAGGTTTTGCACTTCAGTCATGGCATGTCCTTGGTTAAAATGAAGTTTGCTACCAACTTTCCATGTCGGGTATTTTAATTAGATAATAGAATATATATAGATTAAGGTATAGCTTCTGAGGCTTAAAAAGGCCATAGCAAGTAAGAAGATAAAATACATGAGTTAGGGAAGTGAGGAACAGACAGCACTACAGAGCTGAGGCACTCAAGCTTACTTCATTACTATAGCATGGCAACATTTAACAATTAATTTACTATATTACCATGAGTGATACCAGCAAAATAGTGCACAAACCAAAGCTAGTTTCAAGAGAGTCCTCATAAAGGAAAGACTAAGGGTAGATAATGATACATTCAAAAGATCTTGTTGAAGAACCAATGTGAAGGAAGTATTACTAGCTATGTTAAAACCCTGTGTCAAAAATAATTTGAATACATTTAAGGAAACTCTTACTTTCGTAATAAGGCTTTCAAAGAAGAATCAGTTGTCACTGAGGTCTAACAGAAGAGTTTCCAAACAATCATTACTTTCCATAACTTGCAACATCCTTCTGCCACTTAACATCTTTTCCTATTTGTAAAAAAAGAGGAAATAAGACATTTTATTCATGACAAGGTGTCAAATTTCAGTTGTTAAATAAGATATATTCAGCTGAGTGAACACGCAAGTTTAGAGAGGATGTAGCAAAAGAGTTGACACAGGTTTTGGAGCAAAGGTTCTAAGTGAGGTCTGTCTCTTCTCCCAATTAACAAGCAATAGGACAAGAGGAAAATAGCCTCAAGTTGCACAAGGGGAGGTTTATATATTGTATATAAAGGGTTTGTATATAAAGGAAGAGATTGCATATAAAGATGGCTGGGCACTGAAACAGGCTGCTCAGTGAAGTAGTTGAATCACCATTTTTGGAGGTATTGAAAAAAACTTGTAGATGTGGTGCTTGGGGACATGGTTTAGTGGTGGACATGGCAGTGTTAAGATTATTGAATCCAGCTGTTTGGTTAAGGGTCTTCTCCAACCTGAACAATTCTAGGATTTTAATCAACACATAATTTATATAGCAGCAAGATTTGCCTAACAGCAAAGGGCAGTCTACAAATACTCAGTGTTATCAAAAGTATTAACCATTCTTAAAGTAAAAACAGGCAAAAGGGTTAGACTTTCATCAGAAGTATTCAAACATGACTACACAAGGTTCTGTGACCCTGTATTGAGTAGAAGGTGTTGGACTGAACCATCTCCAGAGGTCCCTTCCAACCTCAACAATTCTGTAACTCCAGGAACAAATAAAATTACTAAATATGTTCTCCAAGCCAAGCAGGAGGAAGAGAAAGTCAACTTAAGAATATCTTTCTGTTCTCCTATGATGAATGCCAAGGAATCTCTTAAAGCAACCATTTATTTCTTTTTTACCACAAAAATGTAAAGACATATCATAATTTTCAGTACAATAAATTCCTCTCAAAGAGGTATTTTCCATCTTCCTATCAACCACTTCATTTCAGCACCCTCCCTTGTGTGAACTGCTGGTAGTGATTTTAGAAAACCACTGTAACCAATGATTTTGAAGCAAGAACTTCTTTAACTGAGAACTCAGTTTAAAAATATGGTATTACTGTACACAATGACAGTATCATAATCAGAACAGATTCGTTCTGCTAATTAAAGAACATATATGAAAAACAGGAATATTAAGTCAACAACAGTCATTAAAGATATTTTAGAAATATTTCAACTTTATAGACCAAGTTACATGCTTAAGTCAAAATCTCCTACATTAAGAGGAAATAAAACCATTCACAGGAAACAAAGCAGTATTTTGCTGATCATACATTGCTATGCTGACTCAAATGTCTTGTGAGCACAAAACCACAATAATGCAGTGTCATTGCACGACATCAGACAGCAAGTTTGATTACTTCTCACTTTCTGTACTTTACATGGTTCAGGAACTAGCTCCTAGCCAGACCTTTGAATATCACCATTTGCACTATGATGTTCAAAGAACAGCCACAAAGCCCACTAGCTGTTAGGGAAAAAGACTAGCAGCATTTACCCATTAGGTGAAATAAGTACAGATTATCCTAATAGCCTACAAAAGACTGCAGAATAAAAACCAAATGTTACCTAGGGAAAAAAAAGGCACCTTTGGATTGCTCCTTTTCTCTTACTTCTCACCCCACAAGTTAGGCCCCCTTTAGCACAGAAATAGAAAGTCAGTGGAAGTCAAAGTTCAAAGTCCAGGATCTTGTACCCATGCACTCCACATGCATTAGCGACTTCTCTCCCTTGCTATCACTTCTCCACATGTATCAGAAAGCTAAGAGTTTGATTGTTCTGTTCAGTTCCAAAAACTTCTACACTAAAATTCACATGTGCTTTAAAGAAGAGCAGCAAAACAACAAAGCATACAAATTATTCAAAAAAGCAATTACAATCAAATCAGTGGATCAAGATGGAAAATTGAATATAGTACACTCAACTTGGCTGAAAAGTACTGAATTACTGGTAAAAAACTCTTGTAGAGCATTTTAGCCCTTTGCAAAACTACTAGCCCTTCAGCGTATCAGCAAGGACAGTTTTGTCATGTTAATGCCTGTATACTCTTGAAAAGTGTAGCCTATGGCAGTCTTTTCAACTACAAAGACAGGTCAGTAAATTAAAAGGTTTTTCACACAGAGGAAGATATTCCTTAATACCTAATGAGGCATCTCTCAGTCTAGGGGAGTGAAAGAAGCAACAACTGTTTTCAATACAAAGGGTCAGAAGCACTGACTGAATATGGGAGCACATTGAGCTCAGTTTGATTCTACAGAAGAGCCCTTACATTGCAACCATGTTGATGGAAGGTCTATATTAGATTATCTCATTGTAGCAATAATTATGTCACCTGTTTTTAAAGAAAGCATTCTGAGGTGACTGGTTCAGTTTCAGCAAAAGGCCTGAATGTGATCACTTTCACATCAAGCAACAAAAAACCTTACATATTAAAATAGTGGAAGTTTGTACAGTGCATGCCATCCTTGTACGCCAACTCATTGGCATTCATGTCAATGAAAGAAGGAGAACAAACAGTGCTTCAGCTGATTACCCACTCCGGCAACATGAAAATCCTCTTTTTTCCTCGCTACTGACATGCGTCTTGTCCATGGAAAGACTGTCCAAGACTGCAGACAGATTCAAAAGACTCAAGGCAAGGTAGAGAGGAAGTGTCCCCATGCCCCATTCAAAACAAAATTTTAAGCAGGGTCCTGAACAAGCAGCTTTTGAACAAATTAAGCATGACACTGTTCATGCAGTAGCCCTTAAGCCAGGCAGGACAGGACAAGATGTGAAAAATGTGCTCTACGTCACAGCCAGGGAGAACAGTCTTTCCCAGAGCCTCTAGCAAAAAGTACCTGGGGAGACTCAAGGATGACCCCTGGGATTCTTGAGTCTGAGATACAAAGGATCTGAGGCCTGTTACACTCCAACTGAGAGATATTGTCAGCTTATGAAGGTGTTTGAGCTGCTTCAGAAGGAACTGGCACTGAAGCACAGCTCCACCTGGCACCCCAACTGCCAGTGATGAGATGGATGTTCCAAGGGAAAGTTTGTTCTACATATCATGCCACTCATGCTCCATGGAGTAAGTGGGTCATGCTGATCACACAGCAAGCTCAAACAGGAAATCCTAATTGCTGGGGGATCTTGAAAGTCCTCAAAAACTGGCGTGAAAGTGAAAATTTCAGATTATCATCATTGGGAAGAGAAGGAAACGTGCTACAGAGGCCCCACCATACAACCAGCTACCAGAAAATGAAAAGTGACTCGGGCTCTTTTCACTAACAATTCCTGCTATACTGTAGGAATACATAAAAAATGGAAAGCTGATCTATGGAGTCCTACACAGCAAGTCACAGAAGCTATTGAGGGATAGGGTCATTCAAGTCAGGCTGCAGAGCTGAAAGCCATCCAGTTGGCTTTAGATATCACTGAACAAGAGAAATGGCCAGCGCTCTACCTCTACAGTGACTTATAGAAAACATTCTGTGGGGGTGGATAGACCAAAAGAAAGACCAACTGGCAGTGCAGAGGTAACCCCATCAGGGAAGCTGAGTTGTGGCAAGACATCACTGCCCAAGTAGAGAAGTTGACTGTAAAAAGTATGTAGTTATGCTGGTTTAAAAGAAAAAAACAAAACCACAAACAAACAAACAAACAAAACAAAAACAAAAACAAATGCTCAGCAGGGCAAGTTGAGATTACTCAAGCTGTCCCCTTTTGATCGTGGAGGGCAAAACAAACAACAAAAAAAGGAGGTTTAAGTGTTTGAGTCACAACTTTACTGAGACAATTTGTTGCAATAAAACACAACAAAACAGGAAAGAGGCTTACCCACAACAAAGGCAAAGAATTCGCCTCCAACATGAACACGGGAAATAAAAAAGAAACAAGTAAATAAACTTTATATTTCATCTATCTCCTATAGGAAGCTTTTATCCTCAGCATTTTCATGCCAACCAGCCTGCCTTAAAAGTTCTTAAATAAAAGCATTAGTTAACCATATCTAACAATGACCCACAAAACAGATAATAAAAAAAATATACACAATCCCTCAATCAACTCTTCTTAGGTTCTTGTTCACTCCAAACGGCAGGAAGTTTGTTTGCCCCACCCCTGACTGACAATTCTTGTACTCTGCATTTTCTCGATCTCCAACAATATCCTGGCACCTCAAAATTTAAAAGCATTCCTCAAGAACAGTATCTTCTAGAAACCTATAGCCAGAAGCAGCACTAGCCATAACTCTACTGTGCTAACAGACCTGTATAGCCTTTGTTTTGTTTGAGCTCAGTTTGTTGTTTTGTTTTTAAGCAATGACTAAAATGGCATTTTATAAGTGACATTTAATAAAGATATCTGATACAAACTTTATTTTCCTTTGAGTTGCTAATCTCATGATCAGTTTACCAAGACACACATACATATTTCCTAAATTATCTGAAACAAAGCTTCAGTCAAGGAGGTAAAAAAAAAAACCACCACCAAACACCCAAAATGAGTTAGCTAGGGAAAAACTACGTTCTTTCAAGAAAATGCTTATGCTTTTACCTTCTTGACATAACCAAAGGTCAGAAAATAGTCACAGAATACAAAAGTCATTTGTTGTGTCTTGTGCTGTTAATTTAATTGCTTATATACTGAGCCTTCTAGCAAGCATCATATGCTGTTGCTAACCTTGGAAACAATACAACATAAAAACCCACTTAGAATTTGGAAACTAGCACTTGTAGAAAAATCTTTTAACATAACTACTTCAAGTCTCAAAACATTTAACAAAAATAGCTAAAGAAAAAGGTGACTTGTTTTCAAAATGAGTAAAACAAGAACCTTCTTGTGAGGTTTTGAACATAAAAAACCCATAGGTTTTTTCAGTCAGTATCTCCCACAAGTCAGCCAAGATCAGTAAAAACAAAACAGGTTGATTTTAACTTCAATCAGTTTAACACCTGAGCTATAACGTACTAGCTTTTTTGCCCCTTGTTTTTGTTGCAAGTAACTTCCCCAGGCATATTAATCTTCCCACATCATTCAACAGTTTATGGATACAAGATGTTTGAAGCCAGAAAATTAGGGCTCATGACACTAACTAAACAGTTCATCCAATAAAGACTGTTTTCAGCTACTCCCATTCCAAAGTTTTAACTCTGCTACATATGGCATATGTCTCACCCTTTATCCAAGATGCAACATACTCTAAATGAGCATGAAGAACTGGGTAACTTACGGTAAACTCAGCAGTTTCATAGTAGTTGTTGTCTTGGAATGCAATCTTAGAAAATTTTAAAAAATTAAAAATCAGGGAAAACTGAACAAAATGTCTGAAAAACACAGAAGCTGCATTTTTATCAAGGCCAAAAATAGTTATATATATATAAATACGCACTGGGAGCATGGTTTGCATTTTTCACACTAGCTTTTAAAAAACCATTTGAAGACAGCAAACAAAACTTTTAATTCTAAAAAAAATCTGAAAAATTTTAATTTAATGGTCTAAGGATGGAAGTAGAATGTAGGATTATGCACCTTGTCCTAAGTTTGCTAAAGCCAGTGGGCATAAGGGGGGGGAGGGTGAAGGGAACAGCAATTTGTTATATATATGGCTTCTTAAAGCTGGATTATTTGACTACTTCACCCTGACACTCTCCTCAACTCAGAACACTATCATTTACTACTGTGTTCTCCAGCAAGATTTCATTTTTGCTTTGAATAAGGTTTTTAAATATAGCTCTCTCTGGCAATAGAGCTCATTTTCCAGAACATTTTTATGGAGAAGGCATCTTTTCTGCAAGAATTTTCTCACCTACAACACAGGATTGAAATATTCCCAACTTCACTTATATTAGCTTAATTTATGCTACAGTACAAGAATAATATGCAGGTAACAGTGTAAACTTTACTCGCCCAATACCTTGGTCTCTACAGTAAGTTATTATTCTGCAGTTACGCCATAAAACTTAAATAGCATTCTTACGCTCTAAAATGTCACCATTTCTGGAATACAATAGTTTCAAAAAATGTAATGTTTTAACATGCTATGTGTTTCACCTTCTCTTTTAATCCACTCGGTAGTGAAAAACCGAGAACAGTGATTTCTGCCCTCAGAAACATGTCTTACCCTTCAGAATGAAAATATCCCAACATACTTGCAAACAGTTACAGTAGGCTCACATTAAAAGCAAATAATCATACTCAAGGGCCAGAGAGGGGTGGGGAATTAAAACAGTATCTGTAAGTGCACAGATTTCATTAAGCATTAATTTCTTTCTCTAAGACATCCTTGAGCACACACAGAGTCAAGAAAACACACTGTGAAAGTGAGGCCAAACACTCAACAGCTTAAGTTAATTAACAAGATAATTAGAAGTCCAAAACAGGCTTAGAACAAAAATTGCTTACAATACAAAGCAGCCTTAAGACCAAACATGGACTAAAGTATGAAGTTAATGCTACAACATTCTTTGGTTCTGGCCGTGGGTTCCCCACCCTGCCCTCCCACCACCTCTGTTCCTCCAGACACTGAGGTTGCTTCAGATTTGTGGTCAATAACGCAATACCCTACCAGGCAAAGTGCAAAAGAAGCCATACAAGGAAATAGATCCAGTCCTCTAAGAGAGGATCAATGATATACAGGCCATATTTCTTTAATTGTTGGATGATGAAACAGCAGCATTTACCATATTATTTAAGTACAGCTTTTAAATACTCCAAAACTTCAAAAGGAGTAAGCCTAATGGGACAAAACAGCCTCTTTCAGCTGAAGAAACAGCAAATAAATTATTTACAAATAACATCTACAAAGTACAAAACAGTGTATTTTGAAATTGAACAAGAAATTTCAGATCCAAAATTGAAATGTTCAAAGAAGCTTGCAGGACATATTTAGTATATTCTGAACTATTTTATTGAGGAATCCTTTCATTTGTGAGTAACTTGAAACAATGTTATTGTTATAACAAATGTGAAACCCAAGCACGTATTTTCATCATCACATTTTAATTTTGGTTTGATTTTCAGAAGTAGGAGTATGTGTGCTGAGTCAATCAGAATTTAAATATCTGCCTAGTATGAATTCAAAAACTTGCAGTAAGAATATATATTTTAAATTCCACGTACACGATAACTGAGTATTTCAAATTAGAAAAAGCTGTTCTACTTTTCCATTGTGGTAAGAGAGCACATCATGTATTTTAAATACATACTGAAGTTTTTTGTACTTTTAATAACGTTCTATGTTCTTTAAACTTTGTAGTCAAATTCTTATCCAGGCCACTAAAAAGAATACCACAGTTATAGTCTATACTTCTCAAGCCACAGTAATGGGATAACAGTAATTTACAGTAAAATCTGGTGTTACATTTAGCTGTACAACACTACTAATTAGAGAGTAATTTCAATAATAAATATTTAGTTAAACTCTGCTTTGTCATCAGTGTAAGTAATTTAAGATGAAATTGATCTTTCTCAGTCCACACTTGTTTTTTTGAATCTATTTTTATTTTTTTGGCTACTGAACATCCTTTCCTATGAAACACTTCTCCAGAACTACTGCTTTGCAAACAGAAAACCACATAGACAATGTTAGAAGCAAAAGAGAAGATACAAACCTAGTGGACCAAGGCAATCCATAGTTCTCTTCAAACTGTCCTTAGCTAACCTTATTTCACTATTCAATGCCAAAATCTTCTAACAATAACTTTACAGAGAGAGCACTCGGGCTACATCACTCAGTAACAGCAAGGTAAATTAAAAGACAGGCCTTTATTCCCTTCAGAAAGGATACAGGGAGGAGAAACCAAGACAAATAGGAACACCATGGTAGATATAAGATTAAGTAGAACACCCAGTTAACCCCCTAGACACTGACAAAAAGTCACCAGTTATAAAGAGAGGATCTTCCTGCAACACTCCCTTGAAACAAGTCTCTGAAGAGCCAAACTCCTATTAATAAAAGCAGTGCATAGATGAACAATGGTAGTGACTCACTCCTTTAGGAAAAAATACCCAACAAAGAAACAAAAAAGCAAGTAAAATACTACTATCTGCTTCTGAGAATCTGCGGAGCCAATTAGTTTTTAAACAAGAGGACAACTTAACCAAAGTCAGGCCTTCAAATCATCTCATACTGGAGTCCAGTCATGAAACATGCCACCAAAGGAAATAGTGATGTGCAGAGCAAAGGGTTGGCATCTGACATTCTTCTTTCAGACCAACATGCAGAGCTGCTGTAACGCAGTGCTTGCACAGTGCCACTAAAACTACTGCAACAGAAACAAATTCCCCCCCCCACCCCAAACTGTTAAAATAAACAAGCCTGCATTCTTGCTGAGCTGTCCCAATTGCAGTACATGCAAGTCTATAATTTCATACCATATATGGCACATACTTTCCTCATTTCACTAAGCAAACAGAATGGCTATTTTTGGATTACTCAATAGTAATTAATCAATATTCTGCTGATATGGCCTTCACTTAGTCTGTAAATCTTTACAAAGCACTTAAAGACAAGGTGAAGTCTATGGAAGAAATAAGTTACTGGTAAAATTACCTTCACAGAAGAGTTTATATCAGAAACATTTTAAGTCAAAATATTTACTGTATCACCAATATGTGCTTTCCTATAAAATATTACAAAACTGACAACTTAAACCATGCAAATTTATCACACCAACAGCAAAAATAAGTGAAATGGAACACAGAATTTTGTCTATTTAATAAATACCTGCAGTGAATCTTCAATATAAAAAAATAAACCATTCACAAATTACCGTTCACTCCAGTGGAAGTCCTGAAGATTTGTAGAATGCAATCAACTATGACAACTGGATAACAGCACAATATCCTCTTCACCTATAAGCAAGAGAGATAAATTCAGTAAATTACACCAAAAAGTTAACCCACCAGCCAAGTTAGAAAATCAGATTAGTGAAATTAACTGTGCTTAAATGATAAACATTTCAAAAGCGTGAGCAATAGGAAGAGAAAGAAAGCCACACATGATCTTTTAAACTGCTCTTTAATTTCATCCATTAAAAAATAATAGTATGGCAGTTTACCATAAAGTCTAACACTCTTAAAGTCAAGAGGACCCTTTTCTTTCAAATTAGAAGGCCAACAATAACTCCTTATGATGTAGTTTGACTTCTTCTACAACCCAGGCTGTAACACAATCGCACACTGCCACATCCCCTTTTCTTGTTCCTATCCTCTTTCTTCTGTCCAGCCATTGTGTGAGGATACAATGAAGAGTTTTCCAACACTGCTTTTTTGGGGTTAATTTTCCTGCAATGAGGATGACAGCCCACCTTCCCTCTTCTCACTCCCCCCTTATGATCAGTTCCAGAAGGAAATGACCATTCAAATTAGTACATCTTTCTCAAGAAAGCATTCAACCTTGCTTTAGAAATATCCAAGGCAAATATGCTATACACTACAACCTTTAGCAAAATCACTTTAAACCCACTGAAATTGATAAACTAAAATGTAGAAAACTTCCTCTTTCAATAGAATGTTACACATTACAGACACAATTGTCAAAAATGTAAACCATTTAGATCCTCTTCCTGCCACTGAATCCCTTCATAGCCACTTTTATCTGCTCTTATCCATGTTACACATATCATCATTTTATTTTCATCTCTCCCTTTTCAGTGCTTAAATGGATCAACCTTTTTTTTACCAAAACATGCCTTCCAGATTAATTTCAAAAGTAAACACAGAATTCAAAAAGGAATCCCATACGCACCAACTACAGATTTTTTACCTTGTCATATATTTTAAACATTGTCTATATACCTAGTTTGATCTATTGAACAGTATCTTAGAGAGAACTTATGTCTAAATTATTATTCATCAGCAACCCTCAGTTGCTTCTTTAAATATCTTTACCTCCCAGAATGCTCTCATTCCGCACCTGCAACCCATACTCCTTATCCTTAAATCAGTGACTTGGGAGCTGGTCCCACAAAAAAAGAAAAACAGTATTTCGCCTAATTCCACACTCACAAAGTGATTCAGATCATATTGAATACAATAAGTAACACAATTACCCTTAATGTTACCCTTTCTAAATCAGAGGTCTTCAGTGTTGCCACCAAAACCCCATTAAGACATCAATAAGCCAAAGTAGCTTCAGAGTTGCCTCTGTTTGCTCGTACTTTTTAAATTATATCAAAAAGTGATAGTAAAGCTGAAAGTTTTTTATAAATTGGCTGCATTTGTTGAAAAAATTATCAAATTAAAAGTGGAACAAAAGGTCTATTTCCAAATGAATGGAGCATGGAAGTTTATTCCACATGGCCCTAGACATTAAGAAGTTTGAATTTTCCTTTTCCACTTTCAACACATGCAGACAGAATATGTATATTTGTGAAAGTCCTGTCTAGGCCATTCTAAGTTATGTTTTTACAACATAAGCTCATCCGTCACAGATACAAATGGTTGATGCGTAACCTCTAAAAACACAGAAGGGAAGGTCACATTCTGAGCCCAAAGGTAATCAAACTCAGCAGAATGTTGCAATTTAAGAAAGAGAAAGCAAGCAGCTCAGCTTCCCACCATAGAGGTTAACACCAGACAGAAAACAGCATGGCAAGCACAAACAGAAACTTGTTGGAAGGGAGGAGAGCAGCAGCTGAAGCAGAACACTTCTGCTGAACACCCTCCCCAGGGCTCCCCCTGTGTAATCCAGGGTGCCACAAAAACGGGTTCTGTTCTATAACTGTGTGGCTCCACAGCTTAGGGACTGAATGTTTCCGCTGCTCAAAACACAGCACCAGAGGATGCAGCTCTTCTTTCAGGTAGTGCTTCTTTAATAGAGATTCTCATTTCAACCTCTGCAGGACTGAAAAAATGCAAGTTTGAGAACTTGCTGAAGACTAAGTTTTGTTTTTGCTTTCACTAACACTCCAGAAGCACCCATGCTAGCAGATAGAAAATGAGGCTGTAGAACTAAGCAAAGCACTACATATGCTTAAAATAAATACAGATTACGTTGCTTTAATTGAAAATGGGTCTTGGATAGCTTTACAAGCAGAAAAAATGTAACAGTTGAACTGCTTGCTAGTTGTTACTGGCATTGAAGAACCTTAACCTAAGCTTACTCAAGCTGGCTATTACTTGCTCTCTGGGAGTGATTTATTTAAGAAGGTGGAAATCATAATCATTAAGCTGACAAACCCTCAAACCAGCTCCCCTTATGTCAATCAGCAGTCATTCATAGAGTAACCTCCTTTAAGTCTCTTGCAGCCATACACATGCATGCACAATACTATTAACATCAAAAGGCATTAACTTCAACTCAGTGGGATCTTCACCTGTGCAAAAATGCTGTACAGCGTTAACAGCTCTTTTGAGAGCATTCAGACTTCACAGCACTGTAACCAAAGCCGTACAAAAGAACAATAATAGGAAAAGAACTTTGGACCTAAACTTATAAATAACGTCTTTTTAAAAAAATACCTCAGTGCATAGTGCTCACACAGATACCAGGTCATCACATCTTGAAAGGTGGACTATGTTATTTTAAAACAGGAGGCACAGAACGCACAAGAAAAAAATAAGCATAGAATGATCCTAACCCTGAAAAGAAGGGAAATTAGGAACGTAAGATCTTCCTCGGTTTTATCCCCCTACCTAATTAATGACAAACAGCTTCAGTGCAGGGCCCTATTTAGCTCATTTTTCTGCAGTTGCTCACTTCCAGCTGAAAGAAAGGAACAGCCCGAGATGCAAACAGATGAAGTTATCAGAACGAGGAGTGGTGCTCCGGGAGGAAGCAAATTAGGAAACCGCCTTCTCCTACCGCAGCGTTCACACAGCGGGTGCGGGAGCGCCACGGACTGCCATCGGGACGGGTTTTGGGGGAGAAGCGCCCCTCTCCTCCTGGCCCCAGGCCAGCAGGCGGGCGATCCAAGATGCGGAGGGGGTCGCGGGGGGCCCGCACAGCCCCGGCCGGGGCGCCGCGGGTGTCTGCGGGCACGGCAGCGCCCGCGGGGGAGGCTCGGAGCGGAGCGGCTCGGCGGGACCCGTGCCCGCGGCTGCGGGGAGCGGAGGGCGGCAGGGAGGAGCCACCCCCGCCGCTCGCCCCCGCCGGCCGCGCGTCCTCGGGGCCGCTGCCGCCCCCTGCCGGCCCCGCCGCTGGCAGCCCCCGGCGCCGGCACCGCGAGGGGACAGCTCTGCCCCGGCACCGGGCCCGGCCCTCCCGCGGCAGACGGGGCGGGCCAGGGCAAACGCCGGCGGGTGCGGGGCAAAGCCACCCCCGGCGCACGGACAGCCGGCCGGGCCCCCGCAACGGCACCGCGGCACGGCTGCCCGGCCCCCTCCTCCCCGCCACCCGCGCCAGCCCCGCTGCCCGGGACCATTCCCGTCCCATTCCATCCCCGATACCTGCCTCCCGCCCGGCCGGCCAGCTGCCGCAGCCCGCACGCTCCCGCACTCCCGGCCACCAGCCCAGCCCGCGAGAAAACCCCGCCGGCCCCGCCCCGCAGCCAATCCGCGCTACGCCCGCCCCCTCGCCCCGCCCCCTCCCCGCCCACCACGGCCACGCCCCCGCGCCCCGCCGCACCGCCATTGGCTGGCTTGGCCGTCAATCACCGGGCGAGCGCTTGGCCCCGCCCGCTCCCCCTGGGCTGCCTCCAACGGCCGCTGCCCGTCGGGGGTGCGGCTGGAGGGCCCGCCCGGGGGAGCCAGCCCGGGAGAGCGGCCGGCAGCGGGGCCGCGGTGCCCGGGAGAGCCGCCGGCCCGTCACGGCCCCGGGCGAGTCCGCGCAGGGTGCCGCCGGTGCCGCCTCCCAGTGCCTGCCGCCCGTCCCAGCGGTGGCTCCGCAGGGAACGAACGCCCGCGGGCACGGCGGGCTGTGCGGGCGGGGAGGGGACGGGAGGCAGGTGCCGCCCGCAGCCGGGCAGCCGTGGGCACGGACACGCCGCAGGGAGCCCTCGGGGTGCCCCAGGCGGCCGGGGCAGGTGCAGCCCGGGGAAGGGATCGGCAGTGCCGGGGAAGGGATCGGCAGTGCCGGGGAGGGATCGGCAGCCCCGGGGAAGGGATTGGCAGTGCCGGGGAAGGGATCGGCAGTGCCGGAGAGGGACTGACAGCCCCGGAGAGGGATCGGCAGCCCCGGGGAGGTGGGCGAGGAGGGGCAGCCGGGGGTGTCACGGTGCCGCCGGGGACAGCGGGCGTGAGGCGCCGTGAGAGGCTCGGTCTGGGCGTCAGGAAAAGGCTTTTCCTGCTGGGGACAGCTGGGATGCGGGAGCGGGTTCCCACGGCTTCCTGCCCCCAGGCAGGCAGAGTCCTGAGCAGCCGGGGCCGAGCAGGCAGCTGCGGAGCGGGAGGGCAGGGCAGGGAGCTCCCCACAGCCCTCCACTCACCCGAGGTGCTGGGGTGACAGGGTGGATGCTGACTGCTGAAAGGCCTCGATGTGGAAAACCTGATGGAGTGCAATGGCAATGCTGTGCTGCACAGGCTGCAGGCCTTGGGAGTGCTGTGGAAACACAGAATTATTTGTACTACGAGCAGTCATTCTGATTTTGCAAAATCCAGCATGCAGTATATGTTGCCTGTACAAGTGCATCCCTTTCATGCATTACAGCCTACAGCTAACCACAGAGTTCTCGTCTATCCCTCATATACATACCAGGCCATTCCTTTTTGTAGTGCACAGATTGATTTTTTTTTTTTTTACTTTGGAGCAGAGCTGTGCAATAAAAAAAAAAAAAATATAGCTAATCACTGTGTAATTTCTAGGAAAACTATAAGTGGGGGAGCAGGATCATGACTAAGGCTGCTGACTGCTCTTTACAGAATTCTGAAGAAATTGTAAGATGCTAAGTTTCCTTGATCAAAAATTTCTGTGCCACATAACTTTCATCTGATTTCTGTGAAGAGGCTGAGGGATGTATTTTCACAAATGTCAATCTTAAGATGCGGGGGTTTCATTTAAAGTAACTTACTAGTGAAAATGAAGTCAACAGGGAATAGACTGTAAATATTCTGGGTATTTTGTAATGCATAAGATCGAGAAATCAAGTCCTGTTTGACACTGATTAATATTTTTTCTTTAATCTTGGTACTTCAGAAGTAAAAGCAACTGTTCAGCTCATAGGACTTTGTAAAAAAAAATAATGTAAACACAGAGAGAAGCGATGAATGGAGAGCAAGCAGTATTAGATATCTGCCTAATTCTGCATTGTTCATTCTATGTCCCCTGAAAGAGAGTAGAGACCAGCAATTAAAGAAGGAATTATAATGCATGTGCACAAGCAGTTTTAATTTGAATCAACTATATTGCTTGATGTTGTAATCTTCATGTTTTATGTATTATATTGCATAATTTAAATAAAGCTGATGAATTATTTTTAGTATTTCTTGCTCCACATTCAAAAACAGCATTGAAAAAGCCTTTGACTCTTTCAAAGAGGAGACGGAGTATCACTTTTCTTTTTCAGGAAAAGCAGTCATTTTGGTTTCTTCTTCAATATAGCAGATGCTAAAATTACCACAGCACTACTGGGTTAGGGTTTTACATTTAGATGCCTTCTTTATGCAGAATGGACTCTAAAACTGTTTGATCTGTCCTGGTTCATTCCTCAGATGCTTTAATATCACTAAGCATTAAGGAATGATAGCAGAACATGTGCCAGTTTCTCAAGAAAATAATACAACAGCTTCACGTGCCTGCCTACAACCAATAACTATGACTATTGAAGGCTTAATTTACAGGCCCAAGAGGAGACACTTCGTCTCTGCTGCTTTCTGAGGCTACCTGAGTTTGCATCATCCAAACTGCTTTTTATTGCTAATACTTCTGTAGCTGCCAGTATTTTATGTAATTGGCCTGAGGAAGTTTAATTGACACAATACTAAAACCAGCTGTACCTGCAGCAATCTTGTCTTCAATAAGGTTCCCAGTGTTGCTAAAACCAGTGGAAATGCCTGTAATGAACTTGCCTAGATTAGAAGATTCAGGAAGACCGCAAAGAAACTGTTTCTTTTTGTCTCTTTCTTCAACAAGACTTGGCCACCTCTGCTCAGAATCCCAGTTAGAAGTGCCATATGTAGAGGTTTATTTACACTGATGTTTTTTCTCACCCTGCTTTTAGGCTGCTTGTTTCTGGAGAGATCTGCTGCCTTACGACAAACTTTCCTTCTCAGATGTAGAGTTTTGGAAAAGTACTAGATTGCTTTTCTTTAAACAATATTAAATATAAGGTGTGCTTTTCCTTAACTCTTATTGTGGAACAAACATGTCCTAAAGAGCAGAAGGATGCAGACAATTTCTTAACAGAGTAATGAAACAGCTGGGTGGCCAAATAAAGTCTGTATCATTCTGTCTGCAGCACATCAGGTGGTGATTTTCAGTAGTCTAATTTTCACAGAATCACAGAATGGGTCGGGTTGGAATGGACCACAGTTGGGTCATCTAGTCCAACCTCCCTGCTTAAACAGAGTCATCCTAGAGCACATTGCACAGGACATTTCTTGAATATCTCCAGTGATATCAACCACCCTCACAGTAAAGTTCTTCCTCATATTCCAGTGAAACAAACAAAAACGCTTCTGGGAAATGTACTGCTCCTGCACTAGCACTAGAGAAAAGCCATGAATGTAGTTTCAAATGGTTTTTTCCATCCCCTTTCCACTCCTCTGAGTTTATATGTAAATTTTGTGTAGGTGCCACTGTGATAAGAACTGTTACCAATCTGTTGTTGCACTCAATATGCAAAATTTCTTGAAAGTGCTGATCCAACCAACGCACTGACAGATAAAAAGACTGCAGCATTGGAGCTGCTGTCTATATGGATTATAAATCCGTAGTCAAAATGGCTCTTTGCACACACTGCTTGTGCCAGTTGGCTCTTCGCTTTACCTAAATGGCACCTTTATAATGTTCATCCTGCAGTCTCCACATTGACTGGATGACACAGCCATGAGCAGTGTCTGTTGCAAAAGAAAATAAGAAAAATATATCCATGATAAATTAATGATAATTAATTAATTAATGATAAATTAATTAATGATAAATTATTTGATGTTAACAGAAAAGAAGGCATAAGGAAAAATACTCCTACTGCCTGTAGGGGTATCTTCATTTTAGAGATTTTGAAGAAAAAGTGAATGAAAAAAGATCCCAGAAATGGCTGAAGTAAACACAATAAAACTGTACAATCTATTCCTAGTACAATAATATAACTGCCTTAGTTATATTCAGTTATTTATATTTAGTAGCTTTGACTTTTGTTATTCAGCACTGTCATTGTGGTTTTTAATGGGTAAATTCTTGAATGGCCTGGAAGCTGGTCCTGAAAGAGTCTATCTCTCCTTCATGCATAAAGATTTCTTATAGATGGGAATAAGCTTCTAGAGGGCTGCTTTCTGGAAAGGAAATGTATTTTCTTTTTTTCCCAGAGGTTAGTTTGCTGGCAAGTCTACTAGCATTCAGTGAGGTTCCAAGGCATTGGATTAGTGCCAGTAAATATCTTCCATAATTAACAGAAAATGTGCTACAGCATAAAAACATGCATTAGAAAAAAGAAGCTCATTGTACCTGTAATTTTACTGTGATAAAACTGCACAATTGATGAAGACACTCATCATGGACAATATTTTCAATCTGTTGGCACAGAAGACTTCATGTGCCCAGTAATATGATTTGTAATATGCAGTGTCTGGAGCTCAAGGCTACAGGACTTATGCCCATGAAGTAACATGAAAGGAACTCTTTGGCATCACAGGAGTGGATTGCTTGTAAAGGAATGCCTCTTCTGATTGGGCACTTTTTAATGTGTGATTCTGCTTTTTGTTTCTGCCAGTAGAACAAGGCAGTGGATTCCCTCTGGCCTCAGGTTTTGAGACATCAGACACAGCCAAAAACAAGAGACAAATTATATTGCTGCAGTGTGACGGCATGAGTTTTCTCACACCCCAGCTGTGGTGCTGACAGGGAGGACAAATGCATCAATGCCACTCTGACAGCTCCTATATGGCGATTATAAGCTGATAAATGTAATTGTGGGGGTTTGGAATTACTAAGACTCTAATCTTGCAGACACTACTGGTTAAAGGACTCTTTCCTATGACTGCATCTTCTGCATTGCTAAGATTCTTCTTGGTTACTGCTATACTGGCTTGAGGGTTGTCCTCAAGTTAGGACATGTTGCCTCTGTAGAGGAGCAGTGTCAGACCATATCATTAAAAAAAAGAAGCTTGTTTTTATCTCTGGGAGAAAAGGCACACCTTAAGGGCCTTTGTGCCCCTTATAGGAATAGAAGTTGTAGAGTTAGAGTGTTAAAGGTAAAACACAAAATGACAAAAAAATCCAAAATATTAGCAGTATGTGATATAAGATAAACACAATGAGTTTAAACTCTTTATTCAACCAGAGTTAAGTGGGGGGAGAAAATAAAGCATGTTCATCATGAAATGGATACCCATAGGTTATACTTGTCTTTTGTCTTTAGATTCCCCATTTGTTTGATTCTGTATTGTTGTTAAGTGTCAAAATCAAAGCCACAACATAAATTCCCTTGAACAGCAAAAGACAACTAGTAGTTCAAAGTGACTGTTGATGCGAAAAGCCTGTGTTCTCTTAATATTGCTGCTTGGCACTGCTACCGACTGGGTAGTGAAGCGGATAACAAATATTGGCATGGGTAAGTGGCAAGTGTTGCTGAAGACCTAGATTTTGTTTGTAGAGCAAACATCCACAACAGATGGAAATATCCAACCTGGCAGGCCAACTAGGGCTCAAAATCAGTTACGCCTAAAGAAATGTAGTTGAAACCTTATTGTGTGGTAATAAAGTGGAGGATGAAAGTCATTAAGAAAGAAAACACATTACTTATTTCACAGCTGCACCATACCAACCAACCAAGACTCCAGGGGAATTTTAAGAAAAGCAAAGAATGTATATCTTTTGTAACTTAGTAAAAACGTGATTGCTGCATATCTGGGATTTCAATTGCAAAGCTGGTAATTCTCAATTCATATACAACCTCTGTTAACATGTCTCTAAAATGTTTCTGATTCTAATATATTAAGTACTGATGAAAGCTTCTGGACTCCAGCTGGAGAGTTTGTCTTCATCAAGTCAAAAGCTATGAGGGATAAATTTGGCACATACACACCAGCTAGATCTTTGAGGTGTTAAGGCCGTAAAGTGAAAAGCATTTGAGATGAGAGAATGGACACCTCGTTTAGAGGTCAAACTGGCCAGGTCAGTTGTGCAGCATAGAAGAAAGAAGCTGAATATAAAAGAGAGTACTGGAAGAAAATGCTAAGAAATCAATGTTTATGTGGAAAGGATTAGATAAAACAGATGAATGCGCAATAGTAATAGTAATCATCCTCATCTAAACTGGAGAGGCACATTTTATAGCTATCCCATTAAGATAATTTGAGGAAGTAGGCTTCATGTTCTTTGTGCAGGGATGTGCAGAGGTGCTATTGCCCCATCAGATTTCTCTGTGGCCGTACTAGCTCTGATCTCTACCCCTGCTTGAAAAATTGTTGCTACAAAAGGCTCATGGACAATGATGGTCACACTAATCTGTTTTCCTCCTGAGGGTAAAGATTTTCTGGTTTTGACTTTTAGTTTGCAGTTTCAGAATGAGCAGATGAGTTGTGTGAGAGGCATTTTCATGGTTCTGATAAAAAGAATCTTGGAAAATGTGGGCTGGGAGGGATGTTTTTTATTTATACTGGAATCCCATGACATCTGTGCCAAATAGGCTAAGTCCCACCCTAGGTCCAATTATCCTCAATGGCAAAATGGATATTTATGTCACGATCATAGTATCTATAGTACATATCCCTAGAATCATCCAGATAAACAATGTGAGATCAAGTTGTGGGCAGCCTTGCCACTTAGCTGAGTTCAAAGAAACTGAGGCTGCCTGTAACTCAGTATAAATCACTTAACACCTTATAGGAACAGACTCGCCAGGATTATTTAAATAGGTTCTTGTATCACAGTGTCCTATGGTAGGAAGCCAAACTATTCCATAAAAATGCTTTGGAAAGAGTATATTGCAATACGACAAACCACACAATGAGAGGACATTGGTTAATTAGATGAATTACATGTTAACCCAACAACTCTCTGTGGGAGCCTTGGCATCACTACTTCAAAAAAGACAAATCAGAATACTTGTAAAGGAATAAAGTCAAATTGCTAAAGGAGTTTTGAACAGAATATTTCTTTACTTTCTCTATTGCTCGCGAAAAAGTTTTAAGTTTCTACCACTCATTGATTTTATTTTCCTGTTAGAGCTCGAAACTTTCCAATGACAAAGAGCTAGGAATTACAAAATAGGCAGAAAATGAAACCAGTAACCCTCCACTAAAAAACAATCACCAAAAGAACCCAAGTAGCCATAGTACTTATACTTTTCTTCTCACAATTTTAGCACAGGGGGAAACCCCCCAGTTTGATAACATATCCACCCATTTATCTCTTTCCTGAAAGCTGTAACTTTTTCAAAATAAAAAAATATATCCAGCATCCACTCTGCTTTTCTTCTTTGGGTTATATGCTGAGGATCTTCTAAAGCAAGCTTTCCCAGCCATAATGAGGACCACAGAGTACTGATGGCATGGATCACCTCCAGTTTCGTTTGTGGAACAGAGAGAACCACAGCAACAGCTCCAATGGAAAAGTAGTATTAAGAAAAAATGTATTCTTTCCTAACTGTTGAGCTGTGGTGCTGGCCTTCACTTTCTCTGTGAGGACAGTGCATACAAGAGGCAATTATCGTACTTATTTCTGTCCCATTCCAAGACCTTAAATAAGATTCCTGACTTTTCCTGGCTACTCCTCCAAGTATCTGGAAGCAGGAAAGCAGCACTATGTGTCCTATGAATTATCCACAGACCATGAGAAAATTGCCTAGTGATTCTGTCTTGTGGATCGCTGCTATGGAAAACAAAAAAGTTGTATGTCTGTAACTAATAATAAATCCTCTTCACTTAATCATGACATATGACATTCATGATCGTGACAATCATGCTTATCAATAACTCCACTGTTATGAAGATCCAGATATTTACAGAAATATCTTTTTCTCATACTTGTACTTGTGTGACAAATCAGCTTCTCCTCTGTGTTCCTGTATTTGTGTAAGGCTTTCACAGAGCAAAGAAAATGTAATTAATAGAGAATTCATTTGTAGTAGCTGGAGAGGATAGGAATATTCAGGTTGGTGTTAGTACATTAAAATAATTTAAAGTTTCCTGATTAGCAAGGTGAGTTATTTTTATTCATAAAAAATTGTCACTGGAGGTTTTTTTTCTCGGCACAGTTCCAGTGTTCCTCTCTTAGTTTATCCACATATTTTCCTACAGTTATGTGTGTTTTTGTAAGCACACATTTCCACTATCTCTGAACATGCTTCCCAGGGTACGACCCAATCATTAAGGCTGAACTAGTCAAGTGATTTAACATACGAGGATTTCAGGTAGGGTGTAACCAGAGGAGAGAATGCAGCCCACCCAAAACTGAGCCTGTGAATGCCAAGTTCAAGTAAATTTACTAGCAGGCTTTTTCCCTGTAACATCCCCCCCACCCACACAGAAAACATATAATCAAAAGGTGAAGAGTTCAGTTTTGGAACAAACAGGACCTCTTTAAAAATATGTAGCTGGCTGTAGCCAAAGACAAACTATGATGTCATTGGGTGGGAACTTCCCTTCCCTGTATGCGAGCAGCATTGGAGTGATGAGATGCAAGATGTGAATAAAATCACTGGGATGATTTTAGTATATCTTTGGGTATAGTTGTTATAACTAATGTGCAATATCAGTGATTTTGTTTTATACCTTTGAATGTTGTTCATCTGCCACAAATTGGTGCCCAAGCAATTTTCCATTCCTAGCCATGCTACACTCATACACAGACTGAAAGCTAATCTGATTTGCAAAGTTGTCAATCACAGCATTGATTAGATAGTAGACAGTGCTGTTAATGCAATCATTAAATGGCAAGCAGCTTTTGCGATGTTTTCTTTGAACAGCATGTGGGGCCCTATCTATATTACAAGCACAGCTCACTCAGGGAACCTGGCTACTGACAGGTTACCCTGTACTGGGTTTTACATTTATATTGATTGGTCCTGCAGACAGTTTGGTACCTAGTTCACATTTATGTCTGTTTGCAGAAATAGAAACTAGTTTTGCCCTCAAGACACTTCCCATGCAGCCAGTTAGGCTTAGCTACCGTTATAGCAAACTGCTTGAGAAAAGGCCATGTGTGCTGCTGTCAGAAAACGTGTCAGAAAAATGTATTTTAAAGAAAAATTGGTACTTATGTTGATGTTTCTAAATCTCACTATTCCATGTAGGACACTAATGGTTACAAGAGAAACCAAGGTCAAATCCTGGCCACAAAATAGCTTGATGGGGTTTTTTTCCTACTACTGTATGGGCATTTGTCTGTAATATTAAAATTCCATGCAATGTTTTTGTTTCTCAGGACTGACTATTAGCAAGTTTCCTGGTCTGTGATGAATTACATTAGCATATATGTAGATCCAGATAAAACATTAATCTCTTTTACATTTTGCTTTTCAACAGAGAGATGGAATAAATGTTTCAGTTTTAATCAATTTGACTGTACAATTTCACTTACATTATTTTCTTTTGTATTAATCACACTCAAGAAAAAACATTGGATAAAAAAACAACTTCAGAACCAGCATTGATTTTCAAGAAATCTGCTACCTATTTTCAAGTACTATATTCACAAAGGTCAATAAACTTAAAATGCACAAACTCATTGTTTGAGCCTACAGAATGCTAAGGGGAAAATGTGCATCACGAAGAGCTAATCTCTTTAAAATCATCTATCTCAAGTGTTTGCCTCGGGTAAGTTTTTAGCATTAAAAAAGCATACCATGTATAGCCACGACATTGCCAAGATGTCTGTGATGTCTTTTATGAAAAATAATAAATATCCTGATTGTCAGATAATGTAAAATTTGCCTGACACAAAGCCAAAAGCTTCACACTCTTTTTTTTTTTTTCAATATGGATCATTCATTTTGTTTCTTGAAAGGAAGAAATTACAGTGAATATCCATATGGGGTCCAAATATCCAATTTCAATTCTTTCATATTGCATGTATTCATAAAATGTTTACTCAAAATTATTACCGTACTGATATTTTATCATGGCGGTAACTTTCACTATTACCCATATGGCATTTAGCAGTATTTCTGTTTTATACACATAAAAGCATGCTTCACTGTTAAAAGTTTATGTGACTGATTGTATTGTTAGTAAAAAAAAAATGGTTATACTGTATGCAGTTTTACATTACTGTTAATTAGGGAGTGATGTTGTCCTTTAGGTGAGTGGCAATAGCCATTATATATAAAAAATCAGAGACACAACATATTTGTTGACACCACTACTGTTTAGCCCAGAAACTCCCAGAAACTCACTTTTGCATTCAGGGTCTGACTTGCACATACAGAGTAATATTTGTCCATCCAAACTGTGCTCAGAGCAGGTTAGAATTTCTTGCAAAATCCATATGCATCAAGTAATTTCACTTTAATTTGATTTAAAGTGTCTGCACAGCAGGTGTGTGCTAAATGTTCAAACTGATTCAAGGGAGACCAGGAGTGCAATTCCCTGTTTGGAGTAGGGCTACTATAGCTTTTGAAAAAGAAGCAATAGCAGCATCAACATTGCTTGTAATGCCCTTTGGAGCCAAGCAGAACAGAGGTTTCCCTTGCAGCTCCTTCCACTGACCAGCATTGCACTGCACTACTGAGTGGAACGGGGAGTTTGCACTAAGACACGGCTGACTTCCCCTCAAATGCCCTCCCAGGCCGTAATCCACAAACCCCAGTAATCTGCAGTGGGACTTCCCTGCCTTACTGCGGATTAGTGACGTCCTGCTGTATCATATAGCATATTTACGCACTGTTTACAAACCCCATGCAGTTTAACCCGTGGCAAGTAATCTCACGTACTGTCAAGCTTGTTTAGCATGAGTATAAAGAATAGGTATAAATAGTGTTATGCTTATTTCACCATAGAGTTTTATACAGCATACTACATGAACACTTTATCGCCAAACAGTTTTTCACATCCTTGGGAAGGGAGGTTAAGTATCACTTGGTGCATTCAGATGTTCCTTTGCACAACAGCAGCCCCTCACAAATCTGTCAGGAGGCAGTTGTGTTCAGGGACTTTGCTTGGATTCCTCTTTACTCCACAGCTCTTTTCTAGTGGCTTGGCTTCTAGCCTAGCAGCGTTATTTATTCTTCGTCTCTCAAATAAAATCCATAAGCCTCTATCCTACAGGAAGCCTGACAGTCTTAGACTCCCTTCTCCTGAAGGCTTCAATCACCCTGTTTTTGTAAGGTCTACTAGTAGTGTTCTGCCAAGCATGGCTCAGTTCAAAAGTGGCCATGACTAATTCAAAAGGAGCAGCAATTTACAGGACGCACTGAGTTCCTTTAATGTCACCATTTGTTTGCTTTCTTCCCTACCCATGACCATCACATTGTCTCTTTTCCTTCACTTTTCAGTGGTGAGCCCCTGGGTAAGTTACTGTAGGCAAGACCACGGAAATTGGATGAGTTCTTTGCCAGGGTCTTCAGACTTCTTTTGGTCTTCCTGTCTGGCTCCTAGGTTGGTGGTGGTCCCTCTCCTCCCCCTTCCACTCCATCAGTCTGCAGTTTCACTGCCATCACAAATGCAAAAAACATGCCCACAGGCCCTACAGAAGGACGAAGCACTGAACAGTTTTCTATTGTTCAGCAAGAAGGGCCGGAGCCAAGCAGTGGGAGTGTGAAGTGCAAAACCCAGAGAGGAGTAATGGGGTGCTGTGGAAGGAAAGGGGCTGATCATGAAGGAGGAAAGGGTAACCAAATGCCTTCCTAAGAGTCTGCTAACAGCACGTGGAAATGCACACAAACAACTCTGCATACCTCACAAACACTTACGTTACAAATCCTCTTAAGTACTCCTTCTTTAAGAAGGGAAAATACTATACCTGAAGTCACTGGGGAAAGTCATGTCTGTCCACGTCTCCAGGACACAGCCAGGGCACCCCTTTTCCTTTTAAAACTTGCACCTCACCCAACATAACCTCTCTCATCTGCAGCATTCTTCCTCTCTTCCTTTTCCTGTCTGATTTGCTTCAAGACTGTATTCAGTCTCTACTCTGCTAAAGCTTCAGCAAAGCAATAAAATGTGGCAAGGACAAGCGTAGGGGAGATTCTGACACAGGTAAGAAGGTGCAAGCCTGAGTTGTATGGAAGACTAGTTTTTGTGGCAACAAACTACTGACTATTGCTGTAGTCTTCAGCCCTAACATTAATTTCACTTTGAACAAATTGCTCTTTCTATAGAATAGATTCTCTCTTTCTCTAAGTACTCTGGTGGCTTGCTGTACTTTATGTACCATTTTTTATAAACAGACTTTAAAGAGAATTGAAGGAGATATCTCTTTGTTCTCTTCTAATGTGGATGTAATTTTAAGTTTCTGCATTGGTCCTTTTTTTTTTTTTTTTTTTTTACTAGGATTGTTAACTACTATGAAGGCAGGAAAGTTAAGACAGATGAGTTTTGTGGTCTAGGAATCCCTGGACTACTTTCATCAGTGTTTGGAGATATTACCTGTCCCTCTTCTTCCCTTCCCACTCCAGCAGTTGGGGTTTTTTTAAGGTGCACAACTGTCATGGGAAGCTGATCTCAGAAACAAAAAGTATATCCAGGACCACCTGCCTACAGCAATGACAGCACTGAACTGTATCCTCTACTCTTTGAAAAATGTAAAGGTTTAATACGGGGATGTTGTATCTGTGGAAGGAAAACTAGTAATGATGATTGAAGTTATTATCCTTATTTGAAACATTTTTTTTTTGGTTGACTTTGTACAGCAGTCTTAGGGAAGCTTCTGTAACCTGCATCTCTGTTGAATTTTATATTAGACACAGCATTTACCAGCTTTTCTGAGGAAATTTCTAAGTAAACTGAACTGTAAATTGGCTACATGTATGACTGTGGCATACCCTAAGAAAACATCTACTTTAGAGAAGTAGCAGGAACACTATTCACGCAGCATGCACAAACCCTCTTATGATTTAAATGTGAACACACTATGTATCTTTGCCATGTTAGCTCAATAATTCTATCTTCCCTCGGGCAAGTTGCCTGTGTGTCTAAACAGCACACATCTGTTCTTTTCCACCACTTGTTTACACGTTCTTCCTCTCCATGTGCCTGCTCCATGCTCATTTTAAAGAAGTTCCTTAATGCTTTGTTTATTTCTCATGTATATTTCACAACTGCATGCTGTAACACTTCTATGTGCTGAGGGCTCGTTTATGATCCACCGCTTGTTTTTTTAATATATTAGTGTGTATTAAGAATAACTTCAAGAAGTCATTCAAGGTTAAAATCAGGCTTCCTGGCTTCAGGCTGACTGGGCAGCATTGTGAAATACCATATTGCATGGTAATGTAACTAATGAATCTACAGTGATACATACTATAATACAGAGTAAGGGATTTAGAATAGGAGAGAAAAATCTAATTAAAATTAACAATTTAATAGTGTAATTCAAAACGTCACTATATGTTTTACTAAGCATAAGAAAGGATAAAATACACATTGAATTAAGAACATACCTGGGGTTTTTTTTAATAATTACTTATTTTCACTTTTCTGTTCTCAGGTGTTAAACAGAGATTTCCAGAAATGCCGAGCAAATATTTGTTCACTACTACTGAAAAACTAATGCTGGATAGGTCAATTCTATGAAGTCCACCATCTTTACAACATTAATGCAATGCTGTGCAAATATTAGGACAATAAGGATGCTCATTTTACCCTAAGGATGGAGTAAAACGTTGCTGCTCTATGAACATTGTTGCTAGAGCAGCCCAGTTCTGAGAAGTGGCTCACATACCTATTTGCTTAATGCTCTTTTGCATTATCTCCTTACTATTTAAAGTGTTCTACAACTAATAAACCAGATAGGCTGAAGTGGGTTGTTTGTTCCTCTGCTGAAATAACACTCAGTGCTACCAAAACAAAGCACTCAGCACACGATTTGTTTACATGTTTAGTCTGCTTGCATATCATATTTGAGTGCTGATCAGTGCTGCCTCAGTCTCTTTTTCCAGAGTCTCTGGTAGCAGCCTGGAGTAGAGCCTGCAGTGTGGGTTGTTATAAAAGGCTTAACAATAAAAATAAAATTCACAGAGAAATATTTTCCCTTTTTTGACTGTAAAAATTGCAGCAAGCATATGAAAAGGTCTACGACATTAGGAACGGGCACATTTGACATTTAATTCCTATAAAATGTGCCCACAGACTAACAATGCATCATTCAGAAAAGAAACCAAGTATTTTCAAGGTAGAAACACAAAGAAAAAAGTATTTCTGTACATAAATGGATATTACTGTAGGAAAAAAGGTTTCTGCTGATTGATCTATTGAAATTACAGAATCTTAAAATTGGCAGAGCAGAAGATGTGTGGAATTAAAAATCAAACACTAAGGAACTCGTTGAGATAATGATTCTGCTTCTTAAGCTTTTTTTTCTTTGTAAAGTAAATTAACAATTCACGTCTCTTCTATTTGTGATGGCTATAAAAAAGCAAAAATTTTCTTTGAGATGTGTATAAATACTATTGCATAATGCCATGTTGATGTCTGATCATTGTGAAAGCAATTATTTCCTTTGGACAAAACCCTCTCTTCATTAGCACTGAATGGTATTTGTCAGTCTTTTTCCTGTTTAGATAATATGTTCAGTGTTGATATATTTAAAAACATCCAATTGGTTGGAATAGTATCTGCAGCTTCCCATCAAAGAAGTGATGGCAGTAGCTGTGGGTCTAAATCTCAAAGCACCACTCTGTAGACTTCCTAAGTGATTAGTACAGAGTATTATCGCTCTCCACCATCTGGCTATCTAATATGGAAACGATATTAAAGGAATCAGAAGACCTATACAGGCTTCGTCACTGTAGACATACAGTGTGTCACAGCAAAAATGCGGAAGCTACATTTAAAACAAGAGATATGCTTAAACGTAAAAGAATTATTTTTTTCGCAGGGAAGACGTACCTCTGTCCTCCCTCATTTTGATTACTTGCAAGTATATAAAGCCATACATATGTATACTGAGACAATGCAGCTTAGCAAATATACGTGGGCTGCATGTTTAGCATGCTAGGAGTGAAATCTGCTTAAATTAAAAGTCTCATTTTGGTTTTGATGCCACTACAATTAGTTGATGTGTTGGAGGGTTTCTAAGGCTTTGATTCATCTATGCTTTAAAGGTTTCAAAGTTAAATGCTTTGGATAAGGCAGAATTAAAGAATCATCAGAAATTTCTGTGTTAAAGCCTCACAATCCAATACATAAAAACTCTTGTAATTCAGTGTACTGTATATCTTTGTGTATAAAAATATCCCTTTATAAGGAAGAACAAAAGATACGCTTCTCCACTCCAGGAACATTACATGGAATAAAGAGCCTCTGAAAACCTCCAAAGCACAGAATGCAAGCTTGTGCTGCCAGACAAAAGTGAAAGCCTATCCTGTTTTCTCTCTCCCTGATGTAGTTGCTGTGTCAGATGAGGGCAT
Source organism: Xenops minutus (assembly GCA_035221455.1). NCBI lineage: Eukaryota > Metazoa > Chordata > Aves > Passeriformes > Furnariidae > Xenops > Xenops minutus. Next base: position 60,914,765 of record JAWWEE010000105.1, on the reverse strand, counting down.
CAGGGCAGATTCAAAAATCAGAAGGAAGAAAAGAGAAACAGTGCAGAGAGAAGTGTGGTGAATTCAGTCCTACTAACACCTAGGTTTTCCCTGTGCAGGCCCAGCTTTAGTCTTTTTAATTTGTTTGATTTACAGAGGAGCAGAAAATAGCAGTAATTAAAAATGGGTTATCAGATTCCACTCATTCATAGGTGTTATGCTCCAGGGAATTGGGAGCCCTGTATCCGGCAAAGAGGAAAGCAGAAAGAAAGGGAGGTCTTTTCTCCTGTTTCCTTCAAGCTGTTTAGGAAGTTATTTCTTTACTTCTTTTAAATGGTTTTATTTTTACCTCACAATGAAAATCCATTTCTTTGCCTTGACAGAGAAGCCTGAGCTAGTGGGCTTTTAAGTACACTCATGTCACAGAAGTTCTATAGCCATTAACGAGGAAAGAACATGTTTGGCTGAACAGCACAACTAATAGAGTGTGCTTTGGTAAAGATGTGTGTCTTTTGGTCTTGAAATCTCCTCCCCATTGCAGTGATCTCAGGTACTCTTCTGTGGGACCTGTCCCAGACAAAGGACAGCACAGACTGAGGCTAACCTGGAGGAAAGATAGTAGTGGAGCTGAGCCTACCTTTCCTTCTGATAAAGAATTCTTTTCCTTTCTCTTCCAGCTAACTGTGGGGTTTTTTTACAAAGCTTGTAAGATGTTAATTGTCTTTAAGATGACTATCCTCTTGCACATACAGCTGAAATTGGTCACTGACTTCAAAAGCTAAGAGGCAATGCCTGACAGCAGCCAAATGTGCCTTAGGAAGCTAGGCTACCAAATCACTTCTAATAAGTGTTTTTGTATTTTATATTCACAGTGCTTTTGACCACAGTTCTCTGACCATTGGTAATGTTCTCCATGATAGCCAAGGAGCGTAATAAGTAAAAAAACCCAACAAATGCCATCTTCTTACCCAAAATTTCAACTTCTCTTTCTTCCTTGCATATCATGAAAAAAATATGTTATCTTTTCCCATTGTGCACAAACTACTTTACACATAAAGGCTGTGGATCTACGTAACACTGCTTTTGGCAGCAAAGCCCGCTCAAGACAAGTTGGTGGGCTCTGTTCTATTGTTCCCAATCTGATCAAATCTCCATCCACAAAAAAATTATGTGAAAAAAGCCATCTGTGGACCCTAGGGTAAGGTAGCTCACAAAAACGATGGACACTAAAAAAAAAAAAAAAACAAAAAAAAAAAAAAAACACCAAAAATCTCAAAATGAATTTTTTAAGGTATTATTAATACAAATTTTTTCAACATTCTCATTCTAATCTGCTCTGCTTCAGTGGTGCAAGGGCAAATGTGCACAGCTGGAGTGGGGAAAGGAGCTAGGAGATGAGTCTTAAAGCAGACCTGCTACCAAAGTGGAATTAATTTTTTGAGTTACCCCTGAAGTGTGAAATTCTGTCCTGACTGAGGATACCAGCAAGTTTGTCTTTTACTGCAGAGTGGATAGAATTTCATCTTGTGCAGCCACAGCACAAGGGCAAGAATCCAGACCCTACCGACATCAGAAGTAAAATATCCCATGAATTCAACATCTTGGCACTGAATAAACTCCAATAGTTGCGACTCTGTGCTAGGATAGCAGTAAAACCTGTGAAACATTATCTGTGGGTTGAATCTCTCCTGCAATTACAAATTCCAATCACAACTATGGAAAAAGGACTGTTAAAGGACCAAAAGATAAAATTAGAATTGTTCCATATTTAACTGCCCAATCTTTCTACTGTGCCTTCATTGACACGCATAGTTTAGGCAAATATTTTATGAGTATTTAAAAATTCCTGGTGGAATTTTTATTTTTTTTAAATCAGTATCAATTAGTCCAGATTGTGACTTGTTTTCCATAAAATTGGTATTAATAGGGCAGTCACAAGGCATGAATACCAGAAACACACACAGTTTGGCAGTACTAAAAACACAGGTTTCAGATATATAAAAAACCCCAGGTGCTGACAGAATATACAAGGAGAGAGAAAAAGAACTCTCATCCTCTGTGCAGGGTTCAACCAGTTCCTAATGGGCTGGTTTGTAACATACAAGACCTGCTCACAAAGTTCTAATTTTGGCAAAGATTCCTGTTCCCTGAGGTAAGGAGAGTAGAGCAACCCTCACAGTGAACACTGAGTAAAAAGGCCTGTGAAAACTAGCACAAGATAGCTTTTGGCAAGGAAAAATACATTATAAATACATTTTCCAAACAGGTTAGATACTTTATCTTCAGTTCATACCCAGATATACCAATGTAGTCAATAAGCTGTAATAAGCTAGCTCAGTTGAATGTATTTTTGCTCAGCTTTAACTCATTGTTAGGCATGTACAGTCTATGGCTGAAAGCAGGAACACAACAGCAACAGTGTTTTTTTCTAATCCTAAGAGGACAGCATTTTTTGGCAGAAATTGCCTTGATATTCCAAAAGCTACTGTCTTCTTTCAGTCTGCTAGTATTCTTGTAGTAACTGTAAAATCTGCATACAGCATAATCACACTAAGCATATATCCCTTTTGTATGCAAAGGACTTAATAAATATGCTGTTGTCCTCATTGTAGAGAAGGAACATACATATTTCTTTTTTTTATGGTATAAATTAGGGAAGGAATATGAAAATGCCACTTTCAAAAAAACACATTTAAATAAAACATAAAATACTTTATAATTCTTTAGGTAATTCCTTCTGATATAGCTTTTATTACAGCTTTACATCCTGGATTTCTACCAACATAGATGTCACCTCATGTAATTAAACTGGATCATTTTCAACAGTATTGGATGCAATGAGTCACTCAGGAATCAACTTTAGGAAATATACTTGGAGGAAAGTAAACTTTTCAAGTAATAATACTTGAAAATATTCAGGAATATGTATTTGCAAGATGACATCTTTTTCAGTATGTTTTACTGGAATTCTTATGGGTTCCTTCTGAAATGATCTACGAATAATTTAAAATTAGAATTCAAACTAAAGATTTACAAAGGATACCAGCTCTTTTGTCAAGGCTTAAATTGATGGCACTTACCACACAAACAGGAAGTTATCTTATCCAGTTTTCTTTAGACAGATTTTTGTGGTGGTGACTTTTCAATTGTAAAGCAGAGAAGCTCCATCTGAGATTGATAGACTGGCATATATATGAGGGAGCCATATGACAAGCATTAAACGGCTTAGAAGATTTTCTTCATGCATTACTAGTTCCATACTTCTAAGGATTATTGTTGTTATTGTTTGGGATTTTTTTTTCTGGCAATATCATAGTAAATAACAGTTTTAAGGAGAACAAGAAAGTAGTTTTGCTGGTGCTAAGAGCAGATCTTTTCCAAACATAAGAAGGAGTGCAAGAAAAAACACGTAGATTCGATGCCTGCATGGTACTAACATAACATTGTCCACAGATAATTTGAGCTGCTTCTGAATGAGTTAAGATTGCACTGGAAGCAGAATAAATTCATTAGTGCAGTGTTCTCTTTGGGCTGTTTACTTGGCTAAGAAGCGCAATATATTCATCCAGATGTACAGCCACAGGAAATGCAGCCATCCAGTTCCCAGTACCCAAGGCCAGTTGTTAAGATCTGGACTCTGTTTCTCTTGAGCTACACAGGAACAAGTAATAGCTCCTGTTTAGAAATTAAGTTACAAACCTTTCAGAAAAAGAAATCAATCTTTTCAGTATCAAACTGAAGATAATTAAGGCAGGCATCAACTATAAAGAATTGAAGTCAAGACACTTGACTTGTTTGCTAAAATACAGAAGCTGTGGAGGAATTTAAGATAGGTCACATTGCCAGAGCTGAAATTGTAGAAGTTACATCTTCAAAGACTTTCTAAATTACTGCACAGGGGAATTGTGTTTTTCAAGGCCATTTAAAAAAAAAAAAAAAGTTTCAGTACGGACAAGAATTTCAATAGTAAGCATTACAGTTTACATTGACAGGACTCTATCTTAGATAAAAAGTTAACTTCTGCCTAACACATCTTAAAACCGATTGAGAAAAAACCTTTGAGAGGCTTGAGACAAACATAATGCCTATAGGTACTGACTGATGGGCAGAAGCTGTGAAAGAGAATACAAAGGGAGGATGAACTGTGTTTAATGATGTTGCATGTAGGCTGCAAGCCAGACATCCACAGGCAGACTGTCCAAGTCAGGCTGAGACCTCAGTTTGAAAAATATGAAGGAGAGAAAGACCCAAGGGTGATTTTGATAAAGACAGTAACTTGTGCTTTAGATCAAGGAGGGGAAGAAGTGGAGGGTATTCACAATGGGGGTGAAGGAGTAAGACAAATCCTTCAAAGGCAATGCTGAAACACAAGAGAATCATGAGTCAATGTTGACATAAAAATCAAGTGAGACAAGATTTCAATTTTTTCAGACATTCGATCATGATTTGAAAGATGTCAACTAGCCACAAAGAATGATAGGACTTGGATCATTTGAAACTTGGGTGAAAACAGATTCAGCTGTAAGGCAGACACTGGACTGTAAAACATGCGATTTTAGAAAAATTTAGACAGCAAATATCATATTGACTGAGACTGGAGCTGAATCGGTAAGACATGTAACATCTAGAAAAGCAAGTACATAGAGTTATTTTCAAAGGGACAAAGGCCCCTTAAGTCGCCACATCTCGTGGGAAGTCAGTGAGCTCTATCTAATCACTCTCTCTTGCTCTGAAATCTCCCTAATTATAATTCTAATTACATGGATATGACAAGTCAGGTGTCATTAGTGGTACTTCCCATGAGTCTTTAGAGTTTTGCAAATACAGTATGTAATTGGTAACAATTGCTGTAGACCCACACATAGATTTGACAAAAGTGCAGCTCAATATTTCCTTCAGCAAATCAGTTTACTTTTCCCCCCACTCTTGTTTTTCTGCTGGTCCTGCTCCTCTTTAATTAAGGGAATAGGTCCTGGCCATATCACATCATTGCAGGAAAGTATTACTTCTTTCACTAAATGTCCCTCAAGTGAGGGATCCTATTATTGCCTTCCTAACTGTCCCAAAAGCATAAAGCAACCTTTTTCTGGGTATGATTTTACCCTTTTTGAAAGTCTCCATGTAAGTTACCTGTCTCTGAGAGCTAAGTTCTGAGGAAGGTTATTCTTGGTATTGTAGATGCCATTCTGCCAAGACAAGCAGAAAGACATCTACCTCTCCCATAGTATTATTTGTCTGCTATTTTCAATTTGACTGTTACTTGCAATTTTGATGCTTATATTTTGGCTCGAAATAATGATGATGAAGCTTTTAGGAACCAGTGGAAATTAGAAAGAAAGACAGCAGTCATATCATGATGTCATGCAACGCTACATGGGGAGTTATCACAGCATTTGGTCAAAACAGAATGCAAGCATATCTGATACTGAACATTTTGAACTGAGTATGAATTATGGGTCAAAAAATTTCACTGATTCTCTAGCTGCCCACCAAAAGTAGAGTTTTTGACAGAATGCATTTTAATGTATGCCTGAGCTCCTTCCTTTCAGTGTTTCAAAGCATGTGTTAGCCACCTTTCATGACTCTAAAGCTGTAGATCAATTCTGTTACATAGAGGCAAGTCTGGCAAATTCTACTCTTAAATAAAAATCACGCAGAAACTGATAAAAAAATAAGACTTTTTTTTTCTCTTTTACATGTGTACAAATTCTTGTGGTAAGACCAAATAGCTGTTGCAATTAGACCAAGTGAAATACAGTTCTTCTGGAGCCCTGGGGAGGTGTTTTCCCCCACCATCTCCTCACTTCATACTAGATATATTAAACAGCTGATAGTTCACTTTCACAGATATATAATGGTCACATGCTGGCTTATGGAGACAGACTGGATGTCTGACAAAATGACACAAACATGGTTCTTTCAAAAGGAAAACATTGATCTAATTTGGACTGAAAATCAGATTTACCAATGGAAATGTAAAATGTTTTCCTCTCTTTCAGTTATTGCAGCTCATTTAGTACTACTGTATGAGTGAATGTGAATTGAAAGCAGCTCAGCAAAAGTCCATAGGATTGATTAAGAACTGTAAGCAATCATCTATTAAAGACATAGCAATGTGCTAAGCTGGATAATTAAAACCTGTTTCTTTTCCCATTGGTCAGAATGTGTTTAAATGTTTTTCTTTAATTGTATTGGTTTCCCTTTTCATACTTTGTCGTAATACTAGAAGGCAAACACAAGTTATTGTCTTCCATTTACTGTAAGTTAAAATCATGATCGTAAGAGGGCTTTGAATTGGTTCATCCTTGTGACTTCACATAGTAAAACCTTGAGCCTCAAGAAGAGGATCAGGAAACTCCACTCTCAGCAAAGAGATGGTGAATACCCTCAGAGCTATACATACAGATGGATCCAATAACTGTGAGAGATTTCAGTAACAGCAACTGGATGCCAGATCGCATTGCTCCAGGTGTGAGTGGTAGCTTAACCGATGTTAAAACTGAGATCTCTCATTTCTGTTGAGGTTAGGAACACTTTCCTTCTTCAAACAATAAGTTACTGTTTCCCTGAATAGCTCGTAGGAAAGGTATTTTGAGCATCACTGATTTTTCGTTTTAGACTTTAGGTTAAATATAAACAGACATCTTAAGAGACTGCTGATATGGAAGCAATGAATGGGATTTTTTGCACGGTTAGGCCCAGCAACACCAGGGGTAAATCAATTTGAAAATTCACATGAAACATAAAGCAACACCACTTAATTATTTCTTCCTAGGTAGGCTCTAACTTGGCAGAATCACAAAACCTACACTGCATGAATTTTACTGAGCACTTGAGCTTTGCAGCATTAGGCACAGCTATCAGCAGGTTCTTCTAACGTTATGAGGGTTAGCATAACATTCAAGAAAGGGTATTTTGACACAATTCCTTCCAGCTAGAGAGCAGATGTTGAATTTAATTGCCTGAGCTTCAAGAGGCTTTGCCAGAGCATGAATTATTGGGCTAGAACACAATGCTTTTTTCCTGATTCTAAACCAAGTGATCACAAAATTCAAACCTTTATTCATTTCACCTAATTTGAGCCTTCTAACCAACACACGTTAGAGGTTGTGTCTAGGCAGGACACAAGCCTAGCTGTCCTGGCCATCTCAGTTGTCTGTGAAGAGAGCAGTGTTTCTAGAAAAACTGTTTACGTATTATCGGAATAACAGTTTCCCTTTGGAGAAGCCTCTGTCTTTATTGACTGGTAAAGAGTCCCAGAGCAGGTACATTCAGATATTAGGCTAAATGAGCAAATGCCTGAAGCTCTGGTAGTGCTTGTGAATTAGTGTCTCAGCTCCTCTCAGGAAAAAAGGCAGGCACACACCAGAAATGCATGCAGAGGGAGGAATGATGATCTGGACTGCAGGAAGAATTGTACTATGTCCTCACAATAAGAAGCTTAAATTTGTTTCTTTTAAATTGGGCATTGGGCTCTGCAAACATGTATTAAATGTGCCTCTATTCCACAGACATCCTAACTTTACAGAAAATCCATAGATAAAAGAAGGAAATAGATACAGGGCCACACACAAAGCCTGCATAGCAGTGACAAACATACAGTGTATTTGTGCAATACCTGGAGCTTGGGAAGTTAAGAAGCCAGAGTTAAAAAAAGAAGCTTATGGCTAATGGGAAAGACTGACAGAAGAGCCAGAGGGGAGAGGAGAGCAAGAAATGCGACAGACAGGCAGCACAGAATCAAAATTTTTTTATTTAGTAAGTGAATATGTATTTCCCCCACCCACATCTGGAATAATATGAATTTTGGATTCAAAACTGCATTCTTTACTTTCCTGAGACTCCTAGCAAAGTGTCTTTTGCTCAAGGAATGCAAGATCTAGTTAGTGTCTCAGCTGTATGACTTCTGCATGTAGTTGGCAATATTCACTCAAACTTTTTTAATTGCAGGCAGTGTCTTCTTTTTACTTAAAACACTTTCCATCCACTTTTCTCCTACACATACTTTTTAAAACCCTCTATTTCAGACAGAAAATAAGAACAGTTCCAGGAAGCTGAAGGTTCCAGATCAAACCTAACTTGACCTCTGGAGCAAAAAAGTCCAGTGGGTTTAGTAAAATTCCCAAATGAGAAATGTGTTTTTATTTCGGTGTACGGATGTTGCAAATCTGTGATGGTTCCCTATCAAATGGAATGGTGCACCTTGCAAGTCACCTTGCAGACTACCATATTTAGTGGTCTCCAGAACATGAAACTTTTTCCTTAAATACACACTACACGTGTCAAGAATCAGAGAAACAAGATTGCAGTAATCAAAAGCACTTACAATTATTTTCTATTTTTTTTTTGCATGTGAATAATTTTTAGTAAAAAGAAAGCTATCTACTGCATCACAAAATATGAAGTAGTAGAAGTATTCCATTATATTATTTGCACTGTAGTTACCTTATATATTGGAAAATGAAATGATGTTTATCACATTGATGGAATTTGTGCTTCTGAGACAAAACTAAAGAAATTAATAACTTCTTTTAACCTGGTGGTGGAGCAACATAGGGAAGACTGGTTTTGTTTACTATAAAAGGATGATGTAACTGCTGTAGAATGAGGATTTACCTAGATGATTTCTGGTGGATTTTCTCTGCTGACAAGTGAAAGAAATATTAGATTAGGAAAAGCATAGATTAGGAAAGCATATTCTATGCCTGCTGCTTCAAGTATTTAAGAGAAAATATTAAAACTAGTCAGTGAGATACAATTTGCAGGGCAAATGGGTAAAGAAACTTGCTCTAATAAACGCTGTGTTCAGGGAGCAAAGGCTGTTGAAGTCCAAGCTAGAGAATACACCCTGACAATAACACCCTGTGCAGAGTCCTTAGTAAAAAGTGTCATGGACTGTTAAGTTAGTGCAGATGCACATACAGCCATTTTTGCCAAAACCCATCAGTCCTAGATGTAAGATTTTACATTTGTCCTTGTTGAACTTCACACAGCAAGCATCTGTTTTTCCACTTCTCCAGCCTGTGGAGGTTCCCCTACATGCCAGGCTTTCCATTTGGGATGGGTCCCCAAGCATGCTGCTTGCTCAGGAAAAGAGTGACAGTCTTTGCCACTGTGCTAACCTGCATCTGCTTTTCCATTGTCTACCATGACCTCTCTGTCAGCACATCTATTCTAGCTCTTCAGTTCTCTTCCCACTTAGGTCTGATGGGACTGCTTCTCTGTTCTCCAAAAACCTGGTTTAAAGCCATCTTTATAAGGCTGGCAAGCTGGTTGGCAAGGACATTCTTGCCCCACTTTATTAGGTGCATCCTCTCTCTACCCAATAATCATCATTCCTTGAAAAGCCTGGAACAACCTGGAAGTGTCTGAAACACTACATTGACATTAAAAACATTTGTGTGTTTATGCTGATCTTCAGACAATGTCCTTCACAACAGGTCCCTCACAACACTGCTATCCAGAAGGTAGCAAGTGAAGAACTACTGCTCTCGGTAATCAGTTAATTTTTCAGCTGATTTCCACTGTTCTGTTCCTCCCTTCTGAAATGTAAATGAACTGCCTGTGATCAACAGATCATGAAAATACCCATTTATATTATTCTTTTTCATGTCAAATGTCAATCAAATGTGGTTTCTATTCATTAACTATATCTGATATCATTTTCATGTACTTCTTCCTTTTATACCAGTTATTGGTAGAGACTCTAGACTATTTGTTTTTTGATCTTTGTATTAAATTACCTTATCCCAGGCAGTCCTCTACCTCTCATTTTTCATTATCTGTAGTTCTGCAGCTCATACTTTCCTTTGTTTCTGTAGAAAATCTCTTATTACTACCAGATCACGGTTTATTCTTCTCAGAAAACAAGATGCTGTATCAGCAGTGACAGTAATGAAGACTTGTTTTGTATCAGCTATGTTGTCCCTTCTTAGCACAATAACCCAAGATTCCCCTATAGTTGCCATGCCCTCTCATTACAATACCCTCAACTCCCTCCCACATGCTACACAATATCCCAGTGTCCCCTTTACGCCTCCCTGCAACACATCCTGTTCCTGCCCTCTTTCCTACCTAACCTCCCACAGTGAGTCATATCCCAAATACTCCTAGCTCCCCCCATATCTCTTGCTTGACTAAGATAAGACATAATATGTATTGATAATATGTACCGTGACCTATCGTGTAATGAGTTGACCAATACTCACGGCCAGCCACTGTTTCATGGAAAATCAGAAATACAGCCTTTGTTTCTTCTTTACCTCATCTGGGAGCTAAAGGAGTCTCTCTTTTCCCCCAAATCAGTCACTTTCAGGAAAGATGTGGGAATATCTTACCTCTGAATCCTCTTACACTCTAAAGAATTTGACCGAAGTTAGAGGGTTGGATTAAGATGTGGAAAGGTGAGTGAGAGGCTAATAGGCAAGGGCAGCGCAGTTGTGTAAGCTGACTGTGCTTCCTCTTTCTGTTAGCGTCACTCAGCTGTCATAATGTGATTTTTTTCCCCCTCAAAGGGACAACTGTACTGCTGAAAGGTTAATCAGAAACTCTCTCTAATAAAGACAAGGCCACAGATAATTGATAAAGTGCTGGCTTTAGCCCAAGCCTAAGCAGTAGTGAAAACCAGTTTCAGCCAGGCACCTGGTCAGTGACCTCTATGGAACTTGGACAGTATTTGGGCAGGCAGAAAAATCACAACTTGCTGCTTCAGCTTTCTAGTTCTCAAGTGAACGTTTCCTTTCAACACCACTTTTGTGACTTATAGGGACAATGAATGGGAACTGTTACCAGCTTCAGCTAAGGTACTTTCAATTCCTCACTTCCTCTCACCCTCAAGACAGTATATTCAGGTACATTGTGAGACCAAGGAATACATCTACATTTTAATGCTAGGTTAATGGGTCTTGGTTAGAGACAATTTTGGCTCCATTAAAAATACATTGTGTTTTCATTTCTTAAGAGGACTATTAAATGCAACCTTAACTTAAACATTGCAATGGATTCCCCTGTCAACGGTACAAACAGAAATCTTTTTTTTTCTAGAATTTTCTTGCTGAAGATTTCTATGAAACACTTAATGAATTGATTTGGAGCAGTTTCAGATCCAAACCTGCTTTTTAAATTCATACTTTTAAAAAGACAATACCAAAAACATTTTCTCCCAATATTTGATCTATAAAACTCTACAATCAAAATTTTATGGAAGTATTGTACCTGACAATGGAAACAGGCTAGGAAGGGGTAACCATTTATGCCTTTAGTCTCCTAATAACAACATATATTCAAATTAAATGTGTATAATAAGAAAAACTGCTAGCAGCCTTGTACTAAAGCTTCTTTTGGATTCCACAGAGCTTGGACTTCTGTGTTGCATCCAGCCTTTGGTCTCCACAGAGCTATGCAGATGAAATAAAAATACTGTGTGAAAGACAGTGATGGCAAACACATCTCAAAATGCATTGAAATAGTGGTAAAATATTTGCAAACAGATTTTATCTCCCACAAAGGAAAAAACAGAGAGGAGCCAAATACAGAAACTGGCCTAATTTTTCACTCTTCTTTCATTCAGCTTCTAACGTCCAGCAGCCATGCTGCTTCCTCGCTATCATGGCCATCCTATTTTATTTATCTGTTTTTGCCAGTTGTGAAGGACATGAGCATGTTTTGTCTCAAACATTCTGACTGTTAGACTGGAAAATATGTGATTGGAAGATCACATGGAAGACCACCTGTGGAGACGGGGCAGCACTGTTCTGACCCAGCTTCCTGAACCCTGTGCTTAGTCCCTTGACTCACCTCCTGGAGGAGAGCTCAAAGGGCTGGCTGTGCACATGTGAACAAAACACCTGGAAAATAACCTTTCTAGTTTACATAAGAGGTGTACACCAGGCTAACTATAAAAGGAAAAGGATTGGACCTTCTCATACTCTTTTTCCTCTCTTTTGCTTTCTTTGTCCCACAACTTCAGCTGCAGACCATCTGCACAGCAACACCAACATGGGATTATAAGGACTAGTGATATTCTTTGTTCTCTGTCTCCCTTTTCTGTCTTTATCTCTCTCCTTCCTTGCTTAGCCTGCAAAAAGCATGACTATCATATTCCACCCCATACTCCATATTGAACTTTGTTGTGGGTGTGGGGAGCTTGTGGAAATGTGTTGTGGCTTTTTAGGCAGCACCTTTGAGAAATGGTGGTATTATGGTGTATTGTGGCTTGTCAGCCAGCACCTTTGAGTAGTTCATTGTGGGAGGTGAGAACTTACTGAAGTGTACTGTACAATGTATTGCACAAAACTAAGGACTTGTTACCCTCCACTGTTGTGGAAGTGTACTGTAAACATTTAAAGGCCTGTTACTCAACACTTCTTGAGTCTATAGAGTGGGCTGATTGCTGGAGTTATGGCGACTGTACAATAATTAGAGTTCCCTATCTTTGTTCAGCCTGATGAGAATTTACAACAAACACCACAGCCCTACTTATGTGCTATGACACCATCCCTACTGTCTTTAAAAATGAAAGTAGGACTCTTAATATATATATATATATATCCAGATCTGGTCTACACAGACAGGCCAGCATGCAAAAGTACCAGGCAACATTTAGCTTGGGTTCCCTCAGAGAATGCTGTAACAGGATTTGGCTTCCAAGAGGCATCGAGTCTTTATTTAAGCAGAAAGAGGGCGTTTCGCCTTCCTTCCCTTCTCTTAAGCGCCCTACAAACACCCACTGACAGCACTCCCTCAGAGAAGCAGCCGCTCCTGTCCATCCCTGAGGCCCATTCCCCACAGGAGAGCAGGGCCTTTCATGCATCACAGCCTTCAGTGCCAGCGCCTGCGTAAGGCAAGGCCTCCAGAGCACATTTGCACCGAGCCTGTCTATTCCCCGCCACTCCGAAGCTAAATTCACGTCAATTCCTGCTCTACAGCCCTATGCCACAGCTGGGTGTTTCGGGAAGCCACCAGCCCGAACCACTCCAGCTGTGGCCGCCGCTTCTCCTTCGGAAACACCGTGACAACAACGCGAGAAGGGCGGGCCTCCCGCCTCACCACACGACGAGGGGGGAAGGACAGGACGAGAGGGGATGGAGAGCAGGGGGGCAGAGGCCGAGAGGGGCAGAGGCCGAAGGGATGGAGACCAGGGGGGCAGAGGCCGAGGGGATGGAGACCAGGGGGGCAGAGGCCGAGAGGGGCAGAGGCCGAGGGGATGGAGACCAGGGGGGCAGAGGCCGAGAGGGGCAGAGGCCGAGAGGGGCAGGGCGGTGCGGCCGGCCCGGCCCGGCCCTGCCCGCCGCGGGGCGCGCCGGGAACTGTAGTTGGAGGGGCGCACGGCCCCGGTCCCCCGCGCCTCCCCGAGGGGCCAGCCCTGCTGCGGCCCCGCAGCTGGCCTGCGAGCGGCCCCGCTCGCCCCAGCCGGGCATGCCAGCCCTGCTGCTGCGGCTGCGG
>JAWWEE010000105.1:60509364-60901243 GCA_035221455.1 Xenops minutus | reverse complement strand
CGGGCCGTGCCCGCGGCCCCGCGGCCCATGTCGCTGCGGCCCATGGCGCTGCGGCCGGCGGCGGGGCAGGGCCGCGGCTCCCCGGCGGCCGCAGAGACCCCCGAGCACGGTGAGAGGCGGCGGGGCAGCGGGCAGGGCCTGCGAGGCCCCGCAGCCCGCGGGGGAAGCGGGCAGGGAGGCGGGCTGCGTGAGGGGCGCCGTGGGAGGGAGGGGGAAAGTTTTCAACCTGGCTGCCAGCTCTTGATAAAGGGTCTTCTGCGCCTCCCTGCGTGCCCCACACAGCCCCCAGGCTTGCCAGGCGGTGTAGCGTCCGACGCGGCTGAATACTAAACCCACCATTTCCTCCCAAACATTTTTATTCTTTTTGTTTGTTTGTTTTTGTGTTTGTTCCCTAACTGTAAGCAATACTGCTAACACCTGGAGGTTCAAAATGCCTCGACTCTAAGACCATCTATTTCTACAGCAACTCTCAGTTAAACTGTCTCCAAAGTATTTTTTTTTTTAAATTAAAAATATGAACGTAAAGTAGTGAATGCAAGTGCAGCAAGAGCCAGAGGAGCCCTGACCCTCTTGCCATCGGGCAGAAGGAGGAGATATAAAGATGGGGGTAATGGAAACAGGTCCCTGCTCTGAGATGTAGAAGAATCCCATCCCAGCATCCCTCACCTTCCCAGGTGTCCTCAATAGATCAGATTTGCGGCCCTGGATCTCAAGGGCTGGGCAGACAGTGTAAAAGAAAGTCTGTCTGGGGGGTCTCCCAGACCAACAGTCACCCAGACAGATCACAAATACAGGTATTAAGGGAAAAAGAGGGGTAGTTGTAGCAGGTCACTTGCTTCTGAGGGGAATTAAGGGCCCTGTAAGCTGATCAGACCAGACCCATCCCATAGGGAAGTCTGCTGCCTCCCTGGGACCTGGGTATGAGATATTACCAGGAGACTCCCTAGACAAATCTGGCCCACTGGTTACTGTCCACTGCTGGTTGTCCAGATCAGCAGCGATGAGGCTGATGAGAGAAATACTAGGATAATTAAAAAGGACTTCAAGGTACTGTGTTACCTGGTTGAAGAGATAGGAGCACAAGTGGTGTTCTCTATTCCTTTGGTAGCAAGGATGAATGCCGAAATGAACAGGAAAACCTATGTGATCAACAAGTGGCTTAAAGACTGTACCATCGGTAGAATTTTGGGGTTTTTTGATCATGGAGACATTTATACAGTACCAGGCATGCTGGAGACAGGTGGGGTTCACCTGTCTAAAAGGGGCAAAAGAATTCTAGACCAGGAGTTGGCAGGGCTTATTAGGAAGGCTTGAAGAGGGAAAGGGGTGAGACTAGGCTTGCTAGAAGTGAGCTTGGGGGTGGCATGCCAGAGTTAGGGGTGAAATTGGCAGCTCAGCTGAAGTGCATCTACACTGATGCACACAGTGTGGGTAACAAACAGGAGGAGCTGGAGGCCGTCGTGCATCAGGAAAGCTGTGATGTAGTCGCCATCTTGGAAACCTGGTGGGATGACTTGCATGACTGGAGTGCTGCAGTGGATGGTTATGAACTCTTCAGAAGGGACAGGCAAGGAAAGAGAGGTGGTGGAGTGGCTCTATATACTAGGGAGTTTTTTGACTGTATAGAGCTCAAGGATAGTGATAGTAAGGTTGAGAATTAGGTAGAAGGCTAGTAAGCTGGATATCCTGGTGGGAGTCTTGTTATAGACCACCCAACCAGGATGAAGATGGAATATGCTGTAAGTGGCTGGCTGATGTTTAACAATTGCCAGCTCTTGTTCTTTTGGGAGACTTTAACTTTCCAGATGTCTTCCAGAAACTCAACACAGTGGAGAGGAGGCAGTGCCAGAGGTTCCTGGACTGAGTGGAACTTCCTAACACAGCTGATAAGTGAGCCTACCAGGGGCGTGGCCCCACTAGACCTCATGTTTACAGAGGAGGGCTTGTGGTTGGAGGCTGTCTTGGGCATGATGACCATGAAATTATTGATAGTTTTCAATACTTGGTGAAGTGAGGAGCGGCATCAGCAGAACCTCTATCCCTGACTTCAAGAGGGTGTACTTTGGCCTCCTATTCAGAACACTGATTTGGAGAGTTCCTTGGGAAGCAATGGAGCAGGCAGTCCCTATGTGCCCAAAGAAGAGGTGATGGGGAAGAAGACTGGCCTGGCTGAGTAGGGAGCTTTTGCAGGAGCTCAGGAAAAAAAAAAAAGAGTGTATCACCTTTGGAAAAAGTGGCAGGCAACTCACAAAGTCACTAAGGATGTTGTCTTGTCATGTAGAGAGAAAATCAGAGAGATGAGAGCTCAGAGTTGATTTTGCCACTTGTGTAATGGATAATAAAATGTGTTTTTATAAATACATTAATAACAGAAGGAGGGCCAAAGAAAACCTCCATTCCTTATTGAACATGGAGGGGAATATAGTCACTGAGACTAAAGACAAGAACAAGGCTGAGGTACCTGCACCTTCTTTGCCTCAATCCTCCACAGTAAGACCAGTTATCCTCGGGACAGCTGTCTCCCTGAGCTGGTAGACAAGGACAGGGAGCAGAAAAGCCCCCCTGTAACCCAGTAGTTAGTGACCTGCTGTGCCACTTAGGTGCTCATAAGTCTATGGGTCCAGATGGGATCCATCCTAGGATGATGAAGCATCTGTCAGAAGAGCTCACCAAGCTGCTCTCCATCATTTATTGTCAGTCCTGGGTCATCAGGGCGTCCCAGGTGACTGGAGGTTGGCCAGTGTGCTGACCATCCATAAGAAGGGCCAGAAGGAGGATATGGGGAACTACAGGGCTGTCAGCCTGACCTCAGTGCCCAGCAAGGCTATGAAGCAGATCATCTTGAGCGTGATCACACACATATACGGGATAACCAAGGGACCAGACCCAGCCAGCATGGGTTTAGGGAAGGTAGGTCCTGCCTGACCAGCATGATCTCCTTTTATGACCAGGTGACCCACCTGGTGGATGAGGGAAAGGCTGTGGATGTAGTCTACTTGGACTTCAGCAAAACCTTTGACACTGTCTTCCATGCCGTGCTCCTGGAAAAGCTGGCAGCCCATGGCTTGGATAGGTGCACTCTGCTGGGTTAAGAATTGGCTGGATGGCTGGGCCCAGAGACGTAAATGGTCCTAAATCCATGGTGGCCAGTCACTAGTGGTGTCCCCTAGGGATCAGTGTTGGACCCAGTCCTGTTTAATAACTTTATTGATGATCTGGATGAGGGGATTGAGACTAGCATTAGCGAATTCACACACAGCACCAAGTTGGGGCAGAGTGTCAGTCTGCTGGAGAGTAGGAAGGCTCTCCAGGAGGACCTGAACATGCTGGATTGATGGACTGAGACCAGTGGCATGAGGTGCAACAAGACCAAGTGCCCGGTCTTACACTTTGACCACAATAACACCATGCAGCACTATAGCAACTGGAAAGTGGCCTAGCAGAAAAGGACCTGGGGGTGTTGGTCAGCACCTGACTGAACATGATTCAGGTGACCAAGAAAGCCAATGGCATCCTGGCCCTTATCAGGAATAATGTGGCCAGCAGAACTAGGGAAGTAATTCTTCCCCTGGACTCGGCACTGCTGAGGCTGCACCTTTGAGTGCTGTGTCCAGTTCTGGGCCCCTCAGTTCAGAAAGGATATTGAGGTGCTGGAGCAAGTCCAGGGAAGGGCAATAAAGCTGGTGAAGGGTCTGGAGCACAAGTCTTAATGAGGAGCAGCTGAAGGAGTTTGGCTTGTTTAACCTGGAGCAGGCCTAGGGGTGACCTTATTGCTCTCTACAATTGCCTGAAAGGAAGTTGTAGCAACGTGGGAATTGGCCTCTTCTCCAGGCAACAAACGATAGGAGAAGAGGATACAGTCTTAAGCTATGCCAGAGGAGGTTTGGGTTGGACACTAGGAAGAAATGTTTCATGGACAGGATGATTAAATATGGAAGTAGACTGCCCAAAGAGGTGGTGAAGTCACAGTCCCTGGAGGTGTTTGAAGAAAGACGATGTGGCACTTAGTACCATCATATATTTGACATGGTGGTGGTTGGTTGTAGGTTGGAACCGATGATCTCAGAGGATTTTTCCAACTTAACTGATTCTGTGATAATCATATTAAACACATTAACATAAACATAGTAAGCAGGGAACAGTGCCTGGAGACCTAATCTCACTGTGATTGTGATGTTTATGTGCCAAATAATAGAAGATTATTCTATCTGAAACTATTGAGTATGGAGAGAAGGTGGCTGGGAACAGAGTGCAATCAAAAACGTTTTATTGCTCCTTATTTTTGTATTCTTTCCTGTATGAGCTACGCATATAATTTATTTTTTTCTGCTGGAACAGATGACAAATGCTGATGAAGATGAACAGCCACTTAAACAAATACAAATAAGGGAATAATGTATACACCTGTTCATCTGTGAAATTGAGGCTAATATAATTAAGCATGCAATTTAGTAAAAAGAATTTATCCTGTAACAGCTTGATGGTGAAGGAGTTGCTGTGGAAGCTGGTTTTGTTACTCTAGATATGAGATTGTCAACGTTATCTCAAGATTTTTGAAAAATCTTCAGGTTGTTTTAGTGACTAAAATGCAATTCTTTAATTTTATTGCTGATTTCTTCAATTAGTATTTCCAAAAAAGCAAGAGAGCTTTTTTTTTTTTTTTTTTTGTGCTAGAGGCACAACCTGTGCCTATTCAGCTAACTGATATGAGAGGGGGGCATTGTTAATTACTAGCTGTGCCTTTGCTGTTGTGAGCTGGAAGAATTTTTCAAAGTGGCACAAGTATGTTGGTTTTTGAGCAGACAGAGCAAAGAAAACCTGTAATCTGCAATATGCACGCCTCAGATTTATGCGAATCCTTGTTCTGTATCTGATGCTACCTTAACAAATCCTTTGTTTCCAAGTGGTTATGATTCTGTGTTTCTGTATCTTTTTGCTAACTTTTCTGCCCTAGACTGACCTACTTGTTTGTCAGTTTCATGCATCTCTGTCTTGTCTTTCATTTTGAGATCTCTTTGAATCCAGGATTGTTGTTTTCGGCATGCTTGTCGATCAGCAGCCTACAATTTGTTTTATGTGAGCTTTACTTTAATCTAAATGTTAAGTAATAATTTTATTATTGCTTTAACATCTGTTTGTTATGCATAGTTTTTCAGGGGGAACAAGCAACAAATCTAAATACTTTGTTTCCTTTGAACAGCCTCGGGGATAAAGTTAGGTGTCAGACTACAACCACAGAGTGATTTATACCTCCCTCTTTAGCCTGGAGTGAATTAGCATTTAATCAGGTTGTTCTTTTACTTATCTTGCCTAGCATAAAGTGATATGTGCAAGAAACATTCCACAGGGCGATAATCACCCACATTGGGTCTGTAATATTGATTTTATACATGTATAGCCTTGCATGCCACAAGAACACGGTATGCACTTCTGCTGCTGAATTTTCCTCTTGGGCCAGATTTGGGTTATCTGCACTGGTCATAAGGGGAGCTTTGAAAGTGCGTTGTCTGTAGTAATGAGCTGACCTGGGATAAACTGCAATTCTGACATAAGGCTTCTTCCACTACAGTAATCCCATTGTGGAGTTGTCCCAGGAGTGTTGCTGGGTGCCTGGTTATATGCACATTGTTTGCTGCTAGCAAAGATTTTTTTTCTTTTCTTAAAGGTATAACTTAATATGCTGACATTAGAGTTTACTGATGCAGACACATGAAGCAGACATAAGGAAATGACTCATGCTTAGTTGGTACTCTTGGGGAAAAAGACTTTAAAAACCTTGTTAATGGAGATTATTCTGTCTTTTTGGTATTACTCTGAGAGAGAGCTTCATGTGTATCTTGTTACATGTGAGATGTGTTTTGATTTGTATTGGTTCCTTCTTTAGATTAAATACTAAAAGTCAGTACTTCAAATGGCAAGTTCAGACCATTGCTATCCAAAACATTCTATACTGTGTGGGAGATGCAGAAATAGAATAATCATCTCATTCCTGAATGCTGTAGTCAGCTGAGAAGTCTTTGTTTTATGTGGAATTGTAGGATTCCCTTCCTGCTACTTCATTCCTCATTTTCAGTGTGTTTATAGTGGAATTCATTTGCTAGTGTTTGTCTGCACTGAATTTCATATGCCATTATCTAAAATGAACTTTATGTGTTGTCTGAAGACTTTTATTTTTTTTATGCTTGGTTATTTTTTTTTGGCATGTAATTGTATTTGCTTGGAACCAAACAAGACCATAAGTTATTAAAATGTAGAAGATCAAACTCTTTTTTTTTGCTATTCGGCATAAAACATTAAAGTATTTTTACTGATCTGTTGACAAGGAGGAAGAACAAGATCCTTAAGGGAGTTATATGCCAATATTTATTTGCTGATAATTAGAGAAATGTATACTTGGAACACTGCTTGTGTATAGTGTCTCTTTGCAGTTTATATAAAAAAATAAGACCCAGTGTGTTATCTTAAATATCTTACAGATGGGCTGGAAAATGTACAGGAAAAGAAGATCTATAATGAGAATAAGGAAAAGACACAACAGAGAGAAGAGCTGTGTGCAGCCGAATTCGTAGACACTCTAATGGCAGAAATGCCATTTGTTGACACAGATATCGAAGATGAATGTGCTAGTAAGTACATTGAACAGAAGTAATGTGAAAGTATGGACACATCATGCACTCATTTCTTGGTCCTGCCAGTTGGCACGTGTGGAGTGTTGACCCTGGCTGGACGCCCGTTGCCCACCCGGCTGCTCCATCACTCCCCTTCCCAGCCAGACAGGGAAGAGAGAATAAGATGGAAGATGACTCATAGGTTGAGATAAGGCAGTTTAATAAACGGAAAGTGAAAGTTTGCACGTGCACAAGCAAAGCAAAAAGTAATTTCCCACTAGCAAATCATGTTTGGCTGCTTCCTGGGAAGCAGGGCTTCAGCACATGTAGGGGTTGCTCAGAAGGCAAACACTGTAAATAAGGAATGCCCCCCCTTCCTCCTCCTTTCCTTTGCTTTTATATCTGAGAGGTGTCCTATGGTATGGAATATTCCTTTGGTTAGTTTGGGTCAGCTAACCTGCTTGTGTCCCCTCCCAGGATCTTGCCCTCGATGGGGTGGGGGAGGAATGTTGAGACACAGTGCTGTTGGTGTGCCAGCACTGCTCAGCAGTAGCCAAAACAGTGACGTTACCAACACCTTTCTGGCTACCAATGCAAAGCACAGCACTGTGAGGGCTGCTGTGGGGAAGTGAACTCCATCTCAGCCAGAGCCAGTACAGCACATGCAAGTGGGCTGTGCACATGGAACACTCTCCCTGCAAACAGGTTTCAATCCAGAGCCTCTCTTAGTAATATTCAGTCCTGCAAATACTTGAGCATATTAAAAACTCACCATTTTGTTATCCTTTGGAGCAGTGAGTCACAGAGTGAAGACATTTTGTATGTCAATTTATGTTACTATATATGAGCTCGAGTGATGGCTTTTATGAGCTGTCTTTCAATATGTGTATTCCCAGCATGGGGCTAGAAGTACGCTTCTAACTAGACATTGGATGTCTGCAGCCTGGTCAGCTTATGGCTATGTATCCAGGCCATGTGGTTGGAGAGGGTCTGTAAAGGCTCAAGGAAATAAGCTGAGAGAAATAATTTAAGTGTAAAGGAAGAATTAAAGACACATACTTTTTTTCACTACATTGGAAGATGTCTTTGGGGAGGAGGAGGTAGAGAGTTGATCTGTCTGGGATGAAGTTTTTTTCTGGGCTGAACTATAGGTTGGCCAGTCTTAGTCTACTACAACTTTTTACTTTAATAATCCTATGTATTATTGTGTTTTATATTTTTGCTCTACAGTTCAAGTGTACACAGTTTGCAGGCGTATTGCACTGTAGCGTACATGGACTAAATGAAATATAGTAGTTTGGATGCCACATATAGACATGTTAGCAGTTTATAAGCCCTGCTTGGATGTGCAGGCTGTTAGTTGAAGTATGGTACTCCACTTGTATGACTACATTAATTCAGGTTGGAGTAGGATCCCAGTCAGACAGTTCAGAGCATGGGCAGATCAGAAGAGTGGGAAGACGTGCTCCAGAAGTCCAGATCCTGCTGGTGGGATATTAAGAATATCTTTGTTTTGGTATGTCTGTGTGCTGAAAGCAATTTTTTTTTCTTCAGTGCATGCAACCTCTGAAATAAATATTAAGAAGAAAAGAAAGAGGACTACTGGAAGGGAAATTGAAGAAGGCATTGAGAGGAAGAAGAAAAAGAATAAACAGTGTCAGCCGAATTACTTCATTTCTCTTCCAATTACTAATCCAAAGGTGATATTCTTTATTATATTAATTTAGTATAACCAGAATCACTTAGTTTATAAAAAGGACAGTGTTTGATATTGTGCACAACAATTTTTTTCAGGTATTTTCAAAGGAACACTGGCAGCCTATTCAAAGAGTAATTTCAGGTAACATTTTTTGAATAAAATTGTTTATCTGGAAAAGGCTAGAAGAAAAATATCTTTTGTTCAGTTTGTGAGTTACAGATTTCACATTATTTTGACTAAAGCTGGCTGAAATTTCCCCTCTATACTGTCACCATGTTGCTTATTTTGCATTCACTTAGAATAAGAGACATTCCTATTTAATTTAGTAAGAAAATCTCCAGCAGTATTTTTAGCTTTCCTTATAGATAGGAGTTGTATTTGGGTCTGTTGCTGTTTTAATTTGGCAGTTTATAGCTTAACATTTTTCAGTAAAATCGATCATCATATTTAAAATTCAAACAACTATTGTTTTAGTGAGGTTCTTCAAATGGAGTCAAGTGCAGAGAGCTCTTTAAGAAAATGTCTTGCAGTTAGCATGAGTCATCTCATTTAGGCAGTAAATGAGAATGATTTCTTATATGCTGTGGGTTGTCTCTGGTACATCTTTGATACCTCTTGTGTCTGAAAGAAGGAAAGTAGGCACATTATGTCTAAAAAGTTGAACCTAGCAGTTTAATGTCATTTGCAGATTTAGTTGGGATCTTTTTTTTTTAATATGAGGAGTTATCTCAGGTGAATTTTGATTCAGCCTACATCTGTACTATCTATTCCCTAAGAAAGTAAAAGAAGATTAAGAGAATATGAAATGAAATTAAACCAAAGTAGTTTTGCAAATTACAGTGCAGTCTTTAATTCTTCAAAATGTACTGTGTGGAGAAAAGATTTTAAGGGCTGGGTTTATAAGATCAAGGATACCCTGATGCAAGTATTGTGGGATATCTTTTGTGCTGTCTTTTTCTGAAATATCTTTTCCTCCTGTCTGTTCCATGATTTAGCAAGTGCAAGAATAATGTAGGGGTTATATAATCTAATAATTGGGAATTCCTGCTCACAATCATTATATTTAAGGGGTGGTTGGAAAGGCTTTAACTATGCATGCTTTTTTATATGTCATGTGCTTTAGTCTTGTATCATTTACTGAGGTAAAGAAATAACTCTTTAAATTAAATCTCAGAGCATTTGGGAATTCCAAGACTTTGCTAGAAAGTTTTGTTTATACTTGCCTTAGAGGGAGAGTTGTTCTGAAAGTAGAAAATACACATTGGAATTTGTATAGGCAACATTAGCCAAAATTTAGACACCTGGTTTTGTAATAGCTAGAGGGAATCTGGTAATTGCTGGTAGTTATTTCAGTTAGTAATGGGAGACCTTTATTTTTTTGAAGATCTGATTTTATTCCAGTGAAGTATTTTAGGCATTAGTACTCTTCCTTCATATTTTATGTAGTAATTTAAGCTTTACACAGAGAGCCATTTTGTAATAAAGGATATTTCTGAAACATTTAATGAACTCTTTCTCTTGGAAATTGAACGGTTTCCTAGTTTTCATTTTAATTATGTTTTGAATCTTCAGAAGTAAAAGGTGTTGTTCCATTAATTTTGAATTTTGTATTGAACTTTGCATTATTACTTGTGAAAAATAGTTAAATGGATGATGATCATTGTTTCCTTTTCTGTTTGTTTGTTGGTTTGGGTTTTATTTAAAGTTATGACTTATGTGATGTGTTACCACTAAGTAGGTTAGTCTTTCAGTGTCCTCCAGTTTTGATTATACTTATAATTGATCTGTTAAATCTTTAAAGCTCACAGTCTTTATATTTACTTACTAGTAGTATCCTTGCAATAAGAAAAACTGTGTTACTCTGTCACTCTTCAGAAAAAATGCATTTCAAGTAATGGGAGAGGGGACCTTGAAATCAGTATTTGAGGCCTTTTTTTGAGCATTTTTTAAAAAAATTGAAGAATTGTTGATGTAATCTGCCTTCAAACACATCTTTTAATTAAGTGAGGAAATCTTAACTGAAAATAAGTAGCATGATAGTAGTTGAAACATAAACTTTGTAAGGGAACATAAAACTTTGTAAGGAAATATAAATAACAGCTTTAATAGCAATTTAAAGTTTTTATTTATGCCATGGAGCCTAACTTGTTATACAGCATTGGAGGAGTCCTAGCTTGCTTAATTAAAATTCAGTACACACAAATGTGAATTACACCTTACATTTATTGGAGAAAACAGAACAAATTCAAAGTTATAATACGCATTTTGATGGCACACCTGTTCTACAGCTGTTGTGCTACGTTTTGATTGCGTACGTTCTGGGAAAACATTTTAGAAAGAAATTTCTGAAGTTCAGAAAAATGTATTTGAAAACTTTTTTTGCTTTCCAAATAGTGTTGATTGTGTAGGGCATTGTCACTAAGCCAGAAAGAGAGAACATGCTCAGACTTCTCCTTATTTTACCTATATCCAAAAGGCAGGTTTTTTATACTTTCTTGGGTTCAGCAATAGCTTCTCTCTGGAACTGCTGACTGGCCGTTTTTGCACTTAACGCTGTTCCAAAGCCATGTTATTTGTTAGGTTTTTAGCTTGGTTTCCTAATGGAGTTTATACAGGTGTGAGTGTGTCTGTTGGGTTTTTGTGGGTTTTAAACCTGCTGTGGGTTTTCAACCTGTTGTGCAATTTTGAACAGAAAAATTGACATCTCAAAGGTACTAATTTCCTATCTTTTTTTTTTTTTGCAATTGGTGCTTGCATGAAAGAGCAAGCCCTGAAAGAACATGCTTGTGTGGAAGACTTAAATGTATGTGTGGTAGTTGCCTGTCCTTCTAGACCTGCCAGCTGACAAATGAGTCTTTGCATGTTTATCAACCAATCAATCCCATGTAGGTGGAGATGAGCCAGCATGTGTTGCTTCTTGCCCAAGTCAGAACTGAACTGTATGAGGGAGCTTCAGGTAGTTTAGAACACGAGCAGGAAGGGACCTGGAATTACTACTGAAGGAAACTATATGGATAAGGGAATGTGGGGTATTGGCAGCTACTCTAAATGCTGAATAACATTGATCTCTTTCAGAGTTAGCATGGTTTTTATTGCTATGATAACACAGTTCCATATCTGTCTTCTGTACTCTGAAGGGCTTGTACACTTATATTTATATTTTTTCCTTTGCCAGCTCACAGGTGCAAATTAAATTTAGAAGCGATAGTTGAAAATTGAATAGAATTGTAATTAATATCATAGTCTAATAATTTTTGAATTTTGTTTTTTTTCCTTTACCAAGATAACTGCTTTTGCTTTAGTTTATAAAGTTAAATTCAGTCAATACATCACAATTACCAGGGATTATGTTTACCAGTTCTGTGCTTAAACATGGGTTAAATTTCTCCTATATCTGAGACAATGTAAGTGCTATTTATCCAGGATAAGGTCAATTCTGACATATGAAGATGGTCTTATTACAACATGATTTATGATAAAATGTTGGTGGAATTTTCTTCATATATCTTACACTACCTAAGACACTTGTGGTTTTATAGACATCATATCACCTTTTGTGGCAAATGGCTTTTATCTTTCCTCCTCCCCACCCTCCCTAACACTGGTTCCTTTGAGTTATAGTTTAGTTTTATTTTCATGACACTACTTGGTGTCTATGGCACATTAGGTGAAACTCCTGCATGGTAAAACTCGTCTTAAGAAATGTGGTCAGAAAAATATTGAACATGCCCATTAGACTGTGTTTTTTCAGGAAATCCATGTGTTTCTTATGATTAACAGAGCTACAAAAATATTAGAAAGTTTGGGGTTTTTTTTATTCTTAACCTAAGAGCTACTTGCGCTAATCTTGTAGAAGTCAGTATGTACAGTACATTTTTGAAGCATTCACCACTGAAGTTTCATATAAATAAACAAAAAAAAGAAATTGAAGTTTTATACATGTTTCTTTTAGACTTTAAACACCAAAGCTTATTTGTTTGTAATGTGATTACTTACTGTGCTTAAAGAAATAACTCATGTTGTCAGATGGTCAGGGTTATTGGACTTTAATTAATTTTCACTAACATATTCAAGACTTGTTGCAGGTTTTTGGTATTTTGTTTTTTAAATCACTACAACACAACTAGCATAATGTCAAGCACAGTAAACATTTTGAAAACAATTTATAGAGCATATACATTATGTATAACCATATACATACTTTTTAATGAAGAAAACATCTTTCCAGTTTTAAAGAGAAAGACTGACAAACTTAGAACTGAATGCATCTTATATGGAAGTTTGTTAGAGTACGTTTGAAGTGTATATAAATTATATCTGTCCAGTGGACAGTATAATCAGAATTGCAAAAAGGATATTCCTATTTTCCTATTTTGAATATTCTTATCTTCTATGTGCGCAATCCTGCAGAGATCTCTTTGTTTTTCCAGTCACTTGTCTGCACATAGCAATATGCAAGTTTAGCAAAGTGGGCAAAGAAATTCCTTGAGGAAGCTTTTTATTGGTATTAGTGGCAGTGTAAAACTGGATAATCTGAATCTCCTTGAGGAATTTATCATACTTACTCTAGGAAGCTCCTACTACAACATGATGGGGAATGTTGAGTCACTCCTTTCGTGCCCAGTTGCGGTTCCCTCAGGTCAATTAGCACAGCTTGGTCAGAGGATAAAACTTTCTTCTGCTAGGATGGTTTTTACATAAACATTTGATTTCAGTTTGTGTGTTTTCTTGTTCACTTGCATGATGGGATACAGTAATTGTAATAGCTGACTGTTGTTTCTGTCTTTCTTCCCAGATTACTGTCAGTATTCAAGCTGTCCAAGATGCAATAATACAAAAGGATCAAAGGCTTTCGAAAGCAATGGTTCGCTCTGGCTCATTGCATGTCACCATGTTAGTGATGCATTTATCCAATGAAGAAGAAATTAGCACGTAAGTATTTAGTGTTAAATTAACTATATGCTACTAATTTTGCTGGATGTGTTCATAAAAAGACTAGAAGGGTTAACTGACACTTATTTTTTTGCAATACACAACCCTAAATTACAGGGTTGTTAAACATTTATTTCATGTTGGTTTTAAAATGCTAATCTTAATATTAGCCATTTTCATAACTTATGATATGTCATGAGCTCTGAAAAAAGTATGCATTTTTCCCTGCATTTTTCTTCCTGTGTGCTGAACTTGGCATGCACAAATCTCATGTTTGCTAAAGTAATTGATATAGGGGACACTGAACAGACTAACAGGGGAATTAAGTGCATGTTAAAGTGCACCTTGCTCCTAAGAAAGTGAGAATCCAAAATAGTATATAGGAACCATTTAGTAGTCAAAGACATGCTTCTGATAAGTAGGAGCATGTTGGCTAAGAACATTTGACACACCTAAAATAGTGAGAGATCAGTATATCTAAATCAGTTATCTTGTTGTTTTTCACTCCTGTTTCTTTGAATGCTATATCCTTGAGGCCTCTAAACTCCTACCTCGCCTGCAGAGATGCAAATCTATCAGCATCTTCATCCCCAACAGTCTGATTGAAAGGGAGAGAAACAGCCAGGATCAGAGAATAGAAAGGCAAGCAAAGGATACTAAATCTGATGAATTCCCTCCCCTTTCCATGTGCTTTTGTTTCCAGGAGGAAGCACACAAGCTTCCTCCTGCCAGGTTCATCAGCAAACTGTGACAGCACCTGAAAATCAGTGAGAATAACCACCAACTGTTTGTGTGAAATTTTTTTTTTAAAGAGTTCGAAGGTATAAACTTTTTAAAAAGGGAATGCAAGAACATATCTCAAAGGAAGTATGCCTCCTCACAAGTATTTTTTTAAAGTCCAAAACTGTATACCAAAACAAATATTCTCAAATTCAGGATCTTCTGCTACTCTTTGAACTCCTTCTCAGCTTTTACTGTCTGATTGCCACTGAAGCACTGACTTACGGAGTTCTTCTCTGCCTCTCCCAGCAGAACTCTACAGTCCAGGCACTCAGGACTGTCCTCTAGTCAGCAGCAGCTTCCTCAGAGGTTCACCCCTTCCCTGGCCAGATGCCTTCTGTAGGTTTCTAGCTCAGCTATCCTCAGGTATTCTAGAGTGCATGTTCTTTTATATGGGATTTCTTTTTATTTTCATAACTGAGGGTTTTTGTTTAATCTTTTGGGAGAACTCAATGAGTAAAAAGCTGACTTTTCCTTTCTTTGGCTCACCGATTTTTGGTATCAGGGTAGTGGAAAGAAACCAAGATCCAGCTTGGCAAAATAACCTGTGTGTAATGTAGAGGGAGAGTAACCTCTGAAACAAAGTGCAGCTAGTTAACTAGGCACCTCAGAGTTCACAGATCCTTAGGTTTGGATCCATTAAGTTACTTAGATATCTACAGTTTTTCAACTGTGTTTGCACAATAGTGCCTCTGTCTATACAGAAATGAAATGTGTTGAATGCTATTTGAAGTCAAAACGCGTGATAAGAATGTGCTAAACATAACATTCAATTCGGCACAAAGCCCTTTGTATGGTATTTTAGTACATACAGCTTTCACCCTGAAAATAGAAGATCTGTATTCTAGGCCACTCTTTCTAAGGGAATGCAGACCTGCAATTCCCATGCAAGTTTCCTAACTGATTGACTGTTATCTGGCCTTCATGAATACACTTTATATCTGTTTTTGTAGGGCTATATGAAATCAGGAATGTGAGATTTTGAAGCTAGAAAGAAAGAAAGAAAGCAAACGAGTCATGACAGCACTTCCTTCAAGCAAAAGAGTTCTAATCCATGCTAACTGTACGCATAGTCATAGGATCAGGTGCTAAAAATCGGGATGCCTGCCTTTGCAGTAAATGCTTTCATTATGAGATTATAGTGTCAAGTTTTTCTTACCTGTTTTCTGTCGAAGGCTCTGTGAGTCTCACCTTTTCATTACAAATAAGAGAGCTGAAAGAATTCAGTTTTACTTTTTTTGCAGGATTGCGTTTTCTAACAAGTAATCAAAATTAACAACTCAAAAATTTCTAGGAAGAAGCTACAGGAATTTTAAGTGCTATAATATTTTTGTTACAATAATATAGAAAGAAAACAGGCACAGCTCTTATAATTCTAGGTTGTACTCACTTGGAATATGCAGTTTAATTATTTTGTTGTTTCCCTTTTCCACTTTTAATCAAAATGTCTGTAAACTTTTTTAATATCTCTGTGGGTTAGTTGCACTGAGTGTGACTACTAGTTGGCATTGTAAATACTCCTAGGTATGGAATAATAAGAAAATACCACTGCTGTGTTTTTTGTTGTTGACTTCAATGGAAGTGTTTGTCCTTGTATTATTCTTACAGGGCAATTGTTAGACATTATAAAGTGATTGATAAAATACAAAACCCAAGATATTTAGATGACAACTATTTTTCCAAATATTTTAGTGTTTGCAAGATTATATTTAAAAGAAAAAGTAGAACTCAATCTTCAGTGCCACAGTGCTAAACTGAAAACACAATACACTGTTTGAATTGAACTTCCATAGAGTTCATCTGGTAGACTGGAGCTGGTCAGTGAGTTCAGCAGCCAACCCTACAGTATAGAAATACAAATCTTTGTTCAGCTGGGGAACAGAGCTTCCCATGACGCTCTCTGTGCCAGTTCTTATATGTAAAAGATTTAGACATGGGTTTCAGATATGTGCATGATTCATAACTTGAAAGCCCACTGCAAGTTTTGAGTAAGTATTTGAAATATCTGTACTTGTTTTGGACCAGTTTTCAGTTTCATGTTGTTAAATAAATCTGTACATTATTATGTGTGAAGTAATCTGACAAGTATAACCAGTATTAGTTGGTGTTTTTGAAAGGTCTTGAAATATAGCACATTGGGAAGACACAGGAACAGGCTTGTCTTAACAGTGATAAAAGGGTAGGTAAGTGACAGAGACTATGCTCAAAGTAAACTATCTTAGCCAAAGAACAAGTAATGGAATTGTTGTTTAAAGGGGTTTAAAAGGGGCTAAAGTGCTTCTAGGTTGTAGATTAAAGCCCTGTAAAAGGACCACAGGAGGACTCTTACTAAGCAAGGATATTTTGTCGTGTCATGTAAGAAACCTCAATGTCTTTCTTAACCTTGCCTAGATTTCAATTAATGCGTAGTTCTCATCAAGAGTCCATCTTGTTAAACACAGTGAAAACGTTTAAAGCTGCTTGTAACTGTACAGACTTAAATAATATAATTTAACCTACTTCATGGTGATGGCTTCCATCCAGCTAGGACAGAAAAAGTAAAAGTACCTCTTTTGAGCGTTTTAAACCTGTTACTGCCATCTAGCGTTTATAAAGCCTGCATCGGTTTAGGGAAAAGATTAAATTCAGTTTTGTTGAATAGAGTTAAAAACTGAGCATGTGAGAGATCTTTTAGAAAACACTAGCAATGTTTATGTGGTTTTTGCTTAGCATTTCAATCACTTCAAGTGCAAGTCAAAACAATTATTTCATGTACTTATACATATACTTGATGCGGCTGATTAAAATGATCATGAAAAGGTTACCAGGCTTGTGCCTGTTACTTTAATTATTGTGGGCATGCCTTTTAGTTCTTACAAAAAGTAAGCATAAGTTTAGATAGTAGTTTTCAATTAGCGTAATTGTAGTTTCCATATAATTTTATCATTATATATGTAGCATCACTGGTCACGGTTTTGATCTCCATGTGGGCTATTCACATAAGAGCTGGACTTAATGATCCTTGTGAGTCCCTTCCTACTCAAAATATTCTGTGAAACCTCCATGAAACCTCTGTTTATAGTATTAACTAACACTGTAGTAACTGTGAATGAAGCAGAATCTTTCAAGAGAGTTCAATTGACCTACCAGGAGAGGAAAAGTTTAGTGAATTAATTTAAGAACGGAAAACTAAATACTTCCAAGTCTCCACAAATCATCTTATTTAAATGGGATGCACAAAGTAATAGGGACGCTATCATTTTAATATCTGGTTATCTCGAGGACTGAGATAAATTCTTTTGAGGAGTTCCACCTGCTGTTAAGTCTGCCTTGTTATTTCTATGGTTTTACAGCACAGTGTATGATTTACCTTTATAAAATGGTAATAATAATAATACTGACTGTATTGATAGGAAGTAATGCAAAAGTACCTGAGTACGTAATAAATTGCTACTAAAAAGAAGTGTTACATTTTTTTTTTTAATGATTAATAGCAATGTTAACATTATAAATATATTTGACATAGATATTTTCTTTTCTCTTGACAGAGCAGTTGGTGCTCTTTCAGACAGCAAGGTTTCTGTAGAAGATCTCCTGAAAGGAAAAAGAGTGAATTTGTCTTTTCAAGGAATTGATCACTTCAAAAATCAAGTTGGATTTGTGAAGCTGGCAGAAAATACAGCTATACTTACAGAAATAGCAGGTACAACTTGGCAGTCTAGTTTAAGTGCTTTAAAGACTTTCTGACTACCTAAGTGAGAATATAGCACAAAGATAAGTTGGTATTGATTTAGTCAATACTCATTTACCTTTAACAACTGTAAAGGCTACATAATGAATTTCCTAGCATACTTTGCACAGTTCAAAAGAATATTAATGAACTACAGACAATATTATTCTCTGATATATTTTTATTTACTATATCTAAAAATACGGATTTGTAGATGGGTTGTAAAGAACTCCATGCTACCTTGTTTTGGTCCAATATTTTTATCTGCCTGTGAGTCTATACTTAAACTATGTTGTTTACAGATAATTAATAAAAATTCTCAGAGAACAGTACTGTCTGTAATTCATTGGTGTCCTTTAAAACTATCCCGGCAATTCCAACTATTCCTTGGAAAGACTCGTTAAAAGAGTTTTTCAGTATTGATGAATTATCTTTTGTGCTCTGAGGAATGTGAGGTCGCACCATTTTTTAATAGTGCAATAACCCATATAAGACATTTTACAGAGTAGCAAAGGCTGCTGCTGTAGCACTACCTCTTTGCAGTCCAGTATAGAGGAAAAGATGGAAAAAGTATTTATTAATACAGTGTTTTCTCTAGCAATTCATTAATTTCATTTCTGAAGTGTCTTTGGAAAACATTTAGTATTTCTTAACTCACGCTTTAAAGAAAGGTTGGATAGAAAACTGTGACCTTTTCAGCTTACCAAATTGCTTATGCTGTTACTGGGCAATGCTTTATTATTTTATGCAGCGCTTGATAGGAAAATATTCCTAATATTCAATATGGTAGAAATTGAACAGTTCTTACAGTTCCAGAGAGGCTTCAGTGGTCAAATAATCCCATACTTCCTTCAGAGATTGAATCTACTAAGTATTTCTTCAGTTCTTTAGATTATATGCTTCCTCATCTTTGTGTTTGTCTTTGCACTTCTTTCAAAGGTGACAGAATGGTGTGAATGGTGTCTGTTCTGTTTTGTAAACTGTATTCCCTTTAGTACATCTTGTGAGAGTAGGTGAATGGTTTCTGTTAGTGACAGTAACCTTTGATTTTGAGAAATTTATAGTTAAGAACTCCAAAATGAATTAACTTGGTAGACATCGAGAGCCAAATATTTTTTTAAGTATAGAAAACGAAAGAATTTGTTATGAGTAATTTTCTACACAGATTAGTGAACCAGGTTTTGGTTAGAATTAGATGAGTACAGATGAGATCAGAGATCAACCTTTGTTTTTCAGTTTGACAAGTCTTCCTAGTAGACAAATTCATAGTATAGTCAAATTTAACGAACAAACAAACCTACGTTTTCTTTATGAAGCATACCTACTGATACTGGTGAGCTTTCTTTGCCTATATTAGAACTACAAGTGTATTTTATTATCTCTATTTAATATTGCTGTTCATTAAAAATGTTTCTTATTTCAGTGCTTATGTTTGCTATCTCAGTGGATAGTTTCTTGGCCTTAGGCCTGTTGTTCTGTGTCTACACTTACACAGTGATGTTTGTTTTAGTTCTGAAACTGGATAGGGAGATAAACATTGCCAGAAGAAAGTGGTAAAATAAATGAAAATGTTTAATATGTATGACTTCACTTTTAACACTTCTCAGTCACTGTTGTAAGTGTGACTCTTGAGCTACTGATTTCAGAGTACCTTTTTGTGCCTTCTTGAAATGCTAATATTCCTTCTTTAAGGGTAACCTATAATTCATGGAAGTAAATTCAGTTTTTGTATTGATGCTTGTGCCACAAAAAAAGTCCGTAATTATGTAACAATGGACATCAAAGTATATTTCCAAAGCTAGCTTAGTTATGTATGAAATTAGTGGAAAGGGCAGGTATGACAAGGAAGAAAATGAATATATTAAGTAGCTTTTATCCATGTCTTTATTAGAATAAAATTGCAAAGAATTTAATGTAAAAATAATTATCAAAATAAGGAATTTATTATTACACAGATGTCTTTCAGGGCAGTGTAGTTTGGAATACTAAATAACACTAAACAAAAAGATCCATGTGAACGACTCAGAATGGATGAGATAAACATTGGAGTTCTTAGGATTCTCCCTCTCCCCCAAGCATATCACATATATAATTCCTTAAACCTAAGAGTGCCCCTCCTGAGCTAATTGCAAGACAGTTTAGTTTGCATGCAATGTTTACAAAACATTAGCAGACAATTCTCCAAGGGCCAAACCTACTGCAGGTGTTGCATCCTGGTGAAAAGTCCACACGTTTTCTGGGCTGTACTTGACACAGTAAATATACCTTCTAACATAAAGAATCATATTAGCAGAAATGCGCCGTTGAGTTTATTTTCTTTAATACATTTCATATATTAATTCAAAACAGGCTGTATGTCAAAGTAGTCCTGCTCTGTGGATAGTAACCTGAATGCACAACTTTAGAGAGACAGCTGCAAGAGAGAATATTGGAAACTCTTCTGCTGGGCTGCTTTTATCAAGACCTGTTATCAGCTCTTCATATATATTACTGTGAGGCTATATATGTTTGACAGAAATTACTTGTAAGAAGTTTATTTTGGTTCCTAGTACAGCTTGCCTATGTTATAACTTGTGTCCTTTGAAAACTGATATTTTAAAGCTGATACTGCAGACAGAAAGAAAAAAAAGTATTGCCTGCAGGATGCTAATCATTCTGTTGTTGGCCATAGAACAGTGAAAAGAGATCACTTATACAGCTGGTTTGACTTTTTACAAGACCTCAGTTTAGTTTATTAAAGAATTTCTGTTTTGCTACTTAAAGATTATGTATGGTTTCTGCTATGCTCTAAGGTGAATTTTGACTTTGTATGTTATTTTGCGTTGTACGTAAATGTTGAAGGAGAAATATTGATAATACAGGTGGTAGAAAATACATTACGTTATATTAATTACTTGTAGGAGCCAATTTAGTTCCATAAATTATATGGGAAATTGGTTTGATAGTAATAGCATCTGAATGTGGTAAGTGCATGTCTGCTAATACCACTGTCAATCTAAGTTGGCCGTAGACAAAAGTCTAGGAAAAGGAGAGCTAGTATGAATTAAAAGACATTAGCATAATTAATTATCTACCAGGAATAGTCTAAACTGTTCTGACAGAAGTTTGAGTATTTTAATCACTTTGTCCAAGTCTTTTTAGGAATCCATCGCTAACAGTGATGTATACACTCACAGGGCTTCTTTAAAAAACTCCTAATTTCTTGTGCTTTGCTACACTACAGAATATTTGAAGGACTGTTGTAGTTTAATCCCAGCTGGCAGCTAAGCACCACACAGCCAGTGGCTCACGCTCCCCGGGTGTAATGGGGAGAGAATCAGAAGAGTAAAAGAAAGAAAACTTGTGGGTTTGAGATAAAGACAGTTTAATAGGTAAAGCAAAAGCCATGCACTCCTGCAACAAAATAAGGACTTCATTCATCACTTGCCATGTACAAGCAGGTGTTGAGCTATCCGCAGGAATACAGGGCTCCATCACACATTTTGGTTACTTGGGAAGACAAATGCCATTACTCTGGATGTCCTACCCTTCCTTCTTCTTCCCCCAACCTTATTATATATGCTGAGTGTGACATCATATGGGATGGAATATTCTGTTCAGCTGCAGTCAGGTCTCCTGGCTGTGTCCCCTCCCAGCTCCTTGTGCACCTGCAGATTCCTTGCTGGAGGGGTGGGGTGAGAAGCAGAAAAGGCCTTGGCTCTATGCAAGTGCTGCTCAGCAGTAAATAAAACATCCCCATGTTATCAGCCCTGTGTTCAGCACAGATCCAAAACACAGCCCATATTAGCTACTGTGAAGAAAATTAACTTGACCCCAACCAAAACCAGGTGAATTTGGAAAAAGTAATTAATTATTTCGCTTTGCTATTCATTTTGATAATTATATTGTAAATATTGTTTGAAGCTAATAAAAGTGAATAAGTGAATCCTTTTTTTTTACCTGCAGGATTTGCAGATTTTGATTTTATGGATTAATGATTCATGTTATGGTCTGACCATGAGAGGGAGCTTGTATTTCATGAACAGAAAAGTTACTCTTCTGTTTATACATATAAATATTTAATTTGCTTTTGGTCCTTTGTTTTTATGAAACATTGATTTGTTGGTTTAAATATTTTAATACCGTTAGGATTGCACTAAACTGGCATGCAGTATACCATAGTAATTTCCTTTAACTTTAGTTTTATACAAATGACATTTAGTCTAATCTCACTACATTGATATCCTAACAGTCCACACTAGAGAGAGAAGAATGGAAAGCAAGTCATATTGCCCATCTTCTCTGGGTACAATACAGCTTTACTCAAACATAAGCTCACACTTAGCAATACAACCCCTTTTGTTGAGCTGAGGAACTGTGCAGCCACATGGTGAATTCAGCTGTGGTTAAATTAACCTTTTTATCTTTGCCAGCTTATTTTTCACTTACTCACTTTGCCAGTGCAGTGTACGGAGTAGCTACATGACTGTCAGCACAAAAGGCAGGAGCAATGGCAGGCATGGGGCTGGAGAGGAACAGTCTATTTTGACAAGGATGAGCTTCTTTAAAGATTACGAAACCACACATTTACCATCTGTTTTAGGGTGAATTACATTGCCTTGACTTCAGACAGCCTAGGGAAATAGTTTAATTCAGTTAATTTATTTCATTTTAGTTATAGATGGCTGAAGCTAAGATAAATGAATTTTGCCTCTTGTCATTCTTAAGTCATTTCACATGATGAAAAATTGGGAACTCAAAGCTCTTGTAATTTTTCATTAAAACAACTGATTTATACAAAGTGAGCAAAAAGTTCCTAGTCCAAATTGCTAAGTTACATTGAAAATCTGTTGCTTTGACAGGTTTTCTTCTTGTCCATGTGTCATTAGTTGTAATTTCTACTATGTGTATCAGAACTTTACTGGGCTGTGTAGAAACTTGATTCATCCATGGCAAGAAGAGAAGCATGCTTCAAAGTTGGAAGTGGCAATGTTCTGCAGTCTCAAGAATATAATTATGTCATTAAATACACACGTGCTGTATTCTGTATTTAATATAACCAGCAGAAAAAAGTTGTAAAGATTCTTTTGCTGATTTCATTACAAGAAACAAGACACCTCTCTGCTGATAGTACTTATTTACATGAAGGAGTGGTTTCAATAGACCTAAGCATCATTCATGCCTTTTGCTTCCTGCATGCAGTCTTTTCTAATTCAGCCTTGTGTTACGTGACAGTTTTCTTCATTTTAGGCCCCATGACTAGACAAATGCTGACAACAAGGAGAAAACATTCTAGTGAAAATGAACAGTGACTATTCCGGCTTAAACACCAGTTAGTTTTATAAATTTATACTTCCAATGGGTAATAGTTATTAAATACAGTTTGCTCTGGAGCTCAACATTTAATCAGTTGCATGAGAATATGTTAAGTGCTGTGCTCTTGCCAAATCTTTTAGTTCACCTATTTTATGCATCACATGACAAGTAGAAGAGGATAAAGTAGATACGCAAGAGCAGTAGGCTGGGACAGAGGCCTGGCTTTGGCACACTGGATTGCAGTGTCTCTCCTGCCCTTCAGCTCTCCTGCTTTTCACCCATAGTCTTCAAATTTTTGTTCAGAGTGTGGAAGGAGCCAGAAAGAATTTTTCAGTTTGCTAAGAAAAATGTGATTTGACTGTATATTGCAAAGTATACCAAGAGGGGAGATAGTAGAGAGTCTGTTTGTAAGGCAAGGAGAAAGTAAATCTTGGGGGAGAATTTTGGCATTTAGAGATCACTTAGTCTTCAATTTGCTGTTGTTTAGTCAGGTGAGTCTGGAAATATGGTTCTCTGAAAACAAGGACAGCAGATGCTTTTAGATTTTTATTTACATTCTTCCTCATATTGTGCTGCCAAACACTGAATAACAATATCCCTGATAAATACTTCATTAAAACGGAGCAGGAAGATATGTTTATTGTGGTTTGAAAAAAGGTCCTCTCACCCTCTCATTTTTGTGGTTGTGACAAACTCATAGGAGGTATTAGAATGGATTGAACCCAGTACAAGAAGCAAGTTTTATCAAGAAGTCCTGCTTAAGTTTCTGTTTCAGTCTAGCACTTTGAGCCTTCACATGGTCATTGTCTTGTAAGGCTTACCCTATGTAATGGCATCTGTGGGGATTGCTAGGTCCAGCTGCAACTTGGATCCTACCAATCCAATGAATGAGCACATCTTCTATGTTCTTGTGAGGCGATGGAGAGAAACAGAACAACCCACACATACTCCTGATGTGTGTTTGAAATAACAGTGTAGCTCACTGGTATGTGATAGTTGTAAGGTACAGTGACAACTCACTGTAGAAAAGCTTAACTTATGTATAATCAAGTAGTAGTGGAAAATTGGCTTGACTCTGGTTTACCTTTTGGCACATCTCTTTAAAAAACCTTACGAACTTTATAATTTTAACATGGTTTAACATGATAGTTATAACTGTAAGTTATCTATGCTCAGCTTTTCTTCAGTTCCAAGTGTGAAGTTGACAAAATTTTCAATGAAGAGACAAAATATTGTTTCTAAATTTTAAACCTTTTAATTGAAGGAACATGATTTAGAAAGCAGAAATTAATAGTTTGGAAGAAAACACACATGTAGCAGTTTTCCATATCTAATGTATTCTTGGAAAAGAAGATGTCTATTTCTATAATGGAATATTGCTCAACACGCAATTTTCCTTTGGATCATTCTGTATTGATCTAACTGTTGAATTTTTGAGCTTTTCCAGGATAGAGTGGTTCTGAGTAAGCTTCATATATCACATTCCCATTCTAATTATGGGGAAGGAGCTGTCTAATGGATTCAGCTGCATCCAGTATAAGAGAGGCAGATTACATTCAGTAATTCTGGCATTATAAAAATAAGGTACAAAATGGTATTGTAGAGTGCTTCAAACTGCATGAAAGATAGTCTGAAAGCTGTCCAGAAATTTGTTCCAGGAAGTCACTAAGTTTGTAAAAATAGCTTTAACATTTCTGGGGTATACTTTGAAGCTGCAAACATCGGTCAGCCTAAGGCTAATAATGGAAAACACAGATCTTGTTTGATTTTTCAGTCTAGGTAGTAATGATAAAGTTTGGAGGAAAGATGGGTATCCTCATTTGTTAAGACCCATGGGTATTGTCTGTGGTTCTTGTCAGTGGCCTCTAATTTATTTCAGTTCAGACAATGTCCTTCATAAACTTTTAACTTTTGGGTATTTGCTGGTTTACAAATCCACTTTTACACTGTCCCACAAGCCTGGAACTTTCCCTTGCCCACAATTTCCATGTGTCCTTCCTAGTTCCTTTTAAATCCCTTCTTGTAGCCCCTTCTTCAAAGAGCTGTGTGGATATTAATAACATTGCATTATCTTTTAACCTCCCTGTGCTCTCAGGAAAACATTTCTCTTTGTTTCTTTTTTCCCCTCCATCTATCCAGATTTCTTTCTACTTTCATTATCTTTGAAGAAGGAAACATTGTGCTTATTATGTTCATGAGTCACCTTAACTAGTAAAATGTCATGCTTTTCATACATGTCAAATTCTGAAAAACTGGGGCTATCTGCAGTACCAGCAAGCATGCCCCATGTCTTCAGCTTGTGATGTTTAATAAGTCTATGCCATGGCAAAGCTGTGAGAGAAGTTTGATGACCATGAGAATATGTGTGAACACACACACGTAAATCTGTTAAATTTAAAACCGCAGTCTCTCTCTGAAGTTACACTCTCTCTCCTCTGAACCAGGTTTTTATTATGCTTTTTCACATTAAGAATTGCCAGGTGTTTGGCTTTTAGAAAGATAAATGGAGTAGATATCAGACAAAACTATTTTGCACAAAAGGAAGACACATAGGCTGTTCATGGCTGCTGTTCAGTGGTGCAAAGTGTAGGTGCCCAACTGTCCCACCAAATGTCCCACACATTCACAGCACTGTATGGTTGGTTGGCAAACCTCTGGTCTGATACTGAGCTCTTACTGGAGTTAGGAAAGGACACCCACAGAGGTGCAAATCTTTACCAGTATGGATCCTGACTGCAGAGTGCGAGATAAGACAGAATGGCATCAGATGTGATGGCAGAAAAAAAATGGTGCTTTTAGAGGGAAAGAAAAAACACTACCCACAAGACTGAGAATATCACAGGGCAGTGTAAACCTGGTTTTGATAAGACTTTCCCTTTGCTGGAACATCAAAGTCAATGGGTCTTCAAATTATGCCGTTCAGACAATCAAATACAGGAACCAGAAAATGGCTTTGTTACAGGTAATTTCAGTTTTAAATAACTGTAACATTTTATTAACTTACATCAGAAAATAAGCAGGCTGTTGGATGCACGGAAATACATGTGCACCATAACTAAACCAACTTATTTGAACTTCTATATCTCATTCTGAAGAAGCAGCAAACATGTATTTGTATTCTTCTGCTTTGATATGTTAATCCATTATTCAGCAGCATTTGTGTGCACAGCTGCACAGTAGCTTAGCGGGGATTCAGTATAAATTTAGAAATGTTTCCCACAGACAAAATTTAACATAATACAAGTAGGTAAACTGTACTTGTGTATAGATACATAGCTATAGGTATAGAGTTAGCCTACAGCTATAGATATGTAGCTATATAGGTTTAGATACACAGCTCTATTTATATAGCAGTTATGCTTGTATATGCATGGGATGAGAGGGAGAGAGAGAGAGAGAATATGGGCACAAACTGGAATGCAGAAGGTCCCTCTGACCATCATGAAACATTTTTTCACTGTGAGGGTGACCAAGCACTGGCACAGGTTGCCGGTGGAGGTTGTGGAGTCTCCATCCATGGAGATACGAAAAACCCATCCAGACGTGGTCCTAGACAGCCTATTCTAGGTGGCCCTGCTTGAGCTGGGAGGTCGGTCCAGATGATCTCTGGAGGTTCCTTCCCACCTCAACTGGTGTGGTAGGTTCTTTTCAGCATCCACCATAGTAATAAGATCACTATTGCCAACGTGTAAAACTTTCACAAGTCTTACTCTGATGATCCTTTCAGCATCGTGTGAGAATGAAAAATTGGACTAACTCTTTTTTGTAAAATGCATCAGCATCTTATGGGAGGTGAAGGCTGAAAGAGTTTTCAAGTGGACCTGTTTAAGAGATGGCATTTGGGTCACTGATTTCCTTGGCTTCTTTAAACATTCCAACTTTTGCATAGACCATGGAGCCTGAGGTTATAAATAATAGGCAGCAGAGAAAGAGAAGTGAATCTCCAGGTCCCAAGAGAATACTCTGAGCTTCTTCTAGAACTTTTCTGTTGCAAAATAATGCATAAACCTGTAAAATCTCCTGTTAAGTGTGATTTCAAAGCAACTCAAATAAACAAAAAAATGTATGTGTAAGGACCCTGGAATGAACATGTTACAGGAGTGTGAACTGGCAGACTTACGCTAGCCAGCTTTACATGGCTATATTCCTCTTCCTTGCGCCTTCCTATTTTTTAAAAAAATCCAGATGTGCTGTTCCCTTCCCAGTGTAATGCTGTTTCTTCCAAGTGGGAGAATAAAGCACTGTTGAACTATCAAGCCAAAAAATTGTACACTTAAATGAAAATAGTTACAATAAGGGTTGATTAAATTTATGCAATAGGATTATTTTTCCCCTGTACTGTGAGTCAGCTAGACTTGCAGCTAAACCTGTTTTCAGAATTGTAACAGAAATTTTTCATGTGCAGTATTTTAGCAAATGAAACATGGAACATAATTCAAAAGTTATACTGAAATTTATTTCCAAGAAATTAAACATCATATTGGGCAAATAAGTTGGGAAATAGTAAACCAGGTCAGTGTTACAGAGCTGCTTTGGCTTGGAATATAGACAGATCAAAGTGTACATTAAAAATAGGAAATTAGCTCAGAAGGCAAGAGTGAAGCTTAAAAACCCAAATAAAAATTATCAGCATACCTGATAGTTTTCTAATTCTGGTATGTAAATCCAGTGCCACATATAGAACTTTCCCTTTCAAATTCTTTTTGGTCTGAGTGGAAGATTATCCAAATACAGATAGTAGAACTCACCACGGAGTAGTGTTTTTGAAGAGAGACAATACTCTTACATACTTAAGAGTTTTTCTTAAGTTTCCAAAACTTCAGTGACAGCAACTCCTGAATAATGCTAATGTTGAGTTCTTATTTTGATAACAAAAACAGACAGCATGGACAGCTTTGTAATTGCTTTTATTTTAGTAAAGTGAAATTTGTGACCTGTATTAACTGAAAATGAAAGACAATTTTCACATTAAATAATATGTATCTTTGAAAAAATTACATGTACCTCTGAAGTTAACTAGAAATCTCCCTGCCTTTTAGTACTCATCATCTTGCTTCTTCCATGTGAAGCAAGCAATTGTGACTCAAATTATAGTTGAAAGCCCATTTTTAAGCATTCTATTAGGTAATATTTTTGTACCTCTACACTTTTCTCCCCCACCCCAGACGTTATGAAGAAGATATTTCAAGAAAAGGGGATCTTGGCGGGAGAAGAAAGAGCTTTTAAACCACATCTGACCTTCATGAAGTTGTCAAAATCAACAGAGCTACGTAAGCAGGTGAGCTCACATTTCACATAGATCAGCAGCAATCT
This sequence comes from Xenops minutus, assembly GCA_035221455.1. Classification (NCBI taxonomy): domain Eukaryota; kingdom Metazoa; phylum Chordata; class Aves; order Passeriformes; family Furnariidae; genus Xenops; species Xenops minutus. Next base: position 60,872,907 of record JAWWEE010000105.1, on the reverse strand, counting down.
AGAAAGTTTAATTTGGAGATGCACAAATGTGCTGCTTATGCTGTAGTGTCATACTTTCTACTTTGTAACCAGATGAAGAGGTAAGACTTTAAAGTACTTATTAAGAAAAAATAATCAGTGCATCTACTATATAAACATTACTGCTGTACTGTACGTTAGCAGTCGTGATATTCTCAGTACAGTAATATCATGGTCTATTTTCTGTTGTGAAATTAGGCAGGACCAAAGGTTGAAAGTACTTTTTCAAAATTACAGAACTCGTGTTAGGTTGTAAAGTTTGCAAACTTTTGTTACTGTATAGGAGAAAACAAACAAGTAAACAGTACAATTTCTGTTTGGATTATGCATAATAGGCAGACTCAGTTCTCTCTACTGAATATGCTTTGGTGAATTTCAGAGTAGTGAGGAAACACATCTATATTCTCTCTTGCTAGCAGTTATTTCTAGCCTATTTACTAGCTTTTTTTTTTGGATAAAATACAAAAATACGTGAAAGTAGCTTATAACTGGTAAAAATATATAGAAGCAATACTAGTGCACCTTTTTTTATTTCATACTAATTTAACTGTAATACTGTACTGTATTATTTAACATAAGATATATCACCATAAATTTTTTTCTTGACATTGTATAGAATGTTTTATGTGAGCCTTCGTCTAGGAAAATAATTTTCAGGAAAAGTATTTTAAATAGAAACTAAATTACATAATATTGATATATTGATTGTTTTCCTTAATAGTGAGCATTAAAGAAAAATACTTTAATTAGAAATATCTCTAAAAATGCTGAAGGTGCACATTTTAATTAAGTAGTATTCTGAAATCAGTAGGCTAAAGGCAGTAAGATGTAACATCAAGAAACTTCACGGGCATGCATACTTGCTCTAAAATAGAAATAAGGACTTATCCAGAGGATGCAAGTGGGATATTAAATTTAAAAATTATATATAAATATAAACTTGTAAGCTCACATAAGCTTTTGCTTGTATTAAGAGTTGTTTTTTTAAAACACTCATTAGGCTCTTCTAGAATATAAGCTGTTCAGTAATTTAACTGTTTGGTTAAAATATCTGAGACAATCAGGGTGGGTTTTTTACCATTCTGTTTTTTGGTTGTGTTTTATCTGGTTGTTTCTTTCATTTATATTTATCCGCCTTCCATGCAATATTAGCCAGGATGCATACTTTATGTGTTACGATATTCACTCCTGCTGACAGAACCAGGTCAATGTCATTCCAAATCATCTTCCTCAGCCCTCCATAATGCATATGGTATTCTAAAGATATACTGTATAGAAAGATACTAATCAGTACATTTTTCTCTGTCAATTCAGTGTTGGGAATAAGCATCAGTCTTTACTATAATCTTTGTTTCGCTGTGTGCATGCATTTAATGAGATAGTTTCATGCCTCTATTGAAAAGGGTAAATAAAAATATGAAACATAAAAGGAATAATTATTTCACAGTACATTTTAATACAATGTCTAATTGCATTTTGAGATCATACAAGAATATGAAAAGCAAGAAAGGGGGAGCGGATGAAAATTACATGTGAAAGCATATAAAAGAGCAAATAGTCCTAGAATCGTTGAGTACAGTTCTCAGCTTTAGCTTTATAACTATATTAAAATATAAGTTTCCTTATTGGAAGCAATATTCTGTTAAGTCACCCTCCTCATAATGACATCTAAATTCTGCCCAATTTATATTTTGGGGAAAAAAAAAAATCTGTTTTTTAAACCTTAATATAGCTGCAGGCATTTTAAAATACATTTATTCTGAAAAGATTTTAACTTTCCGAAAGTTAAAATTGTATTTACAAAGCAAGGAGTTTAAGAATTCAGAACTAGGAAAGATCTCAAGAAATCAGCTTTTCACAGCATTAAGCTAAAAATGGTAAATGCAAAAAAAAAAAATTGGAAACAGATATTAATAAAGGATAAAAGTGTGAAATAAAGTGGATTAGAAAAGAGCTATGTGGTTTACTGTACCCGCCTCGACTTCTCAGATTAAAGGACTTGTTTACCTACTCAGAAGTAGCAGCAACCCATTCTTCATGCTAAGTTGGACATTTCTGAGATCAGGTGTGCCACTGAAAACTTCCCATAATCAGGAGGTATAGTGTCCTTGGTGGAAGGAAATAAAAAGATATAATTTACTTGCACATGTTTAGCTATTTCCAGAATTATTTGAATTATAAGAATCTTGGGCTAGTATCATTATCTTCTATGCAAAGAACCTAATGAAACACAATGAAAGAAGGAGCTGGTGTTTTGTGCTTTAAGACAGCGTTTCTGTTCCTGCTTCCCTCACTTGACTGCTAAGTTGCCATGGGTCAGTCACAACCCCTTTGTTTTTCATTTGTCCAGACTTCTGTTGTGAGACACGCTTCAAAAATGCTGTATGATGTTTGGAGATCCTTTGATCCCTAGTGCTGCCAAAACTGCAAAATACTGTGAAATTAATTTCATAAGTAGAAGATGACTGACAGCTAAATTGCTCTGATGGTATCTACTTAATTAGTATGAAGTATATACTTAGCCTAGACAGTGGCTGACAGCAAAAAAAGCCAAAAATATAACTTACGAATCTTTAGAATATTATACTTTTGTACGGTATTTTTTTAGAATGCTGTATGTACAGTTAGTAAAAGAGAATATAGTAGTGAGAAAAATGCTTGTACTTACAACACTTGTGAGCATTGTACAAGGCTTGATTCACTGCTACTGTCCAATTTCAATGGTAACATCATCAAGATGCTAGATATTATTTTGCAGACAGTATTATTATGATTGCACTGGAAATAGCATTAAATGCATGATTTGGTAATTTATTGAATTACAGAATTTTTAACGTAAATTCTGTTAAACTTTTGTCACTCTCCAGTTTCATACAGAGATAACATAAAGCATTTATTTTGTAATAATAATAAGAGTTTCCTTCATTATCAAGAAGGAAAATACAACCCTAGTGTCTCCAATTTCAAAAATTTTTGATGTGCACTCACATTTATCTTTCGCTATTTTAAGCTATACATACCAGACAACCTGTTTAATACTGATAGTTATGAAGGGAATTAATTTTTTCTCATGTAAACTTTCTCTCTGTTTATGTGGCATTAATATTTTTGGCTTCTTGAAATCACATACAGCTGAATTGCATGTCTGCTGATATCTTTGTCAGCCATAATGTAAACAGAGCAAGTTTTGGCAGACAATAAGCTATCTAGTGTCTCTTCTGTCTTATTTACATGAGGAATCTTGGAAACTTACCTCATTGCAGGAAAGGTTATTATTTTGATAGTACTTAGATACAGCTCTTTCATAATTAATTTGTTATTTTTTTTCTTGCATATGCATACATTAAATAGTGTGTTCAATAAAGATCCTCTGCATGTCAAGAGAAGTGAAAGGGAATCCTACCTTTCTGGTATTATACCTCTAATGTTAAGTTTTATGTAATACTTGAAAATAGAATAGAAAATGTGAATTTCTCTCTTATACTCCTAGATTTATAATTTTGTTTTTATTTATACCCATGTGGCATAGACAGATAGTTGTATTATACAGAACCTTAGAGAAGAGAGTGATTTTCAGTAAAACCAAAGCACTTCTGTTTATCGGTCCCTGCTGAATTTGACCTCCAGCTTTCTTTTTATAATAATTCTTGGGATCTTTGGCATTTTGGACAGAAATGCTGGTATAAGGAAAGCCACAGAGCTCATAAAATCTCTCCGTATTTCCATTTATCAGCCTCTTTGTCAGTGGTTTGTACTGTTACAATGGTTATTTGGTGATATGAGAGTCTGAGGCAGATACTCATTTGGAATCTTTGATGCTGATCCTAAAATGCCTGAAACGATCGCTTTGAAACAATACAAAACAGTAGGTGCTTTGTTTTCACAGTCTTCTAAGACCAGTAGAAATGTGTTGTGATTTTTCTATTTTTTTTTTTTAATCTGAAATTCTAACAACAGGGACAGAAAATGCACAAACTGGGTGACCCAAGAGCTGGAAGAGGTTCTTAAATTCTCTTCTTTCCCTCTTCCTGCACTCATATGGTACACCATATTGCAGAGATATGTAACTACAGTATTTGCATTAAACAAGAAGAAGGAAGTACATAACTAGAGACAGTTGGTTACAGGCTAAATGTATTGTGAAGTATTATGTCACAGTGAACATTCTTTAAATTACCAAACTGTTCTACTGAACACAGTAGATAAGATGCCATCTATGCATTTACATGTAGCCCTGTTACAGGACTGAGGCTGCAGAAGGCAGCACCTCTTTATTCATGAACTCTTCCAAGTCCACATGGGGATCATCAAGGTCTAGGCAAAGAAACTTTTCTACAAGAGACTTGCATTTTTCCATCCTATCTCCTGAAGGATGATCAAGACGTTTGATAGGTTTTCCACTGCAAATCAGTCCTGATACTTCCACTCCTCTTTCTATAATTTTGGCTGGTACTCCTGCTAATGCAGCAATGTTGGCAGCATGACTAACTGTGGAGATGCCCTGTTTGATCTGATAGAAAAATATCAACTCATCTCCATCCTGGTGGGTCTCCATGGTCAGGTACTCCAGAAGAGGTGTGTTAGGCAGGAGGTCTAGCTGCATTAAACTGTGAAAATTAGTGGAGACAAAGACCTGTGGACACTGTGTTCCTTGTCTGAGCCAGTACCTCAGGACAGCAGCCAGAAGAGACAAGCCATCCAGTGTGTTGGTCCCTTTACCAAACTCATCAATAAGTACCAGGGACCTCTCTGTTGCATTGTTTATGGCCTTGGCTACCTGGTTAAGATCAATCATGAACGTGGAGAGCCCTACAGAAACTGATTCCCTGCTGTGGATTCTTGTATAAATCCCATCAATTAGTCCAATCTCTGCCTCTGCTGCAGGGACATAACTGCCAATTAGAGCCATGAATACTATAAGACCTACTTGCTTCAAGTAAACACTCTTTCCAGATGAGTTGGGCCCTGTGATGATCTTTATTCGTCTGGTAGCCTCACCACTGTTCGCAGGATTGGCCACAAAAGTCTTTGCACACAGTTCCATGAGTGGATGTCTTCCATCCTTGATGTGGAAGCCGTGGCGATGAGTAAAGCGAGGTCGGCAGTAGGCGTTCTCCCGGGCCATCGCTGCCAAAGCTAGGAGCACATCCAGATGTGCAGCGTATTCAATCACACTGTTAAGTACTTCAGACTTCTCCAAGATCTTTGCCTGCAGCTGGTGCATAATAAGTGCTTCCTGGTCTCTGATCTCACAGTGCAAGTCACCCAGCAGGCTGTCTAGCTCCTTAGTCCGAGCACTTCTGTAGTGCACTTTATCGTCTGACAAGAACATGAAGTCCAAGCCTTCAATTTCAAAGTCACTCTTATCCACCATATCTGGTAGCCGTGGAATGGAGAGAAGGAACCCAATCAAAGGAATGTAGATTACGCAACAGGAGGGAATACGATTGTTCAAAGTCTCCAGTTCTTTTCGTGCCACTTCTGTAAGGAAGTCTGTCAGTCCCATCAGCTTTCGTTTCTTCTCATCGATAGTGGCATCTACATTGGGTCTAACAGTGAAGCGGTTCTCTGAGATGCTGCCTTCAAAGTCTACCACTTTGCTGATTAGATTAGCAATGTAGTGCAGATCATCAGTGAAGACACGTGAAATAATCTGAAAAAGTTCAATAGTCTTGGGCAGAGAACGACACGTGTCTCTAAGGCACACTGCACTGTATGCTGTCTTATAGAGTGCTTGCCAGTCAGTAACTTTTGTGTTGGAAAGAGTCATTCTTTTTAGAATAAGAGGCACATTTTTAATATTCTTGAGGCAGTTTTGAAGAGTGACGACTGTTTCATGGTTCTGAGCAATCAGGAAGAAGTTGATAACATCCAGCCGTTTGTTCAGCTCTGTCAAGTTCCGGGTAGGTCGTGTGAGCCACAGCCTCAGAAGTTTTTCTCCCCATTTGCATCTGCAACGGTTTAAAATACCATATAAGCTGAAACCTTCTTTTAGTCCACTGGACAGCTTATACACAGAAGGATGGGTATCACTTTTAAATATCTGCAGGACACAGTAAGTGTCTTGGTCCACATTCACAGTATCTGTCAGCACAAATTTTTTAAAGGCCAAAATAGGAACTGCTATACTGCTGTCTTCAAGCTCAACTCCAACCCTTCTCCTGTCTAGAAACTTAAGGAGGCCCCCTAAGGCTCGTATCATGAGTGGGCTCTCAAAAGGAATGACTGAGGACAAGTAGAGAATTTTCTCTGTTGCAGTCATATGAGATGGGATAAATGGAAATTCCCTAGACAGGATCCGTTGTTTGCTGACTTCTAGACCAAAATCTATGTTAGGGAAAAGGACAATTTCTGGTTTTCCAGTGTCTTTATCACCAGCAGTAGCTGTTAGGTTGGTCAGGAATTTGGCAATATTCGGGTCCTGTTTTGCACTGGTCACTATGCATTGAGGATTAAGTTCCCCAATCACTTTTTGCAGTAGGTTGAGGTCTTCATTATCAGGTAGCTCAGGCATAAAGTAGACTGTGCAATCTTCTGTATCATAATAAGTAATTGCCAGCTGGCCTGCATACCACAAAACAGACATGTGTGTCTCAGAGTCCTCTTGGTCCTCTTCTTCGGGCCCAGGTGGTGATAGCAAGGCATGGCTTGTGGATGATGTGGCACTCATTCTGTTGGCAAGAGAGGTTTTTCTTCACAACTCATCCAAAAGGTCCCAAGAAGTAACTGTAATTGACAACAGGAGGTTAACACTCACTCTGCCAACCCTGGAGAAACTAGGATGCTACCAGACTGTCGGTTTCTCTGATTAGGTTTTGTTTTTTTTGAGAAGAGGAAGAGTGGCTTCTGTAATAAGCTGCTAGAAGTTTTCCCCTATCCTATAGAGCAGAGCCAATGATGGCTAGCTTTGAGGAAAACTTCCTGCTTTTGAATCATTAGTTAACACCCCTACGTGAGAAGATATTTAAGAAAAGGAGTTGTTGTGCAGTTGGAAATTTACAGCCATGGATTAACAATGCAGACATCAAGGTCAGTGCAGGAGGAGAAGCAGGGGGTGGGACCCCGTGGATCAGGGAAAGGACTCAAAGCTATGATTCCCTGACTACTGTGGGGATGACCATGGTGATTACGAGCTGTCCCCTTGAAGCCCATGGGATCCATGAGCGTGCAAAGACCCCCCTGCCAGAGTTGGGGAATGCGTGAAGGAGGCTCTTACTTCGTGGGAGGCCCTAAGATGGAGTGGAGTCCTGCAAAAGATTTGCAGCCGAGACCCACGGAGGGAGAAGCCCACACTAAGCAGTAGGCCCCAAGGTAGACCAGAGACCTGCAAGATATTTACAGCAGGGGCCCATGGAGAGAGAAACCCGTGCTGAAGCAAGTACAGCCAGCTTATCCATAAGAGACAGCACCCCATGGAATGACCCACGAGAGAGCAGAGCGTCTCTCTCATGGGGGGGACCCCCACGGAATGCAGGGGAAGGACTCACTTATGATCCCCCTGTAACTGTGGTGATGACTGTGGTGAGGCAAGATGTCCCCTTTGCAGCCCATAGGAAGAGCCCTGAGACAGCAGATTTGGAAGAACTGCTGCTTAAGTCTTGGACTTACATCTGCGAATGGCTGAAAACAACAACAGACTACAAACCTTCCATTCCTTGTCCCCTGCGCCGTTGGGGGGAGGAAGGAGAGCATGGAGAGACTGAGGGGTGGTGAAAAGGTGTTTCTAAAACTGTTTTTTTACTTCTTATTTCTAGTTCTGAGTTTGCTAGTAATAAATTTAAGCATTATTCTGAGATCTGCTCTGCCCGTGGTTATTAATCAAAGTTTTTCTTTCCTGGCTGTTATCTCCAGTCGTAAATTCCTAACTGGTTTTTTACCTTTCCCTCTGGAAGGCGAAAGGGAGGGGGAAAGACCTGGGAGCAGTTTTGCTGGACACCAGGCGTTCAGCCAGGCTCAAAACAGCACACAGGCATTAATGATAAATGTTCAAGTGAAAAGATGCAGCCAGCATCTGAAAAGATACAGCTGCCATCTGCTTCCAAGCAAGCTGTAAGAGAGCAATGTACCAGCAATATTAGATTAGTTTTACAGTTTTTCTTTTGTATCCTTTATTTTTTTAAAGGATGTATGTATGCCCCAGTGCTCATCAGTACAGTAATGTATATGGACCCGTATATCCATGTACTAAATTATGCTCCCTCAGAGGTAGGAGACACTGTACGTTTACCTGAGAGGACGTTGTAGCCAGGTGGGGGTTTGGTCTCTTCTCCCAGGTAACCAGCAACAGGACAAGAGGGCAGAGTCTTAAGCTGTGCTAGGGGAGGTTTAAGTTAGATATTAGGAAGAATTTTTTTACGGAGAGAGTAATCAGGAATTGGAATAGGCTGCCCAGGGAGGTGGCTGATTCATTGTCCCTGGATGTTTTTAAGGCGAAGACTGGATGTGGCACTTAGTGCCATGGTCTAGTAAGCACTTTGGTTGGATCCAAGGTTGGACTTGATGACCTTGGAGGTCTTTTCCAGCCTGGTTAATTCTATGATTCTGTGTTTCTATGACACACACCTGTGCTGGCCACAGCTCCTCAAAGCAGTGCAGCCCCATAAACCTGGCCATCGTTTCAGGGCCGCAGCCCGGTATTAATGCAGCACCATCACACAGTGCCAGTTCCTGTGCAAGTACGCACGGGCCACACCAATCCCCTGCCACCACCCCGCTTCCAAGCCTCTCTCGCCTCTTCCCCCTCTACTCACTCTCCTCCCCGGTGCAGGCGGGCACCTCCCCTGGGCCGCTGCGTCTCCCTGCAGCCCGGCCGTGTTCTCCTGCCCGCCTTTCCCCGGGCTGCCCGCCTTTCCCCGGGGGCTCGGCCCTGCCCACACCCCGGGGCTCGGCCCTGCCCACACCCCGGGGCTCGGCCCTGCCCACACCCAGGCTCCCCGCCCGCCGGGCCCCCTCCTCAGGACGGCCGGACCCGCCGCCGTTCCCGGCCGGCGGCGAGTCCTGTGGCCCGCGGGCCCGGCCCTGCCGCGGCATGGGACACACGGGCTGTGGGGCACACGGGCCGTGCCGCCCGGGCTGTGGGGCACACGGGCCGTGCCGTCCGGGCTGTGGGGCACACGGGCTGTGGGGCACACGGGCCGTGCCGTCCGAGCTGTGGGGCACACGGGCTGTGGGGCACACGGGCCGTGCCGCCCGGGCTGTGGGGCACACGGGCTGTGGGGCACACGGGCCGTGCCGTCGGGGCCCGGAACCCCAGGCTGCTCGCGGCTCTGTGACAGCTGTGTCCCCGGTTGAGCCTTCCGGCCCCCGGCCCGGCCGGGCACTGCGGGCTGGGCTCAGCACCCCGCGCCTTCCCCGGCCGAAGGCTGGCAGAGTTAGAGGCGTGGCAGGGCTGCCGAAGGGCTGTGTCCCTGGAGCCCGGCCGGAGCTCCTCATGCTGTGCCTCTGCAGCCCCAGGTTACACGGCCATGGCCCTGTGCAGGCATCATCCATTCACGACAGTCCTTCGTCAAGAGGCGGGTGTCTTCCTGCTCCCCTTCCAGCGCCAAAGGCTTCAAAACGGCCTCTCAAGTACTCTTGTTCCTCACCATGCCCCTTTATAGCTTATCGCTGTAATCAGCATCTGCACTGTTCCCATGTGGTAACAACATTTCTTTCATCTCTGCTGCACCAGACCCATTGAGTTCAGAAATGAGCCATGACCTTCCCATGCACCTGCATTGTTTCATCCTTTCACATCACACAAGCAGCACTCCAGCAATTGCTCCAGTTACTAAAAATATCAGTCCTCCCATGGCTGCTTTTCCAAATTCCTTTCAGTAGCACATCACAAGCACAACTCAGTTCCTGAGCGTTCAGCATTTGATTCACACCTTACCAATCTGTCTTTGACAATCAACATCCCAACCTCTTGTAAATGTTATTTTTTTACTGGAGCATGAAGTCGTGATTTTTATCCTTTCCTCATTTCATTCCAGAAGTATACTAGGCTTCACATTTTGACAAGTGTTCTCGTGGCTGAAAAGGTCTTTTTTTATTACTAATTGATATCTGGAAAGAACTGTCAGCCAAAAAGCAAGTAATGATGATTTAATTTCAAAATAACCTTAGTACATAAGGACTAATCTAGCCATAGAAATCAAATTTTAAATAGTGACAGTGAACATGGGATAAATGTAGTCTTCCACGGAGATTGTGTTCCTGAAATGAAAAACATCCACCACTAGATGTCATCATTTCGGAGATTAAGGAAATTGAAAGACATTTCTGACCTTCACTAAACTAAAATTATGGGGACCAAAAGTCTCCAAATTAGGCTTTAGAGAACCAGATGTGCAGGTATTTATGTAAGCAAAGTGCTCCTGAAGCCAGTAATTTTGTACCTAAGTAAAAACTCAGTAGAAATACGAACACTGAGCCTATCGTGCACATGTGTAACTTCAAATGAAGCACCACAAGAAACGAATGAATGTGATGCTCAGATGAATGACTACAGTGTAATGGTATAGTGAGGAAGGAGGCAGCATCTGCTTATTGCAGGGTGAGTGATGAGGAGGGACCTTTTCAGTGTGGAAAGGGATAATAAGGAAAGGAGGAGGCCTTAAGCAACTCATACAGAGACACAAACCTGACCAACATATGATAAGGGAAGCAGTAACAAGAGCCAAAACTGGTCAGCTACACAGACTAGTAAAGACATGTAGAGTGTGGGGATGTTCATTTCAGTAGGATTGTCTGATTGAGGAACTTGTCAAATGAGACGGTAAAGGGAAAGGAGGAGGCCAGAAGCAAAATATGCAAAGACACAAACCTGTCAAACACAACACATAAAAACAAGAGATAAACCTTGTCAGTCACAGTAACTGAGGGTCTGTCAAAGAACTTCAAGCAAACCTGAACTTTGCAGTTGCTGGGGATGTAAAGCTGAGAGTCCAGGGTGTTGGGGGTAGGGGCCCTTGTTTGGACTGTGCAAATGGATGGTGGATGTGGGAGGTGTGGGGAAAGAACAAAAGAGGAGTGGACAGAATAGGCTGTGAAAGGTGCCAGTCCTGTTTAATATAAGGCTGGTGGGTGTGCCTGTTTGACAAGCAGAGCTGCTGGCTGCCAGGGGCAAATGTCTATCCTCCCCAAACTCTGTGTGTGTGAGGAGTGCAGGTGTTCTCTACCAAACCTCAAGCTGGACCAGCCAGCAAATGGGGGACCTGTGGGGTCACTCAGAGGCCTGCCATCTGGGCAGGGCTGCTGGGTAGACAGAGGGGCCATAATGGTGCTTGGGGGATGCACAAATGTGTGTGTGCATGTGAGCATGGAGAAAGTCGTGTGTGTGTCTACACTGCTGACCTTCTGTCTCTGCCAGGGCTACTTGCACTTGTGTCTCTTGCGAGCCCTGTATGTGATGCTGCTGAAGGCAGTGGCATCCCATGTAGCCCACCATCCATGTCCATGTCCTCTGAGCATGAGATGAAAGTAGCAGGTACATCCATCAAAGACTCTGTTGCTCTGGGACACTGAACTGGGCTCCAGCAGCTGGGCAGTAGGGAGCCCTGGGCTGGAGCTATTAGAGGAGCATCGTTGCTAACATCCCTTAGCATATAGTAATGATATTTAAATGGCAAACAGCATTATTGTGAGGTAGATTGATGGAGAAAATACCAAATTTCTACAGAGATCATATATTTTTATTGAAGATGCAATGGAATTAGGACTCCTAAACTCTTAAAATAACTACTGAAATTATGTTTTCTGAAAACAGACTAATGGAAAATTTATGTTATACTTCATATATGCAAAACTGCATGATTCCAATATTATAAATTGTAGTAAGTTTTTTAGATTTACTGAATTAAAACAGTCTAGTGCTAGTAAAATACGACATTTTCCTGTGTGGTGATTTTAAAGACTCAGAAAACTACTTTTGACAAACATTTGAGATACTTCCTTGTAGTAGCATGCCCAGTGATGACAGCAAGAATAATTTCCAGTTACATATTCCATGAACACTGTTGCAAACCATTGGAAGTTAAAGCAGTTGTAGCATTGTATATATCTATTTGTTTACCACAGGACTGAAGAGGAAGTTATAGAAAGGAGGACATTTGGCACATTATTATTTCTGAATTCTTTTTGCATCTTGAATTAGTTTTCCATCCTAAGTATAATTCTGGTTAAAATGAAAACTGTAGAAATCAAATATGAAAATTCAGTCTTCTAGTAGAATGCCTAATTGAAATTTATGTTGCTTTTTAAAGGTGAAAAAAATTGACTCCAGCCTGTATGAAGATTTCAAAGAGCATTATTTTGGAGATGAAATCTTGCACCGCTTTGATCTTTGCTCCATGTTGAAAAAAAAGCAACCAAATGGCTACTATTACTGTGAGTCCTCTATTTTTTTTGGTAAGTACATCTTCATTTTCTTATTATCAATTGTGACTCTGAGTTATATGCATGAAAACACGTTCTTTTTGGAGTGTATGTTAGGCAATTCTTGTAATGACCATGGAGTCTGACAGAAGTCTGTCCCTCAGCCCTGGCTCTAGAGGAACTCTGTGCAATGGTTCTTGCTGACAGCTAAAGTTTATGTTCAAATATCCATCCCCAGAATGCCATTCCATTTCTCATCCTCAAATGAGTGTTTAAGGTAAGTGAGATGTATCACTCTCCAGAGCTGCTCATCTCGCTATTGACTTTATAGATGGATTGCATGACTAAGTGAGATTAGACACAGTAATTATAGATGATTAAAGCTAAGTGAAATGTCTCTGGTTTCGCAGATGTGACCTTACTTGGACTGTATTCATATACAGAGAGAATTTCAGTGATACCACAGATTTGATAGTAACTCTTTAGAATACCATCAAGACTTTAAACACTGTACAGACACTTTGCTAGATTATTACAATGTTTGAAATCACAGTTGTGTCCTCCTCCTTTATCTGAACAGAGATACCACTGTTAGTGCTGCTTCCAGGACTATTTGTAGGGCTTTGGTGAAGACTTGGTTTCTCCTTTGTGGTAACTTGTTTCCTTGTGCTGCAGCATTGCTGGTGGAAGTGTTTGCTGGTCTTGAGGATTGTTTTGAGGACTTGTAATTAAATATTTGCACAACACTTTAAACATGTCAGGTACTTCACAAATGCTAATTGCTGTTAATGTTTTTTGCTGCATTTAGTGTCTCCTTTATTTAGCTTAGGTAGACTGTTACAAAACAAATCAAAAGAAGTACAGAGAAGAGTGTAGCATGTGACAAAACTATTGCAAAATCCAGATCAGTCAAAATCAAAGTGAGATATGTTTATACATATCTATATGTCTGTCTACCTATCTACCTATCTTATTTATTATCTTATGTTATGCAAGTCTCATAGTTATGTTTGCATTTTTATATATAACTATATATATAACGTCTTCTGTACATGTTTGTAGATTTCAATATTATCTATGTGCATCCAAATGCTTAAGAGAAAGAGAAAATTCAAGATCTTTAACATGGTATAAAATTTTTCATTTGGGTAAAATTGAGACTGTACTGTTCACAAATATGCTTCATAATATTTTGGAATATGTGTCTGATTAAGGAATTTTTTAATAACTCACTACAGAAAAAAATAAGCTGTTTAGTAGTGTAGTTGGTAGATACTGACAATGTTTTTTTCCAAACATTTGTTTAAATCTCTCTTCTTGAACTTGTCTTGTTACTGACATCTCGGAATGCTAAAATGGGACAGTCTTTTGGCAGTCTTTTGAATGTGAGTCCCATTAAATGGTTTATAACAGCAGTCAATCAACTAGTATTCAAAGCAAGAATCACATGCGTGTTTGGCTTTGATTCAATCCTGGTATTACAGTGCGTAAAGAATTTATGTGCCATTTTCACAGTCCGAACAGAACTCTCCTTTGAATGATTTTTACATGAGCACTATGTCTTGCTTTCTCTAGACATAGTATTTGGATGTTCTTCACTGATGTGAGATTAAGAAACTGCACTATTATTATCACCGTTTTCCTCAGTTCTATATGGACCTAGATACATCTTGATGAATACATGCATTTAATTTCTGGTTTTGTACATGTTAATATATATTTAGATTAAACAGACAAAGGAATACAGCTATATTGGAAAAGAGTTAAAGTGACTTATTTTTTAATTTCACAGAAGAAAATATGTATTTTAATGACTTTGGAAAAATTAATTTTAAAATGTTTTGAAATGCAATCTGAATAGGGTATTTCAGTAACTACAGGTAGCTAGAACATTAAAATAAATCTTGAAGTGGGAGGGAGTTAATGCAGTTCTATTAATACATCAGAAATAGTCAAATTTGAAAATTACTTAATACAGACAAAACATTGTATTCAAGTCTAGTTCTTTCTACATGTACATGTAGTCACAGTTACCTTCTTTCCTTGAAGTGCACAGGAAATACAGAAATAGAATTATTGTTACCTAGAGTTTGGTCAGACTTGAGTGTTACGCAACTAATAAGATGTAAAGATGTAAAAAAGGATCAGAATTAATGTTAGAAAGCTATATACAACAAAGACCTGTATAATACCATCATCTGGCAGCAAGGAGGGCCAACCACTGTCCACATCACCAGTAGGTCAAGGGAGGGGAGATCTCATCCCAGTCTACAACTTCCTCATGAGGGGGAAGCAGAGAGGCAGGTACTGCCTCTTCCCTCTGGTGGCCAGTGACAGGACCCAAGAAAAATGCATGAACTTGTATCAGGGGTGGGGTTATGTTTGGTATTAGAAAAAGGTTTTTCACCCAGAGGGTGGTTGTGCACTGGAACAGGCTCCTCAGGGAAGTGGTCACAGCACCAAGCCTGACAGAGTTCAAGAAGTGTTTGGACAACACTCTCAGGCACAGGATGTAATTCTTGGAGTGTACTGTGTAGAGCCAGAAGTTGGACTTGATGATCCTGATGGGTCCCTTCCAGCTCAGCATATTCTACAGTTCTATGATTCTCTGGCTAATAAGTGCCACAACATATATCATCTGTATATTTTAAAAGTATGTTTAAAAATATGGGAACCAAAATAGATTGATATGAATAAAGGCAGAAGTAAAACACTTGCTGAACTGCATTAATATGCACAGCAGGTAATCAGGCTTTACAGTATGTTAGAGAGTAGCATCCACTATCTTCAGCAGAGCCTATGTCTGCACCAGAAGTTTTCCCTGCATCTGTGTGCCAGCCCCACAGGGTTTGTATTCAGGTGTTAAAAACTGATGTGACAGTAAGGGTAATGTTGAAGCTTCATCCTCGAAGTAGAGTTCAGTTTACTGTTTCAAGCAAACAAAACACTAAGCCAACAAAGTGTCCTTCCTCAAACCATCCACCTCATGCAGCTGTTGTATCACCTCAAATCCCAAAGAAGACCAGTGAATGCTGGAATGAGTTGAGCTTCTCAGTAAGTACTGCTTCACTTGAATGATAGGTCAGTTCTTGATATCATAGTAAAGGTGTTCAGTAGACCCTCTAACCATCAAAGGGAGCATTATGTAAATCTTCTTATGTCAAATATGCCTTTAGCATTAATTATTTCACTTAAATATTTTCAGGATCCATTAATGAAGATTTTTGTAGACTTGTTTCAAAGACAATTGGTTGATAGCAATATAATGTAAAATGAGATTATATACACATTAAGTTATCGCATGCCAAGCTGTTTTCTGAGTGACTTGTTAGAAGTTACACATCAGACTTCCCCTGTGCTATCTCTGAGGTAGAAGAACTTCAGGAAGTCTGCTCCTTGGTGGAAACCACCCTGCAGGTTACTCTTACTTTCTGCACAGCCAAAATTCATATACCTGGAATGTGGGCCAAGCTAGAGATTGAAGTACTATTACAGCCTCCCTTAGTCCTTGCAATCTAGAAGTAGCAATATGAAAAATGAAATATCAGACTAGAAACATCTATTTTATCTGGATAAAAGCATAATGAGGTAAAAGGTAATGTTTGTTACTGCTCAAATAATACCTCAAACAAATGCCTTTTTAAGTTGCAGAACATTAATGGGTCAATTTGCTTTTCAGTGGAACTTTGTGCAAGTTTGTTGTACAGTCTGCTCTTGTCACGAAGCTCATTCTGCAGTCTCTCTGAGATGGGAGACACCTACAGAAAGTTGTTCTTCCCATCCTAAAATGTGTGTCTAACAAAGGCAGGATCTATAAAGTGTCTATGATAGGCAAGGTGTGAGTCTAAATGACACTGCTTGAACAATGAATATTTGTTAATTAGCTTGCTTGCTAATTATATATATGCATATATGAAGATAAACCTTTCAACTAAATAGCAAAAAGTTGCATTATATTTGCAATATCTAAGTTTCTGAGAGAGATCGATAACATTGTGAACAGAACATGTTACCAAAAAATTAGTTCTTGCCAGTTGCCAGTATTAGGCCATTTGAACCATATAAGTAATACTTTAGTTTAATAAACTTGATTAGGATTTAGTGGTGCAGTTTATGCTTCAACATTACATTTTACAATGCTAGCGAGGCAGCTGCTCCACATCCATGTCTCAAAGAACAAGATGCTTCTGATGGTACCTTGTATATGGACTCTGCAGAGAGAAGAGAAGTTTGTAAGCAATAGGTTTGGGACTACTCACAGGGAAAACAGAATTACAGAAGAAAGAAGAACAGGAGAAAAGACTCATCTGTATCTGAAACAGAAAATAGATATGATAATATCACTCTATGAAGTCCAAATAATACTGAGAAGAAATAGAAGACTGAAAATGAAAGAACTGGAAATCAATTGATTGCTCTTTATAAAAATGCACTTGCAGTGTCCAGCAAAAAATACAGTAGTATTTTGAGGAAGAAGAGGATTCAAATACAGTATGCAATATGAAGTTTTCCCAGTTTATCTGAAATATTTTTAAAGTGGCATTAGCAGAACTGAAGAAAAAAGACTGGCATTTGTCTCCTTTAGATGCTCTCCTGCTTCTCTGTTTACAGATGGTTTAACTTAAATGTGATTGATTCTATTTGTACAGCAATTGAACATTTTCTCACATTGGAAACAGCAATGGTAACCAAATAAATCCTGTTTTAATTGTCCAGATTCTACATCCTGCAAAATTACACATGTTGTGTTTCTTTTTACCTTCCTTCTTAATTCCACAACAGTGACTCACTTCTAAAATAATAAGTAATTCTTTGATTTTATCTGTTATATGCCCTTCTTTCCTCTTTTTCTGCAATTTCAAATACCCTTAGGTCTGTTTCTTCCACTTCTTAATTTTCTTTCCTTGATAGTGCATTTGTAGCTTAACTTCTACTTTCTCCACCCTAGTAGGCTGTGAGTAACTCTTTCTGAGTTTCTTTCATATCTGTGGCACTCCTCACAAATTTTAATTAATATGGCAGCCTGTTATTTCTGGATGAAAATGTCTTGGGCGGTTTCCCAGAGGCTATTTCTTAACATTTGAAATTAGTAATTGATTTACTGTTTGTGTTGAGTTTATCCAGAACTACTGCAATTTTTTGCATGCAGTATGCTTAGTAAGTCTTTGCCTACATAAAAAGCAGCAAGTATTGTGTGCCAATCAGAAAAGTCTTTTCCTAAAGCACTATTTCTCAGCAGAGTTATGTGGTAGAATATTGACTTATAAAAATGGTTCTTTTAAACATGGCAGAGAAAAACTCACATTTTAGTTATTAACCTAGAAGCCCTGCTCTTTATGGACAGAGACTAGAAGGTAGCAATTTGTGGTTTCTTACACTCACCAAATATTTTTTGATTCTCTAATGAGAACAGAATATCCCCTACTGATTCCTTTCACTACTCCTGGATTAACACTTGATGGATGGGCTCTAGCAATATATCTCATCTTGTATTGCTACTTTGGACAGTTGCTCCTGTATTTAGTAATTTCCTGCTATTGAAACAGTGACCACTTGTGTAGCATTTTTCATAATGAGATAGTATTTTGTATTAATTTTGTAATATCAGTTATAACTTAAAAGCTATATGGATTCATACTGTGTGTGGATAAGAAGAAGCTGACTGAGAGGGAAGTAACCAATATGGTTTGAAAGTGAAAATTTGCATTTCAGAATAATATTTCATTGTTCTGAGGCAAATTCTAATGTTTGAGCTTTAATGTTGGCAAATGTGTGACAAACTCTTCATTAGAAAGTGACAGGGAGCTTAAAGACAGGAACATGGTATTTAGAATTCAATCATTCCTCTCCTAATACTGAAAGTAATAAAAAACCTTCTCATCACTTTCCGTAATTATGAGATTTATTTATTGTATTTGATTGTGAAATTTACTTTATTGTACAGCGTAATTTTCCCTGTTGTCTTTCAAAAATACCATAAGGTACTTCTGGCCAAAAGGCTGTTTTCTTTTTGTTTTTGAACAGAACAGTATTGAAGTAGTGATATGTTTTCATGCCAGAGCTGTTATCAGTAGTGGAAAATAAGGGAAAATAAGATTTTTCCAAAATGGTTTTTAAAGCTCTGTGCAAACAATGCAAAAAACTGATGAAGTAAATGTAACAGGAAAGCACACAAGCCTATTTGACTTCAGTAAGATTGTGATTCATGACTGAAAATTTAGTTGAGTATATGAAAAAAACAGAATTGATTTTTCACAACAGAACATATTATGTTGTAAAATTTAATAACATCCAGGAGCTTTTTTGTGTCATACGTATTTATGATTTAAACACATTTTCCTCAGCAGAATTTGGTGTCCAAGCAACTAATTTATTTCTAAATTTAACATATTAAAATTACATTGAAAATATGTAAAAAATTAACTTCAATATGTTAACAAAACAGTAAACAGGCTGCCTAGAAGGTGAGGAGTAAACTGAATATATAATATTCTTTCATTGAATATATCAGTAAAAGACAATTAATATTTATTCTTAAAATTTTCCTAGCTGGCAAATTACTTTTGTTCATACATATTTGTTGTATAGTCTAAACATCAAATAGAAGGTATGTTTGATTTACTGTAACTGAATTAGACTCTTCTGCAGTTTCTGTGAGGAGTGTTTTCCAGTAGTTTGAAGGACCTGGAGTGAAAGGAAAACCAGTTTTCCACTGTTCAGATGTCATAATTTTTCAACTACTGATGGTTAGTGTAGAGCTGAAGAGCTTACCCAAGAGTCTAGTAGGCTTCCTACCTAATCCCTGTGACGTATTCTAAAATAAGACATGGTTGCAGACCAGTAGAGATCTGTGCTTCAGGGATAATGCAAACATTGACATAAAAATGTCGTTGTTGGGGAAAAGGGATTGTTTTGAGTAATACCACAACTTGCATTTTTCTTTCACAACAGTACTCAGCAATGAAGAGAAACAGGTGTTTCTAGGATAGAAACAGTATTTTTCTTATTCTAGACTGCATAAAATGTTTTTGAAGCCTTTAGTATTTGTAAAAGTAGGGGTTTTTCAGTGGAAATAAATTCAAGATAAAATGTGACAGATTTTAAAGATGCATTGTTAATGTGGCTTATAGTGTCATTTGTTGTTTCCTAGAAAGCCACAATGTGTGTTTCTTGTGGAAGCAGTAGAATGTAAGAGCAAGATTACATCAACCACAGGCTAAAACATGGCATTATTGTCTTAACAGTAGTCTGCCAAGTTACTTGCTTTTAATCTGTTCTTAAA
Organism: Xenops minutus; assembly: GCA_035221455.1. Classification (NCBI taxonomy): domain Eukaryota; kingdom Metazoa; phylum Chordata; class Aves; order Passeriformes; family Furnariidae; genus Xenops; species Xenops minutus. Next base: position 60,853,250 of record JAWWEE010000105.1, on the reverse strand, counting down.
CATGACAGAAAGGGTTGTCACACTATCTGCTGAATACATAGCATGCAATCTTCGATTTTTCAAATGAAGATCAGACATTTAAGATCTGAATTAATATTTAATGATAGGAGAGAGAACTGAACCTCTTCTCTGTTTATAGGACAGTTAGGCAGATCTGTTGGGTATGAAAGGTTGGAGGTGTCACTCATGCAGTGTAGAGAACTTCCTGGGAGAGTGACACAATTCATAAATGTGTCGCTATATTATATGCATGAAGAGTTTTAATTTTTTCTTAGTTAAGTATGTCTGAGTCTGCATGTGGATCCTTATTTGTTGGCCATCAGCTGAAGAGACAGTCCAGCACTATGCTTAATCCCCCTGTCCCACAGCTTGAGCACTTACCAGAGGATGTGTGTTAGAATAGAACCACCAAAGGCAGAAGTGTGCCAAACTTTGCCATTTACAGTCAGTAATAGATGGCTGAGCAATGCATAAGAAATAATGGGGGGTTTTACCCTGCCTTTCATGCTAGTGACAATTCCTCATCTGTTCCATTGCAAGATTAAATGTGTTAACCACCCATGACATAAGCGATCTGATATTACCTTAGTGGTTTAATGTACCTCACTTGTCTGTGCTGTGGAACTGTCAAGGAGCACTTGGGACCAGGTGGAGATGACAATGCTAAGTGCAGATGTTCTTCCTGCTACCCAAGTGTTAGCTGCCACCTCTAGATTGATGCTATAGCATTTAGCTATGTTCTAATTTCTGCACGAGCATCACTAGCTCAGGAGGTGTCCACAACCAAAGCATTTGTACTCATACCTACTAAACATACTTACAAACACCTGAAGTTAGGCTTCCAATTTTTTAAGTTCTTAACACATCCACCCTGAATTTTCTGAGACAGAGTGGATTCACACTGGTTACATTCTGAGCATATGTGGTGGTCAAAATATTGAGCTTGACAGTTTAAATTGACACTACAGATTTCTGTTACCTGGATTTGAATTATCGAGAGCACAGGAAGACTGAGCTCTTCTTGCCCTCTCTAGACTGCATGGTTTTACTTGAGGTAAATAGTTTGATTTATAAAGCCTCAAGACACTACAGTTGACCCTTTGCCACATACTTTTAAAAATGTCTGCTCTTACTTCATGCTTTGCAAAGAACAGGTTTGTCTTAAAGAATTCTGAGTAGCCATCCACAGCCTATGGATTTCAGCAGAAAATAATTGCTGATTGAAGACTATTTAAAAATCCTTTTACCTTTTAAATAATTTGTTTAGAGAAGCAGTGAAAATGGCACTATTTCATTTTAATATCTAGGCACTGTTTCCATAGCTTGTTTGGTTTTTTTTTTAAAGTTTAAGGTGTTTTGAATCAAAAACCCTAGATACTGAACTTTATTGCTTTAATCAAGAGAACAAACAAAAGCCTTTCTTACACATAAAACTGCTCCTAATTAAATACTTTTGGAAAGTGGGTCAGGCTGAACAGGAACAAAGCACTCTCTTATTCCAAAAGAAGAGTGTTCACATATGGAATTATTCAGAAACAGCTCTTAGTACTTCAAAATTCCCAGGCAGTGTTAATCTGTCTTATCTTTCAAATGCAGGCAAGCTCTATAGTTTTCCTTCCCCATTCCTATCATATTGCAAACACAAAACACATTGGATGTTAAAAATTTGCATCACTTAATTAGGTTGTTATACCATCTTTGGCAGAAGAGGAGACTTGGTAGTGTATCTTTAGTATTAAAATGTTATTTTCACATGAATGCAACTAAAAGCAATCATTATTTTACATGGAAAATATACCTACTTATAGATGTACTCTTTTAGAAGAATATGCTGAATTCTTTGTGATCTTTATTATTGGTAAATTCTGCTATCTGTACATTGTAATTTGCTTTCGTGATATATACATTATCTCAAATAATACACCCTCCACAATCCAGATTATCCTTTACATCATTTGCTTCTTCCAGTTGTCTTTTAGTTATCCAGTCAGAGCTTTCTTCATAATTCATTACCTGGATTGGTCTGAATGCACTTAGTGGTTATTTATATTCTTGGGGATAGCTTTTCTTAATTTCTAAGAGCACAAAACACAAGAAGGCGTACTGTTTCTGCAAATGGAGTTTTCAATGTTATAGTACAACTCTTTCTATACAGAACCCCATGCATTTCAGAGTAAGCCTAAATCTGTAATTTGAAAAACACATATGTAAATCCTAATGCCTTAGTTATTTAGAACTATTGCAAATATTTTCCTGATAAAGAATCATCTGTATCTTTCTGTCTTCTCTGTATCATGGGGCCTTTTATTTGCTTATATGACCATTTTTCACAATGATACTGTATTTATTCAGGTGCTTATGAGGAACAAGGGCTAAGAGGTTTTAAAAATTTAATTCTTTCTGATTTATTATCTGTGCTTTCAATTTTAAACCCTCCAATCAATTTCAGTCCTTTTCTTCACTTCTTTTTCAGTTTGGTACTTCAGTGGTACAGGGCCAGTGGTAGTGGGGGTTACCTAATGAGATTCTAAGGAAAAGAAAATTATTTCAGCAGAATATTGCTCTGGGTTGGGATAGATTTAAAGGTAAGAATTATATAGTAGAGTGCAATAGTTCAGTACAAAATATTTTTGAATATTTAAATACTTTTAAGCTTCTACTCAGCATCCCTCTTGTCTAGACTCTAGATGGGTTGCACTGCTCAAACACACAGAATTAGTCAGCGGTGTATATCTAATAAGATTGTCTTCTTAGCAGTATCTATTCTGACTATTGCTTTTTCATTTAAACACTTCTGTCTTTATTGGTTTATTTAATATGGAAGAATCTGTAATGGGTTATATTCTGTCATATATACATTTTTTCAATGTTAATTTACATTTGTGCAAATTCATATGTAATGATCTGTCAGTGCAGACTTATTAATAACTTTGTATTAGTGCAATTACTGTAAAAGATCTACAGATCTACTGTCTACAGACTCTCTTAGGGGCTGTTTTGCAAACAGATTTTGGTCCACAGTCATTTGCACTGTGAAATATAACACATGTTGCATGTGTTAATGTATGTTGTCTACCTGACTGAAAAGTACATTTCATAGATGCATTATGTTGGCAAGTCCTCCTGTTTTATATTAAAGGAGGGGGTTATTATATGTCTTTGTGTATAAATAAAATTTACAAATTAAAAAAGAGGGGGTTAGGTGAATATCTTTTGCAGGAATTTGGCAGAAGAATAAGACTCTTCCATTTCTAGTTGTGTGCAGAGTCCAGTATCTCAGAGCAGAGTCAAGAAAGCACAGACTAAATTGACTGCTGCATTGAACAAGCCAATGGGAAATGCCCAAAAAGGACTATGTCAATACCTTTCTGTCTTTCTTTGGGTTTTGAGTTTGGCATCTCACCCTACTGGGTTCCAAAGCCCAGTATCTACTGCTCATGATACATGGGTAGTTATATCAGGTTTCACTTTGTTTTCTGATTTTAAAGAGGAAACATTTATTATACACATAGTTGGTTACTCAAATTTGACATCGGGGCCTTTTTCTCCTCTCATTTTGAGGGAATTTAAGCCCCCAGAGGCTGGGAAAGCCATAGCTGTCAGTTTAGCATGGAAGCTGAATGATGCACCTTTATTTTTCAAGAAGCTTCACCAGGGCAGCCGAGAATTCAAATCTCATAGATCCAAAGAATAAGCCCCACCCTGCCCCAAGTCATACTCTGTAATCCTGGGATTATTTGCTGGAGTGTCTAGTCTTATGGAGGTCATAGGCACAGTGTTAAAATGCCCACTGGACTCTTAATCTTCTTTCTGATTTAGGAAGGGCAGTGTCCAGTTTCCGCTGGACAATAGTAGAATATGTGGATTTTACTCAGTTTTTGGATGAAGATGCATCACTCCTGTCTAAATGCTCTAAATGTTTGGTGCTTGTTTTTTTTTTTTTGGTATTCATTAGAGACAAATTACAAATATATAGGATTGATACATACATACATATCTATATATATCTCTATATATAATGTGTGTGTGTGTGTGTGTGTGTGTGTGTGTGTGTGTGTGTCTGCGTTTGCATGTTCAGGTATTTGCACATGCATGCATGTTTACAGTGAGGTAATGCAAAATGTTCTTTTTAAGCAGTTCTTTTTTGCTGGAAACCTTTTAATCAATTCAGCAACAGCAGTGGGTGGTGTTTGCATGGAGGAGGTTAAGAAAAAGTGCACGAGAAAAGCATTGAATACATATGGATTGGGACAGCCTTTGTCTATGGGACTTGTATGGTACCTTGACATGTATCAAAGCTGCTTCCTACCAGTTGCACAGTGGATTCCTCATGATAGGCTTTGGATTGAATACAACCCAGATGTTCATTTTCTTATATATTGTTACTACATGATTCAGTTCCTTTTCTTTGAAGCTGTTCAGAGTATCTCATACATGAAGATCCATATAAAGGATCTTTTTTAACTGTCGGCTGTTGTTATCTTTTGTTTGTGCGCTTATTTTTCAAGCTATGCTATATTTTACATTGTTACATAGAAGCTTCATTAGCACTTAAATAAAAAGTTCATCATAAGTTCATCACTTAAATAAAAAGTGTAATCATAATTAAAAGACGTAGATAAACCCTATTTTATCAATTAGTATAAAATAGCAGTTTAAAAATCAGAGCAAATACTGAGGGTGTTACCAGTGATTTCTTCTCTCTCCAGACATATTTATCATTGCCAAGGATCAAAACAAATGCCTCTTTCCCTTATCTAGGAGGGAAACACAGTTGCAGTTTGTACAGTACAGAAATTTTATGGAAATAACCAGAATTCAGAACAAACAAAAAACATTTTACTTCATCTAAAGCCTGTTTACACAAGTACATTTTGTAAACAATACTTTTCAATACACTGAGGTAGAGAGAAAGAATTTATTTCTCTTGGTAGGCATTGCATCCTCTCTTTGTTCACACAGCAAATGCAGAATCACATTCCCTTTTTTGTGACCTTTATAAATATCACTGTGTGCTTGGAATATAGAAATATGCAGGAATTCCCACTGAGTTACTTGCATTTAACTCTGTTCATATAAGCATCTCAAGCAAAGTTCCCAATTCCTGAGTTGCTTTTAAGAATGAAAATTTTTTTTCTCAAAATGATGTTTTTCTACAAGTAGGTAATAGATGTTCAGATGTAAAAATAAAATTCAAGAACACATTTCCCTCATAGCTATAAATCTTAAAACTGATATTTGAAAGACAATAAGCATATTTTTAGATGAAGATACAAGAAAGTCTTCTAGATGTAGTGCTAGCTGACTTTTTTTGAGAACCTTCCAGTAAATCACTCCAAGCTGTTAGCTCACTTTTGACTCCATAGATTTCTAGGACTTTCAGATTATTCACTTTCAGTGTTGCAGACTTTATATTATGTAGTTATCATTGCTATATCTTAGAGATGCGATAGAAAATTATAATGCATAATCATTGTTTCACTTGTTCTGACTTTACTTGTCCCTTGTATACATAACATTCAGATTAATGTTGTCAATGCTCTTATCTGACTCAAAAAATAGCTTACTGGTTTATTTGGAAATGCATGTCTTTTAATTTTAAATCTGTAAGTATATTCTGGTAATTTTGAGTTTCTTGGGGAAATACGATAATTAGGTTTGCATTATTTTAATTAACTTCAATATTTTATGTTATCTCTAATTAGAGGCTAGTGAAAAAATGGTTGAACTATTTGTTTAAATCAAATTTAGGAGGCTGTTGATCTGTACAGAGGAATGTCAGGGTTCTGGAAAAAAAATTCTGTTAACTTTGGTGCCGGACATGACTTTTGTATTACTTGGGGTTTTTTTGAGAAGAATGTATGAAAGGAATAACAAGAATCTGCGTATGACTGACAAAAATGAGTTTAGTTCACAGTCATCTGAGAAAGCAAAAGCTGGCTGGCATTCCCAATTCTACTTTCTTTTCCATTTAGAATGAGTTTTCTACTTCGGTCTCAAGAAAATCTTGGCGCAGAATATCATACAAAATGAGTCATTGTTACTGCCTGTCCTGATCTTTTAGCAGAGACTATCTGGCACTTAGCTTTATGGTGAGAATCTGGTAGATTCTCACACAGGCCACCACGGCGGTGTAATGCCTATTTGTTAAAATTATACCAGCAGTTACCCAGCTTTCAATCCACTGGTGTGTTTGTGATGTGTTGGTAGACCATATGCTAAGGGGTCACCTGGAATTGATAAATATACACTTACTGCAAAGATATATTGATAATTAATGCATTTTTGTGCCTGTTTGTGAGATGAACTTTTTAAATTTCATAGTGTAAATTTGAACAGCAATAAAAATAAAACAGCAATAAAAAAATCATAAAAGGAAAGAAACAGCTTTTTAAAATTACAGTCAGTAAATGATTGCTGGACAAAATGTTTACAGTGTTCAAGAACATGTCAGCTAGATCCTGAAATACTTCCCATTGTCCAATTTCTGTCTTTTTAGGAAGGAGTGAGAGCAAAGTTTTTTCCTGAAATAAGTTTATTTTAACCAGTATACTTAGATCAGAGCTTAACAGTTTAGTGCATTTGCTGTTTGCAATTGCAAAGACAGTTCTCTGTGTATCAGTTTTAGCTGGCATAGATTTGGGCTTCGCCTTATACATACTGCTTCAAGTCATATTGTGCATCTCAGATGAAGGCCACGGTGCTGCACGTAAATCAGATAAAACAATTCAAGCAAGAGGGTGGTCTGAAGGATCCATACTTAGTTTCTGTTTGAAACTGAAGGTGGAGACTGCTGAGTTTTTGAAAAATAGCTGTTGAAGCTACATGAAGTATAGAGCCAGAGATGGTTCCACAGTTCAGCCTGATCTCCATTACAGCATGGGCTGTTAGCCCACCTGGCCCTTTGCTGAGCTGAATGAGTTTAGGTAGGCTGAAAAGACCATGTTTCTGTGGGGTTTCGCAGATGTGTGGTGCAGGTGTGGGGCAAGGATGTTTTGCTTGCTACCAGTGGCCAAAGCCCCAGCAATGGGGGAGAATTGACTGTTTGACAGATTAAGATGCTTTCTCATCTCATTGGCATGGAGGAAACTAAATTTCCTCTGGGCACTGATCTTGGTCATCTGTCTGACTGCCTGCAGATTTCACGTGTGTGTGCCTGTCAAGCACTCAAAATTGAGGATTTTCTGTAATGAACCTGGTCAGTGGTTGGAGCATCCCTCTTTATCCCTGCTTCATTCACAGACCTTCCCACTGTGGCTGATCTTTGCGGAGAACTGTTGACTGTGAAAGAAAAGGATGTATTTAGGGATAAATTCAAATCTAGAGATTTTCTGGAAGGTTTTGAGGTGAAATGTATGGTTTCAAAGGAAAGGGCTAATCCTTTTCTTTCACAATATTTGTTTTCTTTAAAGTCTGAACAAACTGATTAAGGTGTGGTTAGCTGTAGCAAGTGGCAGCAGATTTCAGTTAACCATATTAAGGTACAGCAATCTAGCTGACAGCATCAAAACCTTATTAATTGTGGGCTTTTTTAATACAAGTTGTACATGGATTCCTATGCTACTTTTCTTTTTTCCTCCCGTGAATCATGAAAAGCCTTTGATACAATCTTAAAACATAGCTGTAATACACAGTAACTAGCATTGGTCCTTTCATTTGTCATCTTTTATGCTAAGTACCTTTCTGCACAGCACCAAAGACCTCATTTTCACTGGTATATTGTAATAATATGGCAGAAGATTGAAGAATGACCTAAAATGCAAGGAGTTTGTTCTCACTAGAAAGTCAGAAACAATAACCTGTTACTATTGATTTCCAGAACTTCAAAGAGCATAAAGCGTCTGTCTATTCAACATTTAATTCTTATTTAAACTATAATAATTCATACTTCAGGAGCATCCTGCTATTTTACTGTCAAGTACTTCTAGAATAAATCAAAATTTTTACAGGAAGGACTACCTTAAATCTCAACTCTGTCTCGACTTGCATTCTCAACAGCAGATTTAATAAGCAGGAGAAAATGAACTTTGTAATTTCTTGGAAAATTAACAAATGTGGGCTCTGGAGCTCCAAATGTAGGAGATCAGGGAAAAGTTGCAATACTGAGGAGTGTTGCAATAGGAATGGAAAGGGGGCTGCAATGAGGACCTCCCAGTGCAATCTTACGCCAGCTAAATTTCGGGCACGTTCAGTGAGCTCTTTATGTAAGTATTCCAAACCCGAGAAGAATTTTAATAAAGAATAATAAAAAAGAGCAATGCATCAGCAATAAAATACAAGCTGGGGTCAGTGGCATTAGCAGATCTGACACACAAAACTGTGGCACAGTGTCAGTGCATTTCATTGACTTTCTTGACAGTCTTTGAAGGGAAAGAATATTGGTAGTCACAATTCATTGTAATTTCTTTTTTTTCTTTAAAAAACATTCTATTTGCTTGTTGTAGTGGAAAACTGGGGTTTTTTTTGAACAAGAATTGTTCTTCTAGTCTATGCACAACACTCAGTGTTCCAGATAGAAAGTTTTAACATAGCGGGATCAAAAATATATGTACATTGCAAAAAAACCCTCGCTGTGCTGTGTTCATAATGTCTTTCATTTGAAATGTAACAATTTGTCATGTTTGAATGGAGAACAAGGGAAGTATGCACAAGAACAGATCTCTTCTTTTTCTTTACAGTCAGATTTTCTAGTTCTTCAAAATGATAATTTAAAAACACTACATATAATTAGGAATGTAAAGACAATATTCAAAACAACATTTTGGAAAAAAATAAAGCCCTCTTAAAAGAAGGTAAACAGCATAGTGATAACTTGTTGGAAATTAAGGTTTACCAATTTAGATGTCAGAACATAGTCATTACCGCTGCCACATCTTTCTCTTGTTTAATTTTTATACACATAAGAAAAAAAATTCATTATTTTACTAAAGTGAATAATTTGAAAGTAAGGGAAAATTTTTATACTCTCCTTAACACCTTTTTGGTGTCCTCACAGTCAGGTTAACTCTCAATAAACCATCATTGGAGAGTGATTGCTGTCTTTAGCTACTGACTGCTTGGTAGAATCATTGAGAGAGTACATGCTAGGAACATAACATGCTAGGAACATAACTCTTTTCAAGTCTCATTATCTCAACTGTTCAGTTTGCCTTGATATTTTAGAAAGAAAAATTATATAAGTTCCAAACATTTTCCCTGATTTGAATTATATTTTTTTCACATATGACATGTAATAATTTGTATTAAGAGATTCAGGATTTTGAAGGGCATTTCCCCACAATAACTAACATATCCTTCTGTTTCTGGTCCTCCTATTTTTATATATTCCTTGGTCTTTCTTTTCCACAGAAACAGCAGGAACTGGCTGAATACTGAATTAAAAGAATGCTTAGTGGGTCTCAGAGGCTTAGGCTTGTAAGGTGAGCCTTGGGAAGACCCTGAAGTGTGAGGTGTACCTTGCCTCAGTTTTTCACATTGTCATTGTCATGAGACTTATCTGCAAGTCTCACATGTCAAAGGGGTCACATTCTTTTACTGGCATACAGTATGAAGTCCATCTCATACATGCTCTCTCAGTGAGGCAAAATCACTGCAGGAATAGATGGGATACTTTATGACATACACACTAAAGAAAGATGCTATGAGTACTCTGTAGAACTTTGTGGTTTGCACCCAGAAGTTCTGAATGGCCTATTCTAAATATGGCTCTAAATTTGTTCCTGAGAGTAACAACTTGGACTGTTGGCAGATTTGGTCTTGAGCCTTGCCCTCAGGTTGCACTTAAAATAGAAGGCAGACATGCTGGTCACTGAAAGGTACAGTGCATTCAGGAAATGGAGCTCACAGAAACAGTGATTTACAGTGAATAGGAGCAAGATTCTATCTCTAGAAGGCAGTGTTGTAAAACACATATTAGTGGTGAGAGTTCCCTGGAGTATTTTAATACAGTTTTAAAAAGCATAGCTAAAATATGCACTTCTGTTTTATAATGCAAATGCCAACTCACAATCTTTTTTTATACATAATGTGTGTTCCTAAGAATATTCTTAAGCCATTGAAAGAAAATAAAATACTTTAAAGTTAATTTAGACTAGTCATTTAAGCTTTTTCTCCAGAAAAATGGAATTGGGAGTGCTTTCAAAAGACAAAATTGAAAAATTGTTAGAATTACACAATGCATTACAAACCAAGTATCAGAAAGAAATGGGAGCGTGGTCTACACTGTCAAACACAGGAGGAAAATGTTTGCATATTAGCAAGTCCAGCAGATCATTTGTTTATCCCTGCTTTTCCTTCTAAATGGAGATTATAACTCTGATTTGGTAGGTGTTCCCAAAACAAAGCTTAGAGTGACACACTATATTCTGCACTCTGCGTGTGTGTATGTGTGTTTTTATACATAGGCTTTGGAACAGCTTAGGTTCTGAGTGCACAAATACTTTTAAGTTGAAATGCAGATCAGCTTTTCCTCCTCACCCACTTTTTACATAATTTGCACCACAAGCATCATCTAAAAAAAGCTTTGCTAGGTTCCTTCTGGATCAGCTGAACAGTATTCGGGAGCATTAAGAAGGCTGAAATTGCATCTGCTTAGAATGAATACATTTTAGTTTCTCTTAGTCTTTATCTGATGTGAAGAGAGCAACTTTATGAGATTCAAAACTGTAATTTCTGTTTGGTGGAGGCCAGTAGTTTTGTTTGCTGGTTTTGCACCAGTTTGTCATGTCTAATCTGAAAAGCCATCCTTGATAAAGAATGTCACTTTGCCATTCCTTACCTGGAAAAATTCCACCCCTCAGTTTCAATCCCAAGGTGCCTTTCAGCTTCTCTGCCTCCCAACAAAATACATACTATGCCTTTTGGTGCTTGTTCATTTCTAATAATACTTTGTCTGTTTAGGCCTCATATGGCTAGAGTTATTATAATTCTATATCCAGTCACATGTGCCTAAAACAGCTGAAAGCTTTGCTGCTCTGCTGTAACTTCTGTCAAAAATGTACTTCGTATATCTCACCAAAATTTCAAGAGATGTTAGAACAAAAAAATGGCAGATCTTGAGCTACCAAGGCATTGAAAATGGTATCAGGGCCACTTTTATTGTTGAATATCATATTTAAAATATTTAAGATGGAGCCTATCCAGCTCTAGAGGTTTCAATGGACTTCATGGTCCCAACTCTCATTTTGGAAGTTAGAATACGTACAGTGATGTGACCATTGTGTAAAGGCCAGGGCCTTCCTTGTATCATTTGTTTCTTTCCTGTACCCACGTTTGTTACTATGTTATTTTGTTAGTTTTGGCCAAAATATGGCTTGTATATGGATGAAAGAGGTCTGTCACTGGTTGTAACTATTCCAGAATTGCTTAATAGAGTATTGTTAGACTGAAATCCATGGCTGCCGAGACTCCTTAGAAAGTGATCAGTAAGAACTATGGCTATTCCATGTTTTAACAGAAGGATGCTTGGTTTTCAGTGTAAGAGGACTTTGTGCTTCTTAAGCTGCTTTGTTAAACATGCTTGTCAGAAGCACCAGGGCTTTTGTATTCATGTAGGGGCTGCATAGATGTGATCTGTCTATACAGAAGGAGATTATGCTTACATAAAGCTGAAAAATACATGTTAATGTTTGTTTTATGACTTGACCTTTTTTTTTGACACTTTTTCCTGGTGGACAATATTTGGGGGTTTTGACTGAAATGTTGCCTGTCTTCTTGTTTTGATCCTGAACAGAATGGATGATACTTCTCACTCTTAGAAATACTTTCTCTGTGCTTTGATGACTGTCTTCACTTATGCCCTGTAGTATCATGTTTAATTCATATATGTTGTAGAATATGGGTCACGTTTTTTTCTTTTTGCTCTTGGTTAGGCTGATAGCATCTCCTCAAGTGAGGTGACTGCACAGCTGAAATGAATTTCATTGAATATAGAACTTAATAATTGTTATAGTTATTTTTAAAAACTTGTATACCATCCTGATTTTTGTTTCTGCTACTGAAAAACAGTAATTTTTAAAACAGTACATGATCTAATAATTGTTAATAACAGAGTAGTGAAGGAAAAGAATAAAAATTACCACCTGGCAACCTTATTTTAATGCATTTTTGTTTTGGAATATTACTTAGTGTAAAGATAATTCTAATTTTGTAAGCAACCATGCGTTACAAATATATTAAATATATTACACTTGTTCTTCTCAGATAAGCTGACCTATCTCAGTAAAAAATATGAAATATTCATAGGATTCTCCAGTCAGAGATTCTTACATTTGGGAAAACAAACATAATTTCTTGAATCAAATAGTAGTTTGAATATGAAGCACTAGGCATTTTTGTGGAGAACTTCTGCCACTGATTTAATTAATGGTTTTCTGGAAAGTATGTCATATGAACTAGAACATTTAAAAAAATGCAGGTTAATAGGAGCAGAATTCATACCTTCATTTTTGTGGTAACTGGATTCTTTTTTCATCTGTAAATATTAGTCTTTATAATATAAACAAGAATAATAAACAAGTCATCTGAGACTTACTTGTTTCATCAACATGATAAGGAAAACAAGTGCATGTTTTACTATCCTTCATATCAAATATTAAGAACTTTTGCTGTCACAGGCTGGCTGTAATGGTTCTCAAAGTGTCAGGGACTGCAGGTATTATCAGAGGAGATGTGCAAGATTAGGTCTTTAAACAGAACGTAATTGTGGATTTGGTTTCTTCTGACTTTTTTTACATTCTGGATATAAAAAAAAGTTACTTTCTAAAGCAAAGTGACTGCAGTCATGAAAGGCTGGTTTTCCAGTGCACGTGGATGATCTTTCAGTGAAACACCGTAATTTCCCTTGCTTTCCTGGAAGGGAAATTCTGTCGTGATTTAACCCGAGCCAGCAAGTATGCAGCACACAGCTGCTCACTCACTCAGCCCCGCCCCACCACACACACCCGCAGTGGGATGGGAAGAAGAATCAGAAAAAAAAAAGTAAAAACTGTGATTTGAGATAAGAACAGTTTAATAATTGAAGTAAACCGTAATAATAATTATTGTTATTATGATAATGATTATGAAAAAGAGAGGAAAAGAGAATAATAATAAAACCCAAGAGACACACACTGACAATTGCCCAGACTGTCCCTGAGCAGCAATCGGTGCCTCCTAGCCAACTGCCCCTGGTTTATATACTGGGCACAACATTCTACAGTTTGCAATATCCCTTCGGCCAGTGTGGGTCAGCTGTCCTCGCTGCACTCTGCCCCAGCTTCTTGTGCACCTGCTTGCTGCCAGACCATGGGGAACTGAAAAGTCCTTGACTTCAAGTACACACGGCTCAGCAACAACTGAAACGTCAGTGTCACCAACATTGTTCTCAACCTAAATCCAAAATACACCACTATACCAGCTACTGAGAAAAAAATTAAAACCTATTCCAGCCAACACCGGGACAGCATGTAGAGTTTCTAGTCTGTAATCCCACAATTTCTATGTACATCTGCTTTCCTGCATTACTAGCCTAATGACAGAAGGCCTGTATTAGAAGGCGTGTCTTATCTGCCTATTACAACATTAACTTCAAAAGTTGTTGGCAAATTTCTAGGAAATTAAACGTGTAAAAGTCTCAAAATATTAAATATATACATGTTAACAGAAATACACATCCAGATAGAAGAGAGGAACATTTATTAATTCCTACAATTAAGAAAAAATTGCAGTATAAGATTTTAAGAGCCACAGGGCATCCAGGGACTCTTGTCGTTATGAATGGCTTACCATGGGTCAGTCTTCAATATGAGTTTATTGGACATCAGTGAGCTACTTCTAAGCCACATACATCATGTACATTCCTTGTTGTCTAACACAACAATTTGTGTCGACAGCTAATGGCAGCAAAAGCTTGAGATATTCACAATAGAGTTAGCCAGCAAGGATGATTTGATAGCTAACTGTGTGTGAGCACCCTAACAGTGTTTGGCTCATTCCTTTAAAAATTCTTTAAAGAATGAACCACGTGGCAAAATAAGTAGAAAGACGGGCAATTTTGGTTCTGGTCAATGGAAGAATACTTGAACAAAATATATGTCTTTCCATTTGGTTTTATTTACATGCTTTGTATGAATAGTTACTATCCTGTCTCACTGTGTACATCAAAATTCCACTCTTTAGTGTTTTATTACTTCTTTACTTTCAAGTAAATAATGTCTGTGCTGAGGAATGTTGGGACTAACACTAATCCTTGTAGGACTGCCTTTGATTATTTTTTATCTTTATTCACTAACTTGCTCTTTACTGATGGTGCATCTCGTTAGTATTTTATTACCTTAGAAAATCCTAAATTTATTGCATCCAGCAGGTGACCTTCATCACCCATACTTGTAATACACACCGTGTAGAGAAGGAGGACTAGTAGCCTGGAGTGAAGGTGACCGGCCTTACTCCTGCTGAAGTCGGTGGCAAATCCCCACGAAACCCCGAGCGATAATCGGGGAGCGATAATCCCAGTTTTGTTTCCTAGTTTCTCCAGCTAGGGCTGCTGTGCCGCTCCTCCTGCATCTGGAGCAGCTTTTTTCCTTCCTTAGTCTCATTCTTGCTCTTGGGGGAAAGAAGGAGAGCAAGTATGTATATTAAGTATGCACAGCTGATATATACCCACGGTATGCATTTGCGCTGTGTGCTGCCGTTCCTCGCACGCCGCGGTGGAGCGGAGGGCGGCGGCAGGACCGACCGCGGTTAAGGTGGCCGGGCGGGTGCCTGCGGTCCCCAGCGCCCACCGCTGCTCCTGGAGCGCCAGGACGGGAACGGGGGGATGGATCTGTAAGGCAAGGGCAGGCTGTGGCTGTGGCCGTGGCCGTGGCCGTGGCGGGGCGGCGGCCGGCGGTGCCGAGCCGGAGCTGGGGCCGGGGGCGGGGCGGGCGGGGCGGAGCCGCAGCCGTGCCGGGCGCTCCGCTCGCCGCCAGCGCCGGGCGAGCCGTGTGTGCTCCGAGCGCCGGTGAGCCCGAGCCGCACGCAGGGAGCACCGCGGGCAGGCTGAGCCGGCGGGGCCATGGGCCAGCTCTGCTGCTTCCCCTTCTCCAGGGCCGAGGAGAAGATCAGTAAGTGCGCGGCGCTGCCGCTGCCGCTGCCGCCCGGAGGGGAGGGGAGGGGAGCTGCGGGGAGCAGCACGGCGCTCCTGCGGGGTTCTTCCCCGAGGAAAATTAACTGCCTGCTTCTTAGGGCAGGGCTGGAGGCTACCTGAGCGATATTTGCTCCAAGTAGATGGTTTCTTTGGACGAGAGATAAGTAATTATATCTAATTTTGTTCATGAGCATTCTGTCAGTCCCTTTCTGCAAGCAGATGTAGCCAAAGTGAGTATTTCATTTCCCTTCTTGGCAAGCTCAGTTTAGGGTGAGAGATGAAAAGGTTTTGATGTTCATAGCATGTGCGTGTTAATGGTAAAGCTCATTAGCAACAGATAGAAAGAATGGGGATTTTGTAGATGGCAATGTTGATGGATGACGAAGGAAATCATTGGTTCGTGTTCCATTTGGGTGTTGCTTGGGTGTCTAGTTTTAAGGTGACCAAGTGAGGCAGCAGTCACACTTTATCTCTATGTATACATCTGGTAGTGTCTGGTTTTGCTTTCAGTTGAGTAAATATAAGTTGAATTAGAGGCGACAGTTCTGATCGCTTTATCCTTTGGTGTAGTCAGTCAAGCTAGCTAATTTGACTGGAATGTTGTTTCTGCTAAATTATGTGCTGAAAAAGATGTTTGTCCTGAATTTGGTTACACAATAAAATATTTACTCTCGACTTCTTGCTCAGTGAAATATTTTCAACCTTTCTTCTAGAAGTTGCAGCCAAATTTCTGTCACATTGTGTCTGAAATCAGTGTTAACTAAATTCACGTAACTCATTAGCTGTAGGCTAGAAAATCCAGTTTTCTGATCTGGTTTATATTTCATTCTTGTTACTCAGGAAGCTGTCTAGGCATAAATAAAGTGAGTGTTTATACCATCACTTAAAAAATGTGTATACCAATAGTGCAAGAAATCTAGAAGAAAGCCTCAAGAAGATGACTTGGCTGCTATTTTAATATGTTTTTATTTCCCAGGTATGAGGGTAAATGTTATAAATTTTGCATTGGGGAAATGACTAGGAATATTTAGTATTTTAGAACTTCTTAATTCATCTAGCTAGTACAGAATGTCTCTATGTGAAGAGCAAGTAGTACATCTCCCGCCTAATACACTAATAGGTGAAGGAAGACAATAAATACAGATGGTTGTGTTTTTTGGATTGTTCTGTTGACAGAAAACAAGATACAAAAAAATCAATATATGCTTCTGCATCCTCCTTCTCCCAATCCTCTCACTTCACTGCTCTTTAAGTTTTCTGCCATCACCTGTCATGCACCAGCTTTCTTTGTATATGCTCCTGAGTGACTGGAACATCCACTGAATATAACATTTATCATAGCATGAGCTCAGAGTGCTTGTTGTGAAAATAATCATTCTGGAGATGTCATTATGTATGTGCAAAGTCAAAAAGGGCTTTGAAAGAGGTCTGCTTTTGACATGTAGCAACCAAAAGGTGTGGCACAAACCTCTGAGAATGTGGAAGGGAAAAAAAGATGGGAGTCTGAAGTAAGAAGGTCTGGCTATGGATGAGGTAAGAAGATGGTGTTTGAAATGAGGAGAAAAAATAGATGTGACACTGTTTTACCAGTGTTCATGGGAGAGTAACATAAACTGAGCCATCTTAAAAAAGGAAAGATAGAGGAAGTATAGGATGAGTATGGTGGATGTGATTATTTTTTCCCCTCAGTTCAGTACAGTCTGGCCTCCCTCCCTCTTTTCTGCCACATCTGGTTCTCCCTTTGCGTTCTGGGAGGTAGCACTGCTGGGCATCTAGCATGGGTGTGCCCCAGTTAGACAGACAGTTTGAAGCTGACCATGTGGAACAGGCAGCCGGGAATGTTTCTCACATCCATTTTTCATCTTCTTATCATATCATGGTGGCCTTTAAACTAAGGGTGTTGGGAAATTAACCTGGGCTTTTTATTGCCACTAAATTATCTTGGTTAGCAAACATGCAGGTGCAAATAATGATCGTTGTTGTACACAAGGAACAAAAAGTCCATAATAAAGGCAAGCATTTACAGTAAACAGCAGCTCACCATGCTACTTGATTTCCTTCAGTCAGTGAAGATGAAAACATACTAACTTCATTATGGTTTTCCTATAAGTTTTGTTTCAGTTGGGGTGCCTTATGTTGAACTCAGCTGACAAATACCAGTTACTGAATTGCTGAGGGTTCATTACTTATTCAGTAAGGAAATCTTTTCAATTCACCTAAAGTGTAGTTCAAAAGACATTGTAGATGTTATCTGGGACTATTACATGCTACATCTTTGTGTTGGGTGAGGTGAAACCTCACTGCTTTCATGGTGTACTCTTTAAAATTTGAGTTTAGATGTATTTCACATGAAGTCTGAATTGAATTTAGCTTCAACCTGTTGACTAATCTGTACTGTTAAAAAAATTAACACACTTAACCTTAGAAAATAAGAGGTGCTTATGACTGAAATGCACCAAAGTACTGACAAGTGAAAGCTGAGTTGTGTTAATAAGTTTTAACAGCCACTTACTTACATTTTGTATCCATACGCAGTTATGTATTTCACATCCCTTTCTATTCTCTTCAATATAGGTATAACCTTGGAAAACATTTAGCCAAGTTTTATGGTTACAGTAGGATCATTAAAGTGGTTGTTTTGGACCAGATTTAAGATCCATCTCCCCAGCTCAGGATGCCTAACAAAACCAGTAGGAAAGGACAGGCATAAGAGGATGTTTCCTCAAAATAAAGCTCCAATGCTGCAGCAGTTCAAGGCTTTTTGAAGTGGGGTGGCATCCTTTATTACTAAAAGTGTAATTATTTTTTCCAGTCTCCTCTTGAATCCACAGAAACTTTTAATATTTGTACTATTCTCTGGCAAGAAGCTTTACAGCTTAAATGCCTTTTTTGTAGAGAACCTTACTAGCCACGACAACCAATACAATTATGTTTACTGAATACTGTCTAAATAAAGTTTTTCTGCCACACCTGCTAGAAATCAATTCCCAGAATGTAGTCTGGGTAGCAAAGAGCTAGGCTATTCTGCAAAGAAGGAAAGGAAAGAATTATCTGTCCTTACAACTGGTTGTGGTACAGAGGCACAAGTAAAGTGTAAGTAGAAGCTGTTAAAACCCAGACATGTAGGACCGTCACGACCTATTTTTTCATTTGTTTCAGTGAATGATCATGTAACCACTCTAAGGCTGAGAGAGCTTTCTACAGGGATGCAGACCCCTGATTCAGCAGGTTAAGTTCCAGTGAAGTTGGTGGGAGGTTTCAGGATTTGCCTGGCTGTGTTCAAGGCGGGGCTTTTCAAAGCGTATATATTTCAAATAAAGACTAGGGTTTAGTCTAGCAATTAATTCTTTATATTTCTGAGATCATGAAGGAATTCCCTGCATGATAACCTTGTACTTAGACCTTATATTGACTTGCTTATGTCAATGCTAATAAATGCTTTTTTCATTTTGAAAATAGTCTCAGATGATCTTTAGCTGCTTTTTGAAACAATCTCCTTGTAATTTCATTTCTCATCTAAAGTCGTTTGTTTTAACTTCATAGCATGACACTTTTTAATCTGACATAAAGCACTTTACAAAACAAACATTGTTACACCTGCTTATAGCTGTATATGTAGTAGTACATTTGTGACTTGATAGGTGTATTGGCCAGAAACTGTTTAAAAAGGCTGTTAAATATTGAATAGATACAAAATTCCCATATTGAACAATTACTGATATAAAATAAGGCTGGTCATATAAACAAAACAGAACATGAAACTTGCTTGCATTATAAAAAACATGATTCCCAACTTGAGAGGGCAGAGCATAGCAATGTGAGCACTTTTACATGGTTTGATTTAATCAGATTAAACAGTTTGTTGTTTGATAGCTATTATGAACAGATTGAGAGCAACCCTGCCAAGAGGGACTTGGGAGCGCTGGTGGATGAGAGGCTGGACATGAGCCGGCACTGTGCACTTGCAGCCCAGAAAGCCAACCCCTGCCCTGGGCTGCATCAAAAGCAGAGTGGGCAGCAAGGCAAGGGAGGGGATTCTGCCCCTCTACTCTGCTCTTAGGAGAACCCACCTGGAGTGCTGCATCCAGCTCTGGGGTCCTCAACCTAGGAAGATGTTGGTCTCTTGGAGTGGGTCCAAGGAAGGGTTACCAAGATGATTAGAGGGATGGAGCACCTTTCCTACATGGAAAGGCTGAGAGAATTAGATTTGTTCATCCTGGAGAAGAGGAGGCTTTAGTATGACCCAATTGAAGCCTTCCAGTACCTGAAGGGAGCCTAGAAGAAGGATGCAGAGAAACTTTTTACAAGGACACGTAGTGACAGGACAAGGGGAAATGGATTTAAACTGAGAGTAGGTTTAGATTAGATATTAGGAAAAAATTCTTTACCGTGAGGGTGATGAGGCACTGAAGCAGGTTGCCCAGAGAAGCTGTGGATGCCTCATCCCTTGAAGTGTTCACTGCCAGTTTGGATGGTGCTTAGAAGAACCTGGTCTAGTGAAAGGGTGCCTGTCCATGACATGGGGGATGGAACTAGATGATCTTTAAGGTCACTTCCAATCTAAACTATTCTTTGATCCTGTGATTATATACTGTTACTTATGGTGCATATTGAATGTAATGTGTGTGAATAGTTGTGGAAGTAAGTAAATGAACACAGGGTCTGGGGCCGTGTACCCTGTGCATGGGAACTAGGCAAGCTCGTGAGCTCCAACACACAGCCAGGCCAGTGATGTGCAGTCCAGATCTTTTGGGCCTGACCAAAAATTGTGCAGCTGTATCAAACTAGGGATTGGTTTTTGAGGGTAAAGTTCAATGAACAGAGTGCAATTGCTTTATTTAGGTCTTAAACTGATTTAGAAAATCCTGAAAGCTACATTTGCAAATCAATGACTTGGTCAAATTTGTAGTTTGGTATATGTTTTCATAATTCGTTTTGCATATATATAGCTGTAGTACAAAAGCTTCATTGTCTGTCTTTCTGTCATGAGAGACAGGACAGGTTTGCCTACCACAAACAGTAAGTCAATCCCTGTTTTTAAACAGTTCTTGTACATTTGCCAGGTTGTGATTACTCCCTGTCCTGGAGGTTGTGTGTCCTTCTCACTTCTGTAATAAGAGGCTTTAACTCTTACTTGCTCAAGGTGATACCTGCTCTGGTACTATAAAGACACTATTCCCTTCTTTCTGCAATGTGAAAACACTGCTTGTCAGCTGAGCTCAGTGAGTCCTATATACACTCATTCTCCAGTGCTTATATTCTTTCCTGTCTTGCCAGTCTCCCTCTGTGATGTTGTTTCTTCACTCCTACGCATACGTTCACACCAGATATACACAGACAAAGAGATGCATGATGTGGATGAAAAAAACAAACCATTTTAAGGAAAGGTGCATTCCTTGAAATGACATTTTGAATAACAGCTAGGTGTTATGTGCCTTTTTCCCCTCACAGAACTTCACAGTGCCTGTGATTAGATTGCTAAGATTGCTTCCATTCTTTCTGGAAAGAAAAGAAAGAAAATTTAGCCATCCAAACCAAAACTGAATGTACAATACTTATCATGTCAAAGTTGAAAGTTACACAAATCTTCCTCCTCCTGCAACCAAGATTAGGTTTGATGGTTTGATGACCAAGGCAGTAAGCCTAACCAAAGCCTGAAGACAGCCAAGACTGTCATTAGTATTTGGAAATCGTGGGTATCTCCTTGTGTTTGACCGTTCTTGCGACTGACACTGACTGTCAAAAATAATCCCTTAGTAATGCAGCTAGACTGCTAGAACAACTGTACACAGTAGTCAAGACAAAGAGAAAGCAGAGATTTAAGGAAAATCTAGGAGATAAAATAAGGGGTTAAGTTCACTTTCACTGCAAGGTATAAACGAGGGGGATGATAGAGGAACAGGCTTTTAAGTTGTAGGAATGATATTTAAGAAAGCTTTCAACAGTGGATGCCTCTTTGTGGCCTCAAGAATGCAGAATATAGTAATCTTGAAGTAAAGAGGATAAAAATACTGGTGACTGTGAAATTGGGGAGTTTTTAAAATTATGTTGGATGTTTCCGTATGTCCTAGGCAATCCATGAAATTAAAATGTGTCAACATATTTGGGGTTGTTGGTTGGGGTTTTTTTAATTAATAACTGTATTTAGAAAATAGTCCTACATGATATGAACACATGGTGCTGAATTTTCTCCAGTGTCTGATCTGTAGTACTTTTAGGTGGCATTTGACTTTAATTGAAAAGTGAAATTTTTTTCCTCCCTTTGTATTTGATACAAACATATGTAAATCCAAATTTAAATCCTATCAGCATATATGGCCTGTGGAAAGAAATTAAATTATCTTACCAAATTTAATTTTTATACCAGTTTTTATTTGGGTATAAGGAACTTTGAAACACAGAATTATATTATTTTTAAAAATAGGCTACATTTTACTATTTCACGAGCATGCAGCAGATTGTCTGCCTCTGTAGTCTATTAGATTGAAAAAGTTAAGTTCCCTTCCACCTTCCTGTCAGGGTGTTCTGTATCAAATGTTTTGCAACTAGAAATTCCGGAGATGGATCAAGCCAAATGTGATTGCCTGGCTATTAGGCTATGTTACTGATGGTGGGGAAAAGTGGAAGTGTTTTTTATATAATTTATTTAGAGATATGGCAGAACGGCTTCTATTCCTGAAAGGAAAGATGAGCAAAGACAGGGAGTTTTGTGGTTCGTAATCAAAAAATATCCAGGTTAATTTGTAACTGTTCTAAAATACTGAAAATTGTAAATTCTCTGAAGAGTGTAATCTTTATGTAATATGCACTTATATTTGAAATGAAGATCTATCTCGGGCTGAAGACTGTGTTTGGAGTACTACTGACCACAGTGATCCATAACTACAGTACATTGAGAAACTTCAGGCAAAGCCTGAACCAAACCTGTTTGTATTAAAGGACTTGAGGACTAACCCAGGAGAAGATATTAGGAAGGTATTTCATTCCAGTTGTAGCAAGCAGAAGACCAGGACTATCTAATCAGTGTAGGTGACTAGTTTCAAGAAGGGACAGGTACCAATACTTCTTGACCCCACCAAGAGAAGATGAGAAAGAATAAAAGTATTAAGTTCAGAAGACCCTGATGAGAAACTTTGAAATGGAGACGAGTTTGCTAAAATTGGCTCCATATCGATGGAATTGGAACTTTAATGAACTTAATCATCACTTTTCCAAAGAAGTTTGTCAGCAGAGAACCAGCCTCCAGTGAATTATAGCTGTGTAGCAAGATGAGACCTGCCCTGGTCCCTGAATACAATTATACTGGTTGTTTCCTGGCTTCCACTGATACCACTGGGAGCTGATTGCAGAAAATGTCTGCCTTGATGGTTAAGATCTCCATCAATTTTCCATCCAGGGTGTTTTTATGGGCAGTTTGTCTGTTGTATCTAGACTGGCCATTAGCTTAAGTGTTCAAGGATAAATAGTTTAATGTCTATCTTGTAGTCAGTGTAATTGCCAAACCATCACTTTGCATAGGTGGAAAAAAATAAGGATCTTTTCAGCTATCCAGTGGCACTACATATTTTGCAGAAGTATTTGCATAGATGCCTCCTTTATAGTTAAAATTGTATTTATTTTCCACATTGAGGCCAAGTGCCCTATTCTCTATTCACATGCTATTACTTTACTGTCAGCACTTCTGCAACTGTATTAAGTCCCAAACGTATGAAGAGAGTATCTTTTATATCAGTTTAAATGGCTGGCAGAGGTAGATATACATAACATATAACATATAACATATAACATCTCTTGTCTTTCCCTTTCACCCTCAGTCCTTCTTACCCCTGAAGTGGGAGGTGTGTGATCATTGGATTAGACTACCATTGTGAAAAGTGGCCACACTCTTGGTAACCCTGCCTGTACTTTGTGGGGCATTGCTACAAGGTGGCATCTCTGGTGGTGAGTTCTAGAAGGAAATATGTGATTGTGGGCAATACTAGTTAACCTCACTTCTTACAGATAAATGTTGGTAGAAACAAAGTTACTATGCTGGCAGTTGTTAGATAAGCAAAACAATAGTGGCTCTATGACCCTAAAACCCCACCCTCTTCTAGATTCAAAAGTACTGGCAAAAGAAGTTGCAGATCCCATGGGATCCTTGCTGCCACCATCCCTGGTCATGTACACCGTGCACTGGTGATACATGCTGTGTACACTCAACCATAGCAGAGCAGGTTATATGAGCACTCCTTTAATAAAGGCAAAAACACCCAAGGGAGGGTCAGTGCTTCTAACCTGGGTAATTTTGTTTGAAGTAAACTAAGAAATTCACAAAAACCCTGTTTCAGCTGGTAGTAAGGGTCACATAGCCACAATAAGTTCTTCCACTGTATGACTGGATCTCGTGAAGAATATCTATTGCTTCAGAAATGGACAAGTGCTTGATACCTTGTGAACATATGCACATATGGTGATGCTGGCTTCCTGCTGCTGGCAGAGAATGGTGGGATGTGGCAAGGACCTGAAGCTCTCAATCTGTGTGGGAAAGACTAGTGGTGTGAGGAGAGGGGGGCATTGACCAGAACAGGTTGATTATGGTGTCTTTCTCAACAGACTGTACTGCTCTCTTATTGAAATGAAAGGATTTTTACTGTGTCTGAGGTGAGAAGCTCTGCTTCTGAGCAGATTGATCCATTGATACTTAGGGATCAGACATTAGATCATGTAGATGTCAGATGGGTCAGCCTTCCTGCAAAGTGCAGCAGTCTCAGGACAGTGAAATGGTGTCTCTGTACCTACTCTGAACTCAGATGGAGAGAACAAGGGGGACCTTCCTGGTTGTAGTCCAGTGCTTTTCAGAAACTGCAGTAAAAATAGTTGGAAGGGCAGATCTCTGATAAGTGTATGGACTATGTATCTCCCTTCTGTCACCCTTCCCAGTTGTGTTGCCTCATATGGCTGCTGCTCCACAGGGTAAAGTGCTGTACTTGTTGTTTGACTAACTTCCAAGGTCCCTTAGCATTTATCATGCTTATATTTCACAAGAAGGTTACATTTATGTTTCTATGCTTCCCTATCCTCTTCTGATATGCAAAACTACAATTCTCTGAGAATTTCAGAAATTAGTTTATTGACAAAGAAGGGATTCTTAGTTACACCAGTCTGGAAATGTTAAGAGACATGAAAGAAAAAAAAAAAAATGATGCAAGTGTATACCTCATTTCTACCATGAATGGCATTCTATGAGCCATCTGTGGATTTTTAGGTAGAATGATCACTGTTCAGTCATGTTAGTACTGCAGTGGATAACTCTGTTATGGGACTTTTCATTGAGCAAAGATGAGAGACAACATTAAAATTGTTTTCAGATGAAGACTTTTGTAGATATGGGAACCGAGCCCATGATCTCAGTGAGTCCATACAAAGGTCACCACTGCTGGAACCAGTCAGCGTGCTGTCAGACTAACAGAGACTGCTGGCTGGGGGCTTGGGAAGAACACACTGTTAGTTATACTATGGTTATGCAGTTTTTCTGGGTGGAAATAAAACACAGTAAGAGGTGATGATGAGTACCATGCAGTATTGCTGCTGTTATATGTGTAGCACTGTAAAGGAAAGAAAAAATAATCCTGTGTCAAGCAGAGGGATCTTCCTTAAAATATTTATTTTACTACACATTGATGCAATTAATTATTTCTGTGATTTGTTTTCTGGCTTTTGCTCTCTATTTTAAAATTTATGACCAAGTAACTTTCTAGTACACTTGGTACAAGGTCAGACAGTCCATGTGGAGAAGTAATGCACTGGAAACTTGCTTATGGAGAAGTTTCTAAGCATGACATTAGCCAGATATTTTGTTCAATGTTTCTGGAAAGTACTTCATTCAAAAAATGGCATGAATAAAAAGAGCAGATTCCAAAGGAAAGGTAATATTTTCTTAATCTCCTTTCTGAGCACACCAATGCTACTTCAGTTAAATTGATCAACAAAAGTTTGGGATGACAGGAGGCTTTAGTAATGCAGAATTGAACTCTGTATTTATTAGGTATATATTAGGTTATATAGATATCAGTTTAAATTCCATCCACCATAGGTCATTTCCTTGCCCTGTAAGGAGGGTAAATGGGCCCAAGGATATATCCAAAACACTCAATATAGCAGTCTAGGGAAAAAGAAGCTTTAGCATGAGTTGGAATATGAGCAAGTTCTGTTGCAATTGCATTCAAATAGTCCTGAGCATTACTGTGGGCCAAAAGCTGTAGTGGCAAGTTACAGCTGAAAGTTGCATTTAATATTCCAAATTGGGCTGCTTCTTGGTCCAAAAAGGCAAACAGTGATATAGACCAAAGAATGGTGAACACTATTTCTCGTGGGTCCAAATCTTTCAAATGCAATTAGTTTGTTTTGTAAATCTCCGCCATAAAGTTAGAACAAAAGCTTGAATAGAAATTAATAACTCTTTAAATATACTGTAATGGTTAGTTGCTTTTAATCTTTTGTAAAGAGTAAATAATTGACAGTTAAGTACTGTCTGTCAAATAAAATACTGTCTATCAGTTTGCAACATAACATAAACTAGCATACATGTTGCTTTTGCTCGCAAATTTATTTCTGTATAATAAAAATTATCCTTTTCTGGTAGTCATAAAATCTCTGAAAAATTTCCAAAGTACAGTAACTGAACTGCGAATTTAAAAATGGTTATATTAATTAGAAATAAAAATATCAATAATAATATACCATTTAGTACTGCAGTGCTTGGAAGCTGTCTAAAAGGATGCTTCAGTTGGAATATTCAATTAGGAACAAGCTAACAGTATTTAAGGATTTTTGCTAAATATGCAAGTAAAACCATGAAAGTGAAACAGATTAACTGGGGCATGAATCAAGCGGTACTGAAAACGTCAAGTGAAACCCTTAGCAGCAAGTAAGCAGGAATAGTGCTGATTTATACCAACCAAGGACCTGGCCTGCCAAGTGTCATGGCTGTGACAGTCTGCTGGCAGCCCCTGGAGTCAAGGGCTGCAGTGAAATGGATGAGAATATCAGTTAGCCCATTTAAAAGCAGACCTTCTATAAATAATATCAGAAAGATTGGTTCAGATGGCAAGCCAGCAAATTGCCAACTCCATCTGGAATCCTCTTTCTAAATACATACATAGCAAGGGAAGGAGCCTGGGTAAAATGTTGTTTGTGCAGCCCTGGGCATTAAAAATGAAATGGTAGTCTGCTCCCATGCTTCTTGCAAGAGACTTCCAGTATGATTTCTTCAAGTGAGAGTGAATCTGGAAGGAAAATAAGATCACTTTTAAATCTTCTGCATTTATACTATGTTGCTTAAGCAGTGTGCCTGCTGCCATCCCATATCCTTTTTGGTTTGAAAGCAGGAATAAAGGCCAAAAGAGAAAGTAAACATACGTAAACATGTTGTGGGTTAGCTGAAGAGGGTAATTTCACTGAGTGTCTTGTAAGCAGATGTTCCACTTAAGAAGAGAAAGTGTATTAGATTTCTCATACTTCAGTAAGTATGCAGGTTAAACATTACTCATTAGTGGAAAATATGTTTGGTATCCACCCCATATGCACCTAGATATGAGATACTCTGTCTTTTAAGCTGTTAAGATGATTTAAAGGTTGTTTTAGCCACAGCAAAAGAAAGACTGGGTTCTTGGAGGAGCTCTACTTGCTTTACCTAGCATACTGTTGAATAAGGCAAAGGTGACAGCATTATGTTTTTATTGATTTTCGAAGGGTAAATTGCAGGGCATTGCTGTCAGATAATATTAAAAGCTTCCCTGTATTCTCAATGAACAACATCCAAATACCTTACTCTGTATTGTGGAAATCCCTTTAGTACTGTTTCTCTTGTTCAGTATTGCATGCTCTTTTCTCAGTTTACTGAGTTTCGTGTGTACTCTGGCACAGTGCCTCTCAACTTGCTATATATAAATTGTGCCACTTGTTGCTCACCAAACAGTAGAAGGAGCAAGCAGCATGGTTTTCCAAAGTGTTGTAAGACCTGCCCTGAAAAGCTGAAAGCACTAGAAAGTCTTAGAGTTACGAGTTTTGCCTTTCCATTTCCTTACTTCTGCAGGGTAGAGCAGAACTACAACAGTAAGATTTCATTGTAGTGAAAGAGGAAATGGAAATTCAGTTATTTCCACAGTTTTACTGGAGTCAGGAGCCAAATCCTGTCCTCTGGCACATGTGTTACTCTAGGTACTATTGCATTACTCTCTGAAACTGTTCTTAGTTCATACTTCTGTTTTCATTTGTGTTGGGCTGCTTTGGAGTTACAATTCAAAACCTCTGCCAGGAGAAATCCACAAAAGTAAGTGTTCCATGAATGCAGGATTTGGCTCAGTGTGTTTCTCAGCTTTTCTACCTACAGACACAGCCCAACTATGCAGACCACTAGGTACCTTGGACTCTGGTGTACTACATGACAGGGTGTCTGGGGATGCACCGGGACACTGGGAAGGCCTTGCCCATGCCATGACCCTGGCATAGTTCTAGCCCTGGCACATGGGTACGTGCTGCAGAAACTCCTGGACACTGGTTAGGAGTTAGCACCAACCCAAATCCTTTTCCAGCAGACAGTTTGGATGCAGGCATGGCATTTCAGAGGTTAGCAGAGCTGGATAGGAGGGACCTGAGTTGCTCTGTTCTAACTGAGCTCAGAGCCAAAGACCAAGTACTGGCATTGTAGAACTCACCCCTGTAAACATAGGCAGGTACCTCTGAATGAAACACCAGGTTTCAGAGATGCTTTTCATGTTTCTATGAGGACAGATGTTTTGTCTAATGTCAATATAAAACTCGAATTTTCCTTCTTTGCTCAAAAATGATGCATGAGCAAATCCATATTACAGCTAAATAAGAAGTGTGACATGCTAAACATGAAATACCGTCCTCTGTTACTATATATGAACATCTACTCCTGCAATTTGGAAACTCATTTGCTTTGACCTATTGTATTACTATATGACAAGTCCTACTGCAACATAATCCCTGTGATCTTAGAGTGGGGCCACTCATAATATAGAAATTGTAGCATATGGAAAAACATCTCTTACAAAAATAGAATAGTCACACTTGGGAGTGGGAAAGTGTTATACAACCAAAATGTGGTCATTGTCTCCTTTTTCCTAACCTGATGTTTTAAATGTCCTTTTTTCCCTTTATACTGTCTGATTTGTGATGCTTAATGCTAGTTAATTGAGTGCTTTGTTTTCTAATGGAGAGCAGGTTGTTCATGTTTGAACCTTGATTCCAGAAGCCATTAAAATATTTTTTTTAAATTATAAATATTTTCTGCACAGCCTTCATTAAGAAAGAGAAAATGAGTAATTTTATTTTGTTTCATTAAAGGTCTCTCAAAACTAAAATCTGGACTAACAGTCATACTCTCAATTTTGACATTTCTGTACTAACCTGGAATGATCAGGAAGCTGCACTCAGTTCTCTTTGAAGAAGGGATGAAAACAGCTTTCATCCATCGAAAAGGTTCACCTCTGGGAAGGAGAAAATACAACCCAAAATCTATTATCTTTTTCCCTTCCAGCAAGATTATGTGCCACCAGACCTACAGTCTTATAGCAGAAATGACATACATGAAGTGCTAGCTACATCTGCACTGGGAAGATCGGTGTAACTTTTATCCTGGAAGGTCAAGAGACATAATCATGGAGCAGAGGAGGAAGATGTTTGGAGGAAGTGTTGCATTTCCAAAAGAATATAACGTTTCAAACATAAAGTAGGAGTCCAGGCTGCACTTCCAGAAAATACCTGGGGAGTTGTGGAGCTACATCTTGGGGAGCTCTGAGAGTAGGAGCTATCTGGTCTTAAGAAAAAAAAAAGATACAAAGCCAGAAAGCAGGAGGAGGAACTGGTTAACATGATTAAGCAACTGTTAGGATAGCATGGGATTACTTCTATTGCATCATGTGAAATAAGAACAAGAGAGAACATTTTGTATATATTTCAGGAAAAGCTTCCTGTCAAGTGACAGATGCTGGGCTGCAGAGAGTCTACGTTTTGCAATGTTGTGACCAAGATTTTCAGATTAAGGCAGAAAAAACAAAGAAAGCAAGACAAGTGGGTCCTTGGTTCAGTGAAGGGTTGTCCTTTAGATGACATTGGTCTGTTATTATTTGTGAAATTATTATAGACAACGTGGAAAATAAGATAACTTGAAAAGTATCATAGTAAGGCATACTGGCCCCTTGTTCAGCAGCTGATTAGTCATACTTTAATAATGTTTTGTACCAAATCATTTTGCCTAAAGTCATTGCTAAAATGTGAGTGATTCCATTTCTGTAAGCTTCAAGTGGAAAACTGGCAGAAGAGATTAGGATTTAGAGAAATTTGGGGTATAGGGTTGTCTATGCTGTGGAAGTTAGCATGGTGTCCCTGCCCATGGCAGAAGGGCTGGAACTAGATGATGTTTAAGGTCTCTTACAATCCTAACCATTCTATGATTCTTTGGAGAATGGGGTTGGAAAATGGACTGGATGCCACAAACATTGTTTAGAATTTAGAGATCTTAAATTGATAAACATTTGGCTGCAGACTGTCCTCAGGCCTTGAGTAGCTAGAAGTACACTGTACCAATGACGAATTTGGTACTGGCAAACTTGTACAATAGTCAGTGCTTTTAGACTCGTAATTCTGATGTTAGCATACCCAGCTGAACTTTTGTCAGGCTGTTGATCCTGCCTGTACCTCTCATAAACCTTAAGAATTGCTTGTCCTAAATTGGTATAGAGAAAATTCACTCCTTATGAGGTGTTTCCTCTGGATCCCAATCCCCAGATCTCAAAATTCACTATTATCTTTTCTGCCGATGGCTTAATCCCTTTGAGAACCTGCCAGTCTCAGGTGAACCTGATCTGGGCACTTGCTAAGTTTCTCAAAGTTCAAATCCTGTTATTGTGTTATGTTGTTTCACATCCTAGCAATGATTTTTTAAATGGCATTTTATTCAATTTTTCACTTTGGTATAAAGTACAAGGATTGAACAAAACCATATTAAGTATCAGCTATCTTTTCTACAGCACTTAATGTGTCTGAGAATCAGCAAATGAACATGGTTTTGCTTAAAAATCATGGTTTTTGTCTTAAAAATCCATTACCAGCCAGTATAGCCTAACACAATCAAAAAGGTTTTTCTTTCTTCCTCTCCTTTCAAATCCCCTTTTACTTTTCACATACACCTCATTAGTACAATATGAGACGTTTTTCCAGCACAAGATGAAAACTTTATTCTTGTAGTTCTGTAAAATATGACCTATGACTAGGTGAGTTCTAGTGATTGAACACTCTTCTAAAGTCTGGGATTACATTTTTCTGTTAAAATAAAATTTGGTGCAGTGTTTTTGTGTTTTGAAGCACTGTTGATCTTCTTATTTAATTAAATAAATGTTACTTTATGTTGGCCCCCTTTAAAGCATCATTTTGCTTTAAAATATCTGTATCATTCCCTTAGTCCTTTTTTTTTAGCCATGATCTCTATAGAAGGCATAAAATAAGAAAATATTAGAGGATTAGACTTTGGATAAAAACATGATATGTGGTAAGATCTGTCCTAGTATAAGCTTCTACATTAGCAGCGAAATACCTGGAGCAACGTGGTGCTGCACCCAGGCTGTGAGGACAGGCTAATTCTCAACTGCTCTAGGTTACTGCTTTTGATGCCCCACGTGGTAACAGGGTGTAACCCTCAATGTATAGCTGCACCTGCATTCTTGGAGTTCATTGCATTGTGCCATGCAAATGTATGTGTTTACCCATCTCGGGAAATCTCAAAACTATGAATGATGCAATTTGCTCTTGAGGAGAACTGTTGCCTGTTTCTTTCGTTCTCCTCATCCTTAATGAACTTTTCTTGGCCTCTTTAGCCGTCCATAGAAGTGGGAGAATTTTTATGTATGGAAAACATAAAGAGAAAGCAAATTAAAATACCTGCTTTAGACTACACAGTTGTTTCTGAATGTAGTGAAAAGCAATGGAAAAATTGATTGTGGTATGCATATCCACTCTATTCTTTTACTCTTGAGTTGGAGAAAAATTGAGAAAAATAGTGCTTTAAAATAAAAGCATGAAGAAACAAATACAAAACTCCAGATTAGAACTGTTTTTACTGATAGAAATAAAGGCCCAGAAGACCAGCTGGCATAAATAAGCAGTTTTCCACTGATGTTAGTAGGACAGATTTAGAATTATTGGGATGCTGAAGAGGAAGGAATGGAGTGGTCTATACTATGTAGGTAGAGATAAAATTTGTGAATGGGAAAAGGAGTGTAAAAAGAAGATAATTATCAATTCTAAGGCATGGTAATGAGCAGTCCATTACGTTTTAGTAAAAGTTGGTAAAAATTGTGATGATTAGTTCTGGTTTTGGCATAGCAAACATATTTTTCTGGATTGATTTCTTTGAAGTGTTGCTAGAACAGTCTGACTCAGAGTTTGAGGAAGTAGGAATATAGGGAAAGAGAGGAAGAGGGGGAGTTATTCTTTTGTTATAATGCAATGTAAGAGCTGTAGGAATTTGCTTTCATTAAAGAAGTGTTGCTATCAGGTAAGGAAAATTTTTTTAAGGAGTTTTATATTTCACAAAGATAATGCTTTTATAACTATTTGATATAGGATGTGAAAGTAAGGCCCATTGGTTTAAAAAAGTAATCAAAAGTCAACTATTCTTGATTTCTACTGCAGAAACAAATTCAAGAATCATGTTACTTTTGATTACTAGGTGCTTATTAAGCAAATGAGGATATTTGTACTATACATAAGGAACATAGGTGGGAAAAAAATAGTGTTGTCCTCTCATATTCTTATTCCTTCAATATTTTCTTGCACTAGATTATAAAGTCTCCTTATTTTGTGTGAAGGATCAATTGCATTAAATTTAGTTTTATGGTGTGGTAAATCAGGGGTTTTTTTCATCCATGGATTTAGTTACATTATAGCAATTTTTAGATTTCTGTGAATTAGATTAAGTGAGCTGTAGTCATACCTTCAGCATTCTTAACTCTTTAGCTATTCTGATTTAATATGTCTGAGGTGACCAAAAACCCCATGGCACAGAGCAATTTATTATGAACAAACATGTTTGAATTTCATGCTTACCTTGCCTTTGGAATACTTTCCTTTGGACATCAAGAGGGACTTTTTGCAAGGACATGTGGTGATAGGAGAAGGGGTAATGGCTTTAAACTGAAAGAAGGTGCTGAGGTACTGGAACAGGTTGCCCAGAGAAGCTGTCAATGCCCATTACTGAGTGTCCAATGCCAAATTGCATGGGGCTTTGAGCAGTGTGGTCTAATGGAAGGTGTCCCTGCCCATGGCAGGGAGGTTGGAACTACATGGTTTTTAAAGGTCCCTTCCAGCCCATACCATTCCGTGATTCTATGACTCACTGTTGTAAGCAGGTATGTTTGAACTTTTAGAGACAGATGGAAGTTGAGGACGAGCTTGTCCTGAAGAAGATTAGGTGAAGTAATTTTATGGGTTCAGAGCCCAAGTATTTAAAGAAAGGTCTCTGAACTAATCTCTCCAAGTATCAGAAATAAATTTCATATTTACAAACCTTTGTGTGGTAGGGGGGGGTGAATATTTATACAGCTATATCTCACAAAATCAAAGTGAAAAATTATATCAAATTCTAGCTTTTAAAAACCCCCACGTCTTTGAAGTGGAAGTTATGTGGCAAACAAAAGGGAAAGAAGAAAGAACAAAGCTAAATACATTATTTAAGACAAAAAATATAATATGCAAAGGGGATTCAGATAGGAAATGCTATGCTAAGTACTTAATGTTTGTGTTTTGGTTTTGTTTTTTGTTTGTTTTTTTTTTTTTTTAATAGCATTCAAATTGACTTAAGGATGTTCCGTTAGTATTCCCAAAGCTGTTAATGAATTTGGTCTGAACCTGTAGACTTGAGCCATGAAATGAAAGGCAGCAACAGTACTATTCATGTGTTCAAAAATACAAAATTTCATGGTTTGCCCAAGAAGCTTATGAAGTCAATTACAGTTTCTTCAAAAGTAAGATTCTGGAGGAAAAGGGTTTAGACTCATTTGTTTTGGCAGCCCGGAGATGCTGTTGTGCTACCTGTTCAAACCTGTGTAGGATGCTCATACCAAAAGAGGTGACTCTAATCTTCTTCCTTAGGTTCAGGATCTAATTAAATATGGTTACAGAGATGTTAAAAGCACTTTCCAAATCAATTTTTTTCCATTAAAATCATGTGGTATTTAAAATTATTAAAAGTATTGCAGTATTTTGTGGACACTGTTGGGCATCCTCTTGAATAGCAATTTACTTGTATCTCAATCTTTTTTTTTACAAGATTTCATCTTCCTTTTGCAATTCAAGCAGTATGCAGTTGCCTTTTACAACTCATGTTACTGCAACTGAAATAATTAAATGAAAATACATGTTGATTAAAAGTTGACTTTTCTCTCCATAGTTTACAAATATATTCAAAATTACTTTCCCCAAGATAAAACTTGTACTACGTGAGAGACTGTCTGATAGTGTGAGTTTGTATGGAGTTGTCTTCTGAGCTCAGGAGTAGCGACAACACAGGATCAGCTTTTTAAGATTCACTTATTAACACTTGTTTTTCACAATCTGTCTTAGTCCAAAAAAGGTTGCTTTTTTTAGTGTACTTGACAGTAGCATGAAGAAGTCTCAGCCAAAATAGCATCCCATTGGAAGCTGTGAAGTAGCAAACGAATCCTAAAGACATGAAACTGAAGATCACAGGGACAGGATAGGAAACAGTAACACGAGGTGAATATTTATTAAATGACTTCTCTTGTCATGCTTGTGAGTAAAAGTTTGATTTTCATGGTTCACTGGTCCATTAGCAGGGACTTCGAGGTTTTGGCAAAACATCTGGACTGTGGCAATTAAAATCTCTGTATATCCTGTTTTGGTTAGCTGCTGCATTTCTTGGGCCTTCACCTCCCTCAGCTTGGTAACCTAGCAGGGTGATTTTCTTCCTTCAAGACCATCCAGCTCTGTCTGTGGTTACTGGTGTCCAAGACTGGTGGGGAAGCAACTTACGTGGTCACTCAGTGTGTTACATTCTCAGTATTATTTCTGGAGAACTATTGAAGGTGAGGGACTGCCGTGCCTGCCCTGTTCCAGAATTCAGCTTTTCCCTGGGAAACTGGGAAACCTGGTCTCTCTCTCAGGCTCTGAAAACAGCAGGAGGCTTGCCCCTTGGCTGCATACTGGAGGGAGCTCTCCTGCTCTCCTTGGTAGCACTGCCAACCCAAGCAGCCCTATTCCCTGGTAGCTCCAGGCAGCGCTGTGAATGGTGGAGAGGGGTGAATAATGTCGACTGGATGTTTGCTATCGTGATTTGCCTTGATCTTTTGGTTCTCCCACTGTCCCCTTGCCTTTTGGCCTTTGCTGTGGTTATGTTACACCACTTTTGTAACCTCGGCTGTTTTTTCTACCTGAATATTGGTGAAAAAATCCAGTAAAACTCAGAGCTTTTTAAGTTGTCTTCTTTCCTTTAGCCATTATGTTATCTTTGCTGCCTGTTACACTAGACTTCTTATAAATTCATTAAGTTTAAGCATTAAACTATATTAAAGGACTCAGGAAATTTCCCTCTCAGTAAGTCTCTTTTAATAAGAAAATAAACCCAAGATATTTAACAGAACTCCCTGTATGCCAGGACTAAAGTCTTACATTACCTTTTTTACTTTGTTCATTTTGAAGGCTCATGCCTACAGCATCACATTCTCCAGCGCTTGCAGAAGGAAGAGTAGGTTTAGCAGATCACATACCGTTTCTACATTTAGAGGTGGTCAGAAATTTTAGATCACTGAGCTTCAGAGGATTTTGTTTGAAAAAAACCAAACTTTTTCCATGTCTGCCAAGTCTCCAGCTCAAAGGGAGCTGCAGGTATTCCTGCTGTCATTACTGCATCTGGCAAGAGCACCATTTTCCCTGAATAGCTGCAACACCCTTAATTTCCTCTTTGCTAGAGATTCCTAATTTTATCGTGTTTATTCCATAGTGGGCCAAATTAAATAAGAACTCTTTCCAGCAAACTAGAATTGGATGTGTTCAGCATGAAGGTCAGATTGGTATTGCCGTGTTAGACAGTCCTGTATTTACACTACATGTAAAACTAAAGAAGCTTGTTAAATTTCCCACACCAGGTGGGAACATCCAACAACAGATATGTCATCACCATCATATCATCATGAGATTATAATTTCACCCTTTCTCTCAGTGCCTTATTTGTGTCAATTCCTTAAGTGATCACTTAAGACATATTTCATGCAAGTCCTTCTTAATTAACAAGGAAATGTTCAGAGTTGTGACTTTCCTGTCTTTACTTACTGTGTTGATTAGATATGGGCACATGCTTTTGTTTGTGTTCATTACTTTAAAATCATGATCTTGAACATGCTGACTCATTTGCAGCCTGTTGCAAGGGTGAGAAGCAAACGATCTGGTGCCTGATTATAGCTTGTTATTCAATTAATTGTGGCTGTGGGCTCTCTGCCTTCACAGGATGAAAGTGGATGGTATTTTTCTAATGCTATGGTTCTGGTAATATATATGGCCTACCAAATTTATCTGGAAGGTCTCAGTAAAGAAAATGTTCAACACATTGCTCTGATGCATAGGACATTGCAGTTCAATATGTAGGTGTAGGAACTTCATCCAATTCCCACAGAAGTCAATGAGATTTAATTTCATTTTGAATCAGTGTCACAAAAACTAGATGTTTTTGTGCGGCTGGGCACAGCAGCCTTGCAGTAGTCTACATATGCCTAGGCATTTCGAATATAGAGGATATTTTCGCTTTTAGTCTTTTCCTTCTCACATAGATAGAGGGAATCATGATAAAGACACAGCCATTGACATTGCAAAGTATATGAATTCCCATGCTGAAATCTGTCTGACATTTGTTGCATCAGCTTCCCTTTGTTTTCTCCAACCCCACCATGTGCAGAAATAATTGTGAGTCTTCTGCTGGAGGTTTGTTCTCCATCAGTAGTTGGCATAGTTGTCTCCTCCCTTCTAGTCCTGCTATACTGCAAAGCAGCGAAGTTTTGCTTCTGTACGAAGGGGTTAGTAGTCAAATTCCTTATAGTGAGGGATTATTATGAGTTGGAGCCACTGAAGAGTCATCATAGAAAGGGAATATTGTGGTAAAAGCTTTGTGTATATGCAGCAGCAACTTGGCTCACCTAGGTGTCTGTAAGAGGCACTACATAAATAGAAAGATGAAGTTTTCCAGCATTCAGAAGGAATTTCTTAACGTTTAGCTTTTGGAAAATGGCCCGAGTCTCTTGTGGTTTTTTGTGTTTCTAGAGTTTGTAAAACCTGTTAGAAAACTAATAAACCAAAAGGTCGAGGGAGGCTTGTCTGTTGCCACAGTCCTCCCCAGGGTGCAGACCAGAACCTCGCTGCCAGAGTGCGGATTTCCCAGCTGGTCTTGGTCACCTATTCAAAATACCAAGGGTCTCCTTTTTAATTTTCCCCATGTTGTCATTATTTTGTTGTCAAGAAAATTTTTTGGAAGGAAAAACAAAGCCCAGTGTGTTGAGGCCATGGGGGAAGGATTGCAGAACATTGTCTTGGAGTGTAGCTGGTAAAAGGTTATAAAACTGGCTTTTCCTATGAACAGGATCCACTGTTGCTTCTTTCAGTCAAATCTGTCACCAAAAAAATGGACTAGTCATATAAACAGTAGAGGAATTCAAGCAACTGTCCCGCCTCTCTCCAAATATGGGATATCTGCATGCACTCTATGCTATGTCAGGACCATGATATCTGATTTGTTCCAATACAATATTTCAAAATTCAGATCACAGTCTTGTAAAAGTGTTAAGGGGGTGTACACTTGGAAAATAAACCTAGTCCAGTAAAAGGATGTAGCAGTGAATTTGAATCCAAACTTGGATTTGGTTGCAGGCATCTGATTCATGTCCATAACTGCTAGCAGCCAGCTGTAGGATCATAAAGCCCTTTTTGAATAATTCTGTGCAGCTGATAATTCCCTTTGTAAAAAATGGTGGTCATTTCAGGACAATGGGTAGGCTTCAGTTTCAATAATAAAAAACAACTGCTAACCATGGATGCGCTGAGGTACACTCACTGCATATGAATTTGTTTTCATATTTTGATAATTACAGAATAGAGTTCTGGGTTAAACAAAATTGAAAGGGTTTTTTCATTTTTATTCTGAGCCACATGGTTGAGAAGACAGTGGAAGTTTTTTATTCACAGGCACAAAAAGTGTCACATCATTGATGCAAATACAATGCTGGGGTGTATGTTCCCTCTTCAGAACAGAATTTACAAACAGAGCAGGTCTGAATTCTTAAACCTCCTTTTTCAATCTGAAACATTCGCATCTACAGTGACTTCTGCTGATACCCTGGTAATTCCAATAATGCAAGACAGTCCAGTGGGAGTGCAGAGCTCAGTTAGGAGGTGCTACAGACTTGACCCTAGACTGTTGATGAGCCATGAATATCTCAAAATATTAAAAATAAACAAAAAAAGGAAAATCATTCCTCTGTAGCTATATAAACTGTGCTTTTAAAAGGATCATTTTAAATAATCATTTTCCATGCTGGAGAAAGTACTTACAAGTGTGCTATCTGTTTATTTTGAAATTATAAATTAGATACATTAGATATATAGATAAAATAGATACATGGACTTTATACATATATATGTGAATGAAAACTGTTTTGCAGAAGGTGTCTATGAGAGAAGAGCTCTGTCCTTTTGTAAACTGTAAAAATAATACATGATGTACTACATGTAAAATTACATTCTGAGTAAATATAGTCACTACCGTTTTGTGGTATCTGGAGGCCTCTGTGAGTGATTAGTCATATTCTGCATATTAAGTACTACTGGGTCAAGAGCGAGAGTGGCTGAGCACCATATTTCCCATTGATTTTGTTCTGAGTTGCATGGACAGATCATTAGCACTGTGTGAGTAATGATTTCTGTGACCCATGAGCAATTCTGAAAAATGAGAAACTCTGCAACTGGAAACCACAATGTTGTATTTTTTTTCTAGTGAATAAATAGACTGGGACTTCCAACACATTTTGCAAACATGTTTACTAAAACAAAGGAAATTAGGAATTGAAGGGCTGCAGTCAAAGGAGTGTGTGGGTTCAATTCAGAAAAGCTGTGAGGGGATACTGCTCATATGTATATTGGGTGTTTTGAGAGATAAGTTAAAGGATAGACTTAAGCCCAGGATTTAGAGCTAGTGACACAGTAAGCAGTGAGTCAGAGAGTGTGGAGCATGTAGCTGTTTGGGAATAGTACCTCTGCTTCCACTGGACTTGCATATTAGCCTAAAATGTTTCTTCTTGGAAATGCTGAAATTGTTTTTAATGCTTTCTCATATTTTTTTTTAAATTGGTTTTAACCAAAACTATCCACAGAGATACCCTTTCAATATTTTTAGAGTATTTTCCCAAACTTTTTCTAAAATGTAATGAAGTTCTTTAGCAAGGTCTAGTCTTGATTCTTCAGCTGGAGAGCACCATTCTTCCTTCTCCACAGTAACAGTGCTGTGGAGGCCCAGAACTGGAAGTTTGATATGTCTTGCAGTTTCAGAGTGGGATTCTCATATTAACAGCTAATAAAGGTGCTGCATATCAATATGAAGAGTTTTGTTTACTTCTCCCTCTCCTCTTTGAATCCCCATATGAATTATGTTTTATCAGTGAAATCACTCCCAGGTTGTGCAACCCACTAGAAGGACTAATAAAAGCCTTTTATAACTATATATGTGTGGGCAAATTTGATCAAATTTCCATACATGAAAAAGAGCAAATTTAGGTAATTGAACAGTACAAAGCTTTGTGTCGAGAGCCTGCAATAATATCTCTTTCACCAGATGCATATGACTAAGCAGCCTCTTATGCCTGGTTGCAGGATGTGAACTCCAGAAGAGGACATTAAAAGTATGACCTTGAAATATAAATGGAGGGAAACAGTTATTTACCTACTACAGGAGACTGTGAAGTGGCAAATGGTATGGCCAGTGGAAACTGGGCAATAAAATTGGTTTTTCGTGGAATGCATTCTGCATAAAAGGAGGATTCTGTAGTAGCCTGTATAGGTTATTAGGAAAATGTTTCATGGAAAAGTATAATTTTGAATTGGATGTAATGATAAATGAGAATCCTCACTATGTATGTCATTGTTTTGTTGTAAATGTTTATTCATGTGAAGTACTAGCAAAGCAGGCAAATGCCAGCTTCTTGTTTTTGTCAGCAGATATCTAAGAATAGACTGCTGGAGTGTGCAATCTTTCAGTACCACAGCTTTAAGGTAGAAGACAGAAGAGAGGCAGGGAGGGAGTATGTGGTTTTTATAAGTTTTATGCTTTGTTTAGAAAAGTATTTCTAACATGTGCTTAGAGCATTTAGTCATATTGCCCATGAGAAACTCCTGAATTGCAAGCAGTGAGTAAATAGATAGATGTTATATTTATTAAGCAAAATCACAAAACAAGGACACCTAAATTTAAGAATGCTATTAAAGTGTAAATTTATCTTGTGCCATGTTCTTCACCTTTGCTCAGATATCACAGGGGATCGTTGGCCAGAAAAAATTAAATTTGCACACTTCCTTTTCTAAGCTGAGTGAGTGCTCATAGTGTTAAGCCCTTGGCTTTTAATGGAGTGTTACAATACAGATAAGCAGTGAAATCTTTTTGATCTGATATGCTGTATACTTCTTTATGGAACACTTTTGTTTTAGAGCTTCAGGGAGGGGAAATTACTTTTTACAATCAGGAAGAGGCATCTAATAACTTAAAATCCAGCTCAGACAGAGGCTCCTGATACAATCACAGCTACTCTCTTTCCATGGCAGTGAATTCCTTCTCTTGTCTATTGTGACGCATAGGTGAAAAGCATGCAGCGGAGCCAGACGATGCAGAGCTGGTAAGCCTCAGCAAAAGGCTGGTGGAGAATGCGGTGCTGAAGGCTGTGCAGCAATATTTAGAAGAAACGCAAAACAAAACCAGAGAGACTGATG
Source organism: Xenops minutus (assembly GCA_035221455.1). NCBI lineage: Eukaryota > Metazoa > Chordata > Aves > Passeriformes > Furnariidae > Xenops > Xenops minutus. Next base: position 60,813,103 of record JAWWEE010000105.1, on the reverse strand, counting down.
GAAGCCCTGTGAAAACTGAAGAAGCAGCAAGCGGCAGTAAGAATGAGAGTGGCAATAATAACAGCAAGTGAGAACTGTGCAAAAAGTCCAGGAACAAATGTCCCACCAAGAATAACTCCAAAAACATGTCCCAGCTCCCTGCTGAAATTTGCTAAGTGGTGCTGGGTGACAGGCAATCTGCTTTGTGAGTCTCTTATCAAAAGTTTGTTTTGAGTTGAAGGACAGTGTCTACTGGGGCAATAAGTGCTTGCACTGCTGAAAATCTCTTCAGTGCTGGGAGCGATGGACTGTGGAAAAAAGACAAGATTGGTGAAGCAGGCGGCTCCAGTCTTCACTTCCTCTTGATACCAAGAGTCCCTTCCTTGCTCTTGAAGAGAAAAACTGAACCTTTTGCATTTGCCTTTCGGATTGTCGTGAATGGCTGTGGAAAAGGCCTTGTCATAAGTGGAAGTGATGCCCTCCGCCTGAGGGTTTGGCGCTGTCACAGGGCTGCTTGCTCCATGTGAGAGCACATGCTGTTTCCTAGTCAACAGCAGTCAATCCCAAGCTAAAAATTACCACTACAGATACTCATCGCAGATGCTATTACACAGTATGTAATATGACAGGAGTTTTTCCTAAATGTGACATTGTACTGTTCTTTACTTTTTGGTAGCATTTGTTGATGTAAATTATATTTTTTGATGAAGTATCTTTTTATAGAAAATCAATATGGGCAAAAGATTGAGCACTTAGTACTGTCCAAACCAGATATGATCTCTTTAGTTCCATACATTAATGATTCTAAATGAATTAGTTGTTTTAAAATGTATTATATTGTTCTTTTTCTCTAGGAAAGAGCCATGAAGCAGACTTAGTAAAGGAAGCTTTACACAGAGAAACACAGACCCTGTTACCCAGACTGAATCAGATTAAGGCGCTGTTATCCAGTCCTGAGATCCGCACAAACATTAGGAAAGAGCTGTTTGAAGACAGGCACAACTCTAACATTAAATGGAAAAGTTGTATTGACTCTGAATCTCCAAATGCATAATGTAAAATCTCAGCAGTTTGTTTAAAGACAATATTTCTACAAGAAATTTTTAAGGTTGTTTTTGTTTTTTTTAACTGAAAATATGAATGAGTGTAAATGGCTCATGAGGAATCATGCTCAAATACTTGCACAGAAGGATTATATTTCATAATAATGAAGTACAGCCACTTTTCAGCACTGCTTTGAAACATATTTGAGTGTGCAGGTATATATCATGACTGCAAAGTGGAAAAATACTGGTTTCAAATAAATCTGAGCAAACACTGTGCCCTTCCTTTATCACTGTAAATAACTCAGTTTTTCTCATATATTCCTTCCCTAACAATGATATAGAAATACTAAAAAATTGATGGTTTTAAATACTTCAAAATGTATATTTGGAAAAAAAACCCACCCTCTTTTAATTACCTGCCTTTTGAATATGTACTGGCATTTTGGGTTAGCATCTGTTTTTTATTATTTTTTTAAACAGCACTTGAATACTTGTATAGATGCTGACATTTTACTGCTGATGTTTACACTAATGCAAGAATGTTTTAGACTTCAGTATGAAATTCAGACTCCAGTGATCTCAATGGCATACTCCCGTTGGCTTTAATGGAGTCAGGATGCTGCAATTAAGATTTCTTGTGCAAATAATAAATATTCCTTGGGGTAATATTTGCCTTTTTCCTTTTGTAGAATAGTGGTTTTGTCTTTTGTTTTTGATGTTTCCTCCATCTCTACTTTCTGCTGCCTGAGGTGGAGCGTCAGTTTGCTTTCATTGTTGCCTCCACACACCTGCGAGCTTCACTGAAGATTTGGATGATGTACAACAATGCAGGAATAGGTCCAATATTTGAATTTTTTATAAACATTGTCATAAAAGCTATATAATATGTTGTGATTGGTATCAGAATTGTGCTGTTAGAACAACTTTATGCATGTTCTTCGTTGGTCTCAAGCACTGTTCATTTCTCATGTCAGAGCCTTTTTATTTCCTCATTTGATATATAGCAGTATATTCTGAGGTGCATCTCATACATGCCATGTTCACAATAAAATACTTTTCCTTTGCACTCTGTGTATGTTTTCGCCTGTTTCCAGGTGGACTTAAATAAAATCAAGTACTTGCAAGTAACAGGGTTGACAGAACCGTGCTTCTCTGAATCACATCATTAAGTTGACTGCAGATATTGTGCCAACATCCTGATCTAGAGCTGGAGTGCTAGAATCATGCACAAGCTAGGCCCAAGTCATTCTTTTTTTCAAGGACAAAACTTTGGAACTCTGGTGATTAAAATATATTTGGGGCAGTGTGGGTTTAGAAGTAAATACCAGAGACAACTTCCCAGAGGTCCACTCATCAAGTTTGAATTTAAGGAGTAGTCTTGAAATACTACAGAATGATTAAATAAAAAAAATCTGAATCTGAAATCATCCCTGGAGATCGTTGAGAGGTAGCTTTTCATAGGCTATCACGCAATTTAAGTCCAACTTGCACACAAGAACAAAAAAACAGACACTCAGCTGTGAAAACAGGAGAAGAATTTATTGTATTCTGCCTGAATCTGTCAGCCTCTATCTGGAGGTTGTCATCTCTGTTTCATCTGTGCAAGTCATTACCATGATTAAGGGCCTTTTCATATTGTTCAGCTTGTACCAGTCATTGTCATCTTTCAAGTAAAATTGTAGAAATTAATCACTGAATTTATGTCCGGGCACTTTGATGGGTGATCTCTTTATTAGAGACCCTGCTCATTCAGTTCTTACAGAGGGCATCAGGAATAGCAGCTCTGAAAAAAGTTTAGGAGAGTAATTGCCTGAACATAGGTGTCATTTGAGATGTGCTATAGTGGGTCTGGCAAATATGACACAAAGCCTAAAGGAGAGATGTAGTGTGCTGGATCATGACCTGTGGGATAAAGGACACCCCAGAGCCTCTTAAAAGACACTCTATACCTATGTTTAAACAACCAAAAGCCACCTTTAATTTTCAGATATTTTGAATCAGGAAAGTCAACAGGGCTTTTGTTTCTGAACTGTTCACTTTCTTTTAAAATGCCAAGCATAGCCAGTATTTCTGGTTTTGACAAGAGACAACTATTAGTTTATTCAAAATGCAAAACAATAGGGTAAAAAAAAATCCTGCATCTGTATTCATTCTTTTATGACAACCGTTCTTGCTTTCTCAATTTAATTTTTTTTCCACTGTCAGTGAAGCCTGGATGCCAAATTGAAGGATAAAGCTTTTATATGGAGCTGTGAGCACTGAGGAATGCAGATACATACAGACAGGTGTGAAGCTCTGAGCTGCACCCACCAGAACAAATATGTTGTCTTTCTCACATTCACAAATAATTTTCAGATAATTCTATTGCTTAAATAAGCACTTCTTTTGGGGAATGTCCTGAGGTAGTGATGCACAGGCTATTCTGGGATAATGTTGGCATTTCAAAACAGATGGTGCAAGTTTGTCCATGTTTTGTTTTCAGTTCTACCTTCTAGCTTGCTCATCCTCAAGAGTATTTCTACACTGTTGACTGTAGAACTGTCTTTGACAGATTTAAAACCAGTAGCTCAGCTTCCAGCACCAGTATAGCTGGAAGTCTTTGGACTGCCCATGAGAAACTGTTCCTGACATCTACACTTGGTCCAGGCATAGACATGCATAGAATATCTGAGAAGCCCATGCTATAAATTGCCTGCACTGTTGAGCTGTGCTTCAGAGGTGTCTAAGAGTTGACAGAGTGATCAGAGAGACAATAAATCCATGTCAGTCCTGACTAACACACCAATTCTCTAATGAAGGAAGGGAAACTGTTGTAGAAACTGATGTCTCCAAGCATGAGAGCACGTGGCATAAGGATGCTTGGTCTGATAGCTAGGTAGTAATGCACCAGCTGAACATGCATCAAGGTCTTTGTGAAAAGAAAACTAAATGGTGTTTCTGTGTTGACTGAAGGTGATCTGAATCTCAAGCATATTGGAGCTTAAGGCACTGTATTCAGATACACAGATATAGGGACCCACACTGGGTAATGCCCTATTGATGGTCCTAGTGCAGTTGGTATGATGCGCTGGTAAAATACTTCATGACAGAGTTATGCAGTCTGTAAGTTAGGGTTCAAGAGGCTTCTCTTTTTGTATTTATAGACATTTCTGATTATAACTGCACACTTTTGTGTGTGCTATTTTAGCCTGAAGGCCATGTAAGTGTGTCATGGATCAGTGTGTAAGCCATGGTTCATTCTGGTGACAAGAATGGTATTGTTTCATTTTTATGTCACTCTGGACATGACTTATTTATCTTTGTTAGAATTCTGAATTTATAAAAGTCTTGAGAGATATTCTGCACATTTATGTAGTCAGCAAGCAGGAAAGATACAAGAGCAGTGCCACTGCACTCAGTAGTGCTTATAAGCTGAAATTTAGCAAAAACACACATTTACTTCTTAAATTCAGTTATGTCTGAGAATATGCGTGTGAAATGAAGGGTAAACTGAAACCTTTTCAGTGCAGATGAAATACTATATGCACAGCCAGCTTCAGCCATGTGGAAGCTAGGAGGGAATCTGTCTCAGGTGGAGCCTGGTGGCCAGGCACCTGAGGGTTGCTGCACTCTGTTTTTAGTCTGTTACTCAGTTTTGCATGTTTTTCAAAACAGTGTTTTATCTGGGAATTCCCTCTGGCTCTGTTCAGCTGTTATTGGTATATTGTCTTGGCCTGAAAAATAACAGGGACTGATCTGGAACTGTGGCTTTCAGTTGTTTCCATCTCTTTGAAGGAAGGGAGGAATTTGCTGAAATCCCAAAGAGATTGATATCTTTGCAGAGACACCCCTGGTCTTGCTCAAAGTGCCAGAGGGCAGAGGAGGGCCTGCATGACTGTTTGCTGAAGTCTTCTTCTGGCAATGGGTACTGTCTGATCCTGAAGCAGCAAAGATAGCCCAAAACCAGTGGACAAAAGCAGTTGCCGAGGGATGCAGCCTCCCAGAACCGACATGGTGAGTAGGTCAGCTGTGTGATCAGTGATCAGCTGTATAAAGTACCTGGTGTTTTAGCTTTATGAAAATTGTTCCAAGTTGTGGTCATGTAGTAATTTAATTTGTGAAAACCTTTTGGAATTTTGATTCTTTCACATAGTGACAAGGGGTAATCTCTGAAACTGAAGAAGGTGCATTTGCTTTCAAAGGCTCTTTGGTGCTGTACCCTAATCTGTAGAAATGCTTTGCCCTTTTTATTTCAGTTAAACAAAGTCTTTCCTGGCCTGGTTTCAGAGACAAGGAGTCACACTATTCTTATGGAAAAGGAAACTGTTTGAATCCTGAAAAGTAGGAGCATGGTAAAGCTCACATGTGTTTTACTCTGCTGTTCCTTTGATCAATACAGTTTCTGTAAAAGTAAGTTCTTAGCATGCACTCATCTTCTAATTTATATTCTCCTCATGTTAAGTGTTCATAATGAGAACATTTGTACTGAATGAAAATCAGTCCCGAGAGACGGCTGGGCTGAGAAATAAAGCACACTCATAGTGGAGCAATAATTAGAACTGTACATAGGAAAACAAAAAGTGATATGCTTGCCATTCCTGGCATGGCAAAAAGGGCACTCTGGCATTGATAAGCAAATACTTCTGCAGCAGAGGAGGCTGGAGTTTGACTGCTGGTTTCTGGTCTCTGCTCCCACTGCTGTTTATGTGCTTTGCTCAGTGACTCTTGGACAAAAAATGTGTTAGCAGAGACTGGGATGTGGAACTGTTGATTGAAGGAACTCTCCTCATTGCTGGAAAATAAAGCCCCTTTTTTCTTTTGGTGATTAAGGATTAAAGCAATCAAAAATGCAGAATTAAGGTAGTTAAAAGGAGGTGATTAAGAAACAATACATGAGGATTTCAGTGGAAGCCTATTTGAAATAAAAGTTGGTTTTCTTTCAGATAAGAAAGGCAGAGATGGTTTGAGGTCAAGATTGACTCTAGAGATACTGGTGAAGATTTTTTTTAGCAAAATTACAATTTGAATTAAAACTCAGGGAAAGCATTGCTTTATATCCTTTCTGCTTTTAATTCTTTCTTCTCTTTTATTAGCCATACAGAGAACTTCAGGCATTGAAACAGCAGAATAGAAGAAGGAAACACGCTGATATGATTTAACTTAAGTCATAACTCAGAAAACCAAAATGTTACAGAAAAAACAAAGACAAGAAGAAATACTAGCAACTCCTGATAAAATTCAAAGGTAGCTGTCAATATATAAAAAAAAATGTAATAAGTGCAAATGTTTAGAATAAATGATGAAGCAAAATGGTAGCATTCTCTGCATCTGGTCGGTCAAGTTATGCACAGCTGTGTTTGTCACTCCACTGTACTGTACAGGCAAATGTCCCATTTCCCAGTCACATTTTCCAACCAGATACATCCAAGGGGAAGGGCTGAACGAGTATGTGGCTGTGAAATACCACTTTAATAGTGCACTGAAGTGGAGGGCTACAAGAAATACTGTAGGATAGAGGCTAATCAAGGTAAGGTCAAGGCAGAGCTGGGGGAGATGATCTCTAGAGGAGCAGGAAAAAGCAAAGAAACAAAGTGTGTTTAAAGCTCCATTTACTAACATATTTTACCATTGTGTAGGTCTTCTGAACTTCTTTGTCTAGAATTCAAAGTGAAATAAGTAGTCAAGTCCTTAAATGTGCACAGAGAGCTACAGAAATTAATTGTAAATGTTCTTAAATTCTGAGGTGTGCATGCTGCCAACCAGCAGAGCAGAGTGGAAAACAAACCTTCCTCCAGATGCAAATGGATGACTGAATGCTTGCAAATGGCTGAAGGCTTTGGCTGCAGCATCAAGCTTTGTTCTTACTTAGTACAGGAAATTGAAATACAAACCTCAGCAAACCTATTTAGTTAATTACTAAAAAAGGTCCACAGCCAAAACAGGCAGAATATGATAACTTGATAAGAGCCGCTTTGCCATTATGCTCTAAAATGAGATGTATCACTGCACTGGGATGGATACTGTTGTTTGTAGAATGATTGCTAACAAAGGGAATATGCAGAGAATAGCTAAAGCAACATCCTAAATGAATAATACTGCAGAGGTAAGGAAGGCATTTCAAAAGGGAAGGTGCAAAAAGGAAAAAACAGATATTCTTAACTTCATCCTTCCCAGTAGAACTTCAAGTGAAAGACAAGTCTAACATATAGCTCCGTTACACTTAAAGCATAAAAAATGTGTTAATCAAGGAAATATAATTGAAACTGCCTTTAGTGGTAGATGTAGCAGACATACAGAAATAGATTCATTGCTCATTGAGCTAACATTGCCAGTTACCTGATATTTTTCTTTCATATCCATTCTATAATTTTTCATGTTGACATATTAATACTTTTCCTAGAGATACAGAAAAGACACTGAAATACAGAGAACACTCACTTAAATTGTACCTGAAGATTACGAAAAAGGAAATGAAGTAATGCATTTTTTGAGAGACTAGAAATTCACTTAATTATTATATAAGAGTTTATTAGTCTGAAAATAACACAGACAAAACACATGTTATGGGACATCCCTAGATTTAGTGAGTTACACAAAAGATAAGCAGAGAGATGCCATAAATCAATTTGTCTCATTTTATCTTGCTACTATTGGACGACCACTTTTCATCTGTTGTAACTGCAGAGATGCTCCTTCATAATTACTTACTAAGGTTCTGGTTTTTTACTACTGTATAATTTCTGGATCATCAGTGTAAATAATTTACATACATTCATAATTTACATCAAGGAGTGTGATGGAGTAACAGAGGCTGGAGGCAATGGGATCAAAGGGAAGAAGGATCTTCTCTGTAGTCAATGAAGTCACCAGGATCATGAAGAGAGGCTAAAAGACCATGTATGGGCAGGCTGCTGTCTTGGTAGAGCAATGTACTCTACCAAGCTGGGGGAGCAACCTACACAATCAGCACAGGAAAACTTGGGCTGTAAAGGTGAACATGAGTAAGTCCTAGCTCAAAATGTGTTATGGCCTCTCTTTCAGGTTGATTTGTTTGAGCATCTTTAACCAGGCATAAAGGGACTCCAGAAACTGGACATGCACAACTAAAAAGCATGAAGTGATCATTTTTTACATAACACATTAAAAAATGGGACCTGGAAAACTACTAAGCTAGGTTTTAACATGTTCCCCACCCCAAAGTCTCTCTGCCAGCCAGGTGGGCATCAAACAGGAGAGGGATTGATCTCCACAGTCTCCTGGACCAAAGCCTCCATGGTGCTGAGCTGCCACCTGCTCCAGTGAGACTGTTCCACCAACCATGTGACCCAACGCTTCCTGCACTGCTGACCTCCTGCCACAGCATCTCACATCTTTCATGCCAGCCTCAATCAGAGCTGTGCAGGGCTGCATGTCAGTGCAAGACCTTGGTCTCAGGCTGCATAAGCCACATTGGCCCAGCAGTCCAAACACATCCATGTCTGTCATGTGAGTTGTTGCTCACACCAGCAGACATTTCCATCCAAATGCTACATTAGCTTATGCATGGGTGGATTAATGTTACTATTAGTATTCCAGACTCAAACTGGCCCTTGCAAGAATTAGATTAAGGAGGTTTCAGCAAAGCATTAGCTAACATTTGTTAATCATTATTCTTGAAAGAAATCTCAGAACACTTCGCTCTGCCAAAATATTTGTTATTTTCTTGCCCTGTCTCCTTTTCTCACTCCAGAGAAATCCAAACAGAAGTTTGATTTAGCCACAGCTGGCCCCAGAGAGTTAGTCACAGAGGCACAGGAAGCGTATGGCCAAAATCAAATGGAATCCTAGGGCAATGGACACTGAACACACAGATAAAATCTCCATATTGCACATAGTCCTCTCCTTTCTCTGGTTTCCCTGGGAGTCATCATGGAAGTCATCCAGTGCTCCTTTGGTGGAGACTATGCCACATGGGAGCGCTCAGTTTGGCTGTTGTATGTAATTCATTCTTCACTAACCATGTTATTTAGATTTGTAGATTTGTAAAGACCAGGTTAAAAATAAACACAAGCCCAACAGAGACCTAGCACACTCTGAGTTACACTCCCCTGATATCAAAGAAACTTCATATCCTACCAACTCTTAGCCTGGCAATCACGCAAACAAATTAAGAAGCTTTCAAAAGAAATGAAAGAGAGGAAAGCTTGTCAATGGGTTTAGCTGCTCTTCAGACCTTTTATTAATTGTATGAGCAGACACACCAGGATATGCACACAGCATAACTGCTTTCTACTGCAGTTGCAGAAGTCCACATCACATAAGTTACACAACAAGAAGGGTTTTGCTCCTTCACGTGGACACCATATGATGTTTTATTGGAGAGAAGAAGAGGCTCAGAGTGGCAGCACACCCAGAAGCTAAGCAAACCTGAACTAGGAGACACTAAAGTTAGAAAAACTGATTTCAAAACAAAGTAATCATCAGGAGGGTCTTTCATCACCCAGATTTCTGTATTGAGAGGTCTGAGAAGTAGAATCCCAAAACTGAACCAGTAAATATTTATTAGGCAGTTGTTTATAGAGTGGGCTGCTGGCATTATGTCTAAAGTAGCCCTGTTTTTAATCAAACTGCTTTAGAGTGTGTTTAAAAACTGAAAATGCCCTTGCTACCTAACTGAGGTAAATTCATCTAAAAGTCTCCAGGAAAAACAACCAGGATGGCACATTTGCATTAACAGAAATAAAAGTATGCTTAAGCCAATGGTGAATACCCTTAAAACCGTTGTTCTGAGCCTCTGGGATAAACGCAGTTAAATAATGGCGAAATAAACCTGTGAGCTTACCTACAAATTCATTCCACAAGTCACAATGTTGCTTTTTATGGGATCAGAAATCATTATGCATAAAATTATGCAAGAACAGTCACCTGAGTTTTTATGACAAACAAAACATTAGAGAAACTTAGAATTACAGAATATTCTGAGCTGGAAGGGAACTCACATTTTATTTTTTTTTTCTCTTTTTGACTGTTTCCCTTGTGGATCCCTTCTGACACAGAATATTATGTGATTCTATGATTCTATAGCCTTTCAGAGCCAAATGAGAATAGGAAATCTGTCCCCTGTCTTAACAGATATTACACGTATCGAGTTGTAGTTTACATGCATTGGCGTATTATTTTCAGCCAAAAATTTCCCCCATCTGCTTTACTCGTGAATGTAAGAACTGAGTTAGCACAAAGGTCCATGTTCCTGCTTATAGAAGCAATGAGTTGTTGCTTGAGCAGGGACAGCTGAGTATTTCTTTCCTTGGCACATCCTCCCAGTTTCCAGCAATCAACGCTTCAGGGACTTTGTGAGTGGGAACTTGCATCGGGAACTGGAGGCTTTGATTACTAGCCTGATTAGCAAAAATGAAAATTATTTCCAAAGAGCAAAGAGACATAAGATGACAATAGAAGCCAGTTGAAGTAGTAAGTGAATTAATGAGCTAAAAGCAAACTCAGTCCTTTTTCAAAATAATAATTTGCTATTTGCTATAGTCCCAGCTCTCACAGAAACAGATCTGAGCTGCAAAATACAGAATGTTTTGGGTTGCTCATATGCCCTACTACGCTAGGCTACAAATCTGTGTGTGCAGGGAATGGCAAAGTATACACTACACCCCAGTTCTTAGCATCCTGTAGCAGGTCTTGCCCAAAGTGCTTTGATGCTTTGACAGCTGTCCTTTTATTGCCATGCTGAATCAGAAATGTTTGGTTGCCAAGGTCAGGGAGATCTTCCCAGCAACAAGTTGTTGGGCAGCTGTGTGTTTCAAGACAGGACTCTGCACGTCCTTGCCACACGGGAGGCTCAGAGGCCATGGCCTCCAGCTGTGGAGAAGCCATGAGGTTCTGCCTGACACAGACATAGTGCCTTTAGCAAGATCACCTTCTCACAGGCAGGCAATCTGGGTAATTTACACCCTCCCAGGACAAATGTGTTTCACCTAGACCAGCGAGTCAAATGGAGTACATTAGATAAAATAGCTAACGTATGTTAGATCTCTGACTGCAGAAAATAAAGACTTATTTTGAAAGAAAATATTTTTAGGGTGCTATTAGGTCTGAATTAAATGTTGCCTGAATAATAATTAAAATTGAAATTACTGTTTTGTTTTTCCACTTGGTTTGGGGGTAAAATAGCATTGCCACAGCTAGCAGAGAGTCTGTTTCTTCTTAGTGCACCAAGGCTGGTAACTGGAAAGTATCATTCATATTGCTTTTCTGTTATGCTTCTTTTCTATTTATCTTCTGTTAAATTAGGGTTCTTCTCAAGGGCATGCTAACAGGCTGGGTGCATATTATTATTTGATGCTTTGACAGCCTGGATCCTTTCACTGTATTGTGTTGCAGTAAGAGGCATCAGGGGAAGTTGGCAGGACACAAAACAAAGAGGAGAAGGCAGGGGTTTGTCATGCAGCAGATAATTAACCTATGGAACCTATTGCAGAAGGCTCTTGTTAGTGGAAAATCTTTATATGGCTTAGGGGGATGAATGGATGAGTAATTAAACAGGAAATCGACTGTGGATTGATATGGAAACCACATCAACTTTAGGACAATCCCAACTATAAAACTATTTCTGTCTTTTAAAATACGAAATTTTGTATTTATTTCAATTAGTGTGTAAAAGCTGTGGGCTTTGTTACCCTTACTGCTTGGGCTTTGAAAAGTTTCTGTACTATTCATTTGATCATATACATGAGAAGCACTGTTACCAACCATTGTTACAGATAAAAATAGGTTACAAATAGAATTGTAATCGTAAGGTTGGTAAATTCAGGAGACCCTATTGGAGGTGATAAGATATGCATATCCCTCTTCTAAAGCCAAAGGGGATTTTCATCTTCCTTTCCCACCCCTGCCACAGAGAATTAACCTTCTTCATCTCTTGCACCCGAGTTTTATTTAGAGCTTCTTGCTTAACACAAATAACATACTTGCTATTTATCTTTTGAGAGTATATTTTCTTCTCAGAAGGGAACTGTTTTGTATTTATGTGTTTTTATTCTTGCTGGCCATCGTTACACCTCTCTAGGTCTAGGACAGGCTTCCTGGGCTGATGTGACTAGAACTGAAGACACCGTGGTCATTCCAGAGGCATATATAGTCTGGGATGATGATGTTTTCTTTTATATTGTCTATTTCTTTCCTAGTAATTTCTAACATTCAGTTTAGCTTTTTGATCACTACCTTAAGCTAAGCTGAAATTTTCAGAGAAACGCAAGGATTGCAAGATCTTTTTCCTGGGCAGCAATACCTCATTTAGAGTCCATTATTGTGAATTGGGTGTAATTGGGGCAAGTTTTGCATTAATTTGCATTTATCCTTATTGCATTTCTTCAGCCATTGCATTATTTATTTATATTCTCACAAAATCTTTTCACAGGACTTGGCAGACTTAGCTTTGACTACTGTGAATAATTCAATATTATCAACAAAAGGTGTCTCCTAGTTCTTCACATTATTTGCATGATCACTTAAAAACATTTATGGAGTTCTACAGCTATTCCATTTCCTATCACTCTACTAATTTTATAATCAGAATTGCCTAGTATCCTTAATGCACTCTGAGGAGAGATATTGTTAAAATGGTTTGGTGATTAGCTCATCCTTAATTGTGTGTTTGTTGATATCTTCAAAAAACTGCAATAGCTTTTATTCTAAAAGCCCTTTTGATTCATTCCATGTATAACATAATTACCTATTTTTTTATGTTTTCCCATTAATCTGCTCAGTATATAAGGAAGATTTGTCTCCTTGTAATTCCTCAGATTTCCCCAGGGGTCTTATTAAATACTGATGCCATATTTACCACTTTCCAGTCCTTGGGATCTGAGGTAATTTTAAGAAATGGGGTACAGTTTGGTCATTTCAAACCATCCTAGGAGTGAGTCAAGCAGGAATCACTCAGGCTCTGGTAGCCAGACTTCACCATGTCTGTTTTGCTGCATTGCTCCATTTCAGAGGAAATGCAGTGCAGATTTAGCACCTCATGAAATGAGCAACACTTTTCATTTGCATCAGTTGCTTTCAACTCCAAGACGTCTGGATTTGGTACGTTACTTCTAAAGTCTCAACAGAAAGTACTAAGAACAAGCACCTGCTCCCAGTGACCTTAATAGACTGTACTTTTTGATTGAAATGTTTTAGGGGTCTTTCTGTCAAAATGTGCTCTGAAAACTATGTTAGATCCTTTATAATACAAGTGTAACAAATCTGGCAAGGATTACTTAATTTCACTCTATGTGAAGATCAAATAGCTGAGCTTGTGTGCAACTGGCTGCTTCTCAATTCAACAGTTTCCAGAAGAACTTTGAATCATGCATGGCCTCACAAGCAAAAAGAGTCTTTCTTCTCTTTTAGATGAATAGCTTGGCTAACAAAAACTCCCAAGAATGGGTTCACCTCAGGGGAGAAAGCAGAGGTACTGGTGGAGGTCAGATTGCATGGGCTTCCCCTTTCATCCCTCTGCCAAGGCTCATGCAGGTGAAATTAGAGTGCAAACTCAGCCAGCACTTCATTGTAGGAAGAAGGCAGTAGAAGGTCTTCCAAGCATTTTTGGTAGCTTGAATCTAGACTCATTTTCTCTTGACTGTATTTAGATTTAGCTGATTTGAGGGACAGGAAATCAAGATCTGATGGAGAAAGAATGTAAAAAAAAGAAACCAAACCCTGCATGCTACCATTGGTAATATTTCATACAAGAAAATGTATTTCTATCCTTCCAAAAGAAAGCTGCTTTCAATTTGCTGTTGTGTTAAAGCCATTTTGCACCATCTGGACTTATGTTCCAGTTTTCAAGCAGGAAATTTTTTCATTCCTGTATAACCTTCATATCTTAGTCACAGTGATCTCTAAAACTCCGTTACAATAATGATGGTATGTAAGGTAGACTAAATATAAAACAGCAGATACTAGATTGATTTTTCTCTTCAGAGATTCCATTTCTTTAATGTGTAAGTTGCTATGTCCTTTCAAGGAGTCTGTTATAGCACTTTCCCTTCTGCTAGTGATAAAAACAGAACCAGAGTTGAACCCATGGCTTGATCCCAAACTTGCTACGTATATTGGCAATGCTGCCTGCTATTTTAGCACTGTGGAAAGCAGACTTGAAAGACTCAAGATCCCATCAGCCTTTTGAGGGATGTGGCAAGAGTAACAGATGCAAGAATCCAATTTAAGTCTTCATTTTCAAATGCAAAACTCAGTACTAGAGAAGATCTTTGGCACATGTCAATGTAGATTTATTGACTTAAGTTCATTCTACATCGGGACAAACCTTCCTGAAAATGTACCTTTTAGGGTTATACGGCACAATGGCAGAGAAACAGTTGTGTCCAGACAAAAATTTTCTTGTAAATTTAGACACAGCCCACAGCATAAATCTCATTTGCAAGAGTACAAATTCTTGAACTTTGGTTCACAGATTGCATCATCTTAATATTTAAAATAAATTCAAAACAACCGCAATAGTCTCATGCCTCCAGTTATCACAACTGCCACTGGTAAGTAATCCTGGCAAATCTACTTAGAGATAACAGCAGGTGTTTAAATAAGCAATTTAAAAAAACACCTAAACCTTGTACCTGGGTTAGAACAAAGTTTTCTGTATAATTACTGGAGTTTCCTGCTTCTGTTTGGTCTGCAAAGACTTTGGGAACAGTTTAACACAACTATACAGCAGTTTCAATCCTAAGTAGCACCTGTGAAACAGAGAACAAAACATGATAAAGCAAAAATCAGCAAGTGCTAAAAATCCCATAACATTTATTTGACATCAGTTATTATTTTGAAATTAAAACCTTAAGGGGAAATCTTCCATTGAAGAAAAGCTGCTCGTACCTTTCTTCCCTTGGAATATTCTCTCTTCTCTCAGAGAAATGCTGCGAATACCAAGAACTAACATTTCTCTCTAAGTTTTTCCAGCTGGGTCCCTTTGTTCAGTTAAAATATTCTTAATCTCTTAAGCATGATCTGATGCCACTTCTTTTCAGGCTGCGTGAGTCTTCTTCTAACCTTGTAAATCGAATTTATATGTATACTTCTCTACAGTTCTCATGTGCAATGCCAGAGGCAATTTAATTGTTTGGTACTTTCATTAGTCCCTGATTGATCAGTTCCTTTTTCTCCATGCTGTGAACAGAGAGGTACATTTCCTGTTGCTATTTGCTATTCAACCAAACCCTCTTACCATTTCTTTCGCATTTTGATGATATTTGATACTAATCTTACCTGGTTGCTCTTAAAGCAGCATTTTAATTTAATATTTTTATTTAAAGCAACCTTTAAAACAATTTTATCTGGCGCTGCAAATTCTTATATTTTGAGCCCTTAGTAAATTGCTTCTCCTCCCTGCATCCCTCCCAACATCTCTTAAACTGATACTGGGCTGACAAGTGGGAGGCTTTCCTCATCTAGCTGAAGGCATTCCTGAACTGCAGCATGCTCTCTGAGGCTGCTGTCCAGTGTATGCTGGGGAGCACGACACCCTCCCACACTGTCGTGTTGTTAGCTGGGACATTGGGAGCTTTAAGATCTCAGAGAAGAGTCTGCAATTGACTCAGTGGAGTTAGGTGAGAGCAGCCATGGAAAAACCATGACCTGCCTTTTTCCCATCAGAGGGTGTTACACAAGATTACTGTGATACCTTAATTTAAAACACAGCCTAAGCTTTCTTTCATTGCATGAAGCCACAGCATTCCCATCCGAGTATGCCCGTTTTTCCAGCTGGTGCCTTCTCCCAGGACATTCACTGACCCCTGGAAAAAGGGACCCTCCAGCTCAGAGAGCAAAATCCACATCTTTGGTGTGATGATGGCAGCTGGGGCTGCACCAGGCTACCCTGCTCCCCTTGGTCATGGTAGGATGCCCCTGCCTTGTGTTTTGTGTTTTGCTTCAATTCTGCCGTCTTCAGAGAGTAGGACTTTCTGTTTTCAGCTTTCAAATTAAAAATCTCACTCATTTCATTTTTTAATGATGCTTGGGTTTTGTTTTGTTTTATTTGGGTTCTGAGCTTTTGAAACAGCTTAGACAACTATAAGTCTAGGAGAACATGTTGTTTAGATGTTCACTAGCACAGGGGAATAAATAAAAACTCATTTCACTATTTTTTTTTTTTACAGTAAACCCCAGCAGATTCATACTGTGTCTTTTAAATGTTATTTTTAAATTTTTCATATTCACATTTAAGAGCCTTTAGGTGAGTTACTGAAGCAGTGATAGGAGCTGAACGTGGTCCTGAAATCCATGTAGCTACTGAGGAACCAATTTGGCCCCTTAGAGCAAATGATTCTGCTAAGTCTGGACAACTCAGGCACATGTCCCTTTCCCTCCCCACACTCTCTCTGGTGTAAGTGGCAAGGGACAGAGGTCTCTGGGGGTAGTGTGGCCTCAAAGGCTTCTATCAGGTGTCCCCAGGGACCTGCTTTTCACTAGGGGAGGAGATAGTGCCTGCAGTCACTCCACTTCTCCCAGGAAGCGCCCCATCAGAACCAGGCAGGCTGAACCTGGTGTTAAAAGAATGAGAACAGTGGGGACAGATGGCAATTTATTCTACCAAGCCATCTTCAGAGATCTAAAGATGCAAACACATGTTTTGGCATGCACAGCATGCCCCATTTGATGGCTTTCCACTGAGTACTGCAGATAGGAATGAGCTGGTACCTACTGGGTTCTGCCAGAAATGGCTTAACTTGATGTAAAGCTCTTGCCTGTGGAAAAAAAGCCACTGAGCTTGCCCTGGGACAAGTTCTTCATCTTCCTTCAGGGAAGTCAAGTGTCCTATGTGAGCCACAGCCATTCCTGAGCTGGCCAAGGGCCCTCCAGCCCTGCCCCATCTTCAGGCCCACCACTTTCATTGCTGAACCTCCCTGCAGAACCCCTTAGTCCCATCCCGTGCATTTAAAATAGCATACCATTCATGCCCAAGAAACCCAGTGCTTGATGGTCTCTGGGGCCCTGGGTGTTGCTCCTGGGCGTATTTAAAGGCGTGTCTCCAGGTGATGGCAGCAAGCAGGATAGGTTAGAGCCACACAGTCCTCAGCATTTCCAGTCCTTAAACACAATTCTCTCTACTGCAGTTTGCACAAATGAGGACATTTTAATTGCATCCACAGAAAAAATGGCATGATAGTTACTGCTTTGAAGAGCTTAGGTTTTTGCAGCACAAACCATTCCTTTAGCTCCCCTGCCCAGAGCTGGGCTGCTCAGGCTCCTCTGCTTTCTTTTGTCCTCACTTTGTTCCACAAAACAAGTGTGCAAATCCCCTGTGGATGAGGGTTAGCCAAGGAAACATGGCTTCTGGCTTGCCAGATACCTTATGCAGAGTGTGGCAAGCATTTAGTGTTGCATGGTTGGTTTGGGAAGCACCTAACTGAGAAGAAGAAATCCCCAGGGCTCATTTGGCATGGGATGAACCCCTGGGCTCTGGGGTAAAATGCCATTAGACACTCAGTCCGCAGATGGTGCGCATTATGTTTCCCCACTTCTGTCCAATCCACATGGCTATTGAAACTGGGATGACAAAACCAGAGCTAAAACAAGCGAAGAACCCAAATTGTCACCTTCTGGGGAGGCAGAGCTGAAAGGCAGCCTGGAAACTACGTGTTTTCTAACAGGCTGAAACAACAATGAAAGCACAGTTCTGCCATCACCGCACAAAAGCACTGGCTTTGTAGGAATGCTGAGCTGCAAAGGGACCAGCTTGCATGCAGGTAACGGATGACTAGAAAGGGGATTTAAGGAAGCCATTCCCAACACATTGTAGCAGATTTAAAACCTGCTGCAAAAGGTCAGACCCAGCAAATATAATGTGCTGGAGGGAAGAGCAGGGAATCATAGGCATTGCCTATGTTTTAGATTCACTGCATTAAATAATTAACCCCCTGGACAATCACAGAAAATGGACTGTGATCAAAAAAAAAACAAAAAAAAAAAAAAAAAAAAAAAAAAAAAAAAAAAAAAGCCCAGAACACTCAGTGCTTTGAGTCAAACTGACATGCTGAAAGGATGGCCCAGGCAAAACCAGTACAATTTTGTGTGGACAGGCAGGGTATATGAATCTGGTATGTGAGGAGTTGTGTCAGAAGTACCAGGACGTCTGTGTCCTGTCTTTGGGTGCATAACCCTTGAGAAAGGAGAAATAGCTTATCTGAAGTAGACTGCAGATCACCAAAATAGCACTTGTCAGACATCTCAAAGCATTTACATATCAGCCACCACCTGGACTAAAGCATCTAAGCCAAAAGATGACAGATCAGATTTTAGGGCATGGTGATTTTCCTCTCTCCAAAGAGTGCTTTGCAACAGGGCTGCTGTCAACTGCTCGGTCTTCCTGCCACATGCAGTCCCACTCATTTTGCACAGCCAACACCCACCATGGGTCCCAGCCCTGTTTTTCTGCAAATACTTCCAGCTGTCTCTAGAAAATATCAAGAGATGGCAAATCCTTCATTTCTACAAGCAGCTTGTCCCACTAAGTGCTCTTGTTGGTAAGAATGTGATCCTAATTGCTGATTGGATTTCTCTGGATGTACATTCCAGGAAGGGGTTTTATTATTTTTTTTATTCTGATAGATTAAGGAAGCTCTTTATATCTTTTATCTTCCACTTAGAAAAATACATTCATGCTGCAATCATACCACTATTATTACCACAGTTATCATCTGATAAATGAAATGGACTGAACAAATTCTATCAGAAATTGTTTTCCATTTTTGTTTTCCATTGTTTCTTTTCCTATGAATTGTGGCAGGCTGATATATATTTATCTATATCTATATATACAGAGATATATAGATATAGATATAGATGTAGATATAGATATAGATATAGATATAGATATAGATATATTGCCTTGTTCACACAGATAGTCTTTTAAAAAGTATTGGCACTATATTATCTCTTCCATTGCATCTGAAACTTCTATGATGTTAATAGGGAAAATCCTTCTCAGCAAATTCTTTTAGGAATTGGGAATAAATTGGTTCTATCTACTGAATTTAATTTATTCCCTGAATTTTCTTATCTTTCTTTGAAGTTACAAGTGACATCCTAATAGTATACAGGTAGCTTAACCTATTTCCAAATACAGAACAAAAACTGTATTGAACATGCAGAATTTTTTAATTATTCATAGAAATTAAATGGTTGATTGTTGATTCACAGATCCATGCAACTCCTTTCATTAATGAGTCTCTCTAGTTTTTGATATTAGGTGGAAACTTCAACAGCAGCCAGAAAGTTTAAGATCACCAATGTTATTGCACACCACTGATGGGGTTTGTGTCACTTTGAGCAAAACAGCCAGTGCGTGCGAGAACAAGCCAAAGTGATGCTACTGTGACTGAGAGAACCTAAGGGCCATCAGCACAATGTGCTTGGAAGAGAGAAAAACTCATTTACAGCCACATTCCCCTGGGACATGAGACTTATGTTGCTGATCCTTTGCCATACAAATAGTCCTACTGTAACTGATGAGCAAAATACTGGAACTCGTGGATCTCAGTCATATGGTTTGTTTCCAAAAATCAGGTGTGGGACAGTCGCACTGAATGTATCAAATGTCAGAGGGACAATCCATGGGGAGAGGTCAGCTACGAATGGCATGAGAAACATTTGTTAGAACCGTCTGCTGGGTTTTAGCTGCGGGAAAAACACTGGGATATCTCATAGCCAGCAGCACTGTGTGAGATGATATCCACGGCTACTGATGTGGTGGTTGCTATGGGAAGTATATTCTGAGAACAGCATATAAGAGGTGGGAGATAGAAAATCTCATTAGAAGAAATTGTGAGCTGGTTGCACACAGAGAAAAGTAACCAAACCAGAAAGTGCAGTGTGGCCTGGCTGCAGTCAGTGGCGTTCAGATGGCTCAAGAAAAAGACATGGAAAATCGCATGAGGAAAGAACTGGGGCCTTATGAAACCAAACATGAATGTGTGAGTTACATTCCCTCAAGGGATGCACTTCATGGGGTGTCACCGGCTCTACCCATAGAAGGCACCTCTGGCTTCTCTGGCTCAGCAGCGGGACTGCAGGCAACCTGGTCCCAGTCAGCTGATTGCAGTGCTTGGCAGGGGAATGAGACATCTTGTATGAATAAAATCTGTTTGGGAAAAAATAAAGAATTAAAAAACAGAGAAAAGGAGGAAGAATAGAAAATAGGCAGTAAAGAAGGAAGGAGGAACATCTGAAAGGAAGGAAAAGAAAGAAAGGACACAATACATGAAAAAAAAGTATTAAAAAAAATCAAGTCAAACTAGTTTCTAAAACTATTACTTTAATAAATAATTTACGTGTTTGTAATTAATTTTTTATTTAGCAAATGAATCTATTTATAATCCATTTTCCTTTAAAACAAAACCTACTTTAAAAATAGTAAGATTATTTGTAACTAGTGGATGCCAACTAGCAGAGCATACAGGGAGGTACATGCTTACAGAGACAGACCGCTCTGAGCACTCCAGCTTGTCTGAATGTGAGGCAGGTCAAGTCTGGACACCATGTAAACAAATTTCATCTTGTGGATCATATGTTTAGTCACAGGTATCCAGCTTTCAGCCTACAGATGGCTTGTGTCCTACCGGTCTAGAACATGAACATAAAATAAGTGTACATATTCCTCCATTAACATAAACCTTCAGTACGCTGTCTCAGTGTTGCTTCAGTCTCATCTTTGAACTGATGTTGGGGTTTTTTTTGCTTTAATAGCAAAGATCTAAACCAGAATGTGTTATTTGATCATTCATTAATTCAGCCTATTTCTTTGATAATAACAGGAATCTGGACCCAATGTGAGGGCTGATAAAATGAAGAGATTCTATTGGCAGTAAAAGTCGATCAGGCTTTTAACAATTTCACTGATATATTTTGAGGACATATTTAACAACTTCAAAGGAGAAAAAGATCTTTGAACATGTGTATCTGTTAGACCAAACCATTGCTCCAGGCATTGGAAGGAAAATACTGCAAGCACGATTAAGTTGCTGGAACACTGTGTAAATGTATTCCTTTGGATTTTTCCCCCCTGGTCTATTTTACATGTTAGAAAATCTATGCAAGGCTTGCCCAATATTCACACAATTTTACAGCTGAATAGCACATGCAAGTAACATGAAGAGTGTATATTCAGGAGGGGAAACTTTTTCAGTTGTTATGAGTATCATACAATCTAAAGACACAGCAACCAGACTTTTGTAAATATTCAATAACATGGTTTCTGTGCTGAATATGAAAAGAAAATGCATTTTTCCAGGAGTTCTCCCAAATTTTTCTGTGAACGTGTGACACCAAAGACACAGAAAATGCTCAGAACTTCCTAAGAGAAGTCCTATTATTAGAGATCTCCTCCCATGCTGTCCATTCTCACAGGTAAATACTTTTTATGCGTCTGAAAGACATGTAAGGTTCAAAGCCTGTAGAAGAGGCATGCCAGAGTCCCATGTATCCAGCAAGTAGAGCAGAGATGCCTGCCATCTTGACAAGTGGAGAGGGGATGCCAGAAACAGAGCAAAGAGCCTCATCCTGCATCTCTGTTAGACAGTGGGAGTGTGGGAAAAAGGGATGCAGTTAACCTGTGATGGTTCATTAGTCTACTCCCACAGCATGATTAGATCAGTTGGGTCAGTTTTCTAAAGGCTCAAGATGATTGAATTAGTAAAGGATAGGTCAGATTATTTCTGCCTTACTGCCATCATTACAGTGCCATAAACACTTTTCGTGCTTTGCTGGAGCATGAACCCCAAAGAGTTTGCTCCCACAGGATTCCTGCTGTTTCTAGGTCAATGGCTCCTATTGTAAAGAAAACCATGTTGGTGGTAGCCCCGAGGAGACTATGGCAGTTGAGTGTGGTGGGATGCCACAGCTTGGGAGCCAAGGAATACCTTTCTTTGTCCTGAGCAGAGCACACGTGGCTGGATATGATGTAAAGGAAAGAGTGCTACAGGGCAAAGGCCCCATGTTTGGGTGGCAAACCTTTTATTCATCCAAGTAAGAAAATTCAGCTGAGCTTGCTCCTGAGACCCTGCAGGCTCCTGAGAATTTTGGGGGCATTGTCCAGCATCTTGGGCTTGTCTCCCCTCTACTAGGTCAGTCCCTTTGACCATACCAATCCTGCTGGCATGGTGCCCTCTCAGCTGGGATTTGCTGGTCAGCTATTTTTCCTTGACGCTCCGGGTATATATTGCAAAGAGGCAATCATACCACAATCAGAGTCTGCACGGGCTTTTGAGGCTTAACTATGAAGACCATTTGGTCTCACACCTAATACTATGCAGACGAAGTTATGTCGTCAGACTGAAAAAGTCTCATCTGTATGTCCTGAAAGCTGTAACAAGATCTATGCTGTGGGATAGCAATACTAGTAGAAAAGTATTATATAAGATGAAATCCTTATCTAAGTAATTGTGGATGAGTTAACAGCTTGCTGATTGTAGAATCATAGAATTATTAAGGTTGGAAAGGACCTCTAAAATTATCTATCCAACCATTAACCCAGCACTGTCAAGTCCACCACTAAACCATGTTCCTGAGCACCACATCTACATGTCTTTTTAAATACCTCCAGCATTAATGACTCAACCACTTTCCTGGGTGGTCTTTCTAATGTCTGAGCACCTTTTCAGTGAAGAAATTTTTCTTAGCATCCATTCTAAACTTCTCCTGGCACAACTAGAGGCCATTTCTTTTCATCCTATCACTTGTTACCATTAAAGCTTTTCATGAACTGGAGAGCAGTTTCAAATAATACTTTCTGAAGACTTGTAGTTAAACTGCAGATCTGTGCTCTGACCTTGGGATTATGAGATCTTAAATCTTTCCCATCAGTCACCATACAATAAGGAATATTTTGTGTGGGTTAGCTACGGTTATGATAATTTGAAAACCAAATGGTGTGTGGAACTCTTGCATCAAATACATGCCTCTCCTAAATCATGCTAAAAGTTTTAGCATGGACCCTGAAGAATGGGTGGATCTTTTTTCCTAATGCCTTAAAACCATGAAATTCATAAAACAATACTCAGGTGCCATAATTTTCAGCATTACATGGCTCATCCCGTGAAAATAAATTGTGGAAAAAACCCTTTTACAAAAGGGTGGCTGCTGCAACCAGGGGAGGTCTGGGCTTGCTCTTGCAGGCTGACTCCAGTGATGCCTTGCCAGTTCATTGATGTAGCACAAGAAAGCTCTGCTGCACAGCTCTGTCCATCTGGGTTGAAATCGTCATGGCTCGTACGTCTTGGCTACATGAGTGGTCACATTAATGACTCAAAGACTATTCCTACCTATCATATTGTCCTTCCTTTCAAAGCTTCCTTTGTGTTTGCTCATTCTCCCTATGCTCAGAATTAGTCTGCTTTCATACTGAATATTTCTGCTAACTTTTTTCAGTGGACTACGCCAGTGCTTTGCTGGAGCACGAACCCCAAGTTATGTGTCTCAGAACAGACATGTTGGTTGTGTTATCTCTGTTCCTCTGCACATCACAAGTCTGGGGCTTTCAGCTGGGCTGCACAAGCCCCTTGTGCCACTGCATCACTTCATCCTCCTGCACAGCATATGGTGGCACAGGGGAAGACCTTGCTACAGCACTTGATCTTTCACTAGTGTTTGGTGTGGCAGGAACCACCAGTGGCTGCCTGGCACTTGAAGTGCTCTTAATGCTGGGTAGTATAACCTTTGTTGGTCTTTAACAGCAGAAGTGCCCAAGAGAGAAGTTTGGAACTCAGGCATGCCAAAGGGGGACACTGACAGTAGGAGCAGCAGGGAAGAAATCACAACTGCAACTGAGATAGAAAAGGTGTCTTCTTACCTATGGGATAAAGGTCATAATCATAGGTTAAAATCCAGATGTGAACGTGGAAAAGTAATACATACCCAACTGACAAATATAAAATGTAAGAGGATATTGTGTAGAGCTCTATGGAATGATTTGCCATCTCTTCTCCTCTGAGGGAAGAGTGATCCTACTTAAAGAGCATGAACAAAAGTTTTTTCTTGGCAAACTTCAGGTTTCCAGAGCACCTATAGTTTAGGAAAATGATCATACAAAAAAAGAAATCCCTAATTCATATACAGGAAGATCTTCTATTCACCTTCAGAGGAAGCGCAGAAACACCTATAATCAGGCACCTTGAATGTCTCCAGCTTTGTTAATTGGTTAGTTTCTACTGGAGTCTGAATCAGGATTGAAGTTCATATTCACCAGATTGCTTTTGCCCTTATTATGGCCCATAAAGAAAAATATATGGCTCAGGCCAACCTGAAAATCAGAACCGAAAGCTGTTTTAAAACCTGTCATTTTAAATTGGAGTTATCAGTACAGAGAATTAACAATTGTCAAGTCACATCTACAGTTTTCAGAGGCCTTTTTGCTTGAGGGTGTCTTCTACAGCCTTACATTTTCTCACATTTTCAGTATTTCTGCTCACCACCAAGGTGGCTGCAGACAGCTGTGAACAAGGAGGAGGAGGGAGAGAGTGTGAGGCCTGGGGGAGATGCTCTAGCTGGAAAGCTCCATCTCTTCACCAGGGACAAGGGACACAGCCATAGATTCTGCCAAGAAAGCCCTGTTCAGGCTCTGGAGAGGCAGCCTCTGTGGTGTCCCCTCTTCCTCAAGAGAAGGCATGGCTGCCACAACCTGCATGGTGAGGATGCAACACGCCCCAGAAGAGCAAACACAGCACTTGGGGACCAGGCTGGTTGTGCAGTGTGCTACATTTCTAATTAGGGACTGAAGAATGCAAACCTACAGAGTCCACTTACTGCTAATTCATTGCATCAATCATTTAAAATCAAAGAGTAAAAGGGGAAAAAACACAACCTTTTTTATAGAAGTGGAAAGTATTGAATTAAGCAGATTGAGTCTCTCACCAGTACTCTCTAATCATGGTGTTGCTTCTGTGTCTGGTGAATAGAGCTTAGCTGGAAGTGTTTTCTAGAGACAGGAAGACAATGAGACAACTACCTGTAAAATGTTGGCTTCCTTTTTTTCTTTTTGATCCTTGCCTAGTGTGCCACATGTTACAGCTATTATTTATGTTGTATTGAAAGAAGAACTCAGCCAACATGCTGTGTTCAACATATGAAAAAAAAATATGGAATCATAGAATTCTTTAGGTTGGAAAAGATCTTTAAGATTATCAAGTCCAACTGTTAACACAGCACTGTCAAGTCCACCATTAAACCATGTCCCTAAGTGCCACAACTATGTATCTTTTAAATATCTCCAAGAATGGTGATTCCACTGCTTCCCTGGACAGCCTGTCCCAATGCTTGACACCATTTTACTGAAGAGATTTTCCTAATACCCAATCTACACCTACCCTGGCACAGTTTGAGGCCATTTCCTCTCATCCTATTGCTTGTTACTTGGTAGAAGAGACCAGCCCCCACCTGGCTACAACCTCCTTTCAGGTGGTGGTAGAGAACAACAAGGTCTCCCCTGAGCCTCCTTTTCTCAAGGCCAGACAACCCCAGCTCCCTCAGTTGCTCTTCATCAAACTGCTCCTCATCAGACCCTTCACCAGCTCCGTCACCCTTCTCTGGACACACTCCAGCACCTCAGTGTCTTTCTTGTAGTGAAGGGCCCAAACCCAAACATACAATTCAAGGTGCAGCTTCACTGGTGACAAGTTCAGAGAGAAAATCAGTGCCTCAGTCTTGCTGGTCACACCATTGCTGTTACGGGTCAGGATGCCATTGGCCTTCTTGGCCATCTGGGCACACTGCTGGATCATGTTCAACTGGCTGTCAACCAGCACGCTCAGAGCCAGCTTTCCAGCCCCTCTGCCCAAGCCTGTAGTGTTGCATGGGATTGTTGTGACCCAGCTGCAGGACCTGGTGCTGCAAGTCCTAACCTTTCATTGCAAGAGTCAAATTTTGTTTTCACAAATAGATGTTCAAGGCAGAACTAAAAAGCTGTTTACTGCACTCAGAGACCATCCCACAGTCAGACAACAGGGAGTCCTTTCTGAAGGAGTGACTTTAGCTTACATTGGGTGACCACCCTTCAGGGGTGAGTGGCTTTTTAAATACAATCCCTGCTCTTCAGAAGGCAGAGAGAACTTTAATTTTTCCCTGCTGCTAATGGGGAGTGTGACATGGAGTAAAGTACTAGTGGGCTTTCTCTTCTCTCACGTATGGCACTCTAAGTATTAAAGAGCATCCACTTACTCCAGACATCCGTCGCTGCTGAAGTGGGATCAGGTGGTGGGAGCCATTGCCTTTTTTATATCTTGTTTGCTTGCCTTTGGAAGCATAAAATTTCATCCTCACTTGAAGACACATCTTGGTGCTTTCATCAGTGACACCAGCCCTTTCCTTCCCTCATACCATGTCACTGTAATTTCACAGCAAGGAACTGAGAGAAAAATGTCTTGGTTCACAGGCAGTCTCTGCTGGAGTGGCAGTGCTATAAAAGGGCTAATTGCAGATAGAAGGCCTGCTGAGTTACACATGCTGTACATGGGGCTAATTTCTCTCACACTCCCTTGCTGCAGTGCCTGACTAGTCCATTCCACCAGTGCTAACAGAGATTTTTGTGAAGGAACAGATGGAGTTGGGGCAAGGGTCTCACTCTGCCCAAACCAAATTAATATTTCCCTTCAGTGAAGTACTTTCCCTTTGTTTGCTCGGGTCAGGCTGCTTGGTTTGAAAACCTGCCTTTTGGCTAGATACCACATTTTAAATACAAAATCCACAAATCTGCAAATGAAGGGTGTCCTTAGTTCTCACTAGACCTTCCCACATAGAAAGTAATTTGAATTTCAATCAGGGTAGAAAATGTAATGTATACTCAACAAAGCAAAGAAGGCAGGCTGAGAAAACACAAATGAGCTTCATTTTAGTTGCTTTTAAGTTCCTTCTGTGCAATCTTTTCAGTTCTTATTTACTGTAATCAGCATCCATCTGATGGCAATTTGTAGGTAATTGTGCACTAGAGTTTGTTAAACATTCGCAGGAAAAAGGACATGTTTCTGAAACCTGAGTTAAACTCCACAAATATAAGAACTCTGGATAGAAGATGAGAAGACCTCAGAACAGGATGCATTGTTCTGCTCCAGAAAAAGGTATGGGGAGGAACAAATGGGCACCAATGGCTCCAAGCAGTTTTTTACATCAAGGTTATTCCAAAGACAAAAAAATTCAAAGTAGATTCAGTTATTCAGCCACTGTGGGCTGTGGCAGGCTAAGTTATCTGGATTCAGCATCTCACATTTGAAGAAGTTTTCTACTGAGCCTCTTCCTTCTGCCCTTCTCTCAGCCTTCTGGTGGGTAATAGAGAAACATACTCTGCTGTGAGAGCAAGTGTAGTGTTAGGACAACAGGTAGCACCAGTGGGTGGTTGTTCAGGTCTCCTGATGAGCTGAAGCAACACAAGAATTTTGACGAACCTGCTCAGCTGCAAATACTGTGCAAAGTGCCTCTCTTGGAATCACTGTTTCTGTCCACACTTCTTTCACTTCTCAGGCAGTCTCTTTCATGCAAAGACAGGTTTTATTGCAGGAAGAATAACAGAGGTGGAAAATGCCTGGTGTTTAATGTTCTGTTGTTTCAACTTCAGCACTGCTGTTTCAAGTGTTGAATGGGCTCTTTTTGCTGGTAACGCCAGGTGAGAGGCAGTAGTTTGAGCTCTGCCAGGCTGAGATCAATAAAGTCACCTACATCCTTACACATGTGGCTTCTCTCTGACCACTCCTGAATAGCACATTAACCTTGATCCAACTGTTACACTGGCACAACACTTTTTAAACTGATATGGTCCTTCCTTGGAACAGTAATGATGTATTTATTTTTGTAAAGCATCATGTAAAATTATAGGTCTGCCTCAGTTATGAACAATAGTGATTGCACCAAAGGTCAGAGCAGCCTCCAGGCTCCATGTGGCTGTAAGTAGTGAGCTTGGTATGAAAAAACTATTGGAGTTATACACAGGTAACCTGATCCTCTCAGGCAAATCCAGTGAGATGCTGTCCTGTGGAGAAAATGGAGCAGCCAGTGTGAAACAGCAATTTATAGGGGCTGAGCAGCATGTGCACATCTTAGGCAGTGGCTGCAATTCAAGAAGGACATTTTCACTGCAGCTCTTGACGTTACTGAAAATTTTAAGGCACTGAACTGGTTTAATATCTTGGGACAGGCTGTGATCTGATTGTTCTCTGCCTTCATGTAAAAGGTACTTAATTTCTGTTCATATTCTTTATCCTGGAGGATAGGATAACTTTGGATTTATTATATGATCAGGGAAAGCAGTTTTTGTGGTAAGCCTGAAGCGTGACCAATCTAATTTTGAATAAACCATTCTTATCAGAGGGATCAGCTATTGCCTCTGCCCTGGGCCAATAACCAGGTCCTTTTGCTTTGCAGGCAGTAATGTTTTAAAGCTTCTTTAACACCCAGAATGCCTAGATCCTTGCATAAACAAACCAACAAAGCTAGTTTGTGAGAAGTCAAATTCTCCATGGAGGCCTAAACACTCTGCAGCTGAGAGACACATATGAAAGCTGCTTTGGAATAGCTAATCCCATTTAAATCCATTAAAAAGCCTCACAATTAAATTTGCATGCAGCCAGTGACTGTTCTGTCCCTCCCAAGAAACAGTGGGCTTAGAAGGTTGGAGCAAATCAGGGCCACTCTTTCACCACCACAATCCCAGTTGGTTTTCTTCCCCACCTTCTTCCCAATGGGCTGTGGGGAAAAGGCACTGCTGCTGAAGTGTCTTGGTGGGAATTCAATGGGGGAAATTCAAAGCAAGGTACAAACATATCCCAAAAAAGTGCTGTGAGCTAAGTAACCTCTCCCTGAAGAGACAAACCACTGAGCAAGAGACACCAAGGGTCAGGCACAGCCCCTCGTCTTCCTCCCAGCCCAGGGCACAAGGGTGGGTGGGCTGCAGCATGCCCATTGGGCTGGTGGGTGCCCAGCACTTCAGGCAGCACAGTGCTGACTGATGCAGTGAGTGTTTCTAGGGTGGAGTCAGCATGGACAAATGCAGAAGGCAGCAGGTAGTACCAAAGAGCAGAGCTTTGCTGGTGAGCAAAGCTGCTGGTTCAGGGACAGAAGAGGCCAGATGTTAACTGGGCTCCTAAGCACCTCTAGCAATCACTGCTCCTCATTAAAAAGCTGCTGATGCTGAGGTGTCATTTGGCAGCTCTCTGTCTTAAGAGAGAGAGGAAAAGCATTAGCTTTGCTATGCAGATTTAGGGTCCCACCTGTCCTGGGGTGCAAATGGTCCTTACTGAAACAGATGGCTGCTGTGGATTGATAAATTGCCAGGGGCTTGTCTGTGTGTATTAGAAAAGACTCATCTTCCTGCAGCCACACAGAAATCCTGGGGTTGGTTAAACAGGCATTTCTGTCTGCTTTCAAATATGGGCCAGAGCCATGTGTAACAGCAGCTGTGTGTTCCCAAAACATTTCCATGCAATTAGGTTGCAAGGAGACAAAAGCAGCCAGCCAGACTCGCTTCTACTTTACTCTGCTCCAGCCTCGGGGGCTTGCTGTGTGCTGACACCAGTCTCAGAAGACATGCTGCCTGTGAGGCTTTCAGAATTTTCTAACAACCTCAGTTTCTAACTCCTGGAGCAGGGAAGGCATCCCTCACCATTTTCCTTCTAGCTTCCACAGAAAGTGGATCAGGGGGTCACTGAGCATGTTTTTGTGATTTTTTTTTTCCCCCTATTTATTCCGAGCGTATTTATACTAGGTTGTTCTGGGTTTCATTCAAGGAGAAAAATTAAGACAAGACACTGATTCAGTCCTAAAAACACTAACAAGTAAGGAAAGCTCAGTGACAATCTGCCTTCTGAAAAACCTGTGAATTTTAAAAGTTGTTTTCACAAGATCAAAATGTAACAAGTCATCTTTTTGAGAAATAAGACTAACCTCTATCCAGTATGTGTCAAAAAGGATTTTATGCTTTTATCCAAGGACATCAAAGTGCTGCTGTGCTCCATACGGTGCACCGTATTCCCTTCAATCTCCTCAATGCCCTTTGTCCCCCTGCATTA
Organism: Xenops minutus; assembly: GCA_035221455.1. Taxonomy (NCBI): domain Eukaryota; kingdom Metazoa; phylum Chordata; class Aves; order Passeriformes; family Furnariidae; genus Xenops; species Xenops minutus. The sequence continues at coordinate 60,783,069 of JAWWEE010000105.1, read as the reverse complement.
CAAGTCTTGGTGCTCCAAGGAAGTGCAAGCTGACATGAAGAGCTGGCTGCTGAATGTGTGCCTTGCTGCATGTATGCCTATCTTATTATCACATTGAAAGATGTGTGCTATCTTTCAATAATCTAGACTGATGACTAGGAATCCTTAAGCTGTTCAGAAAAACTCTCAGAATGGGCAGTTTTAGCAGAGGAGGGCAAAGGAGGTGTGTGCTTGCGTGTGTATTTGCTACATTGTTCCTCCAGATTCTCCAGGCATGAAATCATTACATGTCTAATTAGGTGGCAATTACAAAAGCAACGCTCTGCATTAGTCCCTTTGGCACTAAAGGTATTTCTAGATATTTTTGATCTCACCTTTCACAGTTTCCCCTGAAATTCAGGGTGAATTTATGAGGTTTTTTTCGCTGGCTTCAAAGGAATCACAGTTCTCTCTGGTGGGGAAATGGCCAGGATGGATTCTGCACACCAGTGTTGGAGAGGCTGAGTGTTTAACTGGCTCGTCAGTGGTAGTAACGCTGCCACTGCGGATTCAATTTGTGGAATATATTACACCAGTAGCATGAAAAAATTACTCCTAGGTTTTGCAAATTGATACACTAGAGCTTTAAACTGGGATAGGGAGGGGCCAATTTGCACTTCAAAAACCAAACCGTGCCCTTGGATATATTTGCCGAGCTCCTCAGAAATTAATAAGGACCGTGAAATTAAAGGAGATACAATTTAGCTTAACTGTGTCTGTCTAACGACAGTATTTAGATGGCTAATACCTTTGATTGTGCCTATTTTATGTCTTCCTCAACCCAATTTTTCAAATGAGTTTCTGAATGTTCAAGCTGACGCATTTTAAGAAGAGGAGACAGCTTGAAGGCTTCTCCAACAAAAGTCTCTTAAAATGATAGATATCAACAAAATATCAACACATTAAATAATCCTCAAATCTCCAGGTTTTTCGGAGACTGGGAAGAGACTCCAAAACCTCTTTTTCTTTTCTTTATTTTTTTTTCTTCACAGCTAAGCTACTTTGTTCAGTAAAAAGGTTAATTCTACCTAGAGACCTTGTCTTTTCAACATGCCTGAGATTAAACTACTTCTTATTATATGACTCTTTAAAATGTTCCTGATTAAAAGCCACCAGTTTTCTGTGATGTTTTCTCTCTCTCTTATTACTTCCTCCTTTTTTATATCAGTATTTTGACTGAAAAAATGCAAACTCTTCTATATTAACAGGCTGGCAAGATGTTTAATGTAAACGCAAATCTAAAATAGGTTTGACATTTTAATTCATCTTCTCATGTCAATAAAAAGAGCAGTAGAAATTGATGACTGAAGTATTTCTTTTTCATTTCAACCCATTCCATACAATGAAGTGACTTACAGCTGGTCTCAGATATTTCTAAATTCCTGTGATTGTGTGGCAGGTTTTGCCCAGCTGTGAAACAGAGAGATGGGTTTCTCTTCCACAGAAACCTAATTCCAGCGAAGGATTTTCTAAAGCAGTAGTAGGTCTAACTTCAGTAACAACAATTATGGATACTGAGGTCAGTTTAGCTTTGTCTACACTAAATAAATAGAAAAGTCTACACTAAAAGAAATCAATTTGGTGATCTGGCACAAACTGAGAGTGCAGGAAGATGCCAAAGCATAAACACAGAGTTATCTTTCTTTGTCCTGCCTTGCTCTGGAAACAGGTATGTGCAACACTGGCACATGTACTATGGAGGTTTCTTTAATGCTTGGACAGACTGGAGTGGGGCAGAAGCAAGTGCAGGATCTGAATTCCCACTATTTAAAAAAAAAAAAAAATAAAAAGGTCTGACCAGAGAAAGTATTTTGCTTTTACTGTTGTTTTCTTTTAGACTTTTTTTACTGTGATAACAATGCACCACTTATTCCTCTCCTTCTCGTCTGTCTTTCTCTGTATTAGTTTTTGGAAGTCTGAGAAGCTGCTGCTGCCACAAAATCTTGTAATGAAAAGGATGCAGAAAGACTCTGCGGGCCTTGCATGTGGCATAGGAAAGCAGGAAGAAACAAGCATGGCATGCCTTCAAAGCTATAGTTGGAACTATATAAATAGATCCATACTATAAATATACTGTAAATATAAAGCACTCCTACAGTGCTTGGATGTTTGAGCAAGCTTCCTGGCTGCCACACATTGCTGCTGGCTGCACTTTCCAATTAGTGTTTCTGGAAGCTGAGTTCCCATTGTTGCCTTTTGGCTTCTCTTTCCCTTTACATTCAAGGCTCACCAATGTCCCTGTGTCCTCTCATAGTACAGCCATCTCTGCTCAGAAACTGTGTGATGCTGAGGATAAGAGTAGGATTTTGAATCCGGCTCCTAAAGATTTTGCCTTGCACCATTTTAAAGCTGAAGACAGATGACTATGATAGCAATGATAGGCGACTGTTCTTGGTGCCAGAAGAAAGAAATAAACAATTTTCAGCTTCTGTACTTCTAAACAAACTCCAATTGTTTGATATATTCCAGGGCAGAAAAGAAAATGCAATAAAGAAAGGGGAATCCTGGCTATTAAAGTTGTTGAAAATGGAATACTTTAATATCGGGAACGAAAGAGGAGAGGAAATGTATGTGTGTGGGTTGTTGTTTTAAGGCAGGTCAGATACGAATTTCTCTTGTTGACAGTGAGAAATGTCATCAAAGTGACTTACTATACTAAAGTACAACAAAGTAGATCTGCATATGTCTTAGGTGAAAAAATTCCTTCTCATATATGCAAAGATACTTGATAATCACTGAGTTTCAGAAGCAGCAATAGAACACACACTAGATCTTGGCTACACAGGGCTTGTTCCTGCATGTCTGTCAGCAAAGGCTTGTGTCTAGCAGTGCAGCTTGCCAGCTTAGCCCATGAACATGCAATCGATTCACACCGATTTTCCTCTGTGCAAAACCAATAAAAAACTTTCAACTCTGTGAAGAATTCTAAGTTAAAGGTAAATATATATTCTAAAAGAGGAACGGTAAGAGCAGATGGAATATTTAAGGATTATAATATATCCTTTGACACATAGCAATAAAATACTTCAGGAATCCACCATGAACCTTTTGGAGCTTCATGCTGCTAGACTGTAGCCAAGCTGTGAACTGCCCTAAGTAGCGCAGAAGGAAAAGCATGACTTTTTTTTTGTCAAAACAAGTGAAGGAAGTTTAATCAGTTCACATCTATTGCTCAATTACACTCAGTAAGGATGTTGCTTTTCCCCTAAGAAAAGAGTTTTCCAGTAAATTCAAATGTTAAGACCACTGGTTTGCTGTTGTCTTGCTAAAATACTAATTTGCATTTACTTAATCAAATGTTATAGTATCCAGCATTGCATCTCAGTGAAGAGACATAAAATATACACACAGAAAAATGTGAACAAAAGCTTATGCTCTTGGTCAGAAATACTGTATGGGATACATCTTTTGAGAATGTTGTACTGTGAAGCTGTCTTTTTTATGGTGTTGCTAAATGGCATCTCCTTTCTGGAAGTAGGAACACTGTCACCTTTTAGGGTTCACATTGGTCTTTATTACCAAAGAGACTGTAACGGTGTCTCCTTACAATTATTTTATCTAGTTTTACTTGCTATCTATTTATTTTCCTGAGCTACTGGGTTAAAATTTAAGGTGGAAGCAGTTCCTGGGGCAGTGTGACTTAGCTCATGTTGTTGAGAGCCTTCTGTAGTCTCATTGTTAATATTTCGAAGGATGTGGATCCACAACCCTTCTCCTCAGCAGATTAATGGATGATTTGAATCTAAAGAGGACTAGGTAAAATTATGTGTTTCGTTTATCACTTGCGCACAGCTGCACCCTGCCTGTTTCCATGGCTTTGTCCATCTGATGTGCAGTATTACATTAATGTGTTACCTTTCCCCTGTGATCCTGTACCCCAGGGCTTGGAGGAGCCATTGTATAATGCTGACATCCTGGAGCATATTTGATATGCTCTGTCCTCCTCCTCAGCTTGATTGTACACAAGTGCCATCGGATGCAGTAGTGCTGAGGCACTGGGCAGCAGCTGGGAGCAACTGGGCACACAGACCTGGTCCAGTTCCTTTCCTCCTCATGTTCCTGTGCTAACCTGAGTCATTTCTGTGGGCAGATTCATTGCAAAGGGAGGCTAAGATTGAACTGTAGTGTTTTTCTCCAAGCCATGAGAAACATGATTTTGTTTTTAATTTCTTAATGTCGGAATCTACTTCTCAGCCTTGCTGGAGTGCAGGCTACGGATCTGAGGTGTCCATTGCAGTTATGATCCTGTGATATGGCACACTTCAGCTAGGAGGAATAGCTCCTCCTCGGAAACATTAGCGTATATTGTTGTCGAGGTTTGACAGCTGTAGGAAGTAAATCTATTGTTGCTGCAAAATATTTGCTTCCTGAATAAAGCAGCAATAGATATAAGAAATCCCACTGTGCTTTAATAATCCCATGGTTCTGAAAAGCCACCTGGATCTTGTGATTAAAATAGTGATGAGCTTGGTGAATTAATGTAGTGGTGGTACAGCATCACCTTTCAGCATTTAGCTTGACTGCTGTGTCTGGTGTATTTACAGTGGGCTAATCCCCAGACTTCCAGACTTCCAAATGAAACCAAATTCCCTGGGGCATTGTGTGATTATTTTTTTCTTTTTTCCTTTTTTTTTTTTTTTTTTTTAAATGGAAGATGCTGAATGGGATGAAAACCCCCAGCTGTACCTATAGGCTGGGGAGGCCACAGTGCTTTTAGTTACCCTCCAGGTGTGAGTAGCTTCCAGGCAGCATGGCCAGCGGGGTCCTTGTTAACCAATATCCCTCACTATGGGTTATGAATGCAACAGTGAAAGAAGCTTCATTACATTCAAACCTTGAATCCACAACAATCTGAAGCCTGTGTTGGTGTGTCTGGTACCATAAAGCTGGCTTCCCGGGGGAGGGCTGGACCTCTTCCAAGAAAGGCTCCAATAACATGGGAAATAGAAGGCAGGATAAGAGCAGATTGTAGAAGATAGATCATGAGATAGTATAAATTCTGCTGGCACCATGGATGTTAATGACTCATCAGGACCTTTTCTTCCTCCAGGCCCAGCTTGAGCAGAATACTGATTGCTTTACAGTAAGTTCTTGTTTACTGCAACTTGACTCAAACACAGAGCTGAATGAGAATGTGGAAGTGGAATTAGAAGTTTTCTTGAAAAAAGCAACACTGTAGAAAAAAACAGTAGGCTCCAATCCCACAAGTTGTAGGAAACAGCAAAGAAGAGAAAAGAGATACAAGGAATGTTCTTGTTTACCACCAACACAATTAAACCTGGGTGCAGTGCTGAAAATTACGTTGGTTCTTACACAGGATGCAAATAGCTCAAATAATTGTCCAGATTATCACTACTTTGTTCTCCCTTTTTCTTGTCTCCCAAACCCAAAAGTGTTCAGAAAAATCCCTTACATTTCTGGTGCTTCTGTCCTCATGTGTTATCCCAAAAAACTCATTACTTCAAAATTCTCAGAGACTAGTGCTCTAACTACAGGACCAGGACTGCAAAACTGGCATTGTGTCATGCACGTCAGATGGCTGAAAATGCACGAGGCTGTGTGCCTGGCAGCACGTGGCAGTTGTCAAAACCAGGATGCTGTTTGTGCACCTACAAGCTGCCTTCTCCATTTGCCTTTTTGACTCCTGAAGGTGAGAGCAGAAACTGGAATTCAGAGCAGGGGACTTGAGCCAATGGCTCTTTGATTCTTCCATTTACAGTACAGCTAGGCAGTACTGTAAGAACTGAAGCATATGAAGTATGTTGCATTTCTGGATGCAAAGTGGCTTTGAGAACATATTTCTTGACAGTATTCACAGCCAGTGTTCTTCCTTTCTTCTCATGATAGTCCTCTGCATAATGGAAATAGTCCCAAAACATCCTTGATAGCAGAACAAACCCCACTGTGTACTACCTGACTTGCAGGACCAGGCATATTCTATGCACCTGAAAAATGATGCACCATTAATTTGCTATTTCTGTTTTCTTCCTCCTGAATTTTCAGTGGACTGAGGGCACTTCAAGGTTATCCAGTCATACAAACATGCTTTGCATCAGGAATCTCTGAAGCTCAACTTTCAACAGAACATATGGAGGAGCCAATAAAATAAATGGAAAGGAAAGCCTTTAGAAAGGCCAATAAACTGCTTTTAAGCAGGAAGTAGTAGAATTTTAACTATGATTATTTTTTTCTCCATGAATTATTAACATATACCATAAAAATGCCATAAGCAGTGGACAAACAGGACATTGTGAGAGAATTTCAGTGTTTGATATTTTCACCTGGAAATCAGAAAAAAAAAAAATCCTCTTCAACGATATAGCTTTTAAAATAAGGACAGCCATGAAAGCTGTTAAACATAAGGAATTTTACTCTCTTATGGCTATCTCAAAAGCCGAAGAGTCTCTTCCTTATGTAATAGTGACAAAGTTTATTGTTCTGCCATTACGACCAAGAAATTAGGGTGAGTACTCAGAAAAGTAGACAGGCAAACTGGTTCATTATACAAACGTCTTCTCCTGAAACTGCTTAGCTAAGATACTGAATTAATACAGCTCTGCCAGAGATAAACATTCTTCTGTTTATAAATTTAACTCCTGTTGTAAATACTCTCAAGAAAGAAAAATGAAGCCTTTCAAGGCGTGTTTTCTGAACCTCAAAATCAACAGCAGCAGCTGTGCTTTGCCTTGTTTTCTAATAGGCTAAGTGACACAGCCATTAGCTTTGCCTTGGTACAGAAGTTGTTTTAAAGGAGTCATATAGAGAGGACTTCGGTGTTCTGCAATGTTTCCAGGTTTGCCTGACTCCAGGGCAAAACATAAGTAACTCCAAAACAAACATGGAGTAATTACTGAGGGAAATAGTTCTTGCTCCAGCAGACAAAGCATCCTGATTTCCACAAGTAGCATCGGGAATCTTCCTCTGGTTGGTCCTCCCAGGAGCAATCTGGTTTCCCAAGGATGCAGTTTGCAAACTCCCAGTTAGAAAAAATCCTAATCTAGCCTGAGTAACACACTAAGGAAGAGCAAGAAAGGAAAAGAACAAAAACGTTGACTAATATTTTCGGTTCCTTTCCTTCTGTAGACTACAGTTTATCTAAATGCCAACAATGACTTTCATTCCTGAGGCTATTGATTTTCCAGCGCCAATCAGTATCCTGCCCTTAAGTCCAGCCAGGCAGAGAATTACACTTGAGAAATGATAGGCTGTAATTGAAGGCAGCTGCCTTCATAACCTCTCAAGTGCTACAGCTTCGAAGAAATATCCTCAGTTAGTTATTGGATTTTAGAGGACATGAGCAGCTATGAAGACTGAAGGTGTAGACACTTGGTGAGGCCATTAGTCCTCTTCCCCCATGGGGTTCAACCCTATATTTGTGACCATCTTACAGAACCATCCCTGAGGTAACACCAGGGACTAAGACTGCAAAAGGTGAGAAAAGCTTTTGACTCAAGTTGTGCCAGCCTTCTTCCTAGCTCAGCCTCCTGCACAGTGAGGTCTCCAGTGGGGGGATTGGAAGTTTTGATTTGTTTGACTCAAACACCAGATAAAACCCTAGTTCTAATTGGAATGACAGCCCGCAGGCCCACTCAAAGATGCAGGCAATAAACCCCCTCAGTTATCTGCAGTCCTAGTGGTGGTCAAATCCTACTACACGCATGAAAAATTTCTGGGCTTTGTACCAATTCTTTATAACCCTCACAGAAACCAAAACTTAGCACAAAATCTACCAAAAAAGAAAATAAAACCCCTTGCCTGCTAAGATAACCAGCTGCTTCCCACCTGCTGGATCCTCAAGCCGTGGTGAGGGCTGCCTCCTCCAGAGCCAAGTGAGGGAGGGACAGCCCTGGCACAGAGCAGAGCCAAACACCTTTGGCATCTTGCAGAGGGAATAACCATGGTCTGGTTTCCCATGAAGCCTACATGAAACAATACCCCCAAAAGCAAAGAAAATGGTGGATGATGCTGCAAGCTGGGCCATGGCCAAGCGTCTCGTCTGCCAGGCTGTCACTGAAGTTACATTTGGTCTTGGGGTTAGGGTTAGGAGATGGAAGAATGGCAGAAGGCTACAAGATTATGTAAGAAGAAAGCTGGGGTTGAGGAGAGGCAAGGGCTTTGCCCACTGGGAAGGACAGGACCTGCTTCCTGAACTTGGGAAGCTGGTCAAACCAATTTCCTCTTAGGTCTGGGAGGGTGCAGAAGGTATGTGACAGTGATGGCCTAGGCCTTTCTGTTACTTGGTTTTGCGGGAGGTCTCTGCAGGGTGTGGTTGAGCTGTAACTAGCAATGGCATTAGGCTTAGAGTAGAAAAGTATTTCCAGAAGACAGATAGGGTCTTCTTTTTCTACAGAATAAAGTGAATGATGAAGAAGTCTGGTAATTTTGCAGGCAAAGTTTATTGCCTGAATACCTGTTGTACAAAAAGCCAGAAGAGTATATCTCAATATTTTTGCACTATTCTGACTCCAGTGCTTTGGAATAATTTGAGTGGAGGTGTATATCAAGCAGAAAAATAACACATCTGTATGCTGTGCAGGCTGAGCTTTCCATGGATGTAATTAAAAGCTCAGCACCTGCTGCTTAAGTGATTGTATTAATCTGATACAAACAACATTAGAGTGCTTAACAGAGGTGACCAGGGCAGGGGATTTCTAAAGCTGATGGTTTTTCTAGCAGTAGCTGGAAAAGTGGAGACAGATCTGCTCTGAGCCAAGCAGGTGGGAAGGAGAAAGTGGACAAGTGCAGGGCAGACTTCCTTGGCATCCTGTGGGGAAGGGGAAGGCATTGCTTTCCAGAGAGGGTTTCAGGGCACCTGGAATGCGGGGGCTGTATAGACTGGTGATCTCCAAAGCAGAGTGTGCACTCATCAAGGTTGTGCAATACAAGCCCTCAGGGGCCCAAAAGAAAATACTTTTTTGCCATTAATTAATTAAATTTAAAAATAAAATAAGCACTTTTTCACTTTTATCTCATTCTGGTTTAATTTCTATTTTTGTGATATTAGCAGAGTCCTACATACGTGTAATTTACATATAAATAAATATGTATATCTGGGGGGGGTTGGCCTCCACATTTTTTTATTGCTGAAGCAAAAATATTTTGACATCACCAGTCTAATTTTACACCAATTAATTCTAGGGGAGGGAGCACCCAAAATCTTGTTAGTCATTTAACTTCAGCCATGAACTAACAGCTTACATGAGACAGAAACCCATGTCTTCATCTGGGTTCCAGCTTGCTGCTCTGGCTATAGATATCACTCTGCTTTTTGTCAAATGGCCTCTGTTTCCTTGCATGTGGAACTTTACAAAAGACCTAAAGAGTGAATACAATTTTCTGCTCGCTTTAATTTCCCCATGAGGCTTTCCTGCTTTGTGGTGCAGCCACAGGTGGATGCTCCTGGCTGGCTGCTCTGCTTTCTCACTCCTATAAACAACCCTGACACCAAACATAAAATGTGATGGCACAATCAGCATTCATTATGTTATAACAAACATTATAGAAATAGGTGTGTGCCCTGCTTCTGATAAATTCCTGATACCCAACTGATATTGCACTGGGCCACTATTTCCATGATTAACACCATCTGAAAGCTCTGCACCAAGTCCTACAGACAGCACAGGGACTTGCTACCTGTATGTGAGGAACACAGGAAAGGGAATGACAAAAAACACATGTGAAAACTTAAAACACATTTGAGAAGAATCATAGCTAACACTGGAGATTAAAAATTGATAAATGTATCATCGGAGGAGCAGGGCTGTTTCTGTGGTGGACGGATGTGCACTGACTGCAGCCACAGGAGCTGCAGTGGGGGAAACCCAGCTGCTGGGACCTGCTCAGGGACCAGTGAGTCATGGTCAGAGCCTTTGCAAATCCACAGTGGCAGTGGAAATACCAGCAACTTGGTTTTTTATTGTACAGATGACCACAGCTGCAGGGCTGCGTAATGAAGTGCTTCTTGCAGCATTGCAGCATTTTGTCTTGCCAGCCCTTTCACCATTGTTAGCAATTTCTCCATCTTTTCCTGCAGATGTATTGAGGGGATTAAATCAGATGTATTGAGCTGTCTGTGGTGTGTCAGTCTGTGTCAGTAATTCCCTACAAGCGAGAAAAGCTGTCTATGGACTTCTCTTTTGCCCCTTTCATGCCCATCAACCCAATATTTAAGTCTCTGTGAAATACATCTTACACTGTTTTTGATGAAGGCTCTTTGCTTTTCTGCTCGTCATTTGGAAAAAAAATACAAGAAAAAAAATATAAGCACAATTACAGCAACTTGAGTGAAATTAAGATAGTTATGACTAGTTCATAACCTAGCTATGCATTTTTAAATGCCACATCACACTCCTCATCTCACAACTTCTGATGACATGCAAGCATCTTGTTTATAATTTTGTTATCAGATGAATCTCCACAAGGAATCCCTTTCATTCCCACTTTCTGAGCAGATGAAATGCAGACAAACTGCAGTACCTGATTTATACATTTTATTTTCTCTATGGAGCCAGGAAACAGTAGTCACTTATATGAATCTCAAGATGATTCCTGTCTAGAAAAATTAAATTAAGGCTTTTCAGTTGGAGTAGAGGATGCTTACAGTACAGAAATAGACTGTTTCTAGTCAGTGGGATTAAAGGAAGGAAAAGCTCAGCAAGAATGAAGTTACACTGCAGAGTTATCTCTCTCTAGGCAGCAGAGTGTAATTTCCATAAACTAAAGAGAAAATTCTCTTCTCATCATTGCTTTTCAGGTCAAAGGCCCATTTTTAAATTCCTTTATCTTCTCTTTCTTTTCCTTAATTCCCTCACTGTCTTCTCTGCTGTGCTTTATTTGAGAATCAAAAAACAGTAACATGCAGGAAAATAGAGTTGGTGATTTTATAGTATATTTAGTTGTTTATATAATAGCATATTTTTCAAGTACAAATTTAACAGAGAGGAGGAAATGCCCTTTAATGCCCTACCTATTGCAAGCCATTCTCTGAAAGAGTGTTATTGTCTCTTGGACACTTATTCTCTTTAATATCTCCTTTGACCCAACCCTACCTTTGCCCAGTGAGCTGCTGGAAATTAACTTGCCAATGGCAGTTGCAAAAGTAAAGATTATCGTGGAGCCAGATAAACTGTGGGATGTGACTCATTGCACAGCCATGTGAACATATTTGATGGACACTACACATGTGGCTGAAAGGTGACGGAGGAAAGATAAAACCACCTCTTTTGATGGTAGCTCACACTGAAATCAGCATTTAGGGATGGGAGACCAGAACCTTGAGCCAAGTAACAAGAGTGCAGTCATGGAGTTTCCCTGGCAAAGCCATAGCTTATATTGGGTTGTTTTCTATAGAGCATGTTGTAATAGGTGTCTGAACTGCCCCAGGCAGTCACTTGTCCTGAATATAGTAAGAGAAGAAAGCACCACTAACCAAATACTGAAATTGTAAAAAAATGTCATTGCTTTCTCTAGTCTTCATCTCAAAGTCTCAGGATGAGGAAAATTAAAAGTAAGGAGTAAAATCCTGGATCTCTTACAGCCCATGGAAGTACCAAGGCAGAGCCAGGTTTACACTCCTGAAGTAATGGTATTAATATGGACAATGTAAAGTTTGAATCTCATGGCTTGTCAAAAATCCACTGAGATTAACTGGAAACTGTAGGAGATGAAAATTTTTTCCTGAAAGTAAAGTCACAGGAGGAAGTCCTGACAAAACAGACTGTCACTGTCTGCCTCCTTCTTGGAGAGCAGCCACATGACAGGGTATATTGTCCCCTGGCAGTGAGATAACACCATCCATCACACTGAAAGGAATCTCCAGGATGTCCAGGGCTCCCTATAATATATATTAAAGTTATTATTATTGCTGTTGTTATTGTTATTTTTAACTACTACTATTGCTATTATTGTGATGATGCTGTATTTTTAACATCTCAGTACTCAGTATATAATTAAACAGTATCTTTGCCACCTTTTGAATTTCACTATCCCATTTCAAAAGAATAAATATAGGCAATGTTTGGTTGTTATTTTTCTGTTATAAAAGAAAATCTCAAGAAATTTTATACATCCCTTCAAGAACAGCATTCTTGGCTAGGTTATCCAAGCACAGAAAAAAGTAGGCCAAATGCTCATGCTTTTCCCGATGGAAAAGATGTTGCAGAATACCTACAGTGAATGCATATTTACAAACTAGTTGGACAACTTTGTTTTCTCCCAGATGTATGTGCATGTGGACAAATATCAAAATATATAAGTTTTTAACTAAAGTATATATAAACCTCTATGCACATAGCAAGCTAGGAAAAATATCTATGAACTAGTGCATAATAAATAGCATATTTTCTAAATTCTTGCTCAGTAATAAATCTATTCATCCACATGCCTTGGTACCCAAATAACTTGTTCAACTAGTATACCATTAGTTTGTCAAACTGGTGTGTTCTTCAACTAAATGTTTAAAGTTTATGAGCTCTGCTTCATTAAGCTATTTAGGGATGGTATTTAGCACCAAGGAAAAGCAAAAATAGAAAAAATTACCCAAGCAGCCTGCAAGGCAGTCTGTTTCTAAGTGCCTTTGTCTACAGCCCAGGGTAATGCCCATGCAGCCTCCTAACCCTACTCCAGACCAGCCAGGCAAGGGGCTGGCTCTCTGCTTGCCCCATCTGGGAAGCTGCCCAAGCAAGCCCCTTTTCTTGCCCAGCTTTCCACCCTGCAGATGAGGACATGATCCGAGTCCATGCCATTCTGTTTTTGCCATGACCTGTCATCGCACATCCTTCTTCATTATGAGAGGGGTCAGAGCTGTCTGGGAGTTGCTGTGGCACCACAGCTCAGCAAGAGTGGGTGAGCAGCACTCACAGGGACAGGGGAGCCCATGGGGACCATCACTCACATGCACCCATATGCCGAGTCTCAGGGACCACACTCACTGCAAACCCTTAGGATGGCAAGGGAAGACTAGTTTTGCTGACAGTGATGTTATGTTCAGCTAGAGGAAATGAAGACATAAAAGAAAAGTATTATAGTAATAGCCAAGAAAATTTATCCATATTTTATACTAATGAATGTTAGCTGGGGAATGCATTTACCAGCAGTTTTTAAACATTTAAAATATTGTATCTATATAAACTACCTGAACTTCTACACTTCTGCACAATTTTTACATAGTGTCTGTAATGAAATTTCGACAAGGTTATCTGGGACTTTCTACATATAATCAGCTGTGATTGACTCACTGCTTCTGAGAGTCTAGAAAAAATATATGCCTGGCAGTTTTTGTAGTTCCTCTCTTAAAGCACAGTTACAGACATCTCTGTATGTTTGCTTTGGTGCGACTGAAAATTAATGCAAAAAAGACTTTATTCTTATGCTAGATCTTGCCACTATAAAGACACCACACACTTGTTCTGCAATGAAAAGGAGGACTACATGGCATATTTGTAGGTTAAGCTCTGAGTAAAAATCATGTTTGATAGAGGTTTACACATAGCTGTTGTAAATTCTGTTTTATCCTTGCTAATTTTGTCTCTGCTTTTGACTAAATAATAAATCCCCATTGAGTATCTGAATCCTTAAATGTTGACAGGACTTGCTGAGTGGAATATCTACTAGTGTTGTCCATGTTGCCAAAATGAAAAACAACTTCTTTATGCTGTACAGCTTAATCCCAATCAAAGTCTCTTCTCCAAAGCCTTTCTGATGCCCCTTACAGGCATTGTCATGAGCTAAGGAAATTTCACAAGGCCACATTGTTAATAAGATGCAAACTTGGGTAAAAAGCTGACAGCTCTGCTCCTATCCCTCACTAACGCACCTCTTGGGGCAGAAGCAGATGTGTCCTTTGGGCTGTGTGCAGGGAAAGATGGCTGCTTTCAAGGGACATCTTCACTTCCTTCTGGCTCACAGAGAAAAGTGGAGCCTTCTGGAGTGCTGCCTTCTGCTCGGTGCAATTCACAGAGAGCCTGGTGCCAGGCCAGCTGTGAGCAATGTGCAGACCCACAGCCTTTTTTCCTTGACCAACAGGCTTGACCAGAGAGCCCTGAAGTTTCAAACTGGTGAGTCTCCAAGGGTCGGATTTAGTGCCTTTTAGTAACCACAGAAAATCTGGCTTCAAGTTTTTTTTTATTCCCCCAGTCCATCACTGACTTCTAAAGAGCAGCTGGTATTTACAGCTGGAGAACATGTGGGCATAGGGCAGAGAAAGCAGAACAGGTTCAGAAAGAGAAAAAAGGTAGGAAACACAGAAGGCATGTATCATAGATAGAAGAATAAAGGTTAGGACCGCAGGGAGGAAGATATGAGGGAAGTTAGTGTGATATTTAACCCTGTAACACTATTGGTTGACTGTGTTGATTCAGAAAGGTATACTGCTATTAAAAAGCTTTTCCAATGTTTAGAGATCTCTCCTGCACTGTTCCCCAGAGCTTTTTTCTTTCTTCACTGGAGCAAGCACTGTGAACATCCTCTTCTCCATGCACAAAAACTGGACTCTTTATCTTATGCTTACTAGTCTGGTATGAGGCCTTTTGAACAGCAGTTTCTTTAGGAAGAGTCAGTAGCCCCTTGGGTTTGGTGTCGGCAGAGGGGTAGCATGAGAAGAGCTGACAGCAGCAGAAGTACCTGGAAGTTGTCTGTAAGGCATCTGCTGGGCCCCACATCATATGCTGACAAGCCTTTGAAACAAGCCTTGACTGTACTGTGGCTCTGGGATTTTGCAGAAACAGTAGAACAGCTAAGGCATTGCACTGTGACACCAAGAAGGGGAATTTGGGCTGCACCTGGGGTTAATCCTAAAGGTCCAAGCAGCCTGAAGGTACCTGTGCTCGTGGGGCTGAGCTGGTTGCTCCAGAGACTTGGAGAAACGGTCATGTCCACCAGGTCCCTGTGAAATTCCTGTGTTTCAAGTGCAATAGACAACTTTTTGCAAGGTTCCTCATTCCTATTAATTTGTCTACAATTATAGGGAAAAAATATATTCAATATGTCACACAAAATGACCCTGCTATTCTCCAGGGCTCAGCTCGTTTTTCACTCAGGAGGTGCTGATAAGAGCTGCCTTATTAGCAGTGGTGCTACACTGTGCAAAACTGGGCAGTTTATGTCTTAGACTGAGCCTGGGACAATAGCTGGCTGCACTGGGCTAGTCTGGCACCAGCCTCTCCAGGACTGCATTTCTGGGATGGTGACTGAGCAGCTGGGGTGTACACTGCCTTTTTTTCATGGAGCCCTGTAAGACTAGGTTGCAAAGTGCGGGGGTGTAGGTACCACCTTGAATTCAGAAGCAGCAATGTCTGCATTGTGCAGTGTTTTTCCCATCATTGTCTAGAGCCCTTTGGCATCAAGATGATACCTTCAAATTCCTAGATATGGAATCAAATCCTAGCCAGGAGATCAAAGGTGGAACAGGTCAATTCAAACCTGTCATTTCCCAGTTTCTAATACAGAAAATATATAAGGGACTGTACTGCTTCAAAGCCAGGCTTTTGGATGGCTGTAATCAGCCTGAATATCAAAACAATACATGTACTCCAGTAAAGCCAGTCTGTCACTGCACCTACAAGTGTCCCTGTATCATCAGCTCTTTTTACTAAGTGCTTATCTGAAAGGGAAATAGGAAAAAATGTGTCAGAGAAAGCCTTAAATTACCTCCCAGTGTATTCTGAGCAAGTGCTGGATGTTGTTTCCTGGTAAAGGAGGTTGTGCAAACTGACACTTTGATTCTCTCAAAGGCTGTAGGAGCAAGGCTGAGGAGCACCCTGAAGACCAGCTCCTTGCTAGTTCATTCCACAGCCCCAGCACCCAAGGTGTTTCCTTCCTCTTGTGGAAACTGTTACGTAGGTGAAATATACAGGATAAATGAAATGCGCTAGGGAGAATATCTTGCTTACAGCATGAGACTCTGACAGGACGTGCCCCTTTGACACTGAAAGGTGTGACTGCAGTTTCTGTAGTTACACCTGAATCAGTGGTCAACAGGGCAGCTCAAATAGTGTCACTGAAGCAGTGGGTTAGCCTGGGCTCACTGCCTGAGGGCTGTGAATCACATTTCTTGTGGATTTGGCTGCCAGTGTTGCAGTGCAGGTGTTTCATGCCTGGCTCAAGCCTGCTTTACATCCTGCATTCCCCAGCATCTTGCTCCTGCCCTCGCATCACGTACTTTTTAGTGCTGGCACTGGCACTTCAGCAATTGCATGGTGACCCAGGTCCAGCAGAAGAACAAGCAAGCTGCAAGTGCTCCCTAAGCTTCCTCACTCTGCTGCTCCTCAGCTGGAGCAGCAGGCAGCCGTGTTGGGGTGAGAGCAGCCTCAGCATAGGGGTAGGGGAAGCAGTGAAAGGGCTGCATGGGCCAGAGCAAGCCACCTTTGTGCTGACTCTACTGTCACAGAGGTGCCAGAGGTACAATGGTTAAAACACCAGCTGCCCACCCACAAGCCATTGCCCAAATAGCAGGCGATGGTGCAGTTTCCAGCCCAGGTAATTACATGTAAATTTGAACAACTCACAGAGCCCATGACTCACTGGGATGTAGGTGCAAGGTACCACTGAGGGGAGGACACACTGTTGAGCTTCCTGTGCTGTCTGTACTGTGTGTGCAGCAGAGAGCCAGGACAGCAGCCAGGACAGCCTCCATTTCTTCCTTGGACAGATAAAGTCAGCCACAGGTGATACACTGCCAAGGTCACCTGTCTGACTTCCCTGGTAGCCTTCTCACACAACTCTGAGACATCCCTGTGGAGAAATAGTCAGACTCAGTGGTATTTGTTAAACTGGAGTGGAACTTTTAGGCTCACCTTTTTTTCTCTCACATGGCTGTTTCTCTTGGGCAAACTGGCTGGTTAACACATTTTTCTTTTTGTTTTCTTCACTGTCTTAGTTTTTATGAGTCAAATGGCCAGGGATTTAGACACAGAGGGACCAGAAAGGCTACCACAGATATCTACCTTGATCTTCGATAATACACAAACCATAGGACTGCTCTGATTCAGTTTTTGTTACTCTCCTGGTCAGGCTTTTAGAAAAATCTAGTATAAACCAAATGGTGCATGAACTGACTAACAGGCAGTGTGTGTGTGAGCATTGACTGGCTAGCTGGCATCTGTGCTAGACACCATGACACATAATCACAGCTGCCTTCCTCTGTGCAAGGGCGTGATTCCATGGAACGCTCTGCCCATTTGCTTATTGTTAGGACACTGACGGACTTGTCATGTCTTTGAGATTTCTATTTTCCCACTGCCTCATCCCACTAACTCTAATTGTAACTGGACAAACATGCCAAAGAGATTTTAAATTTGCATGAGTGGAAGAGGAAGATGGTAAACAAGGGATGGAAGTGAAAGATGTATAGACTTTGCTAAGGCTAAGAAAGCATGTGAAAAATACCCAATATTTGACCAGCTTGATTTTCCAGCTTTTGTATTTGTTTGGACTAACTGTCATATCTCTTTTCCCCATGTTTAAAAAGTGAACTACTCCCTGGCCAAGATACTTTTGAATAAACTAAATAGTTTAAATCCCTTGTTTTCTTTCTCAAGAAAAATGTTTTTCAGTCTCTCAGCAATTTCTATGGCCCTTCCTGAATCTTCTCCAGTTTCATCAGCATCTTCCTTGAATTTGTAGGCATCAGATGAGACAAACATTTCAGCAGCAGCCTCCCTGTGGGCATGACACGAACCTCTCTGTTTCTTTTGCTTTGTGCTGCTATAATCAGGATACAGCAGAGATGACAGCAGGTGATTTTGCTATCATCATTCTGAAGCTCACATTCAGCAGGTGACGTGCCAGGACCTCCAGCCTCCACTACAGTCCTCTCCAGGACTTGCAGTCTTTGCAGACATTTATTTTAACTATAGGCCACACTAAAATACAGATTGTTTACTTGCATATTATTCACTGACAGGTTCACATTGCTCTGTATCAGAGACCCGTTTTCTTCATAATTGTTCAGCACACCTTTTATTTATTTTAACATTTGCTAATGACTGCATTTATCCAGGGTGTTACTGAAGAGTTTTAAATGGCATAATGCTAAAAGTTGATCTCTGTGGGAACCACTAGAAATGTAACCATTAAAACAAAATTCTCCATTATGTTTTGAGACCTGCCAGCAAGTTTTTAATGCACTCTGCCTCTTAATCAAAATGCCATGCCATACTACATCATGCACAGTGTGGAGTCTATTACAACAGCCACAGCTAGCTTTTACAATCAATCTCATAATATTATCAACAGATAACAAGCCACTATTTCATAATTGCACTTTGTTCAGCATTAAATATAAATATACCACTTCCTTTTGATTTTGTATTAGTTGACTCTCAGATCAGTTATAGAGTATTTTACCTGGGATTAGTTTCAGGCTATTGGATTTATAATTACATAGGCTATTTTACTTGTCTTGATTAAGAAGATTGGCAAGATACAGCTGATTTACTTGGGTTTTTTCCATGGGTGCAGCAATAGATGTTTATCCAAGATATAGCATGACCTCGGCTGGACTGTTTTGAGAATTTTTGAATTACAAGATGAGTGTGTGAGACATCAACTTTTTTTGTGGGCTGGGAAGCTGCTGGGTTCTGGTCCACTTCACAGCTCCTTTGCTCTTCCTGGGTTGAAAATTTGGAAATGAATTTTTGGAAATGAAATGTTTCATTCTCCAAGGTCAAACGTGACTTACCCAGAGGGAAATGAATGGAAGAAACCTCAGGCCTGATACCAGGAGAGAAGGGGAAAAGTGTGCAGGGAGGTTGTGATGGTGCAAGGGGCATGGCTGGGGGTCCCACAGTGGCAACATCACTTTTAGGGTCCCTTTACAGGACCCAAATTCCTTCTGTCATGCTCATCACTTCCCTGAGCATCTGACCTTCCTGCGGGAGTGTAAAAGTCCTGTGTGTTTCTCTATATTCTGTTTCTTTGTGTCCTACTTTAGTTCTTCATTAACCAGTGCTGGAAGGGATAGAAATTACAGCTTCTTGTCTTTCTTTTTCTTACCCTGCGTCTACAAAAGAGACCTTACAGCTGCGGAAGATTTCAAGTTCTGCTCAGATTTCCTAAAAAACCAAACTTTCTCTACCTGAAGGTCATGGAGAGAGTCTGTTGCCTGCTTGAGATTTGTCTGCAAAGACAACGTTGTATTTCTATTTTTACCTTTGGTTTCATCAAAAGGGATTTGATGTATATCACAAATGCAACAGGAGGGGGCTCCTAACTAGAGCCTGAAGCCAAGAACAGCAGTCTTGGTGACGCTGCCTATATTCATTTTCACTAGCAGAATGTGGAGTAAAGCTGACACTGGTACAGAAATCAGGACGGCTGGTGTGTCTTCAATGGACCTGTCCCAGGTGACATCTGTTGTGTGTCTGACTTTGAAAAGAAGGACATGCCGTACAAGGAAGTATGGAAGCAATTATTTTTTCTGATTAATCCAAAATACATGGAGAATTGCGTAGGTCCTTTATATAGAAAGAAACAAATAAAATAGCTGAGATAATAACTGTGCCCTTTTGCCTTTCACAGGCAACTAGAAAGTAAAATCAGCTCTTTCGTTAAAACAGTTTGGCAGTAAAACCGGATTTGTTGGGTCTCTGTAGTCATGCCTAAGACCTTGTCCCAGTTTCTTCCTTTCCCCTTCCACCTGCTCCTTTAGTAGTTGCCTGAATAGTTGTAAAGCAAAGGCAGTGCTGAAAATCAGACACATTTTTCCTAAATATAGCAGCATTTTTAAATCCCCTACGTGAATAAATAATCCACATGTTGCCTGAATATTTTATGACATGAATTCCAAAAAACAACTTAAAAAGCTTTCTCTGTTGTTTTGTAACTGGGTCAGAAAACTCACTCAGGGAACTTTTAATGAGCTAGGCAGCCTCCCAGCTCTGGGTTACTGGTTCAAACATGAATCAGGTTAGTAGGGAGTAGAATTCTCCACTGCAGCTGAAGAAGTTAGACACACTCCCTACCCCAAACACCCACATTACCATGGGCAATAGTGGCATGATAAGCACAAAAGCCCAGGGAAAAATGGAAAAAGGGTCTAGAATATGAGAACTGCTGAATCTCCTTCCACTCAACACCTGCCCTTTAACCCATGCCTCATCTTGAACATTGTCCACCTGTGCACTTAGTTTCTTTCAACACCTTCTCCACTACCTCCAGCTGTAAAGAGACCATTAACCTCAGCTGGCTCACAGATAATGAAATAACTGCTTTTGTCAAGGGAGACCTTAATACACGTAAATCAATATCAGTCAGCAGAAGCTGAAAATATAATTTTTTCTGGAGTTGTGAATCTTCACCCTTCACAAAACTACCAGGCTATGTTATCTTAATGAGCACAGAAACTTTGATTTTGACCCTTTATCATTGCTTGTTAAATCTTACATAGACTAGCTATGCCCAAATTTTTCAGTGTTTTTCTCAATAATTTTAGTAGGATTCATCCCTCCATGCTTTTTTTTTCCTTTCTTCCCCATGCTTATTCAGCCCCTTTCATTTCTCAGTTTTTCCATCCTAATTTTCCTTGTTCCTTCCATTCTCAAAGGAAAACACTGCTGCTAAGGTCAGGGGGTTTTTTGCATCAATTCCTTGACCACTACATACTGCTCTTACTGTCATTCCTGGTTCTTCCATCAAACTGCTCAAACACTTCTATTTTCTTTCTGGTTTTCAAACATTTACCATAACCAGTCCCACTGCCTCTACCCTTCACCCCCAATATTTTGATGGATCAATATGCCAGATATGTCATCTTAGTGTTTTCAGGCTGCTACCCACATGGGGTAACCCTCATGATAGCCCTCATGTCCCACATGGGTACAGTCAAGGGACAGTGGAAAGGACATGGAGATGAGAGGACCTACCCATGGCACAGCTCTGGCACCCCTGATTTCCTATCTCAACTCCATCCTCCTTTTTCCTGGAAACTGGGGTGCTGGCAAGGGCTGCAGCATACTAGGGTCTGTTGCAACACAGAGCCTGTGGACTGGGCAGTGTGTCTGGGTCATGCTGCTGAGATATGTTTTTCCCTATTTCTTCTGTATCCTAGGCAGGTAAGTGTATTGCTAAAAGCAGAAGGGGTGCTCACCTACTGGACAGGGCTCCTTCATCAAATCAAGTAGCTTACATGGTCTGTAAGTCCTCCCTAAATGCTTCCTCCAGGCCTGGCACTTCTCTGCCAATGAGAAAAGCATTGCCAAAGGACCAGTATGAGAACAGCTATTTTGTCTAGTTACTCCTTTTGATTATGAAGGATTGATAAGTACATAAAATATATCTTTCACACATTAGAGAAAAACAATTAAGAACTAAGCTGCAGATGCAAAATGACATTTCCTTTGTATCTTTTACAAACTGATAATAACTATTTTGAATCACAGATGCTGCTTCACCAGTGTGACTCACAGAAGAAGAGCTTTAGGGAAAAAGATGGAGAAGAAAAAAGGGAATCATGGAAATACATTTAATCAGATTTGTATTTTTGTATTTGTATTTTTTGGTATTTCTAAACACATCTGCAAACATGCACAAAGCACCTTTTAATGTTGTACCTCATTCTGTCTGACCGAGACATACACACATGTTACAAAATACTATAAAAATCTATAGTAAAACTTCCAGACTGTACTAGACAGGATGGCTATCTTCTCACAAATCTCATTTTTCAGTTGTCCAGCTGGGAACGAGAAGATGCCCAAACAAAACCGTGTCTGTCAGCTTTAATCTCTTCTCTTAGCTCTATTTGTGGAACTAACAAAAGGAACCAGTCAGTAAGAACATTCTAGCAAAGAACAGTTTTTTGAGGGAATGATAAAAAAGGTAAGGTGTGTTTTAGACATCACAGCCAGAAGAGTTGCTGCCCCTGGGACCTAACCCAGTCATTAGGAAGCCAGGGGCATGACACTCTTCATGTGTATTTCAGTGGAAACTGTGATTATGCCCTAAATATCCAAACACAATATTTTCTGCATGCTTGAAGGGAGGCTGTGAATTGCACTGTAAAAAATTTACAGAATATTGTAAAAGAGAAGTAGCAATAAGAAAAAGGAATATAAAATAAAAATAATAATAGACAATAATTTCTACTTTCAAATTTATTTCAATTTCTTTCTTTCTTATCTCAGATGGAGAGTAAAAAAAGAGGCATTTACTGACTTTTTTTTTTGTATGTGTGATAATAGCAAAATATGCACTCCAAATGCAGTGACCTGTTTGTATTAAAAAATCTGAGTGTTATTTAGGGTACAGTATGAAAAGTAAATCTGCTGTCACTTCCAGCTAAACCAGAATCAGGCATTTAGGATCTTTTGTTTTACCTGAAGAGAGAAAAGCCAAGGTTAGGGCTGGGTGAATGACTCAGAAAAAGCCATTTCTGGAGGGAGGAAGGAAGGAAGGAAGGGAGGGAGGAAGCCCTAAGGAAACAAGCCCTAAGAACACTAAACATAAAGGTGGAGGAAGGCTATGAAATCTTGACTCCACTCACTTTGGAAACTTGTTACACTAAACAAACTATACTCCCAGAAGAACAAAATGTTGTTCGGACAGGCTCTGGTTATAAACAGATTATTTTTGAAGCTCAAAAAGGAACAAATTTGACTTGTCTCTCTCCGTGAGGGCTCTTTGGCACCAAACTCAGTATTACTAAAATTTAGGGGGAAAAAACATGTAGAAGCTTACTTAGAGATGCAGAAGATGGTTAGTAACAATCAAATGGCTGTTCAAAGAGACCTGGAAATAATACAAGGCTGAAGGAGACTGCCAAGGTCACTGAACCACAGATCCCAGCAATTGCATCAGGTGATCCTGTTCTTAAGTGCTTTGTTTCAAGCCTGGTTAGGTTCAGGACTAATACATGTGCGGGTTGTTCCCTGTCAGGTGAAATTTAAGTAAGGGACAACAATTTACATGGCTAACATGTATTTGATTTTTATCTGTGTCACAGTTTGACATGTTAGGGCATTTTATCTTGAAGCATGTGTCATCAGCATTATGACATATGCCAAAGTGCTCTGAGGGAAAGAAACTTCCTGGGAAATAACTACCCAAAAATGGCTTTTTGACAACTTCTCAGGGGTGAAATAGTGCAAGAGAAGACTTTGAACTAGTCTTGTTCCAGGATGCAATTCTTAATTTTTTAGTTCATATCTGCCTTCCTAACAGGAACGTGTTTTTAGGTAAGTATTTGATGATAAGAATGTTGTTTTCCTCTGGTCTGGATCTCTGGATGCATGTCACAATAGCTCTGTAAAACTTAGTTACATGAACGAGCAACTCATAAAACATCATGACTCAAAGGTGGAGATATCTCACTGTATTTTGACTTGCCTGACTGTTGCTTTTTACTTTGAGGGGTTTTTTCGCTCAGGTTGCTGAGGACTCCAAATTTTTGTTCCCAGAAAAGACCTTGCAATCTGATAAGTACAAGCGATTTGTTCCAGTACTGATCAGGCTAAACATGCACGTTTTGTTCTTTATGTTTCAACAATGAAGGCTTTGTGGTAGGGCATGGCTCCTTGCCACCCAGGAAAGAAAGAACAGAGAGAGCAAAGTGCCGGTGCAGCCGTGCAGCTGAATGCCGCATCAGTCGGCACTTCCCGGGCACTCTGGGGCATGTCACTGTGCCAGACATCCATACATATTGCACCAATAAATCCATAAATATGACCTACTGCTGGTGTGCAAAGGCAAGTCATGAGTTTTTGATGGATCAAAGTGTGATAGGAGGAAATTTTATTGACTTCCTCTTAGAAAAATTTTTGTTTAAGAAATTATAAGTGAAGTCTGTGAAATCATCAAGCACTGCCTTTGTCACCCCTGCTTCCAGTTGCTCTGCATTCTCACAGTGGACGGTAACAGGCTCCAACACAGGAAGGTAGCTACAATGAGGGACTGCATTTACAGTCAAAGCTGGGGGGGAAGACACTTGTCATGGAGACACTTCTGTGACCATTCTTCACAGGTAATTTTTAACAAGTGTTTGCAGGAGAAAAAGTCTTTCTATTTTGGAGGAGAAAAAAGTGTTCAGTGACAGGGATTATGGACTTTTCCAGGTAAACTTCTGCCATGTAAACTCAGCTTTTTTTTTTTTTTTTTTTTATGGGGGTGGGAGTTAAAGTAAAAAAGGTAGTTGTTCCCAAAGTTTCTTAGTAACACTTTGAGACTGAAAAATAAAAAAATCGAACTCCAAAATTTTTAGATTGAAACACAAAAAAAGCAATCACACTGAGATTCAGCCCCTGATCACTTTCATTAGGTCTCTTCATCTTTCCATCTCTTTATTTGTTGTCCACTATCTCACTTTCCTCGATCCAGGCATATTCTTGCCTCATAGAGAAGGAAAGAAGGGCTAAAAAGTGATGAAAGG
Organism: Xenops minutus; assembly: GCA_035221455.1. NCBI lineage: Eukaryota > Metazoa > Chordata > Aves > Passeriformes > Furnariidae > Xenops > Xenops minutus. The sequence continues at coordinate 60,758,693 of JAWWEE010000105.1, read as the reverse complement.
TCAGACTGGGCTAAAATCAAATGGAGAAAAAGGAAAGAAAAGGAGGGAATAAAAAACGGGCAGGAATTTGTTGTGTATGTGTCATGTCCATTGAACTCAGATCTCCCCTTCTCCACAGTGCATAGCAGACTAGGATTTTTCCAGGACCATGGGATATAGCTCCTGCTATTACTGTGCAATGCCTCCCTCAAAGTATTCAAGTGCCATCTGTAACTGAAATTTGAGTTTTAACCCTCTCTATTGTCCAGGAATTCATAGCAGCACTTCCTAGCTTTGATGCTTAGAAATCTAGTTTCCAGGTGATGGTTATAGATGACTGGTTCCTGTCTTTATATTCTTCTGAAGACACTGTTCTTTAGCTTCAGAAACTCTTTTCATGGCTGTATCATGTTAGTATCTCATAGCCATGAGTAATGAATGCACCTAGGTCTTGGTTTTGTTAATGATAATATGCAGTGGAAACTTATATTGTCAGCTTTAAATGTCTGTAGCTGAATAGTAGGAGTGACATTTAGGTGCTAAGGAATGAGTGTTCTGCCAATGCTTTTAGGGTGAGACATCTTAAAATAGACACATTTAACTTAAAATACCATGTGGTAGCTTAAGATGTTATGGTCTATTTTACTAAGACTCCTCCACCTGAGAATGAGATTTTTTTTTCCCTCTTCTTACTTTATTTGCATTTTCTCTTCCATTCTGAGGATTTCATTGTAACCCTTTCTTAGTGTCCATTTATATTTCCTCTATCTTTTTATCTGCAGTAGAAAACAATATGGAGGTGCCCTTCCAAAATCTCCTTACCAGAACCAGCAGCAACAACAAAGAGTAACAAGCAGCATATGCAGGTAAGAAGGAAGATGGAGAATGAATATAGTAGGATGCAAACCCAAAAGATCTCTTCAGGGATCATTAAAACACAGAAATGTATTACAATCTCACAAAGAAACCCCAACAACAACAATAAAAACAAAACCACAAAACAAACAAACAAAAACCACAAAACAAACAAACAAAAAAACCCACCCAAAACCCATGAAACCCATAAAAAATATGTCTCTGTGCCAAGAAAATGAAGACTTTTTAGACTAGCTATGCAAAACCTGTGTGATCCATGAAGGTTTCCAATATTTCACTTAAAACACTGCATCATGTAACAGTTGTACTCAATAAGAAATGCAAGAAGAACTTGTGCCTAAACTCCCATGCTGCTGATGGTCAACAATTCATTGTGAACTCCACTGTTTTCTAATGCAGAATTGTACACTAAAGATCAAAACAAAAACTGCTTGAGAATGTGAAATATAAGTAACTCCAACATCTGCTGAAGAGAGCTTCTTGCCTCACAAGCCTTCGTCTTTCCTGCAATGAGACACAGTTTTTAAATTGTATCATGACATGTATTGCATACTCTGGGAGCACCAGGCATGTTGCAATCTAGTCACCAACTATGAACATGTAACGCCTTTGGCCTCCTGGTCCATCACTGGTGTCCCTCTAACTCCTGCCCCAATCCCTCTGGTTTAGAAATTTGACATGAGAGAGCGGAGTTAAGGATATCTTTGCATGAAACCCTGCATGGATTTTGTTTGAGTGAGGAATGTATAACTGATTATCACTTCATGGTCTTTGAAGCTGGGTGGGCTTTTTTTGGTGTTTTTCCCCCTCCCCTTTTTAACCATTATGCGTATTTCATAGATTTGAAAATGTAGTCAAACTAGACCTTACTTAGAAAATCATTTTGCCATCAATTGGATTTTTTTCCCCCTTAAATCAGTGCCTCAGGATTTGCATAACATTAGAATCTGTGGGAATTCCAGATAGCACACATCTATCCTGCTATCTTGACAGCTTTTTATACCATTTTCTTTTTCTGAAGGATCAGCATTTTAACTTGGTAGGACATGGGGCTGAATTCTGCAAGAAGTGCATTAGCCAAAGGGTATTAAAAAAAAACCCTGAAACCTCCAAAACCAAACAATAAACAGAACAATTTGACTTCAAAAGCAGTCTCTATATCATCCAAACTAGTCACAAGAATAAAGCTTCTCTGGAATACTCTTAAATGGTGTGCATGTACCTTTCTGTGGAAAAGTTATATGTCCTTCTTGACCAAAGCCTATATTTCTAGGTTTCAAATTGTGGACTTAAATGGTTGCAAAGTTTTTTCACTCAGAATTCAAAGGAAATACAATATTACACATTCTTCGACTTCTACTCTGCCAGTGCCTTAAGAAACATTTCTAGTATTATATATTGCATAACAAACCTGTCGCTGTCACCTGTCAGTGTAACACCATCTGTGAGTGATGTGCTGCTGATTCCTTTCCCACAGGCAACCAGTAGCCTATTTATTTAGAATAATGTTATATGGCTCAGTCAATGACTGGTCTGTCTTGTTCCCTTGACTATTCATTAGTCTTAATTAGAAATAAAAACCTGGAAGGGCAAACTGCCTCTGCTTAATTACTTTATTGATTACAAAAATTAAGACAATAATCATTAAAGACATAAAGTTATAGAGACTCAAAGCACTTTCTTGCTCCTAAGGGCCACTGCTCTTTATAGCTGTTCAATAACCCACACTCAGAAATCTCTTTTCTAATATTCTAAATACCCTCCACTTCCTATTACTTGGGGTAATTAAAGGTTGAAATAGCCCAAGGGATGAAAAAACTTAGTGTGCCTTGTGTGGCAAGGACAGCAAAGCAGCACCTGACAGTGTCTCCTGACTCACTGTGGTGCCGCGAGCGCTTAGCAGTTCAGTGGGATCCCCTCCTGCTCTCTGTGCACAGGCTGGCTGGGGAAGCAGTAGGGTCACATTCCACATCCTGGCTGGGACACTCCACCAATTCAACCACCATCTGGGATAACTCACCTCAGGGCTCAGATTTCTTGGTTGCTGAGATTTGAATGCTGCTGGCAGAATATTCCCCACTTTCACCTCCCAATCAAGTTACTGTTCTGAGTTAGGTGAAAGTTTAACATAAATAAAAGAAACAATCCAGGATCCTGACCCACACTGACAGTGTTTAGCCTGAGTGTGAAAGAAGGGGTTTCCTTCTGTACATATTTAAGAAATTCAGAGAAAGTAGGGCTGGACTACTGAAGGCTAAGATGTGAAAGACAAGTGTGAAAAATACACAGTATGGATGTGTCAATCCCTTAATTCAATCAAAATGTTCAGCCAGATTCATGTTCTACTGAGAGCTCAGGAATTTAGGAGGGAAGAGGAAGTGCATCTATGAATATATTCCTTGTAACCTAATTATCTAACTGAAAATAATAGTAATGATGGTGTTTTGTCTTGAAAGCCTGGCTATCAGAAGATTTCAACTTCAAATAGTCTGCAAATGACATATTTATAAACAGGAGTGATGGAAGAACAGTTCTCTTACATGAGCCTTTATAAATTACTAGATTACTGTTTACTCAAATCAGAAAAATGAAATATTTTTTTGCATTTTAAGTAACTGCTGTCTTAGCTTTTTAACGTTAGCCACCTAAAACATTAAAAAGTACATCAGTGAGGTGGACCACAGAGGTGACCATCATCAACAAATGCCTATTGATGTTGTAACATCTGGATTTTGTGGCTGCTAACATATTTTTAAATACTGCTTAATTAAAAATATGAGGCCCTTGTACTCTCATTGTAGACACTGCCCTTGACAGGAAATTATACCTGTTCAGACAGCAGGTAGAGCAAGGAGTATGTTTTGGTGAGTAACGATAACAACAAGGAGAACAAATAAAGCCCTAAGCCAGAAATAAGTTGTCAGGGCAACCAATTAGTCTTCTTTTGGTTTGAGGCCTTGCACAGAGAGCAATGCAGATGGACATCTCCAGCCTTTGCACTAGGACTGCTTTAGCTGGAGTATGGAGGCTAAAACCAAGGAGCTGCAAGTCATGGGTTTACAGAAATGTAGGCCCAAACTAACATGATGCCTTCTTTCAACATAGAGAAAAATTCCTTCCCATTGTCAAAATTATATAAATTTGGAGAGAGAATGTAAGTTGAAAAAAGGTGCTCTAGCTCCATGCATTTTTGTTTTAAAAAATCTCCAGAGTATTTTTGATATTGACTACTCCTTTTCTATAAGAAACCTGAAGAAGAGAGGAGACTAAATTACGTCTGCTTATATGAGCATGGCTTTAGTCACCTTACTACTAAATTTATGCAAAACGTGAAGTACCTGCAGTTTGGGTAATTTCAAGCAATCTTTAACAGTTCTTGTCAGATAGCTTTCATAGAATCATAGAATCAACTGGCTTGGAAGAGACCTTTGAAATCATCAAATCCAACCCTTGATCCAACACCACTGTGATTACTTTCAAGATGTCATGAGAACATGTATAAGAAAAACACATTTTCCTTTTCTTTATTCTTCTGCGAAATATTCTGTTCACTCTCCAAGTCCAAGGAGCACTCCAGGAGCAGGAAGCTCTTGGGGCAATATGCTGCTACTTCTGCCTTCTGTCCTCTGGGACAGACATGACTTCGTCTACACACACCTACATTGCCTGTCTGGCACCTTTGCCAGATGCATTTGCTGACCTACTGCTGCAAGACCAGTAGGGATAGTCTTGGTGGCATCAGGCAAAACTTCCCTCCTTTTTATACAAACTGACCAGATGCCAAAATATAGACCATTTAGATAGACATTATGTGTGGGGGCTAGCAAAGAGAGACCATTAAAAGAAAAATTATTAAGCATGTTACAGTCTTTTAAATAAACACCAAGCAGACGTGCTCATTTTCTTCAGTCCTCAAAAAAGAATCAGTGCTTTTCACCCACACAAAGATTTCTGATGGTGGTGGGAGCCTGGCTAGTTTCTTTTCTCTACATGGTGGAGGAGAAGGCTTCCTGTGCAGTTCAGGGTGTGCCTGTGGAGGTCCTGGTAGCAGAAGAGAAGTAAGGGGGAACACTTACTTCCAGATGTTCAAGAGCCCTCCCTATTGCCAAGGTCTTCAAGGCATCAACCTCTGCAGTGTGCATGGGAAGTGTGGTGGACACGTGCATGCCTGCCCACCCAGGGACAGGACAGCTTGCCTAGCCACTGTCACATCCTTCAGCTGCATCAACCCTCCCTGTCTGGGGCAGGGAGGGAAATAGGAGATGAAAGTCAGAGACCTGCAGGCCAGACACATGTTCCTGATTTGCTGCAGGGATCACGTAGGCAGTCCCAGTGCAGCCCATACCAAAAGCTCTGCCTGAGAGGGCATCCATCTAGTAGAAGTATGCACATTAAGAAAATTTTTATTTCAAATGACCAGTCTTCTGAGATTGTTTATGGTGCCTGATTTTTGAACATTTACATGAAAAGACAAGGGAAGGAAAAGAAGGGAAAACATTTTAATGTCAAGGTTCTTTTGACAACACAGGTGAACATGAGCATTTACTGAGCTTCAAGCTCAGGATCAAAAAAATTATTGGTTGCTTGAGTTTTCCTGCTAGAAAGACCAGAACCTCATAGTGTGCAGGGAGCCCGCCCCCACCTGCTGGCTTGGCAGGAGAGAGAACAACAACCACACAGCAGCATAAATACACTTCTGAAAAGGCTCTTAATTAAAAGAAGAAAAAACAGGATTGTATATTTCATCCACATGACACTGACACATTCCGATTTGTATTATATGACACATACTTGGAATATTTACATGACTGATAAGCATATTAATAAGCCAAGCTTTGACAGGAAAATATATTTCAAGGCTTAGATTTCTTTGACATAGAGTTCTTCTGTTCTGGAGGTAATTAGTGCTGCCTGCTTTCCTCTTGTTCACAGTAGAATATTTTCCCATACTACAAAGACTATTCAGAGCTTTTAAAAATCCTATTCAGTTAAATGCAACTAGTAAAGAGTGACAGAACACATGTCAAATAAGAGACAAAGGAAAAATCAAAATAAAAACTGATTAATTTAAGGAATCATTTGAAAATCAACTCCGCATTTTGTCTTGATTCTGAAATAGCTCGTAATGAATATTGATTTTGATGACTACTTTTACTATTTTTACCAGATTATGAACTGTATCCAATGTTCACCTCTGAATAGAATGAGCAAACCAGCTTGGAAAAAGATACGTTTGCTGCTCCAAGCATTCGCTGGATCCTTACTAATTCAGAGGATGAAACCCAGACTGCATCCAGCCCCAGAGTTTGAACTTCAGCATCCATGGGAGCTTCTCATTTAGTCCCCATATGAACTAGATTCACACCTCTTTTTGCACAGTGGCCTTTTTACTCAGTGTGCTACAAGAAAGGTAGGTCTTCCGTCTGTAATCTGTAGGGTGTGATAATTGTAAATAAGTCTTTAGAGACTGAGACAGGATAGTTCTAATATCTATTGTTTCATCTGTAGCAGTGATGAAGACATCCCACCTTCAGAATGATTTTTCTCTATTGCAGTGTTGTGCAGTGTGTCAAAGACAGAAGAGTTCAAACATCTGATTGCATCATTACTTTTGCAAGGCATTCACTCAGAAATTATTGTCATAGACTTTCTGGCTTGTTTCCTGCAGTGCAGCCTGGAAGGGCCAGCTCTTGGGTTGTTCTGCAAACCCCAAAGAGATTGTGAAAGAAAAGCATATATCAGGAATGTTTCTGCAGGTCCAGGTGGGTATAAGTGCCACTAGTAGAAAGTCCGTGGCAGAAATCAGCAGAAAGAGGGGAAATCCAGTGAGAAGGTAAACAGAGATGTTCTTTCTTAGTACCTTTGATTCAAGTTAACCTAATGTATTTTAAATTTTTACAAGCATGAGCACCAGTTTAATTTGGTAGAAATACTGTTAAAACACACAGTTAGTACTTACCAAATCATCTCTCTTTATGGTGGTGCATCATTACATGTAACAGAAAAGTATCCTTTAGTCTGCCAAAACAGAGATTATATTAACCTATGATAAACTGGCAGGATTTTTTTTTTTAAATCAGACTTGATTCTCCACACTTCAGAAACTTTAGTTATAATTTGAACGTGTGTAACGCCTTCCTTATTACAAGGTGTAACCATTTTTTTGTTTTGAAAGTAAAGAGCCACCAGTGTTTTTGCTCATCTGAAGTGTTCCAGTACAATTAGGGCTAGAAGGGACTGCAGAAGGTCTTTGGTCCAACCTTTCTGAGCCACCTGCACCCCTGCATGACTGTCCTCATGGTGAAAACTGTTTTCAAATTATTCCCATTTTCTCTTAAACTCTTGCCATACACCACTGAGAATAGCCTGGACCCCTCCTCTCACCCACTCCGCATATGTACTAGGAAGGGCTGCTGTTGGGTCCACGTCAAAAGCCATCTCTTCCTCATGCTTAACCAGCCCCATCCCTAACCTTATACACACAACACAGTACAAACACTTATGGGTCCTCACCTCTAAACTTAATCCAGTTTATTGATGTCTTTCTTGTCATCACAAGTCCAAAACTAGACACTGCATCCTGAGGTGGTTCAGTGAGTGCTGAGTAGAGAGAGCTTATCTCTTCTCTTAGCCTCATTTCCTGCCAGAGCATACTGCTGACTTGTGATGAGCTCACCACATAAGGACCCCAGGGTCTTCCCCATAGAACTGCTCCCCAACCAGTCTGTCCTTAGACTACACCATTGCCAAGGACTCTTCCTTTCCAGGTGCAGGACTTTGCATTTGTCCTTGATTAATTTCCTAAGGTTCCTGTCAGTTCATTCCTCCTGCCTGTCTAGGTATGTGTCCTTGAGTGGCAGCCCTCCCCTTGTGGGTATTGATGGTGCCCCCAGTCTGAGTTCATCTGCAGATTTTATGAGAGTGGATACAGTCACCCATTCCAGATGACAAAGATGCTAAAAGGACAGGTCACAGGATAAACTTCCTCTAGTAACTTGCCTCTATGTAAAGTGTAACCTGTCACCTGCTACCATTTGAGCACAATCATTCAACTACTTTTTTGCTCAGTTGCCTGCCCATTCAGTTATTCATAGCCTAACTTGGATGCAAGGCCATTGTGGCAGACAGAGTTGAAAGTCTTGCCGAAGTCAATTACATTCAGTACTCTCATAGAATCATATAATCGTTAAGGTTGGAAAAGACCTCCAAGATCATCAAGTCCAACCTTTGACCAAACACCACCATGCTCTCCCCTCATCTGCAAGGAAATTGGACTGCTCAGGCAAGATTTATGATTGGTAAATCCATGATGGCTTTTCACAGTCATCTTCTGCTTCATATGCCCAAAAACATGTTTCAAAATTAAGTAAGCTTACAATATAACAAGCAACTCTTCCTCCACAAGAGTTAAATGTCCCTCTGTCTTTTCAACAAAACCTTCTAGGAATCCACCCTGTCCATCAGATGCTATCAGGAAGTCCTATTAGCGTTTCCAGAAATATCCTTAACCTTGATGTTAATCTTCCAGCTTAGTGTTTTGGTTGCAACTTCTCTGATGCTTTAAACATCATCACTCAGATTGTCTCCATACTGCACAGGAGATTCATGCCTTCAGCATTTCTACAAAATACAAATCAAGGAAATGGCAGGGACAGCTGTGATCATTTTTCTTTCTGATAAGAATGAAGGTGTGGGATGGCAAGTGGAGGCCAGAATATGCTCACCACAAGTCAGGAATAAGGTTAATTAAGTTGGGTGCCAGGACATATGCATTTACCCTTTGAACTCTTTGGAGTCCTCCAATGTAGATGTAGGTCCTATAAAGCCAGATAGCTGAGAAAAGTCTGTGTTGGTGCCTGAGTGGGAGAGATTTCAGAACAATGCTGCACCCCAATGGAAAAACAGGTCCACTTCTGGAGAGATACCAAGTCCATGCACAAGGCATATAATGTTTCTTTCTTGGGGGACTGACATAAAAATATCGGTAGGCCCAAGCCTCATATACTGTTAACTAGCTCTTGTCAGGCGAGAAGGTGGGATGTTTCAGATAGACGAAGTAAACAAAATAAAATCTGACCTGGCCCACTCACAGGGGTTAACAGTCTTGACAGAACACATAGCATCAGTTGCTGCATAAGAGATAGAAGAACTGTAGGCTTAAATAACTTCTGAAGTATGTTGCCAAACACATCAGCAGCATGAGCTGTAGCTTCAGGAGAAGGGAAGAGCACCATCTACTGAATGGCAAATGCATTGTCACTTTTCTTACTCTTTCAAAGAATCATTGAGGCTAGAAAAGACCTCTGAGATCACTGAGCTCAACCCTTAACCCACCACTAAACCATGTCCTCATGTGCCACATCCACAGATCTTGTAAATACCTGCAGGGATGGTGACACAACCACTTCCTTGGGCAGCCTGTCCCAGAGCTTGACAACCCTTCCAGTGAAGACATTTTTCCTTATATCCAATCTAAACCTCCCCTGGCACTTGAGGCCATTTCCTCTTGTCCTCTCACTCATTACCTGGGAGAAGAGATTGACTTCCACCTCATTACAACCTCCTTTCATGTAGTTGTAGAGAGCAGTAAAGGTTCCCTCTGAGACTTCTCCAGCTGCTTATTATAAGATTTATGTTCCAGACCCTTCACCATCTCCACTGTCCTTCTGTGGACATGCTGCAGTACCTCAATGTCTGTCTTGTAGTAAGGGGCCCCAAACTGAACATTTTCAGTAGAAGTTGCTCATTCATAGACAAACCAGCAGTTACTGGGGACTGTATGGGTGACTGGGGATGTTACTTAACCTGTATTAACAATTGCCTGGATCATATCAGGATGATGAAAGGATTACATCCCTCTCGAACCTTTAAGATCTTCCTAGAACTCTGAAATTCACAATAGCTATAATATCAGAATCCTTTTTTCTCTGTGCCATCTGTTACCTACATTAACTCATCAAACTGTAAAAATATTTTAAAATTAAAAAAAAAAAGAAGGTCAAAAGGGTATTTAGTTAAAGATGAATCAATAATACTATTAATGTAATGGATTGTGAACCAGTCAGGAAATCACTCATTTGAGCTGACCTTCTTTGTGACTATTGTAATAGTGCACTCTTTCACTCATCCACAGTCCTTTTCTCTCCACTTAGATATGCCCTTAGAATAAAATAAACCTCAGATTTATATTTCTAGCACTTTTTGGTCATGACTTTATTGATGTTATTTTTTAGTTTGGCTTTTTAAAGCACTTGCTAAATTTGCTTGCAATATGAAGCTACAGTAATCCACCATCCTCCTACACTGCAGTCTGTTCTAGCCTACACCACATAAAGACTCCTTTGCTGTCACGGGGTGGGAACTGTGCATTGAAACACCTAAAATAGATTCAAAAGGAAAAGAAGGTCTACAAAGAAAGAATGGGAAGACAATCTGAGTGCTCTATTCTGTGCTCAGGACAAAACTGCATGTTCACATCACAGGTTTTTGAAAAAAATATCCCTCTACAAGGAAACTCGAGACAATCTCATTAGTTTGGTTCTTTTTTTGAAAGATATAACTTTCTTGAAAATTCAATTCTGAACTCTGGCCAGCTCAAGAAGCACAGCTTTATCAGCTCTGGAAAAATGGAATAACAAGTCTTGAACCAGAGATACCACTATTTTATTTTAAAAATCTGGCTTGTATGTGTTACTTGCACAGTGGGAAGTGCTGATCTCCACAACACAACCATTGCCAAACACAGCATAATCACATCAAAAGCCTCTGTGCTTCCTTAGCTTCTGGTACTTCACTAAACATTTTAACAGCATCACATTGTTATATCTGATTCACTCATGCCACGATTCAAATGAAGTCAATACATGATATGATAACATTATTTTTCTTCTTTTACTCAGAAGTTGTTTTAAAATTATAACAAAGAATTCCCAAATAGATGGCTTTGATAGCTTTGGATATATATAAAAAAAGAAACATACCAGAAACAAACAGTAGGAACATATCAAAGTTCTACCTTACAGAAACAAAATGCATGCAATTTTTTTAAAAAACACTGAAACATATCAGGTTAAGTTTTATAGGCAAACAAGGAACAAAGCCTGATCAGCTGGTCAGTTCAAAGATGGATGGTAAATAAATTTCCCACTGCACAAAGATTGCCACACCATCAGAAAACAAGTCTGACCAGAGGTCTGAAGAAATGTAAAAAAATCAAAATTTAAAAAAAAAAAACAAACAAACAAAAAAAACCAAACCTCTAAGCTTATCATTAATTTTGTTTTAACAAAATATTTCAATTTTAATTTGCCTAACAAGCACACAATATTTAAAAAAACTATACCAAAACCCCATTTCAAAAGGAAAAAACTATAATGGTGAATAATTTTCATTCTTTCTGTTGAAATCAATGCAGTGCAAAATTCTTTTGAGAAATTATTGACTTATAACAGAGAAACAATCTTCTTCTGCAGTTGCCTGTGATCTCCCTGCTTACATCCTGCTGGGTATTAAGTGTTTCTCACACACAGCAATTCTACTGTCAAGACGACAGCAAATGTGCTCTATTAGGGAAAGTCCATATGTGGACAAACTCTCTGCAGTGATACACACACCCCACCCTTACAAACTTCTGCCAGTGGCTCTAATGTCACATTTTTCTCTTGACTGGATTGACAAAATCTCTACAGTGTGGCACACTGTCTGTGGGATGTCTGAACACAATACACCCCTGCAAACTGTAGGTGCCTTTGGGCACTACCATCTGGTGTCTCTGACTCTCAGATTAGCACATACTATTTTATTTTTGAAAGACTGAAGCATCAGGTCATGCTTCTGAGCTCCTTGGAGGGAAATTGACTGATCTTTAATGGGTTGTGATCTGCAGAACGTCATGAGGCAGATGTAGACACCTCTCCTGATGTGGCCTTCTGTAAAACTGATGAACTGCATTAAGACCAGCAGTTCTCCACAGAAATATTTAATATGGCCTTTTATTTTTTTTCAGTAAAAATATATGGAGGCAGAAGAATGCATGACCTATGCTTTGCAAGCTATGATGCTGGATGAGCATCACATTCTTCCTTTGATAAGCCTCTGAGTCAATTTGTATTTAACTATTTCCTTAGCCATGCTGAACATTCTTTGTTATTACTGGTGAAGCTCATGGCTAGAAAAGACACCCAGCTCCCAATATGGGACTTGTCAAGTAGCTTAGTTCCACCACAGAGAAGGTAACAGCCCAAGGCCTTGATGGTTTCACTCAGAGGACGGGGGCAAACACTTTTTATATTTTGGTTTCCACAACATGGTAAAGGATGGTGATTAACTTTGTTCTGTTGAAGCTGACCTTTCTGTGTTGGTATCTGCACAAAATTTCTTTGCTTGCAGGAAGCTAACCAGACCTCTTCCTTCAAAACTTGGTTGCTTTATAGTCTTCCAGACACCTGCAAGGTGCCCACATGCTCTCTACCCTCACAGGACACTTTAGGTGGGTACAACTCTTGACTCTCTGATTGGACAGAGGTAGCAACTGCAGCACAAGGAGAGTGGAAACACACTGGTGCACAAGAGAAGAGTAGAAAAGAACTCTACAAATCTGAGGCACTTTTTAGAAAAACAAAGCCAACTGCAATTTAGTAAGTGAAAAATTATACACAGGAAAACAATTGCCCGAGTACAAAGTATGGGACAATTGTTAGAGAGTGCCCTGCAGGAAACACAACATCCTAGAGCTGATCACAGTCTGAGAGCAAATTAAAAGTAGCCATCATTCTTAGGAAAAAAAAAAGGAACATCATCTCAGATTGCAAAAAATGAAGTATCTATTATACTATAGTAATACAAAATTCCTTTGGTTTACTCAGTACTGGTGACTCAACTGTAGAACCAGGTCCAATTTTGGTACTTCAGGAAAGCAACTGAGCAATGATACAAGGTCAGCCAAAGAGCAACAGGAATTATCAGTGGTTTAGAAAGCACAACCTACAAAAAAAAAAAAAAGTTGGAAGGAATGTAAATTGTTTGTCCCAGATAACAAAAGAAGCAGAAAGGATATGACACAAGCCTTCATGTACTTCAAAAGAGGAGATGTTAGAAGAAAGGCAACAATTTGCTCACAACATTCACTACAGAAAAGACAAGTAGTAAATTGTCTTCAGGAGACAAAAGATCAACATTGAAACATCAAAGGAGGATTGTGAGGCTCTGAAATTGATATAGTAATATTTCTCATTCATAACTATACTATGTGTTCTTATTTACAGGCACAGAAGGTCTCTGTTGAAAATTTTCCACACGATTACTTCCCATCCGTTCCCCTGACAGGTGCACTGAAAGATTGATCATAAAGCTAAATCAAATGGTCATCTGCTTCTGAAGAGTTAGTGTTGCCCTTCATTGCATTACTAGGTGAAGCTACATCACAGCAAAAAAATTTTTACAGGAGGATGCTCTCCTTACTGTTCGTTGCCATCGTGCTGATTTTATTAAATGTGCATCCACATACCAGGCACACACAGACACATATGGCTGGTAACTGCAATGTTGCCACTGTTCTTTAAGATGATTCCTAAGAACAATTCAGTGAAGTGAGTAATTTGCTTACTGTGTAAGGAAAATTAGCACCTTTGAAGCCAAAGTCTTTCCAGGGATGCAGAAAATGCCTTCGCTATTATATATTTTTGTGAAAGAGGCCTAAATTGATCTATGTGGGCAGAAGTGTACACTGAGTCAGAATAGACCTAGCAAGAGGATCTATTACCCTCTATTACCACTAAGAGGGTGGTAAGTGATCGGTACAACACACACTTTGCTTTAGTGTCCTCCCCTTGTGATATGGTCAGCTTAGTTGCAGCTGCAGCTGCTTTTTTTTTGGTGATTAAACTGGTTTGAAAAATTAAGGAGCCCTCTCTTACAACTAATCTTTCCTTAGCTACCAGTGACCTGAAATAACACAAATGTGGTAGAATCAGCATGGATATTACAGGATATTATTCTCCAAGGTCACTGAGGATGCAGCCATGCATTGAAGTGACTCATGGGGATTACAACAGGGAACAAGCCTCCATCCTGGGCTCTGTACTGAACGCACAGAACCCATCTGAGCAAGAAAGTGAAGACCTTTCCAGGAGTGATGAGCCTTGACCAAAGACATTTCCCTTTGGAGAAAGAGCTGAACCATGCCAGCTGGTGTCTCAGGAGTCTGCACACACAAAATGCATGCACTTCAGCAGCAGAAGTCAGTTAAGTCAGAAGTCAGCTAACTCAATGTCTTTTGAACCCTGACTTACTTATGCACCTTATAAAGCAAGATCTTGTCTCTTTATGTGAAATCTAGCACTACTAGCTGTTCACCAAAAACAATTCTGAAAGTACAGATTCTAGAAACCTAGCTGGACTGGGGAGGAAATAGCCCACAAATTTTGCTCACAGCAATTTGCAGACTGTGCTCTGATTTTGAAAGCCCTGCCCATGTACAAGCACTGAGGAAACAAGACAACCCAAGGCAGTACTGTTGAAGCACTTAGTGGAGCCAGCAGGGATGTGCCACCAGCAGTGCTGGCAGCTGGGGCCCATCCACATCTCACATTCTGCAGAGCTTGCAAGTGGGATGAAGACATGACTTAATGAGGCAGCTGGGAGCTGAATCTAAAGTGATAATAGAACACACAAGTGTTGTAACACAGTAGTGATCCCAGAAGACTGATTTCCTTACAGGGAAGAAAAATATTGTGAAGAAATTGTCCTTAAATACCCTATTGTGTTTTGGGAAGTTTATGAAAGGTCTAGATCTTTAGGAGGGCTTTGGGTTAAAAAGGGATAGCAGCAGCCAGGAAGTCCATTCTTGGAGGAAACTTTTGTCCTCTTCATTTTTTGTGGATCCTGTGCAAAGCTTGAACCTCAACTATTTTTTATGACATAAAATTTGAGACATAAAACTGTGTTTTACTGGACATCAGAAAAGAGAAGTCAGCATAAAATTTCAGGTTTGGAATGAGATATACATGTTGTCCAAAATATAAATCATATCAAATAAGCGTTAACTATTAATTTATAGCAAAGTATGAGCAAAGTAGGAGATGACATTGCTCTGCAGCACCATATATTATCTAGCTTCCATCCATATTGTAGAGGAGAGGAAAAATCTTTTAGTCTTGGCCAAGAGGATGCTCTTCATAAAACAAGCACTACAGTTGTTCCTTTTAATAATGCAAGTAGGAAAGCTGTAGCTCTAAAATCACTCCAGACAGTGCAGCACTGAGAACAGTTGCAGAGCCTAGTTACTCTGCTCACAAACTCATACACTTGAGCATCAGATCAGTTTTCAAAATATTATAACACACCTCAATGTTTTATCTTTCAGTAAAATTCTGCCTTTAAATAAGGAGATGCTTTGACCTTTAAGGCCTCCCTATTGATATGGCTGGAATATGTCCATATGGCTGATGTCATTTCTACAGCAATCTTGATAATCTTTGATCAATTATGAAGACTGGGAGAAGTGCCTAGAAAACTAAAGGCTGGTCAACCTCATCTCGGTCCCTGTGAATGTGAAGGAACAGCTGATTCTGAAAACTATTTTTGGGCATATTAAAGACAAGGAAATCATCATGAGTAGTAAGCATGGATTCACCAAAGGGAAGTCATTCTTGACCAGCTTGATATAATGAAATGACTGGCTTGATAGATGAGGCTAGAGCAGAGGTTATTTTCTACCTGGTCTTCAGTAGGAGCTTTGGCACTGTCTGCCATAAAATCTTCATAGAGAAGCTGTTGATGTATGGTTTGGATGAGCAGACAGTGAAGTGGTTCAAAACTGACTAAATAGCCAGGCACAGGTAGTGGTGATCAGGGACACGAAATCTGGTTGGCAGCCATAACTAACTGTGCACCCTAGGGGTCAATACTGGGCCCAATCACATTTAACAGCTTCATTAATGATCCGGATGATGGAGCAGAGTGTACTATCAGCAAGTTTGTTGATGACACCAAACTGGGAGGAGTGGCTGATACGCTGGATGGCCATGCTGCCATCCAGAGGGACCTGAACAAGCTGGAGACACGAACGGACAAGAACCTCATGAAGTTCAACAAGGAATAGTGCCAAGTTCTGCACTTGGGGACCAGGACATGCTAAGGGCTGAGTAGCTGAAAAGCAGCTTGGCATAAAAGGACCTAGAGGTCTTGGTGGATGACAAGTAGAACAGGAGCCAGCCTTGGGCAAAGAAGGTCAGTGGTATCCTGGGCTGCATTAGGAGGAGTGTTATGAGGAGGTTGAGGGAAGTGATCCTTTCCCTCTGCATGACATTTGTGAGGCCACACCAGGCACTCAGTTCTGGGTTCCCTAGTACAAGAGAGACATGGACATACTGGAGGCAGTCCAGTGAATGTCCACAAAGATGATTAAGGGACTGGAGTACATCTGCTACAAAGACTGGAAAAGCTGGTACCGGTCAGTTTGGAGAAGTCTCAGGGGGATCTTACCAATGTGTACAAATACCTGAAAGGATGGTGTAAAGAGGATGAGCCAGGCTCTTTTCAGTGGTGCCCAGTGACAGGATGGAAGGCAATGGGCACAAACTGAAATAGAGGAGATATTGTCTGGGCATTAGAAAGCACTTTTTCACTGTGAGGGTGACCAACCACAGGCACAGGTTACCCAGAGAGGTTGTAGAATCTCCATCCTTGGAGATACTCAAAAGCCACCTGGACATAGCCTTGGACATCTGGCTCTAGATGACCCTGCTTGAGCAGGGGGTTGGACCAGATGACCTCTAGAGGACCCTTCCACCACAACCCTTCTCTGATTCTGTGATTCTGTAGCTCATACTAGGTAGGAAAGAACTCTGCTGTGACTATGTAGTGAGGAGCACACTCGAACCCTGATGAGATCAAGAAAAAACCCCCTATGATTCTACTTCTGCTCTCTGCATGAGTCCCTGTGAATGTTTTTGGGGTGTTTCGTACAGATCAAAAGCCTTTTGTATTACACCAAGGTGTGACAGAATTGTAACTTAAATCAGTTCTCACTAATGTGCCTTTTTTTCAAAGTACTTTATTGTAAAATTGAAATAACATATAAAATTATGTATTTCAAAATGAGATTGTGTACAGCTGAATTTGATAGCTGTCTTATCCAGGAACCTGACATAAATGTGTTTTCTAATGCAATGAGTACAGCGTATTTCAGTTCTATCTTTGATTATTCATGAAACACATTATTATGGGTGAGCTGGATGGTACTATTCAATGTAGAATACTTATTTTAAAGTACTGATTTCTTCTTTTTGTGTTTCATTGAGTGAAAACCTCAAGCTGTTTCTTAAGAACAAGTCTTCATGAAGTTGAAGGATTTGCTGCTTTAAATTTCCACTGACGTCAGCCAATATCTCTTGCACCTTAGTAGAGTATGGCTCTTAGAAGGTCTTTGCTTTCCTTTCTACCAATCCACCCACTAACATCTTGAATCCTAATATATAGGTGCAAAAATCCATTGCAGAACAGGTTTTGAACACCAACTATTTCACACAAACCATTAACACACATGGGTGATTGAACAACAATTTTCAAGCAGCTGCAGAAACATCAGAGCTGCAACAGAACTTGTGACCTTTGAACTAGTCTCCACAGCTATGCCACCACCAAATGATTAGCTTTAATTCTATCCTCTACGCAGTGAAATGATTTAAACTGAAATCCCCATGATCATTGTTTCATTTCAGGCTTCTGACCAAATGCCATCTGAAAGGGCTGGGCAAAAATCCTGGTTACTAAAGGTAGCATTTGGATGAAGAAAAATGTCATTGTATACACACAGAAGTTCATTCAGATTGTCAGCTAACTTCATTTTAATAATGTCCTCAGAGCACTTACAGTCAAGTTGCATTTTGAAAACTCCCTTTGCCATTCTACTAAATGAATTTTATATCTTGGAAATTAGTCAGATTTCTAGTTATCTGGAAATAATGTGGCAGAGGTCAACATACTTGAATTAATGTATGAGATTTCCACTTATTGACTCTGACCTCTAAAGCCATTTTCAGTTCCTTTCAGTGGACCTGCCCAATCAGATTACTTTCAGTCTCTGGGTTTTTGCCCCAGCATCAGCCTGGCTGGATGTAGGCTGTCCCTGCAGGTATCTCCATAGGCTTCTGGGAAGGTTCAGGCCACTGATTTTTTCATAGCTGCACAGGCTAATGCAGAACATGTGCCTTTGGCTCATCTAGTCTCTTGTGAGAGCTTTTTGACCCCACTCTTTACCTCCAAGATTTCTGCTGAGAAATACACTTTGTCTCTTCCATTCTCAGTGATCATCATATTTTTTAAAAACACAATTCTGGAAAAGAAGCTCAGATCTCCGTGCTGTGTACTGAAGTAGGAAAATGTGGCCCATATAAAAGAGTACTGTTGGGGGAAAGAAGTGTTTGTGGCCAGAGCTCATTTTGAATTACCATTTAATTGGATGTATTCTCAGCCAAAGAGCTCTGGACATGGAAACTCTGGGAAACCTTGAAGACTGTATGATTTTCAAATTAATTAGACATTTACTACTAGTACTTCAATTAAATCCCTCTTATCTTGACTCCTCTCTCTTTTACCACTACACAGATTGCCCATCAAAATGTAAGACCTAATGATGCCATCGTCACTCTATTCACAAAACCAGAAATGCAGAACTACCTTTGTCACATCTGGGGACTGTGCTCTTGGGCAGGGTAAACAAAAACCCATGAACTCTGAGCAGCTTGGAGCTCCAAAGTCCAGCTCACACTAATGTGACTCACATATCCCTCTCATTGCCTGCAAGATGTCCATGAGTGGTATCCTTGCTGCACTGGGAGTAGCCCAAAATCCTAACTGCACTTGAAGCAGATGGTGCCAGGAATATTTTTTTTGTACCTAGAAAGCTACAGCCAAGAGTCAGAAAAGGTGCTGCAGAATCTGAGGAGTCTCATGGTGGCTGCAGTCAGTAATAGAGATAGGAGATGTTTCAGCTGATGCCAAGGGATGCAAATATGCTATGTCTGGGCAGGGAATATAGGCTGCAGAATGAGGAAAACTAGTACCCTCGCTTAAAGTATCCACCACAGCTGTGTGCCATGTAGACTTACCTGCAGATGTTCTTGGAGCTGTCCATGGGTTTTGGACTTTTTGCAATGTGGATCCCATTGGGAAAAGAGAGCAGCCAACAGTGGAGGAGGAGGGAGGGGACGGGAATGAGAATGAAATGAAAATGGAAACAATTATCCCACTGCTGATTTTCGGCTGTGCAAATGAATTTAGTTTTCAGTTAGTGGTCCCACATGAAAGTCCCTGACCTTATCTAGGGGAATAGATAAGCAGAATTATCTAGCAGAAATGTCTGTGTTGCAGATTGCAGTGCTCTGACTGAGCAACCACTGTTTCACAGACCTAAAGAGGAGAATAGGCTGAAATACTCAAAGCTATATGAACTGACATTTCCATGGCATGTGGTCTTAGAGTTACTGACCAGTCAACATAGAGAGGCTTAAAAATGTCACTAAATCAAAACAAAAAAGCAAAACAGGATGTTTGTTGGGCAATTGCACTGCTTAGCAGAAGCCTGGGTTCTCTTACCACCACATTGATTTAAGTCTCTAATTTAAATCAGAAAGTCACAGAATCATAAAATAACTTTGTTTGAAAGTTATTTGTTCCTAATTCCCACTCAGAGCAAAGCTACCTTTGAATTTAGAGCAGACTTATCAAAAGTTGCATCCTCCTGAATTGGAATACCTTCAAGGATGCACAGCCTTACTGGCAGCTGTTCCAGAATCTGACCAGTCTTGCTGTGAAGCTTTTTTCTCCCTATATTCAATCATACTTTTTCTTGCTTCATCTTGTGTGTGTTGTCTCCTGCCCTTCCAGTGTGCACCTCTAAGAGTATGGCTGGGTTTGTTGAAGAATACAGTTAGTTCCTTCCAAAGCCATCTCTTTTCCTGGCTGAACAAACCCATCTCCCTCAGCCTCTTCTCCTGTGTCACATACTTGTGTTTTCCTGTCCCAAACCTTTCGTGGTGGTCTTCCTTTGGAGACCAGTGTATTTACATCTGTAGTAGAGGGGGCCAAAGCTGAACACAGTGTTCTTGGATGTAGACTCACAAATGTCAGCTAGATGCTCCCTAGGATCTGGTTAATAATATCTTCACCTAAGTTTCAGAAGGAAACCTAACATGGAGGCAGAGTGCTCAGGTAGGTACAGACACACAGCATGTGTCTGCTCCCAAGCTTTTCCCCTGGAGTGTTGGAGACCAAGGTGAGCAGCAGCCAGGCATCTCTCCTCTTCCTGTTAGGTCTCAGAACCAGTGGTCATCCTGTCTGCTTCTCTTCACAAGAACAGGGAGCAGACCCAGGACTCTCTGGACAAAAAAAAAAAAAACAACCAACCAACCAACCAACCAAAAAACCCACGATGGTGAGAGGTTGAAGTCCTGCATAAAATTGCCATAAGCTTGTTTTATGTGTTTGCACATAGGATAAGGGTGACACAGCTGTAGAAGTTTGGCTAGTCAAATGCTTGCTGAAAAGAAAAAAAAACCATGAAGGATATCCCTCAATAATCTTCTTGTTACATTTTCATTAAAAAACAAAAACCAAAAAACAAACAAAAAAAAAACCAAAAAAAAAAAACAAACAAGGTAGACAAAGAAATAATTCAGCTTAGCATTTATTCCTCCATTATTTGCAGGCATAAGAGGCATGTGACCTCCTGGTCTAAACTTGTAAATCAGGTGGTCATCTACTGTTTGCATATTGCAGCTTTGGCTCTGAAGCTGAGCATGTCCTAAAAGATAAAAAGTCAGCTCTTAAATGTAACTGAAAGCTGTGATACTTTGTGTGGAATTTAGTGGTTAGCATGATTGATCCTCCACACCAAGTTATCAGCTGACGTGCTTCTTGAAAAGGAGAGTCAAGATAAACTGGCTGTAAGATGCTGTCTCAACATGTGTGACACTGCTGTTATAGATCAAGCTCCTCCTCAGGCCCAGAGGAAATATGAGGGCTTGCATCAGGGGCAAGAGTTCAGCTCAGAACGCCCTGGAAGGACAACTCCCTCAGTGAACTCATAATGCCACCAAGAGACCTGGAGGTCTTGGCCCCCTAAAGGTGCAAGCAAAGGGTAATGGATTGTGGAGGCCTTGAGAGACCTGAGAAGCATCTTAGCAGAGCGCCTCAGGATGTAGTGATAAATCAGTCAGACAAGTGCAGGTCATGGAAAGGATATAACCTTGAGAGATGAATAGAACAAATTTTGGGTCACAACAAAGGCAAAAAAGAACAAATATCAAGTGCATATGTGTGAAAGCATCCCTCTGTGGTATGAGCATAAAGGAAATAACAAGAAGGTACTAAAAATGTGGGCAAAGGCAGAACAGGAAGACAATAATGGCTTCGGTATAGTCATCCTTGTTAAGGACTCCACTGATCAATGCCACTACTCACCTGCACTAGGTCCCTCTCCTCTTCAGTAGAGGCAAGGCTGCTTTTCAAATTTTTACTCTCTATATTTTGTACTATATATTGGCAATTCGTATGTGAAGCTATTTTTTTCCTCCACACTTGGGTTAAGTAAATTATAATTTTAATTCTAATTTAATTCTGAAATTTCCTTCAGATAACAGAAGCTTTACCAAGAGTAACACCCCATTTACCATATATCAAACACAATCATCTAAAACCAATCCATATTAAATTGACATCTACTTCCAGCAGCTGTAGGACCTCAGTCTGTAGGAGGGATTTTTCCCTGTGCAAAGAAGAAACTAATATATTTGTATCACATCAATACTTTACTAATCCACAGTCCTCCAAAACCAGAAGCCTGAGGGTTATTGGGTGTGATGGTATCTGGATTTGGCTTCTAGCTACTGAAATCTGAGTAATCTGTTGGAAGAAAGGACACCTGAGCCCTCTGAAAGCTGCTTTAATAAAGTCTTATAATAGTCAAACCATCATATATACTACTTTCTAGTTTGCATTTGACATCTGCACTTCTCATCACCATGACAACATAGCAATATGACCCATTGTAGATGCTTCCAAAAATTTAGAGCAAAGTATTTTATCAGCTTGTTAATTCTCAACTAAACCTTTCTAAAACAAAGGACCAGCAAGGCTTCTGTTTGCTAAACTGAAGCACAAAGACAAAGGGTTTCCAGGGTTCATGGTAACCAGAAGTCAGCAACTCAGAAAAAAATCTTGACAATTTGAACTACTTTCCTGTGGTTTTATTTCCTTTTCTTTCAGTCTCTAAAATCATTGCTTTTAGTATTTAAGGTTGGGGGGTTTGGTATCAGAAATACAAAAGAGTACTACATGACAGCATTTTGGAAAATATCCATCACTTCAAAAGACAAATATGCAATTAAATGATTAATGGGTTTTAAATATGATTTAACTAAAATTATGCAAGACTTAAAGATTGTGAGATAGATTATTTTTTTCTCTCTTGAAGCTCATATTATGCAGTGTGATTTAAGAAAAATATTCTGTTTATATATCCATTGATTTATATGATAAACTGGGTCCATTCCAAACAAGGAGACTGACTTCAGAGATGGATTTAGCTACCTACTTGTCCCTAATATTTATATGATCTTCAAAACCTTCATTGCTGCAACCTTTCAAATGTCTCCCATTCCTGGATTTTTGTGTTTCCTCTAACAAGCTCCTTGGGTTCCTGGTCGAGACATCAAAGCCTCAAAAAAAACCTTCTAAGGGAGATCACTTCATTCCTCAATCCTGCTCTGGGACCTGCTGGGGTTGGTACAAAGTGCCCGTCATTCTGTCACATCTGGTGAACAAAAGCTCTGCAGCTTGCCAGAAGGGTCCTCAAGCCTCCTGGTTTGAATTGTACCATTTTACATGGGAAGAGGAATGATAAGCATTAGCCACTTTACTGCTTACATGCCGTATTATCTTGAACTATGTCTTAGATATTTAATTAGCCCAGTGAATTCGATAAGGAATATAATGGCCTAGGGAGAAACATGATTAAAAATTAGATATCACAATGTCCTGTTGTCCAGAAATACTTGTAGGTGCAAAACCTCCTCCTGGGTTCTTACACAAAGCTGTTCTTAAAAGTATGATACTGCTGCTTCCCAAAAGGGGCCATTTTTAAAGTGCTTTCCAAAATAAGGGCCACGTGGATCTGAATGTTGGACCATACATGAAAGTCTTGAGAAATTCAGGGGAGGTTAGGCCTAAAACATTCTTTCAACATCCTTGAATCATCAGCCCTTGTGATGCCAAGTTATAGAAAATGTCAGCTAGGGGACTGGGACAAATTCTAACATTTAGTCTGACAATTCACAGAATCACAGGAAAATTTAGGTTGGAGGTCATCTAGTCTAATCTCCTGCTACTTGATGTATATTTGCAACCCTAGTACCAAGAACAAGATCCTAAGGCAACTCTGTCTTACACAGTGAAGCCTGGAGGTTCTCCAGTTGTTGCTGTACTCATATGGAGCAGACACCCAGTTCAGCTGTGTTCACCCAGACATGAAGCATCGAAGCAGTGCTCGGATTTTGTGTCATTCTGGCATCAGCAATTCTGCTTAAGAGCTCCCCCGGGAAGTCTGTGTGAATCCTATCTGCCATGTTACTCTACTACATTTGAAAACCAAGCCTACACAGGCCCTAAAAAGACCTCTGCTTGGACTCACCTGCAAACCTCCTTTTGGATTAAATTGGGATTAAATTTAGGACAAAGGTTGGACTTCATGATCTCGGACATCTTTTCCATCCTTAGGTTCTATGATTCTGTAACAATGAGTAAAAAATGGATTTATATTAAATACCAGTGAGAAAATAGTTGGGCCATCCAACTACTCATTTCTAGCTGTTGTTTAGTAAAGAGAATGCAAAATGAGTGGGTTCCTCAAACGCAAGTGTCTACCTACCCTGTTGTTGTTTCCATATTTCTCTCATTTTTACTTTGTGCTTCATCCTCAAATAACATTGTAATATCTCAGTGCTGAGATTTCAACACATCCGGATTCACATAGCATGGTAGTTTATTATAGAGGAATGTTGAGATTTTATCCAAATAATTCTCATTTCTGGCTACTAAAATGCATGGCCAACTGCTGAGAACAACAGGACAGGCCATTAAAAGCCCTAGTCACAAAAAGACCAAAATCCTAAATCACACCTTATTTACAGCCAAATCCCCATGCTTAGTATTTGCCCTGACAGCACAGAGTGAGTCAACAGGAAATTCTTAATCTGAGGCTTTACACAGATTTTTGTCTTCTAAAATCTGGACCTGAAGTCCTGGATTCAAATTCCACTTTGGTTCCCAGGAGGTCTTTCTGCTGAGGTTAACTCCACGTGCACAGGAGCAGACCACCATCACACAAGGGAATATAGGATGAGAATAGCAGGCACAACTTTTCTGTGCTTGTCTCAACAGCTGCTGTGCTTTCCTGTGGGTAGAGAAAGGTATGCCAGCAACTAGATTAAAAGTCATGATTCCCTTAAAATAGTAATTCTGAAAGAGTCAGGGACCTGGCAGAAACAAGAGAAAAGTGGGTAGAAATGAGTAATGTCACAGTCTGGCTACCCACAACAAGGAATGCTGCCTGATATTAGGAAGCAGTGCAAAGCCTGGATGTGTAGGAGTCAGAGCACTGTACTTTTTTTAAAAGCCTATGAAGAAGAGAAAGCTCAAGGGAGATGCTATGGCTGTCTGCCACTGCCTGATCAGAGCATTTAGGGAAGACAGAACACATGAGAAATTCCTCTTAGATATTTTTTTGGCATAAAGGTGGTCCAATACTAGAACCGGGCCCAAGAAGGCTGGGGAACCTGCATCCTTGGGGACCTTACTGGATACAGCACTGAGAAAGGTGATCTGGATAGACCTGCTTCAGGCAGGAAGTCAGAGTAGATTGGACCTTGACAGATCCATTCCTATCTAAATTATTCTGTGATTTTTCTAAATCTGTGTTTCAAGACACACAGACCCTGTCAGGGATAAATCTTTGTTTTTTGGTCACTCATTATTATGATCCCTCTCTGAATAATTTGGTCTAGTGGTAAGTGTCATTGGAATTAGGTGATCTTTAAGGTCCCATCCAATCCAAACCATTCTATGGTTCTTTAATGTATTCAAGACACATATAATTTTCACTGTCCACACACACAAATGGACAATCTAGATAAGGTCATTATTTATTTTCTTTAAATATGTCCAGTGGAATTAATCAGGAAAATTTGTACTTCTGAACTTCTGCAAAGTACTCTTGCAGATAATCTTGGGATGTTGAATCAGAATTTTGAATGTAAAAAAATAAAATAATAATAATAAAAATAAATCCCAGGTCTGGATTTCCCAGATCAAGATTTGGAGCCTGATACAGACCTCATTAATTGCAATACATGGGGTTATCATTATTTTCAGTGGCTTTTTGTCTGAGGAATTTCTAGAGGTAATTTCCACAGAGATATACTCAAGCTGGTGTTGGGACCATTATGGATGAACTCCTGGTTATACTTCACAAGCAGAGGATTTTGCCTCTTTTGCCTGTTACTTGTAGGTTCTTGTTAGAAACCTAATGAAAATAAATTATACTGAACATGATTAAACTGTCACACTTTTGAGGTCTTCTCATTGTTCATATGGGCACACTACAAATATCTGATATAGAAATAGACATTGGTAAAGAGAAGGCTGATATTCATTTCACCCACAGCCTGTACCATGAAGGAACCTCTACTCCTGAAAGTGGCTGTGGTGCTTGTGATTCAGGTTTACAAGCTGTGCCTGAGCTGATACAGACACACAAATCTTCATGCTCTCATCTGTTCCCTTTCTAAATTAATAAAACCTTAATTATAGGAGCAGAGGACCAGAAACTATTTTTGAACAAATTAAAATACTCCATCATGTGCTTTGTGCTTTTTTTTCTAAGCAATTGGGTTTTTTCCTCCTCATTAATGCTTTTCACTGAGGATGCTAATGACTCACTCAGCAATGATGCCATTGCTTTTAGTTAATCAGGGTGTTAACAGTCACTGCCGGTGTCAAAATGAGACCAACCTCCTTATCTCCCATTGAGTATAGTTCACACAGTGAATGTTAAGCAGTGAAAACATCCACAGCAAAAAGTGTGCTGTAAGGTAGCTTTTATCCAGATACCCTTTTGTTGCAACCATCATATCAAACTCATGATGAACTATTAATAATTGGTCTCCGTAAAGAAAAAACATTCTGCATTTTCTTCTCATTTGGAGAGAGAAAGAGTTACACAAATAGAAAGGAGACAACCTTTCAATAAAATGTAAAGAAAAGTTTTCAGTTGAATCATTTATCTAAATATTATATATGGCATTCAAGGAAATAGGCTACAGTAGAAACTTTTGAGGAATTGTCTACTTACATGTTGGTATTATCAAATGTTGACAGCTGGACTAGGGATACAGAACTTGATACGCTCAGTTTTTTACTGCTGTTTAGGTATCCATTTTCACAATAATTTGTCTTTTGTAAAGATGAGAGGAATATTGGTTTCAGATTACAGATGGCTTGGATAACACTGACAGAATTTGGTGAGGGCAACTGGCAGGTACTGATGCTTTGTCTCACTGTCAAGGTAGACAGAGGATGTGAAACAAAACCACAAATCAATGAAGAGCTGACTGAATTTGTGCCATTTGGTTTGCCTGTTATTATTTCGATAGGCAGATTAGGTCAAGAAACCATTCTGAGTACTGCTCATACTGGTTCCTTATTTCACATTTTATTTTATTTGTTTACCCTCTACTGCTATATTTTGGACATTTGGATAAAAATAGGGCAGAGTCTTACTTATATATTTTGAAAGCTGAATTGGTAGCAGTGCTGCTGTTGTCCTACTTCTCCATGCCAAAAGCCAAAAAAAGGCTTCTACTGAAAAACTGTTTCACCACAATGTTGTATGATAAATTGAACAGAAACCATTCCTAAAAATCGAGTTCGTGCCGACAAGCTTATTCAAATAAACTCCTCAGTGTTCTCTCAAACTGCATAGATAGTAATTATTGATTAACCCAAGGACAGTTCACGCTTTTTTAATGGTCCATTAGCCAAAGGCAGGGCTGTGGGAACATGTCGGTGAGATGAAAGACTCATGGGAAGCATAGCAGAGTCAAAGCAAGGGATGGGCCACGGGGAGATAATGGATCCAGAGGGCTAGGAGACCCAAACCAGGTGCTTTGGGAGGGTTTCAGAAAGGGCACGGAGTGAAAGAGAGCCAGGTGTATAAATGCAGGGGTTTAGGTCCACATGTGAACAGTAGGGACTACATGTCCTCCTCCACTCTTGGAAACATACAACTTTAACTACACAAAAACAAATATTACCCTCTCGGATTAAGACAACCTAAACAAGTCAATGAGTCATTCATCCATTCATTCAAACAAAGTATGTTGTGCATAAACTCCTTTCAATTTTGTTTTATTAAAATTTTGCTTCCTTTCTGTACTAAAACCTGTAGTTTTGAATGAAACATCAAACTATTGTAGTCCAACAGCATTAACATAAAGCATGTTGACATTTTCAAAAAATACTTTACTTCCATCTCCTCTTTTTACAGCTGAGGGATTTTACAGATCCATGTTGTGAGTGGAGAGGACACAAGCAGAACTGACTCATTTATATATGAGTTTTCTGAGGTGCATCTGGAGCTGTTTTCTGAGGTGCTAGCATGCTGTAGCACTAAGAGTTATATAAATGCGTATTTGTGATGTACAAATAGATTTAGAAAGGAAATGGACAAGATTAATTAATTACTACTATACAGAACCCTATGAACACCACTTTCAACAGCAAATTCTTAAATTGCAGGTTATGAATTATATTTATTATTGACATGCATAGAATTATTACGTAGTGCATATTAACCACAAAATTACTGAATTACTTAAATACAAGTATAAACTATTTTAATAGAATTTCAGTTTTATTAAGATTATGATTTTTCCCTGCTCTGATAGAAACCTACATTAAAAACTCTTACTTTGGTCCATCTGTTGGGAGGGGAAAAAGTAACCCTTCCAGAGGTGGCTTTTGCTATTCTGGCACTGACTCATGCCCCACTATATTACCACAAGGTAAATTTCTCTTGCCCTCCAAAAGCTGACTTCCATAGCTTTTCTACTGACAGGGAATTGAAGTGTTTGCAGAAATGGGAAATGTGCAATGGCACTGTAGTAGAAAAGTCTCCTGGTAAAGCTGTACTGCATTTCTCAGAGCAAGAAGTAAATGTTCCTGATTCATATAAGGAAGCTGTAAGATGTTCTGGGTTAAACACACACTGCTGAGCAGGGTACTATGGCCTCACCACTGGGGCAAGACTAGGCAGTGTGCTTTGTGCCCTTTGACCAGCCTTAAGCGTGGTAGGTCTCAGGGACATGAACTTATAAGGCCAGTGCATTTGCTGCAGTGCAGGTTCCCCCTTCCTGTGCTACCACTTGCTACACAGTGTTTAAGCAGCTGCCCAGGGGCGCTTACAGCTGCAAGGAACAGCAGCAACCAGCACTCAGCTCTTTCTAAGCCTCCATAGGTTGGCCCCTCACACCAGGTCCCCTGCTGCCATCTCACCATGCTTGTCTTAGCTTGGGGAAACCACTGGCCATTGCCTCCCCTCTGCCTGTGTCATCTGAAGACAAGTTTCTGCCTACTAACAGCCCATTCAGCCTGAGAAATTATTTAGGCAGACGAGACAGTGTTCAGGTGAACAACAGACTAACCCAGGGCACCTCCAGCACAGTGTGAGGGTTGCTCTACTTACCTTGCTCTCCTGACAGCCAGCCATCATGGGGAAAGTCTCCACACAGCAAGAAAACATGGCAGTACATCTTACCTTCCTTTCCATTCCATTTTAATAACCACAGTCACAAAGAGCCATCTTTTGTTTTTCACTTCCTTGCAATTTTATGTACTAATCAAAGGACTTGTGAATCCTCCACTGTGCTATCACAGCATTCTGGGGGTTGGAAAAGTTATAATAATCTTTCCCTAGACAAGAAATAATGAAGGAACATCTCTGATCTTTATTGCTCAAATAAAGCCAAGAAAAACCACTGATGAGTATAGAATCTTGTATGAAATATTCTTTCTTATCTTAAATGTGGAATTTGCATTTGTGTCACAATTTGACTGCTGTTCAATATATGTGTCTGACTTCCCTGTTGTGAGGGAGGACTGGGCTGCTTGAGTAAACTCCATGTTTGAATTTGTAACTTTTATATTTTTTTTCATTTATTTTCTCATTTTTTCATAATTGTCTCATTTATGTAATGCACAAAATTACAATTCTGCATGTTGCTGAATATTTGCAGCAGTTCTACTTTGCTAAAATCCATTCCATATAGTTTTGAAGCATTGTCACATCAAGGTTTATTATGGCTACAGTGCTACTTGTGTAGTGGTGAACACCTAAGACTGTATGAGTGATCTTTGGAATATATAAAGTGAAAACATGACTAAATTGCCATCCATAATTTGCTGGGAGTTTATATGACGAGGGTACAACACTTTGAAAGAGCATGTATCCAGTTTCATTCTTAGTGAGGCAAAATCAAGTTCACCTGGAAGTCAGGAATTTTGTATTGAAGTGACAGCATTATCATTCTGATGAAGGTTGTTGTACTAATATAAATAACTTTGATTTAGTCCCCTCTCTTCGGGAAGCTATAAAAGATTCTTCTAAATTGCAATTTATTGACTTGGTTTCTAGGATCTTAGCCAAAAGCATGAACTACTTCATAGCCTTCTCAGCAGGACAAGTAAAGCTCTTGAGAGGTGCTGTGCAGACATCTCAAGGAAAAGGAAATGTTGGTATCTGCGGATTTCTCTGTCTTTGAAGGTCTAGGGCTTTAGAGAACTTAATGCTGCAGCATAGTTGTGCCTAACAGCCCTGCTGGGGGGGATTAAAGCTCTGTTATATAAGTTACTGAGAAGAGATGCAATAAGAGAGTTTCTGTCCCAGGAAACTTTAGATCTTGTACATGATGAGACACAACAGACAAGCACAATAAATATGTAGGGAATTTGGCCAGTGTAAAACAATCACATTTAATATGACCACCAGTTGCAGTTGAGAGATAGTTTAATATCTCACTTGTAAACTGAGGGGAGTAGCAGAGCTGAGTGTAATATTTCGGTGTGACTGCTGGGACTTCTAAAGCATCAGTATGTTATCTGTCTTCTTTCACACAGTCCTGAACCTCCACACAAAGTTTGTGTGACAGCACCCAAAACCTTTTTCCCTACACTACCTGCTGATACAAGCAGCTGCTGGTTGGGAAGCTGTAACTTTGGAAAGGCTCTTCAGCACTATGCAAACAAGCTCTTCTGAATGTTCAGAAAAGTAAAGAAAATGTCTTTGTTATAAAAGGGAGAAGAGGAAAGGAGAAGGAGGAGAGCTTACACGATAGAGGAGAAAGTTTCTCTACATCAGAGTTTCTGACAAAAAATTCTTATTGATACCTGTTTCTGAACAACTGGTAACAGTGAGATGAGAAGGCACTTTGCAAACACAGGTGAAGTCAAGTCTCACCTCTTTGTGCAATCAGAAGAGATGCTTTTCAAGTCACTGTGATCTTGCATATTTGCATGTGGGAAAAACACGAGCTTCAGCTTTGTCAGGGGTAAGGGCAAGGAAAAGGAGAAAGGGAAGGGGCAAGGTAAGAGGCCTCATCCTACCTTTCACTTGAAGGGGTAACTAAGTGCCTAAGTTTGCCTTTTCTTTTTCCCGGGCTCAGCTGGGAAATACTCACCCAGAAAAAATACTGGTTTGCGAAACAGGGACAGTGCAACCCAAAGTGTGACCCCTGTTACCTCTTAGGTTCATGTGGAGAAATTCTCTCCTGATTATTTTCTTCACCATCACGCATGATAAGAAAACAAGAAGGACTATTATCATCCATTAAAAAAAATCCATATTATTGTGTTGAAATAAGAGTAGATGTCTATGTTGTCCACTTGTGATGGGTTTGGCTGCAGTCAGAGCCATCACACTGTCCCCATGCCTGACACCAGGTAGGGACTACAGAGTAGTGTTAAGTCATAGCCTGCACATGCTCACAGTTCATATCTGCTTCCTTGTCCATCCTATTCACTGGACCCCTGGTAGTACAACAAAGGTGCTGTTTACAGGAAAAACAGCTGGACATACAGCCGAGCAAATAACGAGAGTCCAATTTTTCCCCATTTACAGCTGTGATGTTGCCTTACCACTTTGTAAACAAGCAGGTGGAAGAAGCCTAAAATGCCTTGCCACAACACATGGAAAGACAAGGACAGAAACCTCACTGCAAGGTGGAAGAGCTTAATGAGAGACATCACATATCAGCCACTACATGTATTATGGAGTTGCACTACTCTAACCCACAAGCCTGTCTGAATGGTACAAGCTCTGCTATAAACCAGCTCTTTGTTCTCTTCCGGACAAATACTTTCTGACAGCTTCAAATGGAGAGGCTTGACTAAGTTACCACAGCGATGAATGTAACTGTTAGGCTGTAGAGAGGTTGTCAACAGTCTCCCCATACATACCTTCATTAATTTTTTTGTCTTCCTTCTGTCACCTAGCTGCAGAATAAAGAGCTCCAGAGTGAAGGAGACATCATGCAGCTCCCCTTGTTGAGTGAGATTCCTTGTTGCAGCCTGAGGCTGGAAAGGGTGAAATAGAATTGTGAACAGAGATTTCAGCAGCAAATGTCACTCACTCAGATGAACAAGGGGTGTGTAGAAGCACTTATAAGAAAATAATAGGAAAAAATCTATAGGATAAATATGGTCTTGTTGTTCAAATGCTTATGTCTCTATTTGAAACCTCTTTGTCTACCCTCCTTACTCTGGGGAACACAAAACCCACCTCCATCTTGATGATCAGTCTTAATTTTGACCTACATGAATTGCAGTAGATTTGGTATGGAGCTCTTAAGCTATGATTTCAGATACTACTTCAGATATGTTGACCAAAAAACCGAAAATTTTCTGTAACACACAGAAACCAGGGCAGCAGCTGACAGTGACAATGGTGGCAGCACAGGAGCACAAGTCTGAGAATCTCTGCAGAAGTCAGAGGACAGTACCAGGCCCAAGGGAAAGGATGCACTTAGCAGTTATTTAATTATTTTCCATGTTATTTCCCTATGGCCATCACATGGCCCTAATTACCACTATGTATATATGAGTACTTTACAGTCTCTGTGCCCCAACTAGGAGGTAGAGAAGAAGCCTTTGCCAAATTTTAAGAGTAATTTCCAGAGCTTTTTCTAAGGTCATTGGGGAAAACCCAATGTGTCAGATAAGAAGAAACTTGCAGGAAACTTCTGTCCTGTAACTCAGCCATGAGCATTGGTGGTCTGTCAGCATTTTATATTTTAATTTCTCAAATACTCCCACTCTGTAATGTTTCATCCTAATGCTTTTTTAATGCTGTCCTACTTTTCTGTCTTTTAGCTTGTCTAATTTCAGGGGAAAAGATAGACAACTGGTGCCAAGGAAACCTATAAATCACTTTATGTAATTCGTAACACTACTGAAAAATCTGTTTGGGATTTATGTCACTGCAAATGAAATATGTCATTTGCAAGCTGCCTTTTATAATTTATTAAGCAAGCTGAAGATGTTTGTTTAAACAAGCTTTGTTAGTGTGTGTCTACTGGAGTAGAAGAAATAGTTTGCTGACAGATTGTAAAAATTGGAATTTTATGGTCCCCCATCCACTTCAAAGGGCTTTTTTTTTCTCTGGCAAGGTTGAGACAGAACACCACTTAAGAAGCATTGCACACACTCTAGAGGGCCATCTCTGTTTTTAATTCATACAACTATCCATCCTGCATTTTCTTCCGCTTAGGTACATACCATATGTCCCAACACCATAATCTGAAAAAAATACATATATATACACACAAATGTTTAAGAGTGATGTGATGCACATTTGAAAAATTTTAAATCAAGTATTTGTGTCAAATAACCTGATTTGGGCGCTCACTTGATCACAGCGAGCAGCTGAGCAACAACAGCAGGCAAACATGGTGGCAGGAGTGCATGTGCCAGCCTGAGAAGAAGGCCAAATCCCAGATCCAGATCCCAGTAAAGTGATATCAGGATTTCCCTGGACTTCACTGAAGTTTGACAGAGGACCCAAAGAAACACATCTGAGCAATCTCTCTATTTCAAGACCCTTTTATGGCCAAAATATTGGGGAGGTGCCTGGAGCAAAGATTATCCTAAGGGATGTAGTGGTATTTTATGACACAACACTAGAAAAGACTCCTGTGCAGGACAGCTTGAACATGCTGCATACAGTTTCCAATGTAAATAAGGCCCAGTTCAGGAATGTGTATTTAGAAACCTGTTTCACAGCTTGTAGTGCTGCAGATTCTGCTTGCACACTTGCTGGAAATGTTATCAAGACAACATATTCTTGAATTTTAATTTCTAACACTGAGAGAAAAAGAAAATATAATTATAGCACCCTGTTATTTTCATTTTGGCAAGAGCACTCATTTTGAAGAGAAGAAAGAGGTGGCCCAAGCTGCATGTGAGAGAGGCGAGAGCACCATCACCATGTTCAATAAAACTCTTTGCAGGCTGGGAGGTTGGACTGTTGCCACAGCTCATGTGATAGCCCATCTTCAGAAAGCTATGGAAAATAAAATTAAATAGTGACATTCCTTTGCAGGTGGCGAATACCCTAATCCTACTCACATGTTAGGGTGACTGAGAGAAAACAAACAAACAAAACAAACCTAAATAAAGAATTTTTCTATGAAAGCGGCACGGCAAATATGGCTCATTGCATTTTCCAAAATTCTCAAGGGATTTTGATATTTCTTCTGAAAATAATAATGAGAAATTATAGTGAATGTGCTTATTATTTTCTTGGTAATCAC
Source organism: Xenops minutus (assembly GCA_035221455.1). Classification (NCBI taxonomy): domain Eukaryota; kingdom Metazoa; phylum Chordata; class Aves; order Passeriformes; family Furnariidae; genus Xenops; species Xenops minutus. The sequence continues at coordinate 60,724,920 of JAWWEE010000105.1, read as the reverse complement.
AATTTCTCTTGCTCTCTTTTAAAGACAAAAAGTCCTGTGTCTTCACCAAATGGTTACTTCCATTTGCCATATGGCTGCTTCACATGCTTTCAGGGGTGATGAGCTCAGAGCAGGGGGAGGCTGAATCCAGTGGAAGTCATGAGTGGTGGCCACTGAGGTTCTGCAGAGGAAAGCTCTGATGACAGCAGTGAGAGTGGGAGCATGGTGAAGTGAAAGATGTGGGATAATGCCAGCACGGAGGCTGCGGAAACCCAAAAAACTGCATTACAATGGCTCATGCACAACAGAGCCACCCTTTGTGAACTGGTCTTCACTGGGTGAGAGAGGAGAAAGCTCAGGGTGCAAGAGCTGAATGTGGGGGAGCACAGGAAAGCAGGCATAAAAAGATGCCACGTGTTCCCACCCTGCACAGCCCTGTGTGTGTGTGCTTGCCCAGTTGTGCCCCACGCCTGTGGCAGAGCTTCTTGCAAATACTGGAGAGAAGGAATTTTTCTCTGAAATGTAGCAATGCTGTGGGGAACCATGAAAATCCTCTGGCCTTGATTTTCTGTGTCTTTTCCTTCAGAAAATGCTGAGCAAAAAAAAAGGTTTAGAAACCCCAAGGAATTCTCAAAGGGGATTTGAAATAGTTGCCAGAGTGCAGAGGTGACAGAGTTGTTATCTCTCAAGGGTTATCCATTGTATTAAAGCAAATGCCTCAGTCTACAGTAAAATTAAGCTGTTGGGGAAAAAAAAAAAAAAAAAAGAAAAAGAGAAAGAAAAAAAGATTTGACCTAAATTATAAATAGCAACATGAATCATATTCTTGTGAAAGCTTTTTTCTTTCAGAGACACTCCAGAGTGCTGCCCAGAATTGTATGTCATGGAAACATGTATTTCTTAAAAATTGCTGAAGTGGCATTTTAGTGATATGACAGACAGCAAAACGACACTCTAAGAAAACAGTAAAACAATTACTGCTTTGCAAGAAGCTCAAGGACAAGAAAGCAGTAATTGCTACTGCTGGGTTTGTGCTTTTGTTTTTCCTGTGGGTGGAAAGAAAAACAAATTCCTCCTTACAGCAAATTCACGTCTGTTGCTGGTGTCATAATGAGTGTCAAGCTGGAAGCCATGAGCTGGAGTAATTGGAGCTCCTCTTTCAAAAGTGACAGGCAAACAGCATCTCCAGCTTTTGTCACACCAATCCAGAAACGCTTTTTCTTAGAGTGTGTGAGGTCAAAAATGGAGTTGCCACTGACTGTGACCTTTCTTCAAGGCTGTTCATTCCTTTAGAGCAAAAAACCAGAGCTTCATGGAAAATATCTTAGCCACACTTTTTTCTAGTGGGAGGAAAATGAGCTTTCATAAATGTTTCTTTAAGGATTGACATCTGTTGTCTTTGTTTTGAACATAACACAGGAGTTGATTGGGGAAAATCAGAAGTTAATTTTGTCCACTGTTCAGGACAATTGAGCCTCTCAGCAGTGCCTCATCTCAGCTCTCTCTTTTGGCTTAATTCTCCAAACCCCAAACCTTGCAGAGCTCAAAACCAGCTATTAAAATGTGTAGAACTGAATCTAAATACTAGAAGATGCCTTCTCTTAATAGAGAAATGGGGAAGTTAAAATGAAATTACTATGGTGGCTGTTCTCTCCCATCTGTAGTGTGGGAGTTTTATTCATCTGAATGAGTAAAGAGAGTTTAAAATTCTCCACTTGAAGAGACTGGCACACAGCTGCCTTAAGATAACAAAATAAACTTATTTGAGGCTACTTCTTGAACTGGATACAGCACATACAGTGCTTCCGATGTTAAATTTGAGGCCCATGGGACTCCAGACCATAAGGCAAGGTCTGGGTGCTGTTCAGGCTTCCCTTGGTTGCTCCTTTAATTCTAGAGGTGAAAGGTTCAGAAAGCGTTTGTTGTGAGGGGTTGAAATTCAGCATGACCTGAAGTATGTGAGGTCTCAGCAACCTCTTCCTTGCACCTGCAGCCTCTCTGCAGTTCCCTTTGAGGAACAAGCAGGGGATAGTTCATCACACAAGAGGTAGCAGGAGAGGTGAAATCCTCTCCATGCCGTCCTGTCCTCGGGAGCGCCATCATACTCCCAAAGCATCACAGGTTTAAATCTGAGATCACAGATAGGAAGAATACTGTAAGGACTCCATTTTCAGCTGTTCTTGGTGCTGGCATTCAACATCTCTCAAAAAGGCATTTTGCTGGAAAAATCAAATTCTCCAGCCAAGCTCTCACAAGGAAAACAGGCACAAAGCCATCGAAGAACAGGATGTGACATGGCTGATATGTTACCTGTGCGGGTGCATGCAGGCCTAGCAACCCATTACCAGTGTGAGCTTGGTCCTTTGCAGTTCAACCAGCAACAACTCTGTGCTGTGGCTTAGTTAGACCATCACTGTACCCCCCTATCTTCCTTTCCAATCTCACAGGGGTTCCCCCATCCCCAATCTACTCCTAAAGCTACGGCATAACCTAAACATACCTGTTCCACACTTAGGACTTCGTTTTATGCAGGTAGCCCTCCACTAGCACGTTCACCACAGGTTGCATTGTGTTTACACAAATTGCATCTCCTGCAGCGTGGAGGGTGGGAGTTGCTCATGATGCTGATCTTGCCCCAAGCCCTTGTGCTCATCCAGCCTCTCCCACACCAGCTCCCAGACAGGATCCACTCTCAAAAGGGAAAAGCCATTTTTATTTTCACAGGGCAGTTACAGAGGAGGGGAGTCACCAGGGGTACAAATGAATAGAATAGGTGGGAAGGTGGAAGGAGGAGACACCGTTGCTGCTGAACTTTTTGTCATGTGATTTAACATGGCTTTCACTCCCAGAATAATGCTAATTCTGCAGTGGTAGAGAGAATACATTCTCTGTCTTTCCCCTTTCTATCCATAGTCAAAGCACTGCTGCTGCTTAAGAGGCTAGGTGTCTGCTGATGGCAGATGACAATCTGACTCTACTGTCATGCATGGAGTAAATCTACACTCCTCTAGTCATTTCATCACCTTTTAAAGAAAGACAGCAAAATAAAAAAGAAAAAGAAAAAAAATAGGGGATTTACTTCTATAAGGGCCTTTAAAGGCTAGTTCAGCCAGGGCTTGATACTGCAAAACAACAACAGAGAAGATACTGGTGTGATAAGCTACAGCCAGGACTCCTTTCTGCTAAACTATGTCTTAGAAATAGCATCAAGGAAGGAAGGAGCCTATGAGTATTTTGTTAGAGAATTCAACCTCACACCCCTTCAGAGAACATTAACAGTTTTCTGTTCCCATGTTTATCCCATCCTCACCTCTTAAGGTTCTTCTCCATTTGCCAAACACCTCCATAAGTTCATTCAAAGATATCACACATGCATCCAGCTTTTGCAGCACTCACAGGAAAATTGATATGCTAATAAGAAAACTCAACAAATTTTTTTTCCTCAACTACAAAATTTTTCTCTTTCTTCAGTGCAGGGACTGGTTCATCCAAGACCTTGTTTTGTGCTCTATACTTTGATATATTTATTAAATAAGGGCATGCCTGAGTTATAGCTGCAGCAGGAATCAACACTGAATTTCTCAACTTCACTTCAATCATACAGATAATGCTATGCTGTCAGTTCACATTGAACATGTCAAGTGTATTTTATACAACTTTCAGTAGAACTTTACTAATTTTAAATATGCTTGCTGTTGATGTCATGAGAGATACATTCTTCAAATTAGTGTCAAACAGGCCGCTACAAGACCTGTATCTCCCTGCAAATGTTACACAGGACAGTCAGACTGCTTTCTGTCTGCTCATTTTTCAGTTTGTAGCCATCACTCATCTGTTTACAATGATGTGAGTTAAATAACTCACAGACACTTGTATGTCATCTCCTTGTTTACCTTGTTCTATTTAACATATCCTAGAGATCACTAAGTATTATATCCCATCAGCACTAGGCTCAGAAAATCCAACATTACTCCCCCTCCCGATTGCTTCTTTAATGCAATACCCACCAACTAACCCTTTCAGTTTCATTCATCTGCCTTGAGCCTTACATCCAGTTCTGGAGAGGACGCTTTAATGGCTAATCCAAGCCTGAGGGCACCTGCAGCCTTGTTTCATCACACTTTTTCCAGGGAATGCAATTTAAGTCATAGCCTATCCCCTTCCAACACCATAGATGGGACAATATTCCCTCACAGGCCCCCAACATTACAGAGATGTGCATTAAGAAGGGGAGGTGTCCAAAATCCGTACTCGTGGGGACCATAAAAACACGAAGCATATGACACTCGGCTCACATATGCGATGAAGAAATCTTAGGGTGACTGTGAGAGTGGCTTTTCTGGATGTGCAGGCTGATTTAACCTGGCTTAGCCTACAGTGAAAGAGGGTCACCTTGCCTTTGTGGGCTTACAGCTGTGTTTCAGTCCACAGGTAGGTCTTAGCTCTAATAAAAAGCAACAGCTTTACTACAGAGAAATTATTTTTTTCTTTTCACATTTCATTCTTCAATGCTAATGTCAGCCAACTGTAATTTGCTACTGCATCAGTACTTTCTGCTTTCACTTTCCAAATGCAAATACCATCCTCTCAAGTCTTCAATAAACAAATGTGACCCAAACAAAGCTTTACATTAGTCTACAAAGCTCTTCTCATGAGTGAAAATCAATAATGGAGCCCCACCTTAAATTTGGAACATCAAACTTTCAATTTATTTATAGAACAACAATATGATCAGAGCCCTGCACAATATGTAAATTATATACCTAGAAACTATTTAATAACGTTGGGGGTTTTTTCCTATGCCGATATGGCCTCCCTCAGTCTCTCATTCTTCATGCAGCTCAGCCTTCTGCTTCAAAGGCATCTGGGTTACTTAAGGACTTCTCATGCAGCACTGATGTGGGGGCAATTAGGTGTGGGGGCTTTTCAGCTTTTAATTAGAAGTTAAACTATAAAGCAGCCTGGGCCTGCTTGAGTCCGAAACAGGGTTGGTGCAGAACTACATATCCCCTGCCTTTGATGGCTGACAGGAACCCACTGTGTTCCTCTCACCACGACATAGGATTCCTTCACATTTCAGCAGAATAATTTTAGAGGGTTTCCACTTATAACAACTCACTCCTATTAAATCCAATGTCAGATGCACACCATCAAGTCACAGAGCGGTCTCTGTGTGAAACACTGAGGTGAAGGACCAGACCTGAATAGCAACACAGATCATGAAAGGTTGTACAGAGCAGACACACAGGGGAGGGAAAGAAAATGGAGAGGAAAAAAAAAAAAAAAAGACAAGGAAAAAAAGACTCCCCTTCTCCTTGAACAAAAAAAAAAAGTCTTTCTTTTGACTGAAAGGGTTTAAAGAAAGGATACAGAAGCACAGTGGTATCTCTCTGATCATGGCTAACACCAGATGCGCAAGTGAAGAAACAGGGGGGTTGGAACCTCTTCATGCTGGATTTCTGGATCCTAAACCAGAACTTGTATTTGCTGAAGGAACAAAGGCAGAGGGAAAACCAAAAACATTCACCACCTTTCAGAGTTGCAGAAGGTACTACTAGTTAAATATTGCATAGTCATTTTATTCAACTATTCAGTCACTATTGTAAGATTACTTACAGCAATAAGAATGGTGGGGGTAAACTCATCATAAGTCAGAAGAAGGAGTTAATTCAACAGTCAAATCAATAATTTACAATGATATTATTCTTGTTTGGTTCACCTTAGAAAAGGCTGCACAATTTCAGGTACAGCCAAGCCACAAGTATCCATTTATGTTCTAAGAAGTCTTAGTGCTAAAAATCAAACTAAAAATCAAAGTCAAATACATGGCTCTTATCTGTTGTCTTTTTTTTTTTTTTTTGTAATCAAGTACAAAAGTCTCTCATCAACTCTGGTCGCTGTTGCATGCATCAAGTAATTGTTTGTTGTTTTTTTTTTTTCAATAATTTGTGACATTTTGAAAAACTAAAAATCTTTGTATTTGCTTGGAAGATTTTGTTAAATCCTATAGTTCTGTGGAGCCCTCCAGTCTTCTATGAGGAAGACAAAACGTATTTCAAACATCAAGGACAACAGTGTAATATGGACTCTAAGTTGCCAAATCTTGAATCAAAATGTTGGTAGTTCCAAGGAAGATCTGAGTGTTCAGTATGTTGCATTACACTCACAATCAACTGCAGATCAGATTAAATTTTTTGAAGAAATCTCCCTCTGGTGGTTAAAAAGGTAATTCAAATATTTCCTAACCTAAATTTGGGTTTTTTTAGGTTTAGGAATCTATTGACTCCTCCAGTCATATTAGAATCTTACTATTTAAATCTTACTTGATAAATTTTCTCTCCGGAGAGTCAAATGAGGTAGAGGATGCCTGGTGCTATTGTGTCTATTCCATACTGGCTACTTGTAATTTGGAATACAAAACAAAAACCAAAAGCCAAACTGTAAACCTCAGACTTACGTTACCCATCATTACTCACAACTACTTTGAGTACCAGCAGACTAACAAACACAGTATTTTGAATTTTAAAAACAAACCATATGACAGCCATAATCAATTACAAACATATGTCTGAAATTACACTGGAATTCTGTTTTGCTGTGCTAGGACTTTAGATTTAAAGGGCAAGATTTTTAAATCAAGCATTATTAAGAATTTTTAGACAAATACTGATTAAAATGAAATGTAGATTACTGCAAAAGAGATACCTTATTCCAACTAGTGAGCACCTTTAGGAACCTGGTGAGTTTTGCAGAGAAAGAGTGTATGCATGCTGAGAGGAAAAGACAGTCTTCCCTTTGTGTTCTGTAACATGCAATACATCTAAATCACTAGTCCTATAAGGTAAGCAAGGGTCCTGATTTATAACACTGTTATGTAGGGTGTACAGCCTTTAAGCTCTGAGTCAAAAGTTAAAATGTAATCTAATACTGATGAAACAGCTTTTTCAGTGATTTGTCAGTCTCAGTCCACCTGAGGTAAATCCCACGCACATAGCACCAGACCAAGGTATCCCAGTCATCTTCTTAACATAACTGCACATGTGGCACAGACACAAAGCCAAATGAGGGAGCTTTAATGAATTCCAACAGCTCTCATGATTTCCTTCTGAAGACACTCATCCAACTTCCTCAACACTCTCTGAAATCTCAGTGACTGAAAACAGGTGATAGTTTAAATATGAAAAAGAATACTCTGAGTCCCACATAAAGTACCAAAATTATTTCAATATCAAATAAGACAACTCAGAAAGATGCTCAGTTAGAATACACATGCAGAATAGCCACAAAACGTGCTTTTTCTACTCGCTTTTCTATTCATGTGCTTCCTTTAGGAAGAGAGGAAGTCTCACTGCTGACAGAAATTTGCAAACCCACAACCAGAATTTTGCATCTCAAGTGTGCTCAGAAAGCCTGTGGGAAGGCCTGTACAGAACAGTTCACTGTATTTTTGGAAACCAACTATGTTTGTCTTGTTATCAAAATCTAGCCCAGAGTTAAGAGTGACTTGACTTTGGCATGGAATACAGGATGTTTAAAAGCAAACAGAAAATCACAGAAACACTAAGGGGTGAAAAGACCTTTAAGATCATCAAGTCTAACCTTTGACCAAGCACCCCTGTGTTCACCACTAAACTGTATCTCCAAGTACCACATCCATATGCTTACTGAACACTTTTAGAGATGGTGATTCAATTGCTTCCCTGTGCAGTGTATTTCAATGCATGAACAACCCTTCACTGAAGGAATTTTTCCTAATATCAAACCTACACCTCCCCCGGCACAACTTGAGGCCATTTCCTCTTGTCCTTTCACTTGTTACTTGGGAGAAGAAACTTGCCCCCGCCCGGCTACCCGGCCCCCTTTCAGGTAGTTGTAGAGAGCGATAAAGTTCTTTCCAGACCCTTCTTTTCTCCAAGTTAAACAACCTCAGCTCCCTGACACACTCCTCTTAAGACTTGTGCTCCAGACCCTCCATAAACTCCATTGCCCTTTCCTGGACACTCTAGCACCTCAATGCCTTCCTTGTAGTGAAGGGCCCAGAACTGAACACAGGATTCAAAGTGCATCCTTACCAGTGCTGAGTACTACTGGCACACTTGTACCCTAATATCCTACCGAGTACTGTGGGCCACACCATTTTCGATACAAGCTATGATGCCATTGGCCTTCTTGGTCACCTGGGCACACTGCTGGCCCATGTTCAGTCAGATGTCAAACAGCATGCTCAGGTCCTTTTTTGCAGAGCAGCTTTCCTGCCACTCCTCCCCAAGCCTGCAGTGCTGCATGGGGTTGCTGACTCAAGTGTAGGACCTCACACTTGGCCTTACTGAACTCATACCATTGGCTTCAGACCACTGATCCAGTCTGTCCAGATCTCTCCACAGTGCCTTCCTGCTCTACAGCAGATCAACACTCCTGCCCAACTTGGTGTCATTTGTGAACTCACTGAGGGTGCCCTTGATCCCCTTGTCCAGATTACCAATAAGGATACTAAGCGGAACTGGCCCCAGCACTGAGCCCTGGGGAGCATCGTTTGTGACCAGCTGCCAGGATACAGCACACATAGGCAAATGTGTTTTTTTGTCAGACTACAAATTCATTAAAGAGCACTCACAGTTCTGTTACTCCAATTACACTTGGCAGAATTTAGGACCCAAGTAAAATACGAGAGCAAAAAACCAGACCAAAAAAACTTCCACCCACTGAATCAACTCCTTTTCATAACTGGCAAATTTTTACAGAGAGATATAAATCAGACTTGAGTTTACTAATCTGGATTCTGTTTGTAACAGGTTAAAACTGTCATTAACGTAAAGCTAATAGAGAATCTGGGACATGGAAGTATTCTTGCTATGGTCAATCCTTATTTTTAAGGTAATGGAAAATAAATAACAATACTAATATAGACTTTTGACATGGTTTAATTAAAAATTTCTCCAAAAGATGAATATTTACAAAACATTGAGCCTTTCAATTTTATTATCAAAACCTGCTGAGCCCAGTACACATAAACCTTACAGTAGAGTATTATACAAATCCAAAATATAGTAAGATCAATAAAACTCATCTAATTGACCTAATAAAAACATCATTTCCCAAATAGGAAAGATCAAATATGAACCAGTGCAGCTTGAAATGAATATGCAGACTTCCAATTGATTCATGAGACATAGCCTCTGGGCTGTAACCTAACAGTCCAGTCAATGACACTAGATCAAATCTATTGTTTGTGTATTTAGTGTAATCTGTACATACAAAATTTAAAAATATTTTCAAAGGTTCATTCTTAGACTTTGGAAAGATGTAACATTTAACGCAATAAAATTGATGCAATATCTGTGCAGGAGTGTTTCTGTATAAGGGCTTAAATGGTCTGCCCAGAAGACAAAAAGAATTTAAATTCTTCCATTAGACGAAAAAATAGAAATTTTTAATACAGCAGAACCCAAATTTTAAAAGGTCATTTTTTACCAGGCTACACACACTGAGTGTCCTTTCATATCACAGGGAGAAAAGAGAAAAAATCCAGATGACTCAACCCAGGATAGGGAGCAGGATATGGTAAACTCTTCAGAAATCCATGTATTTGCTTGCAGAGAATCTTTACTCAGTGCTTTCAGAAAAAGGCAACATATGCACCTCATCTAGTGTGTAGCATAAAGAGCTAAGAAGACTGACATGCACAGTTAGGCAGCTTCATGATGCAAAGCAAATCAAAGCAGAAATCTGTACATGGTTGTCTTTCCTTCTACAAAGCTTATCAGAGTTCAGATCAGATGATGTTTCACCTTGGTCAATAACAGAAGGAAACTTTCACATCAAGGTCAGCCAAACACTTCGTTTCACTGGGTTACTGGCAAAGCAACATTGACAGGCACTTGGCTGGGCTGTTGTGCCGGTGATCCATTGCTGAGAGGCTGTTGTGAAACAGCGGCTGGTTCCATTTTGCTGATGTGTGTTATGAAGCGTAACCGAAGTTTCAAAGCTGGTCTTAAATTACAAATTATTTTCTCAACCTATTTAAAGAAAAAAAAAAAGGCATTTGGTAAAAGCAGCGATATTTTTACATGTCTCTACTGTACACAAACATCACACTAGCACAACAAAAAATGGAAAGAGATATAGTAAACAGAGGTATTTATGATAGTATTTTATTAATCATGCTAACTTTTGGACATCTTCTCAAAACTAATCTTAAAAAGACCCTCCCTGGTGTAACAGTTATACACCAAGACTCTGTAAAAGAAGTCACACAACTGACACTTTTAAAAATGCATACTATTATAAATTACATATAAATTGGGTGAATTATTTTTCCCTGAACATGGAGGCAGTCTTGCTTTTGTAACACATGAAGATATATTAATTAATCAGAAATTAGGTAAAAACTTAAAAGATATAGAACAAAATCAGGAAAAGTTATGAAACATTCCATAGCTTTAATTTTAGCAATTGCTTTAATAATAGTATTTAGAGCACCTGAATCTGTATGTTAAATTTAATAAATTAATTCTGGAATCTGAGATACCTAGTCTATTGCATCTGAAGCTTTTCAGTTTGTAGAAGTACACCAATTTCTTAATTTCTCTACAGAATAGTCAACTGTTTAGCAATTTGTTGCACTGCTACCTATGAAAACAATCTATAAAAGATTAAATTACTATATGGGAAGAAAGATAAAGTATCGATGTCTACTGTTTACTTACTTGGTCTTTCACACTGTCACCTGTAAACATGTACTTCATATGATACAAGAAATCACATATAGGATCCATGTAGTTCAGATGGGAGCTGTACCGATCTGCATTCAGGAGCATTTCATAAAATGCCACACCAATCTGTTTTCATGGACACAAAGAGCAGCCCAAATGAAAACAAGGTTGAAAATGCTTTACAGTAGAAATACAGTTAAAGGGTATAATAAATATGTACTACTTTTTAGCCATCTGTGATCGCTAACAATTTATTTTCTTACAAGGACAAAGGGGCAGGTCTAAGTCATCCCATTATGCTTAACTAAACAATTCCCAAGTTAAACTCTTTTTACTAGAAGGGTCTCTGCAATCTGACATTTTTCAGCACCTCTGCCAACTGGCCAGCTCAATCTCTTTTCTCCTCCCCTACCCTTATTCACACTGACATGAATGTAAGAAACAGCTTATGTTTCTCCTTCCTCACAATTCAGCTCTTGCACACTTCCTTCCAAAGCACAGGGGCTTTTAAAATAGGCGGTAAGTCTGATGCAGATTTTGCATGCAGTTTGAGAGCAAAAGCATGTATTGCTTGATATTTTTGGGTTGTATTTCTCCTCTTGTTTAAAAAGATCTAGGTGTTTTATCTAACAAGATTTCAGTTAACTGGGTAGCTGAATACCAACTCAGCAATTCAGATCCTTGCAATTACTGTTTAATTTGTATAGAATTTAATTCCAAATATTAAAGATTTTTATTCCATCCTGTTTCGTAATGTAATTGCAAAGCTAAAGTAATATATACTTCATAAAGCAGACTACAAGCTACACTTTACCTCTATCATGCATCGTGTCCTCTCCTGCTGGAACCGTTGCAGAAAAGGACCAACAAGGTGGTAAACGTAGAGCAACTGGAACTCTGTTTTCACTATGGGTATCAGTGATTCTGTGAGGAACCTGTAGTATGTCAAGACATTTACTACTTCAACTGTTTGGTTATTTCACTTTTTTAATTTCCTTCCCCTGCCCCAAATTCTAGCCAAAACATCACATTCTCTCTCACAGATTTGGACCTTTATTTCAGAAAAAAAGAGTGTACCTTTGTAAATATTAGTTATTTTAGGGAAGCTCTAGAATTAAGAATAACATGTTCTGTTACAGTTGATGCTTTGGGAATATGCTTCAGTCAACGTTTTAAGAAAAATCTGAATTAATAAAAGTATAAAAGCTAATCAAGATAAAAAAGACTCATTAAAGGCAATCACACTCTACATGATAGCCCTGAAGCCTACAGACAACAAGAGTTATGTCAGTGGAAGAGGGAGCTGGAAAAAAACCTTGTGATCTATCTTGTGAGTTTTGAAGCTCCCCTGTATATACTTAGTTGCTGGTGTAAGTGCTATTAGGTAGAGCTTTGTTATTTAAAATATGTATGGAATTTATAAGACAAAATATATGGTCAAGTATCATTACACTTACTTAGGAATGAGAGAAAGTTGTCCAATGCTAGAATGATGCCAGACAGCATGTGCCAAAGCCAAAGTGTAGCTACAACTCATCTCTGAATAAGACTGGTGACATGCTGTGAAGTCAAACAGCTGAAATGGGTAACCAACCCACTCTGTCTCTGAGGTCAAGCTGGGACTGTTGATAACATTCACAATGCAATCATGGAGAACAATCCAGTATGGCTCCTGGAAAAAACAACAACAAAAAAACCAAACCAAGAAGTCAGAATGGCTTCTAAAAAGAACACTATCTAGGACAATGTTTCCTCAGCTATTTCTACTTTTACTGCATTTCTAAAAAATATATATATTATAAATTACATGGTAGTTTATAACCATGTCTGACAAAGATGAGAATTGAAGCAGCACGATATAGAAAGCACTTGTGTTAGCAGGTATGGCACACGTGAGGGTGTGGCATAATCAAGATATTTCATGAATTTAATGATTTAATCAGCTAATATAAGGGTCTCCAAAAGAAGCAAAGCAAAGGCAAAAAACCTTCATGGAAGGGGACTGAGAATCTTCTGAGCACAGGCAAAAACAGACGAAAAAGCCAAGCTGGAAACAGGAATAACAAAAGGTGAAGATGCAAGGAGAGGGAACAGAAAGAATAAATATTATAAAAATAATAAAGATTAAATTTATGTTGGCTTCCTTCCAAGCAGAGGAACCATTTTATTGGGGAAGAGAAGCCACAAGGAAAAGATAGCTGTGGCACATCACATATAAGCAACAGGTATACAAGATCAAAATTATTCAGGCAGTCTTGGTCAGGTACCAAGAGTCATGATATTCAGAAGATCAAATGTCTAATGATACATGAACTGTAGTACTGCACACATTTCCTTTTGTGATCTTAGGCACATCTCATTTATATGGTTTAAGAACTACAGGATATGAAAATGCAACTATTAATAAAAAACTAGCTTTGCATCAGAACCCTTACAGATATTCTTACTACATTGCTCCAGTTCTCAATAATACACACATGGCATTTAGCTGCATGTTTCTATAGAACTGATTTACTTCTTTTCATCCTAGCCTCAAAATTTAATAGAAAAACCAAAAAAGTGGTCAATTTCTCCATGAGTAGATGTTTCTCAAACATGCACACAGCCTTCTGAATAGCTCTCTGTGGAATCTACAGATGTTTGCTATAAGTTTTTACAACATACTCTAGAAAGATGGTAAACCTTTCATAGAAGAAGAGATTTTTTTATTTTAAAATAGAAAATATTGACTCACTGGTAAGGCTGTGATAATTAGTCCAATTGCATTCATCCAAGCTGTAATGTTCTCTCTTGGCACCAGGGGCTGACTAGAGACAAAAAAATAAAGAAAACTAAAGCTTTGAAATACACAACTACAATTTGTGCTTCTCCTGCATCTAAAGGCAAAGAATATTTCTCTAGTTGAGAGAACTATAATAACATACACAGGTATTTAGAAAAGCCAAAATTGATATAAATGCTACTGTGATGTGAAAAACTTTGGGCATGTTTTGCCTTAGTTGTGGGTTTCCTTCAAAGGCTTTAGTCTTTCGTCCTTAAGCTTTAGTATTTAAGGGGGTTTTTTTTCCCTTTATTGACTCCTTCCCTATATGTGCCCCAGCCAGAGCTACTGAACGAGGCTGAGCCTGGATCATTTGTTTGTCTTTGCTCATAGGTGTCAACTGAATGACTACAAGAATACTAGGTCCTTTCTTTCACTGCAGTTTTTTTCAGAGGCTGAATAAGAAACAGCTGTGTGTCAAATTTGATGCATCATGACAAAAGGTTAGCCTTGGCACACTGCTCTTTCAAAGTACCTCTGATTTACATTAGCATCTGGAGGATTCAGAGTCCTGTCAATGCTTCCTGTTCCTTTCTTTGCACTCAAAGAGGCTGTGATATTAATTGCTGAAACGTCCTCCTCTCAGTACAGCTGAAAGAACAACAGACTTTTTCCAGTCTCTGCTACTAAACCCAAAGGATGAGACCTTGATTTGTGTGAGGTCTTCCCTCTAACTTTTATGGGCATCATACCACGTCAACGGAAATCAGTATCATGGACTACCTTAGCAATCTCCAATTATGTATGATACATTGCAGAAAATTTCAGAGAGCCAACATACCTCTTCAGCACAACATTCAGTAGAGCATTGCCCACCTCCTTCCCTGGAACAGCCAGAGCCATAAGCTCCACACAGGTAACATGCAGAGCATGGGCAGCTGGGTTAGGAAACTCATTAAATCTCCAGTCACAATTTGGAAATGGACCAGGTGATTTGCCTGCCATAGGTGACAGTGATTAAGGAAAAAGAAGCTTCCCCAACACAGACTAGTATAAGCAGCACACTGATTTAAAAAAAAATAAAAAAATAGATGCATACACCACATACTAAATTGAATTGAAACTTGCTGAAAACAAATAGAACAACCACATTTCATAAAAAACAAGACATACAGAGCAATTGTATCAAAACTCAGCGATACTCAGTCACTGAAGGACCGCATGAATAAATAGCTATAAATATACTACACACACACAAAGACACACAAAGGATAAATTTCCCCGACTAAGAGATTGACAAAACAACACCAACCATCTCATTCACTGTCTGCTTCCAAGATGAGAAAATGAAAATAACACAATTTTTCTATTCTGCATGATGAGAAACCCTTAATTTGCCTCTCTGTAAGTTCTTCTAGCAGATTTCTAGAGTGAGAGTTAATTCAAAAGGAGTATCTGAAAATATTCCAGTTTCCCACACAAGACTAACTTAAACTATATAGACAAAAGGTCTCCAAACACAGTTAACACTTGTGTAAAAGCACAGGTTTATATAATTTTAGCTTTCTTTGGAGAGACCCAATGAACGTCTTTCAAGTTACATACAAAAGAAAGGGAAGTTCAGGAAAAGGAGTTCAGGAAGGAATATGTAAAATCCTGAAAATTGCTCAACTCTCGAAAAGCTGCTCCAGAAAGAAGCCAAACTCCGGAGAGATTCCAGTAGTGCTATTCTAGTTTGCCAGCTATTCCCACAGAACTTTAAAAACGCTCAAGTCATAATGGCAAAAATTAATAAAAGGTAGTAATTAAGAAAATATAGATTTGTGTTAAAAAACTAGCTTTTCCTTCTTAAAAAAACAGATTCTCAGCAGTAGCTAACAGCACATATATCAATCTTCAACTAGACACAGCTAATTATGTACCATCTTAAACGTGGCACCGCTTCCAATATTTTATTCTTAGTAATACTGATAATGGCATCAGAAAACAGTAATCTCATTTTAGACAATTTTTTTAAATACTAGTGCTTTGCATTAGGCTGATTTTTTTTTTGCGGCAATCAGAATTCAATTTAGAATGCATATACATCAGCAATTGTATTTCCCAGTGATGCTTTAAACAGTGAAATATTTATACAGCTGTACTGTACTTTGTTTTCCCTGTATCTTTCAAGATGTTTACTAGGGCAGCAGTCCCTGTGTAGAATAATAAAAAAAAGTACTGGAAGTAATCTAATATGAATTTAGATGGATATATGCAGCTAAATAATGACTCCAAGCTTTATTTCACATCTGAACAGACAGAAATTGAACTCTGTATTTTGATGAAGTAATAAGCCATTATCAAAGCTTTCTTAATGCAAACTTCTAGAAGGATATTGTCTACTAGTCTTCCAATAAGCTTGCAATAGTAAGTGTCATCAGGAACCCATGGATTTTCTTCTCGAGGATTCATAGCACATTTGAGGTAAGTATCACTTAGACACCAGCCTAGTGGGCGATTATCTTTGAGAGAGCCAATTATGGCATGAACAAGTTTTCTCTTGAGGTTTGTGCGCTCTCTGAGATGCCCCTCATAATAGTGAAGAGTGTTGTACAGATAAGTCACTGGTCGATCTGCCAACAAGAAAAGGAAAACAACAAAAAGCAGAAATAACTTCTAGCATCACTATTATGTTTATGGTGGCAAGTCTAAAACTAAAATCAAGAGCTATACAAAATTACGTTGTATGTATTTAAAACCAGCATGTATGAAATTGATTCATATTCTTTATTTCAAGATAGTCAACAAAACTGATCTCCCTTTGTCTTGTACATGCTTCAAGATGTGTGTAGAACAAAAGAAACAGAACAATGAAGGTCTGTATTACTAACAGTTCACATCTTAATGATGATATTAATATATTTGTAAACAAACCAACCAAATCACCTCTTATTATAAAAGGTATTAAATTGGAAGGACATTAAATTGGAAGTCACAGTAAAGAAATAATATTGTAAATTGTCAGAGCATAATATAGTAACAATATCTATTAAAAACCCCTTATTATAAAAATGCAGTTATAAAAGCAATAAAAAAAATCAGTTTATTTGAGTTGTAAGTAAGGACAGAGAGAGGAACTGTGTTTCAATTGTTTCAGTCTTGGTAACAGAAAGTTTGTTAGGACACCAGTCAAGAAGGGAAAGGTGTGAAAGAAGCATGAATTAGCAAGAGATACCTGAATAAAAATAAGTTCACTGTTAGTAAGCTGAAATGCACTGAACAGGGAATGCATGTCTCTGTGTAAATGTATACAGCGTTTACAGAATAGGAAAGGAATAAAACACTGCTGTATCAGTACATGAAAATTATGAGTGCAGGAGATGAAGGAGAACAGAATGATTGAAACAGGAATATATCCATCTGTGTTCACAGATAACTTACCATGGAATTTGTATAAGCCTCCCAGATGATCCAATAAAGTTTCTAGTGATTTGGACACTGGAAGCAATTCCAGAAATCTATGAATTACAATATCAAACACTGGTAGAAAGCGCAGGCACACATTTCCAAAATAAATTGGTAAGTACTGGGGCTGGATTTGAACTGGGGGATTTACTTGCTCTGCCAAACCTTCAAAATACAGCTTTTCAGGATATTTCTGGAGGGAAAGAAATCCAACAAAATCAAAACCTCTTTCCTTATGGCTGTCCTTATGGATTAAACATTCAGCATCTACATTAATCTTTAAAAAGACATTTCCTATTTATGACATTTGAATTCAGTGAGATGATTTCATTGTAAAGCTTACTGAAGAAAATTCAACTCTGACTGAAATTAGTTATTAGACTAGTAGGTAACAACTTCAAAAAAAAAAAAAAAAGAAAGTTTCACCACCACTCAAAATGGGCACAAGAGAACACTAAGCATCCCAAGGCAAAACTGAAAGCAGCCAGCACCTAAGTGCCCTTTGTCAAATACTTTAAGAGAAAACCTATGGGAAATCAACACTACTGAAAGTTTGTGCACCATATACTGAATTAGAACACTAGAAATAATATGCATGGAACAAATTCCCTGGGGATGAACTGGACAGATGAGTACTGATGAGGGCTGAGCTTATGACATATTACCTGTGACTGAAATTTCTATATGCCAGGTTGGGTCTAGTAACTGCAGCCATGTCAGAGTACTTCCTGGGCTGCTTTGTTTCCCTGCTACCCTTACACTTTTAGGCACTGCTAAAACACTGTATGGCTAAGGCAGAGGGCTGATACTGACCAAACTGCTTCTGGATGAGAACTAGATGGCATGTATTCAGCTATATGAGAGTTTCCTTGTATCTGTTCCATCTCAGTGTTAATTTATTTTTTTGACAGAACAGCCCCTTGGTATAATACTTTTCTAGCCAGCAGAAGCCACTATGTCTATAGCAACATTAAAATCTCAGCAATTCTCTTCCCTAACACATCAGGTTATCATGTTCTTGCCACAGAGAAGATGCAAGAAGCCTTAATATTTAGAAGAAAATGCAGTTTTGACTATTGGTATAGTCACAAAACGCCAGAAAGAAATACCTTTTCCCTGATGCACAAAATCTGTTCTAATGAATTTCAGTAAAACAAAGATTTTAAAATTATTTGATTTAGAATGAATCTCCAACCAATTCTTAAGTGGCTTCTTCAAATATTATTGCTTTACAATTTTAAAGTTATTACATATAGTGATTTATTATTTTCACACTAACCCAAACAAATTATGACTTACTAGGTACTCCAAAAATTGATAAAACTGTCCTGTAAAATGATGGCTGATCTCCACAGAAATAATTACAATAAAAGAATGTTATTAGCTTTGATACCTTGTGGTAACTCATATGCTTTGTATGCCAGTCATTCTGCAGCCAGTGTTCTGGAGAATTTTCCTTCACAAAGTCACTCACTCTGTTTCTGAAATCATTAGGCTTCAGTAGGAGTAATTGAATTATGAAGTAACAGACTTGAGCTTCATTTCCTTCATGACTACGCATAGCCTTAAAGAAAATGGATCGGATAATATGAAATTACAGTTGACGCAGCTGTCTTCTTTACATCCCCTAAGCACTGCAGTCACATTTCCTAGCTACGCTAGATATATCTGCACACAAATTCACACTGAACATATGGTCTTTCAACTCTTTTTAAAGTGAAGACACAAAAAAGAAAAGGGAGGTTCAATCCACATCCCATTCTTTATTCCTGAGGCAGAATGTTTTACACTCTCTGGTGATAGCACTTTCTCCAGGAATTCTAGCTTTTTTTTTAATCTATCAGTTCTCTTAATGACAATGAAGTGAAGATTGCTTTAAACTTTCGGCCACTATGACATGTTTGGACTTCAGTTTGAAAACCAAAACAGAATTCAATCAGCTTTATGTTAAGATGACATATTAAATTACATATAAAGTATAATTACTGGATGACAATCTAGTTTTCTCTGGGTGAATACTGCTTTATTTTGCAGGATAACATGAAAAGACAGAGAATGCAATTTCTCTCTTACTTTTATGATGAAACAGGCTGAATTCTAAGCAAAGAAAGCATACACTAATGGGTACAGGATTTTCTATTTGCTTCTTAATCACAGCATGCCATATTCCTTCTACCTTTTAAGACTTCAGAAATCACAGGACCATAGAATCACTTAGGGTGGAAAAGACCTTTAAGATCATTGAGTCCAACCATTAACCCAGCACTGCCAAGCTCACCAGTAAACCACCTGTGCCACATCTACACTTCTTTTAAATACCTCCAGGGATGGTGACTCATCATGGCCACCGGGCAGCCTGACCCAATGCTTGACAGCCCTTTCAGTGGAGATATTTTTCCTAATATCCAATCTAAACCTCTCCTAGCACCATTTGATGCAGTTTCCTCTTGTCCTATTGCTTGTCTCATGGGAGAAGAGGCCAACAACATCTGGCTACAGCCTTCTTTCAGGTAGGTGTAGGGGGTTATAAGGTCTCCTCTGAGCCTCCTTTTCTGGAAAAATGACCTTTTCTGGCTAAACAACCCCAACTCCCTCAGTCTCTCCTCATAAGCCATGCACTCTAGACCTTTCACTAGCTCTGCTGCCCCTCTCTGGACTTGCTCCAGCACCTCAGTGTCTGTCTTGTAGTGAGGGGCCCACACCTGCCCAGCCTGTAGCACTGCATGGGGTTGCTGTGACCCAGGTGCAGGACCTGGAACTTTGCCTTGCTGAACCTCAGACAACTGGCCTCAGCCCATTCATCCAGCATGTCCAGATCTCCCTGTAGAGCCTAAATAACTGCGCAGCTCTGAGGTCAGAAACCCAAAGCACTAATCTCAACATTTAATAGCAGTTCAATGGTTGTCATTAAATAACCAAGAAATGCTTCTCCTGAAGGCTCAGAGAACTACAAGACCTGGAATTTTACACTGCATAAAGAAGCAATCTCTTATTTCACGTGATTAGTGGTTTAGCAAACAGTGAGTATTTAAGACCAATGTATTTTTAAAATATTGCTCTGATGAAAGTGATTCCGAAAGCTGACTCCGCATGAAGAACTGTCCTCTTAGGTTGTGAAATGATACTTACCAAGCACAGTATCAACCTATCCAGCGTTACAATGTTGTATTTCCATACCATGTCATTGAGAATCTCAATACATTTATTAAGCTGCTGGCCTCCTGCAGAGGTGGAGAATTCATACACCAAGAAATCTGCAAATGTCCTGACATGTGCCACCAGAGCCCTGGCCCCAATTCTTTCTAATACTCTAGCAGGGAAGAAATAAAAAAAAAAAAAGGCAACAAGAAGTTGTTACAGTTCTTTAGAGCAACAGAATTCCTAAGTCTGAATACTAAGCAGGAGTGATGCTTCAAGTTCACCAATTTCATCTGCAGTATTCTGCCCAGAATCCATGCTTTAGTTATGCAATTTTAGTTTTACATCTCTTAGGCCAACTTTCTGGAACTCAACTTTATTTTCTTATGGTATGTGCTTTAATACAGTCATAGCATTATAATACTATTTCCTCACTGCACAGAAGACTAACACATGCTATGGTAAACTCTGTTTGTTACAAGACACCTACCATGGACTGAAAAGAAATAAATCTATTTTTCACAACTGGAGCTGATGCTGTTCTGTTTATTTGTTCTGTACCAAGAACAAATAAAAAAAAAGATAGGATTACTACTTTCATAATGAATTTTCATCTTAATTCACTGGTTTTAGAAAAAATACTTGGCCTTTATTCGTGTATAAATAATATTTATGTATAAACTATAAATAAATGCTTTATATTTTGTTTACTATTTAAGACTGCCTGAAACACTGCTATTACAAGTAAACTGATTAATTCAAAAACCTATCATCTCCCACTTGGTGTTTCTCACCAGGAAAAATACGCACTGAAGAATACTGCATGGTGCAATCAATCTTAAATGCTGCACAGTTATTACAGTATGCTGGCTGGTACCTAGCTCCACTCTCTTTTTCCATGCTCTGCATGCTCTGAATGAATTAAAAAATCAAGCTGTTAATGCAGAAGGCCTATGTCCTCAGAACTGAGAATGTTGCTGTAGTAACTTTGAAACAGCACATCGTACAAGCTCACCTGTAGCCAATTTGATTAATGTGATCAGTATCTAACAACATCTTCCACAGCAGACAAAGAAAAAGTGGGGATGAACCTTGTGCAGAAAAGTGTGTTATTATTTCACTCTCACTGGTCATAGACTTCCACTTCCGGTATTCTTCTTCCACATTCTTCTTCAGGTTAAAACGGCTTTCCTGAGGTACATTATTCTGCTTGAAGAATACCTGAAAAAAGAAGGCTTTGCTGTGACTGAGAGCCTATAGTACAACACTTTAACAGGGAAATTTTTGCCTGATTTAGCACCTTTTGAGTTTCTATTTCCTTGTACAATACAACCTACTAGGTAGGGTTGTTACTCCACCGTGATGTCACAGTGACTGTTTTGTCACTAACAAAGCTACATGACAAATTACCACAAGAAAAAAAGGCTTCTCCACATTTTTATTTAATTTTGAACACAGCTGATTTGCCTTGCAACGGAGTTATCAGTTGACCAAACTTAGCCTTAGAAAACTCCTGGGGAAACGAATGCATTTCTGAAGAAATAGCAATGTTACAATCATGCTGCATTCTTCAGGGACTTGAGATTAATGCAGTCTACACAGGGGAAGAATCTCACCAACTCACAAAAGGCAAAGGATCTTGTTAAGAGAATAAATTCACTGTTCTTCCAATTGTAAAAATCATCAGTTTTAAACTATTACCTGCAGAGGAGCTGGAAAACAGCTTAGTGTATGTGATGCCCAGTTATGTGGAGTAAAACTCATGATAGTCTGCAATATGTCCTTGCACCAAGTTCCCTGAATTGAATCAGAGCCTGTAAAAAAGTCTAGAAAATGGATTGAGGATATTAGAATTTCACAGAAAAAAACATACCTTATTGGCATTCCTTTTGCATCAAGGCTATGATAGTTCAACATAGTTTCCTTTTTGTCCAACTTCCCCCAGCCCCTTTCTCTGACTCTTATTCACTCTACAGAACAAGCTGAATATTACGTTTTTAAAGCTATTAACAATAAGAAAATTTTTTTAGGTTTTCAGTTAGAAATAAAGTAATCATGATTTTAACATCTTACATTTAATTTCCTGTAATGGCAGTAAGATAAGCTTCTGCTGATTAACTGATTAGACTTTTTAAAAAAATCCTAAGGAGGATAATGATGATGAAATTACCAGATGCCATTTTATATTGCTTTAAAAAGGCTGCTCAGAAATACCTGTCCCAATTAAGCTGTAGGAAAAAAACAGAAGCCTCATTCCCCCAACACGTGTTCATTTCATTAAAGGTTGAGACATGGTTAAAAAAAACAAATAAAAGAACCGCACAAAGAAGTC
Organism: Xenops minutus; assembly: GCA_035221455.1. NCBI lineage: Eukaryota > Metazoa > Chordata > Aves > Passeriformes > Furnariidae > Xenops > Xenops minutus. The sequence goes on along the minus strand of JAWWEE010000105.1, from coordinate 60,702,551 downwards.
CTTTTCCTTTCAAATCACCTCCACCAGTCTGTGAATGAGCTGTTCTAACTCTCCAGTTACTCTCCAGACTAGAATCATAAAAAAGGAGAGAAAACATCCCCCCCAAATCTAACAAAAACCTGATCCATGTCATTCCACAACATTAAAACATTAAAACACACAATAAAAGTTTTCCCTTCTCCCTTCCCCGAGAAAGGAAAACCAAAACACACACACTACTTTTTCTTAAATGTAAACGGTAGAGGGAGTGGCTTCCACACAAGCAGCACAGTTGCTGTGAACATTCCATGGGGGTTTTTTTGTAAATGGCATGTATCGGTAATCAATCCAAACATTTAAATTTAAAATAATGAAACTGAAAATAAGACAGTAAAAAAAACCGCAAACCCTAGTCACATGGTACCTCTGTATAAAATTTTAAACAATGTCTAATTTCACTACTGCTTTAATAACAGCTTTTTGCATAAATACAAGTAGTTGCAAATTAAAATTACATTCTTTTCAAAACCAGAAGTGTATGGAATATGACTAGATCAGTTCCATGACAAACAATTGAACAGTATTTTGGAGAAATGGCTTGACTACAGCTTTTACTTGGACGTACGGCTATTACCTGTCACATGTGTTGCCCTTGCCAGAGTTAAGATCAAAGCCCTGTTAAGTTCTTCTGATTCTGCTGAAAGAACAGTTTTGGGATCACTGAGGAACCGTGTGAACTGTGGCTGGACTTCTGAGCTGCCCAAAGCTGTGATTAGCCTTAGAGCAGTACTCTCAACACTGAAAGAAGGAAACAGTCCCATTAGCAAGTAACGCTTATACTGCTGCTTCTAAGGTTCCAAAACAACCTATTTTTTCTCCATTTTCTGCTTCAAATAATACAAACCCAAAAACATTTGTTTTGAAAATGATGTTCTTAACCTTTTGAAAAAGTTTGCTTTCTCTACTGTTTAATAAATTTTCAAAAAAAGTGCTCAAAAGTAGATTTAGTTAAAATTGAAGGTGCAGAGCCCCTGAAATAGAGCCTGAAGTCTCTCCAGTTTAGAACCCCCCATTGTTACCTTTTGAACGTTTTCATCTCAAGGTTATGCAGACAAATAAATATATGCAAAACCCGAATAAAAAGGCATGAATAATGCATAAGAAACTTCAAAGCTAACTGCCACCTTGAAGTAGACAGCAGTAAATTGTCCTTATTAAAGAAATGAGGAAGTTGAGGAAGTACAACTTTTGATTAAAAGCACTTTAATTTCCAGTGCTTTAGTTGGAAGCACTTTTCACATCAGGTAGTTTGAAGTAATTGAAAACACTTTTATAACATTGTGTCTTTGAAATACCAAAGCCATAGTTTAGTTTATTCTAGTTGCATGCAGTGCTTAATAAAAGTGACTAAGATCCATACTTCACAGACTAACATTACCAAACAAGATAGAGGTGAACAAAGTGAGCAAGACCTTGAATTTAAGGAGAAACTTGTCTTAACTTGTTTTCTTTATGCCTGATAAAGGAAAAGCAACTGGGCAATTTGAATTTGGACTAAGAAATTGAAAAGTCTGGTCCAGTGGAAGGTGCCCCAGCCCATGGCAGAAGAGTTGTAACTAGATAATCTTTAAGGTCCCTCCCAAGCCAAATCATTTTATGATTCTATGAATGCACTGTGTAATTAGACTTTCTGGATATGAACTGATGATAATGAAGTTGCTCTGTCTCACATACTCCTACAATATTTATTATACTCCAAAGAGTGAATGGACACTATTTTTCCCAACTTTTCCACAACAAACCCCATATTCTACATAGGAACGGAATCTCATACTCTCCAACTTTGTTAACAATAAATAAAACTCAAAACTTTTCCCTGAAATTATCTGCATAACCACTCCAGAACTTCTCTAACCAGCTTTTCCATCTTTCTTGTATTCAAATTAGCCACTGCTTTATGCGTGGTTTATGCTGATACAAGAGACATGCCATGATGGAAGAACTCATGTCCCATTTAAGCACAGTTCTCATGCAACTTTCAACATATGATAAAGTAGGAATATGGGATTATGGTTAAATATGGCAAACATCACTCACCACAGATGAAGCTGGTTCTGATTAGTCTGTGGCACAGCAGCCAAGGAATGAAGATGGCTGAGGAGCTGGACTCTGTAATGAGGCTGGATGTGGTGCATCCGATAGCTAAACATTTCTAGCAGAGTATGCAAAATTCCCCATGCGTGAGATTTGAACACTGTTGGCAGGAGTTGACCTTATAAAACAAGGTTTGCAAAGTAAGTTTTACAATTGATTACACTTTAAAATACAATTACAGAGTACAATGGTTTTATTAGGCTGCATATCTGATTTGAAAAATGTACTTCCTCCAAAAATAATGTGTGCAAGTGCTATCTGAAGATGCTGTAAATGTATAGATCTTAATAATCTTTTGAATGAACATATATACAGCAGACATGCAAATTATTTTAGTGGAGCAATTAAGTATCCTGTATGTCTAATTAAGTAACTTTGCTTACAATTTTCCATTAAGCATGTTTTGGCACAATGCAGTGTAACTAGGAAGGTCCTGACCATACAAGTGATGACATAAAGGGACATCAGTGGACTCATCGGAAATTTACCACAGCACTAGAACAATTTTTACAATTTCTTTTACATTAAAATAATTTATACATGGTGTATCATTATATTCTCAGTTTTACTATAGTCTCTAGTTGCCTTTAAAAGAAAACACTATTTAACAAAAGGAAGGGTAAAAAAAAAAGGTTTTCTTTCTTACTGATAAAGCCTTTGATGCCCAAGGATTCTATTTCCATATAAACCAACAGGCGACTATAGGTTTCCACAAGAGCAGGAGCCAAGGCCACACTAGATTTTGCATGGGCCAACTTAATCACCCTTGTAGCTATGCTATGAATCAGACTGAGGAAAGAGAGAAAGTGTTTTTCAATCAAAAACATGGACTTGGAATTAAAGAAATTTATTAAGTGAACAGATCTACACATGAGATGTCTAGGCACAGGAAATCTTTCTAGTAATTAGCTATGCACAGATTTACAGCCTTAAAACACACAAAAAAAAGGCTAGCTGCATACTGTACCTCATTTTGGCATGAACCGTGAGTGAGTCCAAGAGGTTCATTGGCAACGGGGTAATAGACCCTGATGCTGTACAATTAGTCCCTGGAAGAGGTGTCCTCATGTTGCCATTTCCATAAATAGTCTCCACTAGTACACCCATTGGTAAAGTGAAACACTCTGAATTGGTTGAATAAGCATTGCACAACAAGGCAATTTTGTAGTCATTCATCTGTAAGCTTTTATTCCTTAAACTCTGTTGCAAAAACCTGTGTGCCAAAGAGATTAAACATTAGGCAGAATGAAGAAAACGCATGCATTCCAGAAATACATCCACAATAACTCCAGTAAAAAAAAACATTATAAAATAGAAAAAAAATCAAAATACTTATTAATTGCACCACATCAAAACAACATCTTATGCCACAGTTTCGTTGTGTTACAATTTTTCTATATTAGAGAAACACTGGAGGAGGAAAATACACTTTATAAACCACCTTTCCAGACAAAAACTTACCTCAACATACTGCTTATCCACATTTTCCAAACCACAGCATAACAAAACCAGTCAACTTATTTTCAGATTCTCAATTAGTAATAAAGACTTACCATTCTGCAAAAAAATATATAATTTCCATTTGCTGGATAACAGCATTTCACATTTTATGAAATATTTTGAGTTTGTCTTTTTTAATTACTTTGAATTCATCCCTTTCATAACCTTTATACAGCATCCCATCACACAATACATTCTGAATTCCTACTTCATTATGTCTAGGTACAAATCAAAACATAACAAAATCTCCACACTCACTCGTGGTGAAGTTTGAGAGAATGAGGAATGGGAATCTGTAACTTCGAGTTGTCACTGTGGGCCTTCCGATTCAAATGAATCCAAATGCAAGTCATTGCAAAAGCATGAGTTGACTGGGGTTTGTTAATATCGGGTACAGGAATACACTGAAGAAAGAACATATGAATGTGACATATCACATGGATTAATGCACAGAAAAGCAACTGATATAGCCAGTATTCACAAGGTCAGGTTTTTCTTCTTTTCTGACTTGCAACACCATAAGGAACATTTTAAAAGAATGGATTCTACCTTCATCAGTGTATGCAATTTTAAATCAAGAGCTCTGGAAGCGACCTGGACCTCAGTAATTATTCTGAAAAACACCCAAACCAAACACTGTCTAAGACCTTGGCAAATGAAAATTCATGCTTGGAGTATACAAATTTCAGACATATATGGGTACTTTTCCTCTCAGCCTCACACACAGATTATTCTGAAACCAGTTATGGTATGTGCTTCCACAGTAGGTACTCAGAGGTTCACCAGTATTTTCTGAAAATTCTAAATTGTTTAGCATCACAGTTAATCTTTAGAGATTAATACACTTCTTATGAAAAAGTATAGATACATCCCAAAATTAAAAAGTTTTGGATGCAGACTCAAGTATATTACTGCCATTGGAAGAGGTACCTTGGCTCCCTCCTTTTGCCAACACCTGCATTTCTTTCCCTTTGATACAGTTACTACTACAAAAGCTCCGCTGATGGCACAAGTGAGACAGCACCAATGCATAATCATCAGGACACTAAGACAGATTCTCCTAAGAGCAACAGCCATAGATAACATTTAAAGTGCTTGTGAAATTGAAGCCTAAGAAATGCCCTAGTCACACTAAGACTTTAAACAAGTGTAACTCGGAGCCGTAACTACAACTAAAGTAAATAGTCCCACTGCTCTTCCCTTATTTTATGCTGACAAAAGCAACTGCAAGCTTTTGACACAAATTGTACTGAAGAATTTCTGTGGGTCAAAACTAACATATCAGGGGGAAAAAATGTTACGTATCAGTTTGATACACCACACATCTGCATTATTGTAACCACTAACAAAAAGCAGAAAGTGCAATGAAAAGAGCAAACAATCTGGTCTTCATGCTGACAGTGTTATCATGATTGAAGCTTAAGAATGCCCCCTAACTGCCCCTTCTAGAGGAACATACAATGCATGACGAGGACTTGAACTGCCCCCGCAGAACGAATTTTAAGTAACCATCCAGTTCTTTGCACCTGAAAGTGTCTTTCAGTGCACTATTCTGCTATAGCTCAGCACACATTACTCCTTATAGTCTCCTGAGCTTTAACAAACTCCTCAAAACCTCAGTCAAACCGAAGTCTAGGAAGAGAGGAGTTAATGTAAATCTTTCTTGACCCTAAAACCAAACATGGTTACATGGATAGGAAATCCTCAAAAGATAATTTAATTAAGAAGCATCTCTCTTCAACTATGCAGCATGAGTGACTCAAGAATCATAGTAATACTGACATATGAAGGTCCCAGTTGAATTAAAAGTAAAACTTTTAGTATCAGAGATACTTACTTCTTTCTCAGGATACAGGAGGTCAAAAAGCTTCATAACTGGGAGGAAGTCAGCCAGTGCATTCTTCTGGATGCTGCCAGAAATGAACTGGAGCAGCACCCACATCAGGTGGTCTCTCCCCTTAATGAGACCACGGCCTGCCAACTGTCAAAAAACACTCAGTAACAAACACTGCATGCAGAAGAACAACCATTGTAAAGATTCCTATAAAAGTAGAAGGGCAGACTAAAACAATTCCAGTAGAGATCACCAAGAATTTTATAACAGGACTTAGGCAGAAACGTAGATTGTGTTTCCAGAAAGAAGAGGAATAGGTATGTTAGTTGTAACACACAGACTCTGGGAGGGCCACAACAACTAATGGTAAGATTTAAAATGCATTTGACTCTTGAGGATCACCATTTTGAAAAATTAGCAACACTTGCATACTATCTTAAATTGTCAGCTTGTAGTCCTATAGCGAAGTACAGTACTGCCGTTAGCACCAGGCCACAGGTTTTCTAAACTCTTTTAATAAAGGAAGTCTCTGAACTAGAACAACTTGGGCTTGCTTCATCTGGACTCATCTGGATTTTTTTTACTGTTGTTATTTAACTTCTTTATCTGTAACAGCAATTCTCTAATAATACTCTTTATCTTACTTGCTATAGTTTTGTATTAGATTTGTTCAACTGTGTAATGCCTATTGTTTCAATGGTTTATTAACAGTAACTACAGAAAAACAGCCCTGGTACAACTAATTTTGGGGATAAAAAAGAGCAGAGAGATATAATCCATCACAAGTAAAACACAGCATACAGAGTTACATTTTTATGTAACATAAAACTGTGGACAAATGAAGATGGAGCAATGTGTAGTACATGTCAGAAACTGTATCTAAGTAGGCACAAGCTTATCCTGTAGTGCGGAGAAAGAACACCCCTTTCCTACCCTCAGCATCACACAGCTCTCTCAGGAAAGAGCTCAGAATGTTGCTGACTGACTGTAATCCCTCCTTTCCCTTCTCAGGACTCGCATCACCACCCTGAGAATTCAGAGAGGCATTGAACACCAGAGAAAAGGGCAAATACTAGTGTCAGTTTTACCAGAATTAGTATTAGGAAGTAATAATAACTTGCGTCTATGATTGCCAATATCACTGTAATTTGACAAATTACCTTTGATTAGATTGCTTTGAGTAGATTTATTAGACAAACAGAAAGTTCCTGCATCTATTTACATGGCATGTTTTTTCACTCCACAAATCGAACAGAGCATTCACCCTGCCACAAACTCAGTTGTAAACTGGATGCAACAGCACAGTACTTGGATCTTCTGAATTACACCAGCTTATCTCTTTATTCTAGTTATTCATACATTTTGAATCCAGATATAATGCAACATCCTGTAACTGAATACACTAAAACCAGACCTATCTCACATCACCATAAAACCTGAGAATCTGACTTACTTCTACAGAGAACAATTATTAAAAATTTAATTAATTCTTGCACATAAGATACTTTTTGCAGGGGTGAGTGACACTTTCTTTAAAAATACTAATTTTGTATTTTAAATCCCTCTTCCCATGTGGGACCGATACAAACAATTTACCTTTTGATGGAGTGACAGGACCATATGAGGAAAACTTGCAAACTGAAAGAGCACAAAGAAAATGAGCTGGCTGGAGAGATGCTGCCACAGAAGCTGACTGGTTCCACCATCATCAAATTTCTCTTCAGTCTCAGATCGTTCCATGGCATACACCACAAGATCCACCAGCTGGTCCTCCAGCACAGGGCAACGTTGCTTGTGCTGTAAGGCAGAGATCAGATACAGTATTCCAAAAGCCTTGCCATTAACTCCAAAACTTGCACAGATGCAGTTACAGTACAGTATTTTGACAGAAGGCTGGGAAGCATGAGATGAAGTCTGAATTTAAGTTAAGGATAAGCCAATGTATTAAAGCTGCACTATGTTACAGGTCACAATGATTTTTACATTTTATCATACATTACAGAATTCTGTACTCAGTTCCAAAACACAGGTCATTAATGCACAGGTAACATCTGGGGATTTTGTCGATTATTAAAAACAAATTCAAGCAAAATGTTATTTCTTTGATCTCACATTCAGAAAAAGTCTGTTCTTTTAACACACAGGTGGGGGTTCTTTGGGGCTGCTTTTTTTTTTTTTTCTTTCTTCTTTTCAGAAGTAGGGATCACCACAAAGAAAAAGATGTATCAATTATACAACCAAATGCAGAAGAATTATCCTAATACCTGATGCAGGTATTTAATGACTATTCTCTTTTTGATTCTCATTTTGGGCTCACCTACAGCCAGCAGAACTAACATCTAGTTATTACCCCTATAATGAGATGCTGCCCTATGGACACAGCACCACAAGTTACATGACAACATAAAAAAGGCTTGAAAATTAATCAGTGGTATGCTTTACATACTATCAACAGAAATTATATATCATAGTGACGAGCTCTTCAGATGTTTGACTGCCACAACCTTCACACTGAGCTATGCAAATCCAGAAATAAGTAAAAATACACACCACTGCTAATGACTTCAAGTAATAAGTAAGGACTGTATTACATATTCAGATACACGTTTGTACAGATGAATGTAAAAGCAGGCCCACTACCTGTGATTTGGAACGCAGACTACAGATGTTCAGTTTAATACCATCAAGTATACTGTCACATGTTACAAGGTCTTTAATGCAAAAACCTTTTATTATTACCCTCCATTTGTATTGTTACACTCATATAACATACTATTACTAAGGATAAAAACTTGTCGGGAATTAAACTTATTTCAGAAAGTGCTAGCACTTTGTAAATAATCTAACCTGTTTGTTTGTTACAATCCAATCTGTATTCCAGAATGGTCACATTTATTTATTCATTTATTTGGCCTGATGCCTGTAACATAATGCAGCCTTAAAGAAAAAATTATTAATGATACAAAAGGAGCTGAGCTGCTCAAACACTAAACATGAAAATGCAGTATCTCTTTCTAGAGGCAAAAAGGTGTTTATAAAAAAGTTTTAAAACATCATCCAAATACTCAAAACATTTTAGGGATGCTTTCAATGAGTTCTTTGACTTACTAGCCAGGCAGCCTAAAAAAAACCCTTTTAATTAATAAAGATATAATAAAAGTAAAGAGAGATGCTGAAAGGAGATGCTTGTTCTACCTTCATTCATGGTAGACTTTTGCTTTGAAAAAAAAGAGATTCTCTTCAATTAAAAACAGAATGCAAGAATTGGAAAAATTGTCAAAATAAGTGAACAGCATCTCCTGTTGCATGCTCTTTGCCAGCTCAAAACTGCAGAAAGCTACAATTCCAGCTGTGCTTTCTTGAAGCATGCTCAACACAAACCTCTAACTAAAACAGAAAGCATCCATTATACCTTTTCTTCCAGTCCGCAATGTCATTATCACAGATCAACCATGGTACAGGTTTACACAGAGCAGTATTATCACCACCAGTTCAGAATACTTCAGGTCTTTTGTAGTTCGGTTTTTTTCCCCCTCCCAAAGCAACTAATTATGAAGCAGAGCAGGGTGCAACAGACAACACTACAGACTAATTTATAATCCAGCATGCAAAACTACTATGTACAGGGCTTGAAATTTAATAGCTTGCTAAGCACTGGGTTAATGTCCAAAAGCCTAACCATGTTAGGCTATACCAATTTAGAATAAAGTTATTCAAAGAATACAACAGGAAAAATATTACTGTTAAAAAGAGAGCCAGAATTTCCAGTAGGAATTTTCACTATTATGAATAATTTTAAGATTGGGAAAAGTTTAAGAGTCAGAAAATTAAAAAAATTAATTCAATCTTTTATTCTGAAAATCATACTATTATTGCTTTAAGAACAATTTTCGTTAAGAAATATGAGTACTTCCTGCTCTATCTTTATTGATATAATTTTCTGGGAATTTTTTTTCTGTATTTTCAGAGAATGTACATTTTTGCACAGATTTCATATCTATAGTTTTAGAGCACTCAGAAAAAATTACTGTGTTGCACAGGAATTTGCAGGATTGGGTCCTTGTTTTATTAATTGCTCGCAATTGACATCTCAGTATATATTGAGATGAGTAAAAATATAGGTGAGAGCTGATTACCCTCACAAATATGTAGAAATTCATGTTTTGGTATGACTTAAGTAAAACAAAAACAAACAACAAAAAAACCCCAAACACAGTTTTGGATTGCATATGGAAAAACAGCATCCAACATTACTATGCCTTTCTCCTATAGAGAAAATTATTCAAATTTTTATAATTTCATTATGCAAACACATATTCTCCATTTTGTCCTGAAAATAATATTTAAATATTTGACAAAAAATCTCACTGAAAACATTATTAAACCATAGAGAAATACAGGGGAGAAAAAAAGTGCTACTATGACACCCTGATACTAATTTTCTCAAGACCAGCTCTCTGATGATGGACTAGTGATACTTCTTTAAATGGATCAAAGCTTCTGTTGGATGGGGATTTGTTGCTCTTACTTGGGCTTGGATATTTATTTTTTTTTGCAGGGGGTTGGGAGCATGGGGCGTGGTTAGCATTTTAAGAAGTCTTTCCTAAAAGAGACATATTTTAAGAAGTCAGTAAGGCTGGCTGACGGCTGTGATAGTTTTCAAATATTTTAAACAAACAGCATTTAGTAAATATCCACACTTAAAAAATGGATTCAGAAGACTAAATCACAGACTCCTACAATAGTAAATGAATAAATGGTGTCTCCAAAAGTCCAATTCAAAATGCCTGAAGTAGTTAATACAAGACAGAACTACTTCCACATTTCTATTTTCCAAAACTCCATGCTACAAAAATGCAAAACCTTAAAGTTTATTCTTTATATTATATCTGATTCTATTTCTACTGAGTTTGGTAGCCATTCTCAAGTTTTCCTCATTAAAAAAATGGATTAAGCTTCAACAAGAAACTTGTACATGAGTGATCTCAATGTAAACCCTTACAATCAGAAATACATACAAAACAATCACACCCCTTAAATTCTTTGCCATGTTAACACAGGTAATACTGAACAGTAAGATCTTAGCATCAGTGTACAATATTTTAAAAATAAAAGTGAAAGGAAAGTCAATTTTCGAATATTGCATTCTGCATTCCTTTCACTTAATGATTCTGTTTACACAATGCATGGACCAACATGAAATAAACAACAGCTTCCCCAAGCTACTTATCCTGGTTTGTAGCTAGGAGAGAACACAACTACACATTCATCTGAGCAGAGTACAGCACAGATAACGTCCTACTTAAAGCTGCAGATCACCACTGCTGGTCTACAGGGTGACCAACCAAATATACTATTTAAAGAGCAAAATCATTAATACAATTGCTTCTAACTAAAACTGTGCATAACATTACAGAAGCAAGACATCTGAAAATTACCTCCTCTTTCAAATATTCCCCAAACCAGAGAAATCAAAGTAACAAAGTCTTTCATTTAGAGGACTGCAATAGCTTCCTGACTACAATAGTGGAGTTAAGCAAGCTAAAATGGTCTTTAGTTCTTCATGTGAGTCTGTGCATACAGAAAAAGTAAAGAGATAAACAAAACATCCAAAGTGACTTCATGTCCTTAAGACATTAAGTCCCATTTTAAAAACCAACTGTAGGATCCCTAAACAATCTCAATTTGGTATCAGTGCACTAAGACACTTTGAACTGTTAATCACTTTCCAAAAAACAGACTGCTATATAGTTCAAAAAAATTATTTAAAAGGTATCTAAGAATTGGGAGTAACAGCCCAGCTAGCAGCAGCATGTAAATTGACACAGAATTGTAGAATCATTTAGACCCTTAAAATGGACTCCAACTGCAAACCATAATAACATGCATGATAAAATACATTTTAAGTCTCTACTTCCTGTAAGCTAATTAAACATGTATACAAGAGTATGCACTGTCCCACAAAGAAGTACACAGTAGCAAAAGCTCAAAGTCAACAGAAGAAACACTATGAAGTCCGTATTATTACTTTTGGACTTAAAGCTACATACTTGATAAGGGTATTAGAAAACTTCATCCCACGATAAAACTTAGAAACCTCAAAGGAATACATAAATCTATAAACATATGAAATTTTACCTTCATTTTTCTCCCTGCAAGGTTAACAGGACAGCTGGATTTGTATGTTTTTTACACAACTCAGAGATGGCTTGAGTGAACAGTTTTCTAATGGATCTGCTTAGTTAAGACTGACCACAAAATTTCATTGTTCATCTTCAAGAATATTTGAGAACTAGGACAAATCTGGCTGAACCATACCTAGATTGTGATGCCAAAAGATTCAAATGAAGGCTCCAATCCTGCAACTGGATCTCTGTAAATAGTTGACAGGGCATACAAGCAACTTCAAACACATAATTAATGATCATAAATAAATAATGATCATTGCTTTGAGGTGTTTCTGTATTTATTTTGCAACAAACTTGGCACTATTTGTATTTCTATTATAGTGACAGTTCATTTCTGTTATTTCTCTAATAATAAAATACAAAATTATTAGCCATTTTACTGGAAGCATTGATATAGTTACACAACTGAAAAGCATGCTACTATTTTTGGCAGGTGGCTACATTAACAAACTCAACTATAACATGAAGTTAATTTGTACGCAAAAGCAAGTAAAATTTTTATCTTTTCGACAGTTTCAAGCAGAGTATATTGTTTAAACAGAACATATTTCCTCTTCTATATCACTATACCACCCACCTCTATATTTGTATTTTTAACTCATATATTTTCAACTCACAAATTTCCAAGAGCCCAAACATCTTTATGCTGGTGTAATTGTAGCAGCACAGCTATAGTTCATGTTCTGTCAGCATTTCCTTTATAAGCTACATTCTTCACATTTGTTCCTTGGCCATAAAAATTCACGCCAGGATGAAACTTTGTGTAGGAATTCCTATTCTAGTAAACAGATTTTAAGAAGTATAGTTTAATATATTTCATTACTTCAATTACTTTTAGAGGACAGTAAAGTAGGAGTTAAAACCCAGCACCTTTAACATAAATGTTTTTGACCTGAAAGCACAGACCATCCATAGCTAGATGAATAAAATCAGTTCAACATATTTTTTTGTCTAGATCTTGTATAATTTACCAGCTACAAGATGGATAGAGGAATAGTTTAATCATTAACTCAATGCAGACACAGAAATAGACACACAAATACTACTCATTTAAACAATAGACCTAGCAGCTCATTTCCAAGGTTTAACATTTCAGCTGCTTTAAGTCTCAAATACAAAAGATTGTCATATACAACACAAAGTACTGTTTGCCAAGATGTAAGAATCTGCTCATTCAAAAACATTGTCCCAATTCAGAAAAAGCACCAGTGTATTTCACTTACAATGGGAAATATACACAAGGTTTCAGGATCATTTTATAGTCAAGTTACAAATCTGAAAAAAGTTTCTTAAATGGAAACACTGACACAACCTTCACTATAGTATTGCAAACAGCAACGCTATTTTATAAATATTTAACACTTTTTTAAAGTAGGTGTGGAAATTATTAGTGTAACAAGGAATAAACTATAACACCCATAAGTTCAAATTTCAAGCAGAAGTCCACTTGGTTGATTTGCTCAGACATTTATTTATTTAAACAAGTAGTCAAAATTTTAAGAAACTACTTTTTGTGTGGTATTCTGCATGACTTTTCTTTCACCTAGCTTGGGAAATATTACAATTGCTGTTGGGAAGTTTTTTATAAAGGCTTCCTAAGGATGCGAAAATTCCACTAATAAACCTTCTTTTTTAAAATTATGAATTTACAGCTTTATAATTTTACAATTAAGTCCAGTGGATGTTTTTCCACCTGCTTAAGGAAAGAAATTTTGAGATAAGAATCTCTCCTCATCTGAAAATTCCAGCAAAGTAAAAAGTTTCACTGGTAGGGGAAATAGTAACAGACCATTCCAACAAAAATTTTAGGATCAAAGGACTACTGACTATTAGTTTTACGTTACATCTCTCATATCTCTAGAGATTTGTAGTGAGAACCTGCCCTTGACTGATATTCCTGCCAATTTCAAGCCCTGACTGTACATGTATTCTCTAACTGGAATCAGTGGCTACAAAGCGGCCAGCGTATCGTTAGTCACAATACAACAGTAAGGTTGTGAACATACCTGAGCAATGTTCAAGGTCTAGAGCATTGGAGGATGGGCAGGACAAGACAGGACAGAACAAAAATAAAGGAAGAAAAAAAGAAAAGACAAAACAGTGACTATGAGGCCAGCCTCAAGGATCCCCAAGTCAGACTAAGCCCTCCCATGCTAAGATACAAAAAGAAAAAAATGTTAACAAAACAAAACCCAGCTTTCAACTATTCTAGTACTATAACATGCCAATATAACAGAGTACAACAATGCTTTAAAAACTAATGAAAAAAACCAGTCTCCTACTGTCTGTCAAAGGTGTACTTGAGGCTGGCCTTATAGGAAAAAAAAGCAATGCAAAAAAAAAAAATCATATTTTAAATCTCTATTTTTCAATTTAACATTCGTAAAGCAATATACAAATGATAGGAATAACAGGTCCAATTAACCTAATATGATCTTGTAAAAAAAAAAAAAAATTAAAAAAAAAAAATCACTCTCTGTACCTAAACTGTTTTGCTTAGTTAGCTATAGCAAAGAAAAGAGAAAAAGAATAGTGCAGATTCTATGCAGAATTAAATCATTTCACAGCACAGTACAGTACCTGCTTATTTAGACCTAGCATATTGCAGACCATATCCCTTGAATACGGTTGTTCCAGCACATATCTCAACAAAGCAGTCTGTGGTTCAAACAGATCCTTGAAAAAGAAACAAGCAATCACATACAAACATATGTTGCCTCAAGATTAATAATGACTTTACGTTTAACTGAATTACATAATGGAAGATTGAATGTTTAATTTATGTAGATATGTATTATTGGGCAAAATGTCTGTCTCTGATAACCAAAAGAAAGGAGGAAATAATCACAGCTCTTAACAAGTGGCAGATTTTGTGAGGACCAAGTAGAGTATATTCTTCATCCAATAAAAGGATGGCGCACTTCTTGGAACAGCCTTGAACTCAAAGCAAACAAGGTAAGACAACTGAGGAAGCACATAACCAAAAGGCATAAAAATCATGAGTAGTGTGAAGAAATCAGATGTGGAACAACTGCTCACTGCATCTTCCAATAGCTGAATCACTTTAAAGAAAAATATTATCGGAAGCTGGGTTCCAAACAAACAGAAGGACCTGATTCCTCAAGGAACATGAAGTTGAAATGTGGCACTCCTTGTCAAAGAAATGTTGAAGATGCTAAAAGTTTAAAGTGGCTTAGGAAGAGTCTGAACAAATATTTGGAAGATGAAGGTTTACTAAATACACAGAAACCACATCTGTCTCAGAAAACACACAAAATGATAACTGCTGTAGATTGTGAACACTATACATGTCAATAGATACACTATCTTTACAACTTTCCTTAGATACTAAGGATTCCGGGAATGGGATGCTAAAACAATATGCATTTTTCTCCTGATCCTTTACAGTTTTTAAATTCTTTCAGTACTCCACTATTTCACACTCAGAGTTTTAAGTTTAAATAAACTTACTTGCAAGTTTGAATTGTAAAATTATCTTTTATATGGAATAATGAAGAGCACAGAAAAGACGAAATTACTTCCCATTCATTTCCATCTAGCCACTGTTTAATTAGTTTTCCAATCAATTTTCTGCTCTCACTTGCTCTCTCACACGCACACACTCACAAAGTACATTAAATTATGTCTCATGTCATTCATCATCCTGGGCAGCACTTATACCATACATGACTTTAAAGGTCCTCTGTACAGATCTTGAAATCAATGGAATTTATTACATAGTGAAAACATTTATATCTTCAACGTTAGCCTGACTGGAACAATGGGATATTCACAGTTGAAATTTCCTCCCCTGCAAAATGACATAGAAGTTTTGTATTTATTGAATATAACATGTTTGAGAAGCTTAATAAGGCATACCTTATCATATGGTAAGAGACCTTTCAAAGGAAAACGAAGGGTTGTAGGATCCAGCTTCCATGAGTTACACATGGCACCCGAGTTATTTACCACAGGAAGGAGACTACAGCGACCTATGCAATGAAACATAAATTCTAAACCAATGAAACTGGCCTACTCCCTAATCATTTTGTTGCAAAAACTGGCCTCAGTCACTTCTATGCACTCCTTAAATTTGCTCTGTTTAAAGCTTTTTGCCATAGGATTGTTTCAGGCTGATTTTATTTTTCTAAGCAATTTTTAACTAATAAAGTATCTATGGAGTAAAATCCCCATTTATTCAGATTGGGTACAATAAAAATATAAGTATTTGCAAATATCAATATAAAGGTACCCCTTTAGGTTACCAGAAGACTGTTCCCTTGCCACTGTTTGACCTAGGGATTTGATTTTACTATACTGAACCTTCCCACAAAGAAAACATCATTATAAATCTAAGTATATAATCTAGTCTTTCAGTTTCCCTTCATTCACCTTGTGGGTAAGATTCTGTCCAGTAAACTAGTCAAATGCAAGTCAGTGTACTCCAATTACAGTTAGTGGAGATCTAGTCAATTCAGTCAGCATAGACCAATATGATCCAGCTCATCATACACGAAGAGTGTTCTGTAGGCTAAATTTACACTTTTTAGTGTAGATTACACACCTGGGACTTTTTTCAATTACTTAAAGATAGGTCCCAAGCACACTTGTATATCAGCATCTAAATTTAGGTGCCTCAACTTTGACCTCTCACTGACAGTTTGAATTCCATGACTTCTATTATCCAAACTGGCCATGGTATTATCAAATAAAACAAGAAGTAAATAAGTATTTATTTCTTCCCTTCAACCATATCTATACAGGTCATTTACATATACAATGTTTGGGAAAAATTCTGTGTGATCTCCATGAGTGATATAAATAAAAGATATGCCACACTTTCAATACAAGAATAACTACATGCTTCGAAACAAAATGCTTTGGAACATTACAGATGAAATTACATTCTTAATCTGCACTGAAGAAGCTTGGTTGTAATAAAATCTAAGAAATAATGCAGCTGTTATTCAACTACTTAATTCTCAAAGCAAACATAAGAAATTTTTATCTTTTGAAGAACAATGTAGCAAGCATCACAATAACAACCAAATTTTGATCATCAGATTTCTAACAATAAACGCCGATGAGCATTTTTTTCACAGAAAAGTAGAACCAGAACTCCTATGAGCTAGGAAATATTCACACAAGGCCTGCAACAACAGAGAGAGGGCTGGAGCAGCTACAAAAAGCTGTAATGGAAATTGAAGTCAGAATTCTAACATACCAGTGGATACATAATAACTCAAAATCCTTGAGCATAGAAAACCTACAATTTTCTTAATATCTACAGGAGTTAGAAAATATATAACCATATAACAAGTAGTACACTTCCACCACCAGCTTGTAGCAAAAAATTATTTTGATCTAATCAAGAGGACTTTTTCCCCTTCAAAGCAAAAACTGAAGGGAACAAAGCCTAAGAACAGACAAGAGTAAAGATACTGCATGAAACAAAAGACCTGAATAATTTTACTTAGATTATATATATCCCAAAAGGTTATAAAAACCAAAATAGTTAAAAATAAATTTATTTTTAAATCATTCATTAAGTCATTTTCTTACCACAAATGGAATTTATCCTTGCGGTAGGTCTGAAGGTGTCCACAAAGTCCGATACTAAATTACCCAGTAACTGTGTGAGAAAAGGAGGAAAAAAAGGATTTAAGTTCCAGATACTGACAAGGAGTATTTAAGACTTTAAAACAATTTACACATTTTAAGAAAAATAAAGGAATTTACTAAAATAACTAGCTTACTACACATTTCAACAAGCCAGAAAAATCATCCAAAACCTAAAACCCTAAAAGAAAACATGATGTTAGAAAGAAGGTTTGGGAAGCACTCTGCTCAGCGTGCACTGAAGTGAGTTTATGTAAGAACTGCTTCTACTATGCAAAGTATACTATTTCAAAGCATAAAAGAAGATTTAAGACAAGCTATAATTTCTGTTCATAATACATCTCTGTTTGCCCCTGAATAACATTTTCACGCAGACAGTGGACCCAGATTAGTACACTCTAGTTTAAATCTTGTCTCAAAAGTCAGTAGCAATTTTCCCATTAATTTAAGGAAGTCCAGATTTTATCCTTTTCCTGACACCTATTTATTTTAACAGAATACAGAATTAAAAATTGGATCAATATTACTTTTACTTTTTTGTAAACAATGACCATTTTCATGGCACCAGAGCCCCAAATACTTTTGCATAACTGAATTTAAACACAGGGAGCTGCTGCTGCAATCACATCAAGCCTGCAACTTAATTTATATGACTAAACACAGAGTTTACTGTTAAATACAAAATTTTAAATCTTCATGTAAATTCTATTTTGAAAAAGTAATTTTGTTTTGTGTGCAAGAAAACTCCAGATTACATTATTTGATATTATATCATTACCCAATGGGGAAGTTTTCCTTCAGGGTATAGTTTTCTGATTTCTGTAACTGCAAAGTAGGCAGGTAATAAACATGCATTTCTTTCCAAAATGTAGGCTACCACCTATAAATGAAAAAATATATCAGTGTAAAAGACTTTGGATAAGGTAAATGAAGGTGTAGTCAGCCTACTAATCTGAGATAGCGCATTAAAACAGATAAAAGAATTAAAATATTTTTTCTTAAATTGTATTGTTAGTGTAAAACTTCTTTTTCATTGTACAAGCCTAAGTTATACTGTCTAAGCCTAACCAAAACCATGCCTCTATGTCTGTCTACAAAGCACTGACAACAATTACTATTTTTATTCACTAAGAAAAAAGATTAAGAAATTAATCTCAGTATTAAATCCCATACATAACATCATCAATAAGTCAAACATCGGGCCTGACTCTCCTTCTAAGGATTTTAATGCTTATTTATGATATTTACAAAAATTGCTTTGCTTACAGTAAAGAATTAGAGCACAATGACTCTTTCCTTTTGAACTATACCAATGTGCAGAGCCATTCTAGCTACTAGAAACCTGCTGCTAACAACAGAATGAGGCCTTTCTTCCTCAATAGTGGTATAATATTCAGATAGTTACCTCTCTTGCTGCTAAAAGCTGCTGTACAACAGCTGAGCTCACAGTGTTTGGAATTGTTAAGATTTTCTCTAAGATCACTTTCAAGAGGTCTCGCACACCCTAAAAGAAAGCATATAAAATTAACATTCCCAGATATTCTTTACTTCTGACAGAAAGATTATGCAATCAGTATGGTCAGACAATATTTTGAGAAAATTAGCTCTTTGTTGCTAAGCATCAGAAGACAAATGGCTACTGAGAATTTGAACACTGATGACATAAAACTCCTTTGGAACATCTCAATCCTATGATGCCCTAGATGAGGAAATAACTTGCTATTTTCATGTGGATGCAGAGCCATCCAAACTACAAAGCCTTGTGCAGGCTGATCTGCACATATGTTGTACTTTATTTCGCTCTAACACGATCAACAATGCTGGTGAGGTGATTCTCTGTAAGAGATGTATCCCACCCTTTCCGCTGGAGTTGTACTCTGTCAAAGACTCAGCTTTCAGAACCCTTCTGCTATGTAGCAAGAGAGGTCAAAGCAGATAACAGAACTTCAGCCTTAGTGCTTGGTAGTACTACTTTAATGTGTACACCACTTCTGCAACTGCATTAGAGTTATTTAGCTTGTAACTGAGAAAGGATAAAAGGTCATCATAATAGAAAAAAAAGAGTAGGAAGAGTTACATTGTAAATACAAAATTACCTCTTAAGGTAAAGCTCAACAATGAAAAAGAATTAAAGTGGTCTCACTAATGTTTTTTTTCCTGTTGTAATCAAAGCAGACTCTGAAAGATTGGATGTCTCTGACACAAAATCATAAAAGAAAAGCTACAAAATAACACATTTTAGCACAGAGAAAGGAACAGGTGGAAAATACCTTGTAGTCTACACCTCCAATAATCTTCCGGACCAATTTAAATGTTAATGCCCACAACTGAGTCCTTTCCCATTCAAGTGTATCGGAGTTTATCAGAGATTCACAAACCATCCTAGCAGAAGACAATGCAAGAATGAATAATAGATAATAAGCACGTTTTACAGCACTAATTGTACAATGTCATTGTAAAAATACCTCCAATATTACAACTTCCATGTATCTTATCAATTCATTCCAACATAGCTTACCTGGGTGGCAAAAGTCCAGTTTCTACTGCCATTGCTAGGCAGTCATAAAGAAAAGAAATTCTTTTAGGACTGTGTTGGCTATGAATGAATCTTACAATCCACTGGACGCACTGTTCATGGGACTCCTGAAAAAGCAGTATGGGGGAGAAAGAATGTATTCTCAAACTATAAAATTCATATAGTAACCAACTATGAAGAAATGAAACTAATCCAAGAACAAGAGTATGAATTGGCAGAAGTGATCCAGCTGTTCAACGCATAGTTTCTCCTACAAGTCTTTTGATTGTATTTTGAAAAAGTTCACTTGTCTAACAGAAGCTGTTCAGTACAGGAAACATTTCCTAGGGTAATCACTGATTTCTATAGTCAACTTTGGTGTCCACATAGAAGTTAGCATAGAATAAAATAAGATAGAACCATTCTATATTATTCTTTCCTTTTAACAGTCATAATAAAATTTAATGAAAATAAAGTAGACCAGGTCTCCAATTACAGAACAGTGTCTGGAACTAGGTTTTGGAAGGTAATTTTTGAATATAAACACCTTTTTTCTTAATTTTGCTTATTCACTTCTCCCAGAAATTCTGTAACAAACTACCTTTACGTGTTTATTTTTACTGTTATACTTCCATTCGCTTATCTTTATTTGCACTGCACACCAACCTCTGCTGAACAACTGTATCTCAAAAGTTATTTTTTTCTTGCAAAGTCTTCTTATATTCTTTACTATGCAATATCTGAAACCAGATTCTGAATGACAGGACACAGACCTCACTTACTGCTAAGTGTCTGTCTACTAGACAAGGAATGTTTATATTTAAAAAAGTATATAAAGTACACGTAAGCAACAAATAAAATGTTAACCTGGGAAAGACTGCTCCAAAACTGTCTAAAGGCTCCCAGGCAGCTGATCAGTTTGGTTCTCTCATCTTCAGGAGTATCCATAAACATACTAATAAAAATAAGAACATCAGTTATTAGCAGTACCAATGAAAAAAGTAGAAAAATGCATTTATGCAGAAAATCTTGTATGAATAAACTAGTATTACACTTACCCAGGAAAAGCTTCTTCAATTACTTCTGTTTTCTGTAAGAGAAAAGCTCGGAGTGAGCTACTGTTAAAAGGTTTTTCATGAGTATCACACCACCAGAACCTTACCAGCCACTGTCACTCCTGTCCTTCCAACTGCGAAGTTCTCATATCTACCAAGAAGCTCATTCATTTTTGCTCTACAAAACAGTGACTTAATGACCCAATAACTTGGATTCACTAAGGGAAAGTCTTGTTTAATTAATTTAATATCTTTATATTATAAGGTTACCTGCCTAGAGGACAAAGGGAAACCAGTGAGAGTACTTTTTCTGGATAATGCTTTTAATACTATCCCTCACAGCATCCTTTTGGAGTTGCTGCTGAACTGTGCAATAAGCAGGTTCACAGCACCCTGGGTGAAGAACTGGCTGAAGGGCAGAGCTCAAAGGATTGCGGTGAGTGGGTCTGCATCTGGCTGGTGAGAGGTCACAAGCAGTATACCTCTGGGCTCAATTCTGGGGTCAACATATTTGTCAATAATACGGATGCAAGTTTGCTGATGATACTAAACGGAGAGCTGTGTTGACTCTCTGAGAGATGGGAGGCCTTACAGAAGGATGTGGCAACAGCAGCATGAAATTTAAGAAGTGGCAGATTCTGTACCTGGGCCAGAGTAATGCTGGGCACAAGTATAAAGTGGGAGAGGATTGGGCAGAGACCAGCCCTTTAGAAAGGGATCTGGGGGTGCTGGCTAGCAGCCAGCAGGGAGCCCAGGCACCCAGGAGGGCAGACCCCAGTGTTTGCAAGCAGCTAACACTGTTTTTAACCAGCTGGCAAAAAGAGGTGATCATCCTGCTGTATTAATTTGTGGTGTGGCCTCACCTTGAGTACTGTGAGCAGTTCTGGGGCCCACAATTTAAGAAGGATGTGAAGGCCCTTGAATGCACCCCAAGAAGTGGGCTGGTGAAAGGGCTGGAAGGAGGGTCCCATGAGTAGAGGACTTCCTGGCTAACTGTGCTTCATTTTACAGACACCACTGTCAGGCTGTATTTCCACTGTTTGTTCACGCCTCATGCTGGCTGAAGAAAAAGCTCTCCTCAAGACATTCATTTTCTCACAGTCTCCTTCAAAACACCCCCTTCGAACCGCTGATTCTACAGCCAACTCAGCGCACTGCGTAAACCACGCTGCTGTGTGCCCTTTTACAGCCCAGCCCTACTGCGGGTCGGCTTTCCCGTGACACGCAGCCGAGGGCCATCTCAGCCCCCGGGAAACACCTTCCCCCCCCGGCCCCTCCCTCGGGCCGCCGCTGGAACAGCGCCCGGCACGGCCACGGCGGGCCCGGGGAGCGGCACCGGGGGAGCCGGGCCGGGAGAGCCGGGAGAGCCGCCGGGCCGCAGGCACCCACACGAGCGCCGGGCCTGCCCGCAACAGGGGCCCCCCGGGGCGCACTCACCACCACCTCCTCGAAGATGCTCTGCAGCTGCGTCTCCATGGGCACCATGGGGATGGCCATGGGGCCGGCCGGGCCCCGCCGGGCCCTGTGTCCGCAGCAGACGGCGCCGCGGCCCGGCCCGCTCCGCTCCGCCCGGCGGAAGGGCCGCCCCGGATGCTGCTCCGCGGGAAGCGGGGGCTCGGCTCGGCACGACACGGCCCTGCCCGCGGAGAGGCGGCCGGAGCAGGCGCCCAAAGCCGGGCGGTGGGAGGGGGGTTTCTGCTTTGTGGGAGGGGGGTTTCTGCTTTGCTTTCACGAGAGTGTTTTCTCAGGCTTCGCCGGTTTTCGAGTAATGTTTTCGTAGAATAATCTGGCTAAACGCCGGTCCTGGTTCTTGTGAGAAAAATCTCTTTTATTCAAGTTTAGTTAGGATGCAAATATCTGTGAGATGAAGAAGTTTAGCAGGAAAAGGGAAGCTTCTGTTTCAGCACGTGCTGGATGCCTCGGCCAGGAAGGTCCGAAGAGCACACCCCCCACCCCAAAAATCATGCTTTTTATGTGTCCCCGGAGTCCCGCCTTGTTAGTATAATGAGAGGAGTGGGCCTCTCCTGGTTGGGTTTGGTGTGCCCCCTGTGCAGGGAGACGGGTCTCCTGGTAACAATGGCCACTCTCCTCTGCACACAAAGGGAAAGTGTGGAAAGGCTTGTTTCGGCCATATCTTTATCTACTTTTATAACTCCCTTTTCCCAAACGCAAATTGTCCCTGGCACTAGCCCCAGACAGGACCTGGTGCCTTGCAACTTCTACTGTGTGCCTAAAGAAAATAATACCTGAGTTAAGGAACTATTTGCTTGTAATAAAACCATGTTCTTTTATTTCTCACAGTTCTTACTGCAAGGATCCCTTAGGTTGTTGTAGGGCCACAGTTTGCCTGGATTGCTGTGGAGGTGTTCATTCCCACACCCAGTCATGGAACAAAGTGAGAATGCATCTGCCTAAAGATACCTAGGAATACACTGTCGCTGAATCGTGGAATTGGTCAGGCTGCGAGGGACCACTGAGGGTCACCGGGTCCAACCCCCCTGCCTGAGTGGGGCCATCCCAGAGCATGTGGCATGGGATCACATCCACAGCTCTGGAATATCCCCAGCAAGGGAGACTCCACAGCTTCTCTGGGCAGTCTGTCCCAGTTCCCGGTCACTCACACAGTACAGAAAGTGCTTCCTTCATGTTCGGGTGGAACTTCTGTGCATCAGTTTCTGCCCACTGCCTCTTGTCCTGGTGCTCAACACCACTGAAAAGAGCCTGGCTCCATCCTCCTGGCACCCTCCCTGTGGAGACATTGGTGAGGTCCCCTCTCAGTCGTCTCTTCTCGAGGCTGAACATGCCCAGCTCTCTCAGCCTTCTCTCATAAGAGAGATGCTCCAGTCCCTTAATCATCTTTGTTGCCCTGGACCTGCTCCAAGAGTTCCACATCTCTCTTGTATTGAGAAGCCCAGAACTGGACAGAGTAAGATACAATAAAATAAGTACAATAGTATTATATTAGAATCACAGCGTCATTAAGATTGGAAAAGACCTCTGAGATCATCAAGTCCTGCCATTAACTGAGCACTGCCAAGCCTACCACCAACCCACGTTCCCAAGTGCTGTGTCTACACATCTTTTGAACACTTCCAGGAATGGTGATTCCACCACTTCCATGTGCAGTCTGCTCTAATACCTGACCACTCTTTCAGTGAAGAAGGTTTTCCTAATGTCAAATCTAAACATCCCCTGGCGCTACTTGAGGCCGCTTCTTCTTGTCTTTCAGCTTGCTGCCAGGGAGATGAGACTGACACCACCCTATCTACAACCTCCTATCGGGTACCTGTAAAGAGCATTATAGATATGCAGTGGGTTTTATACTAAAAATAAATGTTAAATGCCAAATCAAGACAGTTTTAAAATTTTTGGGGTGTTTGTTGCTGACACTGTATTTTCTGAGCTGTCTGTGGCTGGTTGCAAACCTAAATTCAGCTAGTGCTGGTAACCAGGTACACACTTTTGTCTTCAGCAGAAAAATAAAGTTGATCATCTCTCTATTTGATCAGCTATCAGGCTGATAACTGGAGGCCTCAGAGCAGTGAGAAATTAACATTTCCAGGCGTGGAGTTGAGTGGAAAATAGCGGTGTACCCATAGGGGAAAAGCTCACATAGAATTGGATAGGCAACTATTTGTTTTAAATGTAAACAGCTTTTTTGTAAATCGGCCTAGAAGAATGCATAATGTGAACAATAAGAAATGCTATAAATAAATTTAAGAAGTACTGCAGGAATTTGTGATATACAGGGGACCAGTGCTTGCACAGCTAGCAGAGATATGTGTTGTATCTCTCTTATATCTGGCCTGTTATAGCCAACAGGCATAAACACAATAAAGACAGTGCTTTCTTGTCAGTAATGGGAAATACCTGATTAGGAAACAAACAATGCTTACATGTGTGTTGTTTACCTACCTATACATGTAATGGATGATCATTGAAAACAGAGGAGATACAGCTGAAGATCTGTTTGTACTTGCTTGTTTTGCTCTTAGAATTGGGTGCCCTTGATCTTAACATGAAGCTCTTTATTCTATAAGAAATGTTCATAATACTCTTTACTGTATGCTCATTTAAAGTGTGTTGCAAAACAATCTGACATGCCCATGCATGTCCCGTCAACATCTAATATCAGTATTTGTCCATCCTGGGCAGACCAGCTCATATTTTATCAAAATGGCAATGTCCAGGATAAGTGTCTACTTGAATTCTTTGCCAAGGTCCTAATCCGATCCCATACTGACCCATGAGAAGACTGAAAAAGGAGCTCAAAATAAATTGTTTTACTCATGATAATGTCTTATTCTTATTTTGAGAACCAGTCTCCTATTCTTACTTTTTTCTGCCTTACTAGTCTGTCACATTAATGGCCATTCCTATTCAACCCTAATATGTACCAAAATACAATCTGTTCACTGCTTTGTGCCTAAATGCAAGTTAGTCTTCATTTTAAGTCATTAACCAGCATGCATTCTAAATGGTACTTACCATGCCAGCCCAAATTTAACTGGTCACCTTTATTAGACACACTTCATTGAATCTTAACTAGAGTCTCTTTCACAACTTGTCCCAAATGCTATACCAAATTTTGAGTTTTAAAACTCAACTGTGTCATAGCTTTGAACCCTCAAAGAGGTCCAAATGGTGATTTATCACCTAAATGGACATTTCATCTAATCAGATCTCATTTTAACAAAACTGAACTACCTATGATCCTATTTTTGAGTAGTAGAATAGTAGAGAGAAGGCTCTCGGTCAGGCACAAGAAGTATGACACTGGTTATGTGGATGATTATGATTAGATTTGTTGCTAATACAGTATCTAAATATTGCCAACAAAAGTGTGTCTAAAGGGTTATATAAGCAGCTAGGAATATACAGGTTTACAGTCTTTGGCCTTACAGAATGCACAATTGCAAAGCATCAAAGGACCTATGGAGCTACTTTAGGATTTTATCTGTGTACCTGGCTGGATCTTGGTACTTTTACTCACCCATCCAAAAGTGACTGTTCCTTGGTCTGGGCATCCCCTGCAGGCATCTCTGTCAGAACAGGGGGATGTGCCTGGAAGTTGCTACAACCCTGGGAGACCACTCTGTCCAGCTGGCCCAGTCACTAGTCAGTATTTTAAACATTTTTGCAGGCCCAAGGTCTACCGAAATCATCACAACTCCTGGTATCTGGAATGCATCATTATTCAAGCATCCAGACAGTTCCTCCTGCAGTGCCCATTGTGTGTTCTTATCTTAGTACAATTCTCACTAGCTGTTCTTATCTTAGTAGAAATCATATTTCCCATCAGAGACAATTACAAAGGAGAGGGTGTGTGAGTGTGCATGGGGAAGGGCACACTCAAAGATCTGACTATCTTATCTCAGTCACACTTTGGCAGAGAATCTAGTTATTGGGACAGAGTGAGGCCCAGGGTTGTCACAGAAGGTCAAACCTAAACAAAAGTCATCTTATTTTGCCTAAGGGGTTTAAGTGTCCACGAGGAGAATCAATACTGCTGTTATGTGGCAGGATTGCACCCAGGTGTCTCTGCCAAGGCATGATTCTGTTAGGTAACACAGAGCCCAGACACAGAAAAAGAAATGCACTTTTCAAAATTATTGTAAATATAATATTACTCTAGGAAAAATACCTTCATCAAGATGACCATTTGTTTAAGGATGAGAAACATTTAAGAGAAAAATGGTTAAGCTTCAGAGTTTTTTCCCTAAGTATTCGTTTTAGAAGATGGATGACAAATGAGTATAAAGGTGTCTGAATTCATGGTATGTAAGGCTTGTCTATTTCTTCATGGCCCTAGAGGACTTTCAGCTGCTTAGTAATGAAAATTAAAAGGGTCTACAACACAGCGCTATTCAGAAATTACTCTCCCTGTTTGTTAAAATGTATATGGCAGAGATGTCCTGCCTGCATTCTTTGAAAACATCTTTCTGTTTCTGAAAGTGCC
Source organism: Xenops minutus (assembly GCA_035221455.1). NCBI lineage: Eukaryota > Metazoa > Chordata > Aves > Passeriformes > Furnariidae > Xenops > Xenops minutus. Next base: position 60,675,748 of record JAWWEE010000105.1, on the reverse strand, counting down.
AGATGAGCAGAGGACTGCAATTTAACTATTGGGGAATAGGTTTGTTTGTACTCTAGCCCTGCATTTGTATAGTGTCAGTCTGTATGCAGAATGGTTACTTAAATTTATGAATCAGTAACTGAGAATAGAAAGGATAGTTAGTAAGTATTTCCTTCTTCCCCGTTATTTTCTTTACCTTTAAATATTGATCATATCCGTAGCTTTTTTTTAATGTGAATTTTCTTTTGCTGTGATGAAAAGAAGTATTTTTAATTGTGTGAAGCCTTTGATCCTTAAACAGAAAATTTTTGGTTCTTGGTCAGGTTTTATAATCTTATTTTATTGGCAAAAAATGTCATAGAAATTCATCATGTGGGCAGTAAAGTATGTGAAATTTGACAAATTATTAGGTACAAGTAGCAAAATCAAGTATGTGAGATCACATCCTGTTCATTTCAGCTGTTGCTTTGTTTAACTCAAAGCCTTCTCTGTGAGTAGCCTGGGGGTGCAGGAGAACTTGGGAAGGGGCTCAGCTGGGACTTCTGACCCCAGCTGACCAAAGGGATACGTCACATCATATGGAATAGTGCTTAGCAATAAAACTTTGTGGGGAAAAAGGAAGGAATAGAGACTGGTCAGTGATGGTGTTTGCCTTCCCAGGTAACCATTACACACACGTGGTGGAATCCTACCTTCCTGAAAGTGGCTGAACACCTCCCTGCTGATAGGAAGTAATGATGAACTCCTGATTTTGCTTTGTTTGTGTGCACAGCTTTGCTTTTTCTATTAAATTGTCTTTATCTCAACTCATGAAAGTTCTCATTTTTACCCTTCCTGTTCTTCCCACAGCAGGGGACTGTGTGAGTGGCTGTGTGGGGCTGAGCTGCCTGCTCAGATTAACCCGCAAATGTGCTTGTTGGCACGCAATGTGGGGCCAGAGGGGTTCAAGATGACAGATTTGATAAGAATGTGTGTACTGGATTTATACCTGGTACCGCTGTTTAGCTATTAATTGGCAGGCTGTTGCTCTCACCACAGAACTTTATTGCTTTGCTCTATATTAGAGCACAGGGATTATTTCTGGCTGCCATTTGCTGTAGTGCTTATCATCTTACTTTCCTGTGCCTAGGAACAATTTGATAACAGCACTGGCCACGTGTCTGGGCTGACAGATGGCCCCCACTGTTTCTGTACTTCTGTGGTGGGTGTGTTGTAACTGCAGTCTGAACTCTGGTTGAAGGGGCTGTGACCTGTGAAAAACTCCATGCTGGAGTAGATACACTTCAAAATGTCTGTGGTGTTGGATAGGTCTGTAGTGGAGCAGGTACACCCCTGAGTCATAGAATCATTTATGTTGGAAAAGACTGCTAAGCCCACCACTAAACCATGACCCTAAGCACCACAACTACATGTTTTTTGAATACCTCCAGAGATGGTGACTCAACCATGTCCCTGAGTAGCCTGTTCCAATGCTAGACAATCCTTTTGGGGAAGAAGTTTTTCCTTATACCCAATCTAAACCTCCCCTGGTACAATTTGAGGCCATTTTGTCTTGTTTTGTCACTTGTTACCTGGGAGAAGAGGCTAATCCCCACCTATCTACATCCTCCTTTCAGGCAGTTGTATAAGAGTGATAAAGTTCTTTCCTGAGCCTTCTTTTCTCCAAGTTTAACAACCCCACTTCCCTCAGCTGCTCCTCATAAGATGTGCACTCCAGATCCTTCACCAGCTTCATTGGCCTTCTTTGGACACACTCCACCACCTCAATGTCTGTCTTGTAGTGAGGGGCCCAGAACTAAACACAGAATTTGAGGTGTGGCCTCACCAGTGCCTAGTATAGGGGACAATCACTGCCCTAGTCCTGCTGGCCACACTATCATTGATATAAGGCAGGATGCCATTGGCCTTCTTGGCCACCTGGGCACACTGCTGGATTGTGTTCAACTGGCTGTTGACCAGCATCCGTAGGTCCTTCTCTGCGGAGCACCTTTCCAGCCAAGGGAAAGTCTACAGCCTGTGGTTAAGCCCATACCAGCATAACAAGGGAAGGAGTTAATTGCAATATTTAGTCTTATAGCCTGGTTCAAAGAGACCAGGCATGGAGATTGTAATGCTTATAGCTTTAAATTGTTGTAACCCATTGTTTGAGTTGTGTGTTATAGGAAGTACTACAGCAGAAACCACCTGAACAGAGAGCAATTCTTACAGGAATCCCTACAAGTGTGACCTAATCTGGACAGGTTTTGGAGGTACAGCTGGCATAGCATACTGCCTCCTGTCCTGACCAGTCACCATAACAGATGGAACCCCAGGCATGGAAGAAGGGAACTCAGTGGGCATTTTATGGACATTTTACAGGGGTGCCCCATAGAGTAAGGAAGTGATATCTGTCTATAAATTATAGGATGATGCATGTGTGTGTGATTAATGGGGATGTACTGGATAATGTGGTACTTGAACATTACACAAATGATATAGAATAAGGATTAAAGATTGTACTGGTTTGGGCTGCACTAGACTTAATTTTCTTCATACCAGCTTGTATAGTATTGTGGTTTGGATTTTTTTTTCTTTGTAATTATAAATACTATGAATTTACTTATATGCCGAGCTTAACTTCAGAATCAGATCAACAACTGAATAGTTACACATGCATAGCCCTAGTAGGCTATGAAGTTACATTTTCATAATAACCAATACCTCCATTCACCTCCAAGTTGAAAAATAAATAGATTTTAAATTGTGATTAATTAATTGTGATTAAATTTTTTTTTTTATTTTTTATTGACTTTGATTTGCTGTATACAATTTGGTTTTATTCAGTACAACTACTGGAAAAAAACCTCAGCCTGTAAAAAGCTGAAAGAAATGTGAGACAAAGATAGATTGAAACTAAATGGGAGGAATCACCTGGTGCTAAATAAGGGAAGAGATCTGAAAGCATGGGTGTGACACAGAACACAAAGTGAGAAACTGTCTTCTTTCATGTTAGTTTCATATATTCAACACGTTCTATAAAGATAACATTCTCTGGAATTTTAACCAAATAGTTGAGTACTTGAATTTGCTTTTATTGCTTAGCAACATACTACTCCTAATCGCCACTTAAGAATTTGCCTAATGCTGTTCTTATCTTGAAGAACACACGGGTTCCTTGAACAAAGATAATGCTTTTCAGCCTTTGACCTTTCAGAGTCGTTTTCCTGCTTACTTTGCCTTTCTGCAAACCTATCACTGATGCAAAAGCTAGGATCTCATAAAGAGCTTATGAGCAAAGTACTCGGAACTCTTGAAGCAGAAGTAGCATCTCACTCGCAGCTAAGCCAGCTGGGGAGCTTGAGGAACACAGACCACGTGCAGCCGAGAGGCAGATCTCGGCAAAATGGAGCTTGAGGATGAGATCATCAAGGAACACAGAAGATCTTTGGAGGAGGTGTCTTTAAAATCATCAGAGTATGTGAAGAAAAAAAGCGTCCTGAAATACAAAGTCATCTGTGCTGTAAGTAGGTGCTGCTCTTCCATGCTGCTAGTTTAGCAATTCTCAAATATGCAGGGTTTTCAGAAGTTTCATTCTATTTATATAATCATTCAGGGTAGTTTGGTAATCGGTGGTTGAAGTTTTACTGCATGAGTGCACTAGCTCTACTGGCAGATTGATAAAGTTCTTCTGGTACCTATCCAGCAATTTTTTTTTCCTGGTAGTTTTTGTTTTATGTTAACCTGACAGCTCTTTTGCACAGCAGAGACATTGCTTACAATACTTTATTTTATACTTTAGCTCAAGACAGTGGTGTTTGTGGCCAAAATAGCCACAGTTCCTTTTTGCTTAATTTTTTACCTCTAAATTTGTCATTAACAAAACAGACCATGTAGGCAAGATGTTGGCAAAAAGCACTCAGGAAGAAAGGCATGGGAAAAACCTTATTAACCGTTTTGCTCAATATTGTCAGTCCCACATCTCAAATACGGTGTCAACTTTCCCTCTTCCCCAAGGCTTTAAGAGTCATGTAGCTTCCTTATAAATAATAATGGGTAGGGGTTTTGTTATGTTTTTCAAATCTTTTGTTGTAGCTTCTGTTTGTGACCACACAAGAAACAAACTTTAGATATATGTATGGATGTGTATATGTTTGCACGTCTTGCATTTGTAAATTGGAATTTAGGAAAACTACAGATCCTGATTTTAGAAAGACTCAAGACTTAGTTTTGAAAACAGGCCTATGAAAAAAGAGAATCAAGCTATTATACTTTTCAGCTCTATGTCATCAGAATAATTTCACATAGTATGATTTCCTATTTAATGCTGCATTATGCAAGGGCTGCATAAAATGTAAGGGAAATACTGGAAATTGTGAAAAAAATAAAAAGAAGATAAAATAGGACTTTCTCCCCTTAAGTCTCCAGTAAAAAAGAAATGAATCATGATAAACAACGTGTGAAAAATGTGTAACTGTGAAGGAAAGTAAACTTTCCTTTCAAGAGGTACTTGGAAGAGTAAAGTGAGAAATTCAAGTATCCTAAAATGTATTCATACTTTCAGATGCACTAGTTTTCAAATGCCTGCCTATAGGAAAACCAAAATGTAAATATATGCATGAAATACTTCCTTAGCAACTTTTGGTGAAAGCTTAGGCAGAGAATTGTATGCTCACAAACAGTAATGACACTGCCTAATAAGTCCTCCAGAGAATAAGCATATGTATTAGGAACAACTTTTCTTTGCGGAAGTAGCTGTAATCCTGAATTTAGATGTAGAAGTTAGCTGTGGAAAGCCTGAAGATTTGAATAGTTGTTACCAATGTTATTTCACCTGAAGAATTAATCTCCCAAGATCAAGGGTCTTTGTGTAAATGTTATAATAAATGTGGCCTCTTATCTGTATACCCAATATGAGTTGTGGAGTTTTACTTCAGTTGTCTCATTACTTGCCAGCAGTGGGATTATTTGCTCCAATAATAGCTGTACTTTGAATTTAGTATAATCTATTTATTTCATTAATTATTATTTATTTCCATTACAAATGTCATTTCCCCAATTACAGCACAGAACTGGCCACAGGTTAAAAGTGCAGCATTAAGGCCTTCACTCGAACAGTTCACAAGGTGAACTGAATTCTTGTGCTTCTCCTGTTGTCAGGCTCAGAATGTCTCCAATTTTTTTGATTAACAAGTTCAGAGCAAGGATTAGTTCATAAGAATTCACATATTCATAAAAATTTTGATCATACAGTTTATTTCTAATAAGCAGAACAGTTTACCACAGTTGTGAGCTTTGGTTTTCCCGTGTCTATGCAACAGGTTCTGCTGTGTGCTTTGGTGGCTGTATCCCTGGGACTAGGTTTAGGACTAGGACTGAACCGTGGCAACCAGGAGCAAGGTATGTTTATGATACTTTCATCATAGTTACCAGTGAAGCTGGATCTGGTAAATGCTTTCAACAAAGGCTCTTTTATAGTGTAATGTAAATGATCTGTGGAAATTCACCACCTGTGAAAATAGAGTTCTTACATTTTCCAAGTTGGTCTGTATAAAAGCTGAGCACTCACAATCTATACTTGAAAAATCTATTTTAAGCCACGAAGTGCCTTGCTGAGTTTTCCAGGTGTGAAACTTAGTTCGCAACAGATTTGGAAGTTTTATTACATTGATACTTTTGGGAAACTTGAGATACACATTATCTTATTACATATAATGTTTATTATTAAATAAACCACTTCCTACAATAGTAATCTCACACTGGAGGAGTTCAAGGAAGCACAGTCTCTTTCTCTTTCCTAATCAACACATGTTGTAGTTGTTTACCTAGTAGTTCATCAAGTCCTAGCTCCTTCTGAAGTCTTTCAATATTATGGGCCTCACAAATAAGATGAATTGGAACTGTAATTGCTTTTTGATGACACATGTGTTGTATTACTACTTTCCATGTAAAATATGTAGATATCCACTGGTAGATACCCTCAACATTTACATGAGGAACATGCTCATAATTGAAGTAAGTGAAAGATGGCACCAAATCAGCATGTTACCAGTTTGGTGCCTCTGAATGCAGGTGTTACAGAGCAATCCTAAGTGGGGACTGACTAATTTTATTTGCTATTTTCATAACCAGCCCTACTTGGGAAAGATGAATAATCAAAAAATGGTATTGCAGCGCAGAGTGGGAGGTGCAACCCCGGCTCTAAGCATCATGCACCTTTGTCCAGCCGCATTTGCTATGAGGGCAGTGGGAAAGAGTGTTGCAATTAAGGAACAAAAAGAGTCATGGTTGAGATGAGGGCTGAGGGATTGTGGTCTTGGAAGACTGGGCCTAGAAAAGAGTGAAGAGGACCTGTCATTCTCTGTGTTTAAAAATTAGCACAGAGTTTGCATTTGGTGATATTACAATTGATTCTGTTTATATACTCAAGGTGAATTTCCTTATAGCTCTTGTAGTAATATTGGCTGTATCAAATGAAAGCTAATGAAGTACTGAATTCCTGACCTTGCAAAATTATGGAAGTATTGTAAAGAATTAGAGACATGAGCTGGTAATCAAAAATTACGAGGGGTATGAACAGCTCCATTACAGAGAAGAAAAGATTTATGTTTTTATATTTATTTTTTTCTGATTTAGATTCACAGTTCTGTATAATTTTAAATCAGGTAGACTTTGAGTTGTTCTAAAGCCAATGGATGGAGAAAAAATAAAATTAAATACTCTAAACTTTAGCCAAGAGAGCACAGCATATATTTTTGTACATTTGTGAAAAATTGTAGCTCCTTCTTGCCAGAACAGACTCTGCTCATAAAATACTTCCCTGTCAATTACTTCTTTCCATCTCTACTTTTGACAGATCCATTTATGATCGTTACATATATTGTTTCTTATTATTGTAATTATTTGCAAGGCTTTCTTGCATTGATGAATAGCTATTGATTTAAGCATTAAAAGTGCAAGGTACAACGTGGCTTTTCACGTGAAACAAGCTGTCTAGCTTGAAAAGAATTATTTTAGCTCTGCATGGTTTCTACACAGTGGCTATGAAAGCCCAAATTTTGTAGGCAGTGCACCCTGCAAAAGCACAAACCTTTTGGCACCTATAATAGAATTGTACCAGCAAACCCAGGTAGTTACTTATACCTATGCTCGTCTAACACTGTGAGTGGAGAAGAAAGCTGGAAATGGAGGTGCTCAGCATGGTTCAAACAGTATTTCTGCAGTATAGAGAATGTGGAGGCTGGTGTGGACCTGCGGATGATGTTTGCACATTTGCAATAGTGTCCCCCCAGCTGTCCTGCCCCTGGCTGGGGTGGTGGGATGGGCCCTGGCTGCTGATCCCTGCCCAGCTGGCCCTGGGGAGCTCCCATCCCATGCAGCTCCCTGGCAGGTGCACTAGGGAACATCCAAAGTGGAACTCTTCCTCCTTCATCCCAGACCCAGAAATGAGCAGTGGAGACTCCAGTCTCCCCCTCCTCATGCTAGGAGTATGGAACACACAGACTTTGCCTCCTGTGCCACTGGTCCTGGAGAAACCTGTTGCAGGAACAGGTTGTGGGCCAGTGATCAAGACCTTCAGCACCCAGAATTCCTACAGCTTCCTTTCTGCCTTACTCTCTCATGTACTACTGACTGCATTGGGAAATGACTCAGGAAATGGATTTGCGAAACCATTCAGCCAGTACATTTCTCCATGCAGCTCATGCCCATGACCTATTTAATCGACCTACCTGGGGCAGGGTTATCTGAGAACTCAGATTCACTTCCTTCTCTTTACAGTCAGCTGCAGGCACAAGTGCAATGAGCCACACAGGAAAGACGTGTCTGGCTGCCAGTGTGACAGCGGCTGCAAGGAGCGTCGGGACTGCTGCTGGGACTATGAGGACACCTGTGTGGAGCCAAGTATGTTCCCCTGCAGGGAGTGCTCACTGGTGTCCATTTTATTTTGAGTTTGTTTTTTTCATGTGATAGTAATAGGAAAAGGTTAATTCTTGTATTTATGCAGATACACAGAAGTTATGCCTCATTCTCTCAGGGCAGGAATGACAGAATCACAAAATCATGGAATGGTTAAGGTTGGAAAGGACCACTGGAGGTCATTTATTTCAACCTCCCTGCTCAAGCAGGGTGCCCTAGAGCATACTGCTGAGAATTGTGCCCAGATGGCTTTTGAGTGTCTCTTGGGAAGGAGATTACATAATCTCTTTGGGCAACCTGTTCCAGTGCTCTATCACCCACCCCCGTAGTGAAGTGCTTCCTCATGTTCAGGTGGATGTGGCAGTGTCAAGCTGCCTCTGCAGTCAGATGGCTAGAGGGCTATATCTTGGTAACCTGGCAGGAGCCAAAATCTCTTGTGTCTTTCTCAAATCAGATCCCTGTATCTTTGTCCCCAATGGAAAACTGAGGTATTTGCAGTGCATATTTCCTGGCGTATAGAAAGCTGTAGATGAGCATGAGCAAAAATCATAGCTTATTTTTAAACAGGATTCTTGAAACAATTTCACTGTACTTTCAAAAAAGACTGAGTGTTTCCCAGTCAGTTGTGCTCTCCAGCCTCATGCAGACCTTGGTGGGGGCCTGGGACTGGAGAAGTCCCACTTACCTTCCAGGGGGCCGGCCTGGCTCTGCATTGAGACCAGGCTCCTGTCCAGCTACTGCTCAGCTATTTCTTCATCCTTATTGTTTTTTCTACCTACTTCAGTCCTTGCTTCTCTTTTTTTTATACTCTGCTGGGAACCATATGCAAGAGCAGAAAAAAGATTGGTTTCCTTCTCTTTCCCCTTTAGGAGAAATATGGGGTGTTCTTTTTTTGTTTGTTTGTTTGTTTTCCCCTAAATCTTCCTGGAAAGATGGAAAGCATTGAGGAGGATGCTTCTGTGGATACCTTTGTAAAATAAATTATTCTATAACTGTGTTAAGATTCAATGGCCAAAAAAATAGGCTTTGTGTGTCACGTGAAATCTTGAGTTTTCCTTTTGGAGAAAACTTCTAAAGCTACTCAAGCAGTATATGTAAATTATAATTTTTTTTCTTTATCTGTTTGGGAGATTTGCACATAGAGGAGTTTACATAAGGTTCTGTGAACTGAATCATAATGTTTTTCATCCAATTTTCAGCTCGATCTTGGAGGTGCACTAATTTCCGTTGTGGTGAGACAAGGATAACTGGAAGCTACTGTTCTTGTGCTGATGACTGCTTGCAGAAAAAAGACTGCTGTGTAAACTACAACAGCGTTTGTAAAGGTAAATCAAAAGTTAAAAAGTTTTAAATATAAATTATAATATGAAATAGATAGAAGGGCAATCATGAAAAATATAAAGGTAGGTGCATTTTTTTCTCAAGACTAGAGTCTGACTTAGGAAAATTAAGATGTTTTGAAATAAAGCTTTTGGTATTTTTGATTGTGAAAAAGACAGTTTCTGAAGAACAATATGAATGTGTGTCATTAATAAAAATGACAGAATGATTTGAATACTGCAGAAGTATACCAAATTTGGGGGGTTTGGGTTGTTTCCTTTTTTTCCCCCCCTAATTTCTTTTTCCCCAATAATAGATGGAGACATTTTTCTGTTTCGAACTTCATGCTATCCAAAGTACATATTGTAGTAATAATCACTAATTTGAAATTTCACATCCTTTTTGGTAGAAATATCTTTTCAGATTGGGTTTCTTTTACTCATTTCTGAATATCTTCATTCATAGCTCATTGTTTCATACAGGCTCCAGCTAAACACATAAAGAAAAGCACTGATATAATTCAATTACAGGAGTGATACCTGAGAAGTATACTGGTAACATGGTATCTGTTATCAGAATTCCTTTATGTTGGGAAGCGGCAAAAATTTAAGGCAACTCCTGCAAAATTATTTTTGTTACCTAAATGCAAATTAAAGCTAAAAGCAGTCAGGCATGTTACTAGGTGCTAAATTGATTGAGCTATAGTTAAGTTTACTCTACATCCCTGCCATTGGCTGTTTACTGGGAGAGAAACTTTCTGTGGTGAACTGAGAACTTCAACAGCCACTGCTTCTCTGTTCTTTAAAATTTTTCCTTTTACGATGCTATCCTTTTTGCTTCTCTTATTGTCCTCGCCGATTTCTTCTAAAGAGATGGACAAAGTTCAGAAATAAGTATAGCTGTGAAGCACATGGAAAATACTTGAAGGAAACAGAAAGAATTACTTGAAATTTGAAAGCCATGGTCAACAAGGAAAGATTGAAGGAGTTTGGGCTCTTTACAGTGTGCTGGTTTTGTCCAGCTTGGTGCTCACTTTCCAGCTGGGGTTAAACCACAACATACAGAATTAAAAAGAGATGCTAAAGGGAGCCTTGGTGATCATCTCTAAGTGTGTAAGTGGCGTCTGCAAAAGAAAAATGCAGTAATCCAGCATGGGCAGGATAAAGGTTAAATACTTTAAAACCAGAAAAATACTAAGCTAAACTCTTAGAGTGATTTCCTCACCATTTTGTTTGTTTGCTTCTCTCTGTATTATATGTGCTTTGTTTTTAACTTAAAATTATAAGCTTTAGCCCTTTCAGGGTTTGATAGCCTAAATAGATGACACCACATGATTTCCAAAGGTATCTTTAGTCCTACTTTTCTGTATCAAAGCAGAAGAAGTTCCAGGAAGAGCTCTAAAAGGATAATCCAGAAAACTTCTTTGGTTTTTTGGTGTGGCTTTTTTCAATGCTAACTCAGTATATTTTTTTTCCTTTTAGGTGAAACATCTTGGGCAGAAGAGCCATGTGTGTCACTTGAAACACCTCAGTGTCCTGCTGGGTAGGATAAAATAATTTTTTCTTCTTAGCAAATAAAATCTTTGTGATGGTCAGAAATAACCCAGTGTTCTGAAGCAGGTGTTAGTGTTTACTGAGATTAAGATCCCTGCCCTGAGGAATATTCTATAGAAGTGGTTTGTGGATAGCAGTGTTTTTTCTTTCTAAAACCTCTGTCATTTTGTTGTACATTCATTGATCATTTACAGTTTAGAGCAGAGTACAGGAGTTCAAATCCAGATTGAAAGTCAGTTTGCAAAGACCTGAAAAAATAGTTAGACTTATCTCAAGGTTCATTTATCATAAATTGTTCATAGTCCATTTTATGTTACCATATTATATCTTTGGCAATTCAGATAAATCACCTTATACAATCTGTAATAACTGCTAGAATCTGTGATTCAAATTCTTTAAGCAACAGGCTTGTTTTGGATTGTTTTACTTCAATTATTTGTGGGAAGAAAGGTATGTGAAAAAGGAGACTATGAAAGTAGCTCTACATCTACAAATGTTAAAACAATATTGCTATTTATGCTGTATTGCAGAATCATAGGTAGAGGATAGGCGGAAACATAAATTAAAAGTTGTCCTCAAAGAAAAATGACTGAATTTCTGATTCAGCTGTGGTATTTATGATGTTATCAATGTCTGGATTTTACTGCCAATTTAGTTTAATTAGAGCAGCAAGATCATTAGCATTTTGGCTTCTTCATGGGCTCCTGCATACACCTTCCACCATAGGTATAAAAATACACCTTTTACGTTTACAAACAACCTGATGATTTAACACAATTTCATAGCTAAAGCTTGGAAACTAGTGGAGGGGGATTTTTTTATGTGCTGTAAATGGCATTACCATACAAAGATCCTTTTAATTTCAGATTCAAATCAGAAAGCTGTTTTATGCAAACTGTTTTTATACAAACTATTGATGCCAGTGTACTTCTCTATTTTGAAAAGACCACTGTGAAAGAGAAACAAACTGGGATAGTGATTACTGCCTGATGTCCATATGTCACTTTTTTAGAACAGTTATGACTCAAAGTATTACTTCAAAAACTGGTTTGGAGTCAGTTATCAGTAACTGCATTTTATCAATCATTTTCTCCTCTAATATTTTCCAGATTTATTTAGTGAGCCATTCCTCTAAATTACAAATAGAGTTTTTTATTGTTGTTTTCTTTTTCTTTTGATGCTATGTGTAGTGAAGCCTACTTCAAACCATCTTTTTAATTTAATTTTATGTTTACATTTTTATGTTTCTTTATATGTGTCTAAGGAGACTGTGGAGTACACAATGATGGTTAACATAAAGACTGAGTTTGCAGAACTAGATGACTTAGTCTTACTGATTTTGTCACTTGGTATTATTAAAAAAAAGAGTGCTATAGCACCAGCACTTCCTAGCCACTTTTTCCACATTTTAAACCATATTTCTTTAGTAGTCCTTTTATATTAGTTAAGAGAAAACATGCTTGATAACTTTGAAGTTTATTTTCACAGGTTTCACCTCCTAGTTAGAATTTTTATAAGAAGAATTTGAATACTGTCCTAGAGATCAGCTGCAGTTTCTATCTATCATACTTACAGTGTGAATTCAGATCTGAGTCTGTTATCCTTACTTTTTTACATAAAGTTTTGCCCTAAGCATATTAGTAGCTGCTACTTTCGTTTTATACTTTTAAGTTCAGTTTGTCAGGGGCCTGGAGGCAAAAAGGTGTTCTCCAGCTCCATGAGAGCTGGGAAACTTGAAAGATAGAACACACAAAGAACATGGGCTGCTTAGTGATATCTTCACAAAGGAAATGTGGTAAGGTAAGGGATTAGCCAAACTTGACATTGCAAACAGATGACATTTCTCAGCACTGAGGCTATTGATCCTAACTGCTTGATGGGAGACTACCGTGCTTTTGCAGTCCTTGTGCAACTGCCCTGAAAGAGTTTTTAAGATGCATTAAGAATCAAGAGACAGAATTTAATCCATTACTATGTACAGATGTACTTTGGTTGTTCTTTACCCTGGGTTTGTATCTGGATGCTAGTCTATAGTATTTGTGTTTATTTTTTAACAAAACCAAATTTCTTTTCCTAGACTGTCTATATTTACTGATGATCTTGCATTTTATTCCTCCAGTGTTTCTTAGCAGGTGGATTGTGTATTTGCTCTCAGTATAGAATTATTTTTTTGTCTCACACTGTGATATTAATTCTGTGAAATAGGTAGATATTCTGGATCCTGCTTTTAAAAGCAGAATTTATATTGTTAAAGATATTAAAAAGTCACCAATTCTCCAAACCTTCTTTATGATGATAAACTCTTATTTTATTGTAGATTTGATTTGCCACCAGTTATCCTTTTTTCAATGGATGGATTTAGATCAGAATACTTGCAAACTTGGAGTTCCTTGCTGCCAAATATTGAAAAACTCAGTAAGTTATCAAGAGTGCTTTGATTATATTCTTTAAAAGTCTGCACGCAACTTCTCTAGTCCCTTTTGCTACTGTCATGCATATGTGTTGCTCAGCAATAAAAAAATGACAAATCTGGTCTTCCTCATCAGTTGTATATTTTCATTATTATATGTTCTACATTAATTCTTGTATTTGACTGCAGAGCAAACATGACTATTTTTTTCTTAACAAGGCCTCTAGTATTGATCAGCAGCTTTTTATTAAATAAACAGTTTAAGACTGAGAAAAAGTTCCAGAGAAGGATTTCCTGCATTCTCTGTACTGCTTTGAAAAACAGTTGAATAGCTGACGAGGTGATCAACATTAAAGTATAATATTAAGAGAAAATACATTGGACTATTGAGAAATTTTCCTCAAAGATTCATTTTTTCAAGTCAGATATTTGAAGATGTTAAAGAGAGGCTCCATGTTTAAAAGTATGCCAGTGAATATTATTATATTAGACTTTAATGCAATATAAATTAAATATTGGTATAATTTAATATCTTGATATTATTGCAGTAAGGCTCAAGTAACCGTTTTCCCAGAGGAAAAGTAAATTGAAGATCTTAATCTTGTGCTGTGAAGGGCTGTGCCATTAGTGTGCACTTGGCTAAGATTTCCTGTCTATTTGGAGCTCAGCTCTCAAGACACTTTGTAACTGGATAAAAAGTCTGCATATTCATTCATTTCTTCTTATCAGTAATATTTTAAATTGACAGTATCTTTTCTGGATGTCATATTATGTTTCTATTGTGCTCATTTGAAAACTTCACATGAATGTTACAAAGTACTACATTTTACTGAATAGTTAACTATCTCGTTTGTGGATAATGACAGTATCTAGAAGGCTGAGATTGAAGCATTGTGCAAACCTGATTTCTTGTGCAAATGGTTTATTCTTTGATGTCATTCTGAATTTGAAGGAACATGAAGCATTGAAGAAATCATGTCTGCCAAAGTAATGCTCAGTTCTTGTCTTTTGAAAGAGGGGAAAAGAAAATGCTGAATTGACAAAAGGCACGAACATCATGCTATGTTTCCAAGAAATCCTTTCAAACAAGAACAAATCTTATTCAGCATTACTCAGATTTGTGGTCAGTTTTAGCAACTGCTTGTGCACATTCATGCCTGTATTTCTTGGAAATCTGCAGGAAAGAGAAATTCCTTCATTTGCAAAAGAAAAAAATGTAATTTTGGTTTGTAGCTTAAAATATTTCCTCTCTATTAACTCCATTAACCTAGAACTTTCAGTAGAGCTAATCAAGCTAGTTGTACAGAATATGTACACTATGAATATATCTCCTTTACTGTTCAAAAGAAATTCATAAAAAAGTGTGTTGATTTTCTCATGTATTCATCAATTATTCAGCCTTTCTTCAAACACTTTTTAAGCATTTTTTTCTGTGCCTACTGGAACAGTTTTAAAAGAAATTTCAGACTTTCATTGTTTGGGTTGTTTAGGTGAAATCAGCTTCAATTCTTTGACTGAAATGCTGTACATAAAAGAATAAAATGTTTGAGTGTGAATGAAATAATCATCTGGCTACAACTTAATATAGAACTTTGTCCACGTGAGTTAGATTTAAAAATGGCATTAAGGTGTCTTCCAGTCTTCACATTTTTGTGGGTAAATAAGTTGGATACTACAGTGAATTTGAACATTACAGATGTTCAGGTGTGCTGAGTACCTTGGATTGATGAAAAATAATGCAGTGTTTTGAGATACAGGTAGGACAGCTGGGATGGGATTCATACATGTCAGGATACCTACATTTGGACATATTCTTGGAGGTGTCTGCATGTGAGATGCCTACATGCTCATTGAAGCCAGTGCCCTTATGGTTAGTATAGTCTGTACAGTGTGGTGAAAGAGCCTGGGGAGCAAGTCAGCTCAAGTGACAGACAGAGGGTGCCACAGGACAAATTGTTGCCTTAACTTGCATGTTTTGTGTTCTTCAGAGTGCCATGGCCTTCAGCAGCTGTGTCAGGGGAACACAGATCTGCCAGTGTTTTGCATCAAAACTGCTGACTCTTATGCAGATGTCTTGGACATGAGAGGGTATCTGAAAGGCACTCAGCTCCAGTGCTTAAGCAACTGAGTCCTTCGCTGCTGGTCACCAGTCAGCTCTTCCTTGGTCTGACCTCAGGCTTCAGTCTCATTGCATAAACATGTATGTCTAGGCCATTTTGGAAAAAAAACGTATCCAGAAACACATTTGAGTTGACAGACAGGATATAGGAGCAGCATTTAAGGCCAGAAGACAGAATGATAAAAGACTTCTCAAATGACCTCAAGCCTCTAGGGTTTAGGCAATTGAATTGAAAATCCAGGTCCACTGACTGCAATGGGACAGTAGGCTTAACTCACAAGGAGACACTAGGAATGTATGCATCTTAATTTGGAGTCACATTTCTCTGTCTAATACCACAGCAACTGACTGTGGTGATATTTTGTTTGGGTGGCTTTTTTAAGACTGTTACTTTTCAAGTAAAAAAATTATAAGAAAATTTATATTACTACCCTGATCTGTTGCAGAAACATGTGGCACACATTCAAAATACATGAGAGCTGTTTACCCCACAAAAACCTTTCCGAACCACTATACCATTGTCACAGTAAGTGAGAATTTACTGGTTTTCCTTTTCATTATCTGGATGACAGCAAGGATTTTGAGGTGCCAACCTTTTTTTGGGACATGGGAACTCAAGCTATAGGTATAAAAGAGAGCTACAGATGCTGAGACAGTGCATACATGCATGGTCTATATGGCTGTGTGCTATCTGACCTTGGCCTGTGAGCCCATTAGTCTGGATGTTTATCAGTCTAAGTGGATATGGGTGAGAATGAGTGAGGACACAGCCTTTGGATAATAGTGTTGTGTTAGGATGGATTTGGCAATTGATATACAGCCACGTGACACATATGGTACTTAATTTATAGCACATCAGGTTTTAATGGGGCTGGGAAGAAAATATGGAAACAGAAGGGAAGTTGACAGGTGTGCTGAATTCATTGGCAGAAAGTTTATGATCTGTGCAAATTAGGAAAGTGTGTTCTGTTTCTGCGATAATACAGTCCTAAAAAAATTGCAGCACTGTAGCATTGCATTGAAAAATAGTTTAGGCTTAATTTGATTTCAAGACTAAGCATTTTGTTTTGTTTATTTTCATTTTGCAGGGATTGTATCCAGAATCTCATGGTATCATTGACAACAACATGTATGATGTAGTCTTGAATAAGCATTTCTCGCTTTCAGGGATGGAAAAATTCAATCCTTTGTGGTGGAAAGGGCAACCAGTAGGTTTCTTATATGGTATTTCCTAAAGTTCAGAGTGATTCATGTGTCATATAATAAAACAAAACAAAAAGATAATTAAATAAAAACTCTGTGATATATTTGCAGTAAGAACTAAATAACCTGTAGGTTTTGGATTAAAAGCTGCCTACAAAATAGTTTACTTTTTATGAAAGTAAAAGAACTCTTAAAATGCTAATTCTGATTCTAATTAAAATTTCACTTATTGTGCTATTAGTTAAAAAAAAGGACAAATATTTTGGCTAGTATTGGAATGGGTTTCTTGCCACAGAGAGCCACAGTACATTTTTGGTATTGTTTGATTTTGTGCTGTTTTTTATTTCTCTTTTGGCAACTAACTACAAACTGAAATCTGAATCTACTCCCAAATGTTATCCATTTACAAATACCCTTACAATGTCCAGGCATATAAAAGCAAGGAAGGGAATAGCAAAAAGCTTAATTTCCAGAAAAATTAACAATTATATATAATATATGGCACATTTCATAACACCTCCTAATTGTACCCATGGTTATGATTAGTATTATCAATTCAGTAGAAATATCAAGCCCTAGTAATGGTATTAAAATAAAAATTCTTCCATCTTCATAATCCACTCCACTGGCATTTGTCACTGCTCATTGCCAATTATGGAATTACTTATATGACTTTTTTCCTATGCTGACAATATCCAAGAAATGGCAACATTGTGGCTTCCAGCCTATTAATTCTTCTTTAGAATGTGCATGTAAAAAGCAAACTTCAAATCAGATACGGTCAACAGAATTAGGCAACTGTGTGATGTGTGAAAGAAGAGAAATGCATGCTTGTAGTACATATTTCTGATCCAATTATGTATTTCTGCTTTAGTGATCTGAGGTCCTCCAGTGATGCAAATGACATAAAATAATTTTTTTGTATCTTTACCCATAGATCTGGTTGACGGCGATGTACCAAAATTTGAAAGCAGGCACCTACTTTTGGCCAGGCTCTGATGTTCCAATTAATGGAACATACCCTACCTTGTATACCATATTCAACAGGTAAGATTTTAAGAGGCTTGAAATAAATTCCTGCAAATTACTCTAAAAATCCAAATTGGTTTTTGACCCTTGAAAGAAATTTAGTACAAGATTTTTAAACAAGTTTACCAGATAAGTGCCATGTCACATTATCCTGGTTTTGCCATGGAACTACCAAAAATAGTTTAAATTTTCAAAACCATTTGGGGGATTCACAATGAGAAAGTCAAAGGATACTGTGTATTCTGCTCTCCTAGGCAGTTTTGGAAGTTTCAGCCAACTGTAAAACACTAGGAAAGCATCCTGGAACTGATTAGTAGCCACTGCCAAGCTGCACCAATGACCGCCTTATTTCCATGTGTAAAATCTACACCCATTATATAGCTCTTTAACACTACTTGCACTTGAGAATAAGCTTTCAGATAACCTATACCCTAACAAAATGAACACAAACTTGGGAGCCATGGCAAGAGGTCATGGGATGCAGAAATTAATTGAAGAGAGGATGCTAGATAGGGAAGCTACTGAAGGAGGATGAGCTCTAGATCAACTCCCTCTGGTCTTGCTTGTGAGTTTAATAATGTGCACACTGCTGCTGAATCGTAGTTCTCGATGTCTTTTCTAGCTAATCCAGAGGTTCTACATTGAAGTAACAATTATCTTCATAGTTTTCTGAGGGCTTTTTGTTGGTTTTTATTTGGTGGTGGTTGTTTTTTCAGGTTTTTTTTTTTTTTTTTTTTTTTTTTTTTTTTTTTTTTTTTTTTTATGGAATGCACTGATATTAGTAAATTATTTCTAATTTTTTTGTGATTATTTCAGTAAATTTCCCATGATTCTCCACATTTGCAAAGATAATCTAAAGCAAACATATAACTGTAAGTCTCTATAGATAATAGGCTTTGCAGTGATGTGTAGGATTGGTATCCAGAAAACACTGAGTACTGTAAGTAACTAACATGAAGCTTGTGCATGACTTTGAGGGAAAACAGAGCTGTTAATGGGTGAATCCTTTCACAGAAGAGAAAGCATGACCTCACAAAGATTTTGATATTACTTACTTTTAAAATATGAAAGTCCAAGGTTTACACATGCTGGAAATGATTAAAATTATTCTGACTTTAGGTTTATTTCCTGAACTTGAGGTCTGGTTTGTTTGTGGTTTTTTTGCATTTATTTATAAATATATGAGTAGTCCCATCAACATCACATGTTTGTGTTTGCAAAATCAGAATCTGTGTAATTTACCATTAGAAGTGAGTTACAGTCAAGCAAAATTGAGAATAATAAAACAAATTGCTGGTACCTCCTTGACATGCATCATTTTTGAGTTCCAAATGTGTGACTTTAATATATGACTGGAGTATGGATGTTTTCTCTGTATCTTGGAATTAGAAGCACTTATCAGAAACTCTTGTTAACATAAACCTTTTTTTTTTAATTTTATTTTGTCTTTTCAGTTCAGTTATATATGAACAGAGAATTTCAGGAATATTGAAATGGCTTGATAATGCCAAATCTCAGAGGTAATACTTAGTAATATCTAGCAGGTTTGTGAAACTATAGCTTGGTAAGGTTTTAATACTTAGCAATTGAAATATCTGCAGGTGTTTGTGAAATGTGGAGTCTTCCTCACCATCTCAAAAAATTTGCAGAACTTAAACCTGTTCTATAGCTAATAATTTTCAGGATCAGGCTGTACATTCAAAAGATGAAAAAATGAACATATGTATGAAGGGAATGTTCTGTTATAAAAGTTTTATTTCATTATGTCATTTTTCTTGATGTGTGGCCTAGAGAAAATGTGGAACATTCAGTTGATCATCTAAGTATATGGATAAAGGTTTTTATATGAAAGATATCGCACAAGAAAGGTTAAATATTTGAAAGTAATTGCAGGAAGTAATTCAAGATGAAAATTAGATGTCTGTACTGATTGTGGTGTTAATTCTGTGACAAGTAAACCAGTGAAATCTTTTATATGATAACTTGTTATCAAAATCCTAATGTGCAGATAGGAGATGCTCTCTAATGCCTCACTGCTCAGTCAGGAAGAAATCCTGTAGATGGTAGTTCTATTTACATCTCAAAAAGGAACAGCTTATTCTGGTGTCTGAGATCTTGATTTTTTCCAGAGTGATTTCTGGATACCATTAAAGACACTAGATACTGTTTTGGAAATGGTAATAGCCTGTGTTGATTAATTACAAAACTCAGAGGAAGTTGAATATTTGCTGTATGGACTTTTAGTAAGGTTTAAAGGTGCTATTTATAATCCCTTTCAAAGTTTCATTTAATATTTATATATCAAGTGAAAATGTTCTTTTCAAATGTTGTCTCCAAATTCTCTGAATAAGCCATTCTTATTTATTTCTAACTTAAGGCCTGATTTCTACACTTTATATATTGAAGAACCAGATTCTTCTGGACATTCATTTGGACCAGTTAGTGGTGGTGTAAGTAGTTTATACTTTTCTCAGACTGAATCACACTAAAAATGGTGTTGTACCATGAACTTAAACAATTTATATACCTGCATAGTAGATCAAAAATTGCCATGCCTGTTTATGAATTTGTACTAAGAACATAAGCTTGTGATTGAGCCCATTGTTATCATTCCAACACTATGTGTGAATCAAAAGATCTATATCCAAACAGCCTGTCAGAAAATAATTTCAGATCATACTGTTAGAAATAATATTAATGGTTATGTTTAGAGTGAACTTCAGTTATATTGCCAAGTGAGTTTGGAAGCATATGGCCTGACAAATCCTCAGAATTGCCTTTTATTTATTCCTAACACTGTTCTTCAATATTTGCTAATTTGTAACCCAAAAATATTACAATTTTACTTGCATGAAGGCAAAAAGTTCATCCTGTAAGGAGCTTAGCACTTATCATATCATAATGGTCTTCAGCAGAAGACCTTGTTGTAGTGGACAAGGTCAGAAAAACTGAACTTTGTAGGATAGTTTTAGGCTCCCTAAATGGAAAGAAATTAATTTTTTGTACATTAAGGACTTACTGTATGTGGAATTGTATATATGCACATTGTCCATGCACACAAAATGTTCAGGAGTGCAGCAGTCAGGGGAACACGAGGGGTGCAAGTGCTCAGATGTGGAGCTCTCAGACTCAGCTGAGTATCATTCTTACTGTAGGACTTGCAGAAGAAATGTCAGTCAGCTGCGCCAACTAGGAAGAGACATGCTCAGTGAATGGCTACAGCGTGGGTTGTGCTGCATTTCCCTCCTGTTACTTCAGTGGGGAGCAGTGGTTTTCTGTAGGAAGTTTAAAGAGACTGTATGTGTAAGAGAAAGGCACCATGCCTTCTTGGGTGTTATACTGGTCTTACAGATAATACTGTGTTAATATTTATCAAACACTGCTTATTGTTAGTACAATGACATGTTCACACTAGAACAAAAATAATATTTAATGTTATAAATCTGATATTTTTATATAAATTCAGGAGTGAGGAACAAATTGGATCTGAATGTGTTCCTTTTTTCCTTTCCACAAACATATGTTAAAGCTTAGTTTTTCTGAGGTAGTAGAAAAATGAATGGCGATTTTTAAAAAATTGAATATTCTGTGGTAAAGCGGTGGAATTCTGCACATCTATACTCTGGTGGTGATGGAAAAAGAAAAGAGGAAACAATATTAAAAACTGGAAAACTGTCAGAAAAGATCACTTTTTTAGACTTTGATGATTGCATTTGAGAACTTGAGATCAGAAAAAAAATCTAATGTAACTGGTTTATCTCACAGGTAATCAAAGCCTTACAGGTAGCAGATCAAGCACTGGGAATGCTCATGGATGGACTTAAACAAAGAAACTTGCACAATTGTGTAAACCTCATTGTTTTAGCTGATCATGGTAATGAAGATACTTCTTTTTTCAATCTCAATTTTACCGAGTCACTGCTTTCTTCCTTTGTGTAATATGTGTGCTTACTAGTTTTAATCCATTTCATAATTAACTTCATCTTCTTGCCATATATTGCATATAAAAAATAACTGTTTCTATATTGTCCTTTAGGGATGGAGAAGACCTACTGCAAACAGTTAGAATACATGACTAATTACTTCAAACCAGTTGATTTCTACATATATGCTGGGCCTGCAGCTCGCATTCGAGCACGAAATGTGCCAACGGACTATCTTACCTGTAAGTGTGGATCAATCCTGTGATTGTGCAATCAATATAGCAGGAAATAAATATAAAAATAAGGAAAATGGATAATCAGTAGTAAACAGCAGAGTGAACAGCTTTCTGTTTCACTTAATCTGGCTCAAACATTCATGGAAGTTGTTTGGGGTTTTTTTGTAAGGATGACACCTTTAGATGAAATTGAAGGTTAGAAAAGCTTGTTTCAGACTATGAGTTGTATTTTCTCAGCACAAAAATGTGAAGTGAAGGCAGTTTTATTGTTTTGAATAAAAATTTAAATATTTTCTAAGTGCATTGCTCTTCACATAATTCTTGTGCAACATGGGCAGTTAGTCTTTTTTAAGCAGTGAATATTTCTAACTGTATGTACAAAGTTACAGAATCTAAACCTTAGCACAGTGGAATCTACACCTTTGTTGAGACCTTTAGCTACTATCACAAAAGAACAGAAAATTGAAACTCTGTGAGCTGACTCTGACTTGAAATAAATCCCATGCTACCAGACTGGAAAAATAATAATCCCTACTCTTTCTGTATCAGGAAAAGAAATGCAGATAAAATCATGGAAGTGTTCTGTGTATTGACTTTATATCATAAAGGCGTATTTATTGCAGATCTCAGATAAGAGCTGGGACCCCACTGGACTTTTTATTTGTCTTTTCTAATTGCATTTATACTTGTAGGCACAATATTTATAGAACATAAAGCATCCTTTCCTTGGTTTAAGCAGGAAACAGTCTAAGACAGAAGCAGAGGAGAGAATAATGATGTTTTGTATGTATCTCAATCTCAATATAATTTTTGACTCGTTTCCTCTAGCAGTCTTACTTTTCTGTAGGAATTTTCCTTCTGTAAAGTGCTCAGATTTGTTTTTTGAAAGTTAATGTCAAAAGGTTAAAGTCACTCTTCGTAAATGTGGAAGGTTAAAGTACTAAAACAGACTGAAACTTTTTCTGTGATTGTTGCTGTAAATGGAATACGAGATGAGTGCTTCAGATCCAGTACAACGTAAAAAAGGTTATACTTCAAACAGGTTAGATGAGAGGAAAAAACCTTGGGTCTGATGATCCATCAGCTTTAGGTATAGGCAGTCATCACCATGGCAGTTTTATACAGTCTATCTTGTTGTACCCACAGGTACTTCCACAGGCACATTAACAGGGAGTTACCCTTGGAAATACAACATTCTTACCTTATTGACAGTTACTCTTGAAAACATAACATTCCTGCCTGTTATGTCTTCACAAGCCAGCAAAGAAAATCAATTTTACAGACAGAAAGCATGTTGAAATTTTTCTAATGAGGCTTGAACCTTCTGCTGTTTGAATGTACGTTAATTCTTTTTTTCTTTTTAACAGTTGACTCAGAAGGAATTGTTAAAAACCTCACAGTGAGTAACTGTTTTCATAACTTTTCCTCATAACTGCTCTTAATAAGAATCTGATCCAAAAAACACAGTTTGCAAAAAAATGAGACTACAGTGCCCATTTAAATAGTGTGCTGATTCCAGTGTACTGTGGGATGCAGCTCTGGAAATTTTTCTAAGATGATGCACAAAGGTTTGTCATAGGGGATCTCTCTTCACAGCAAGAGTTTTCTGTATTTTACTTTGAAAGACAAGTGGCTGACTTTACATGGAGAAAGTAGGGTATATCTTCATTACAGAATAGAATATAGCACAGAGATACTTTAGATAACAGGCATCTGTTAGCACTGGACCCCAAGTGCTGCACTCAGGCTAGGTTAAAGTAACTTTTCTACACAACAGATAATGACATTGTAGAGCATATTGCCAGAGTGTTGTAGAGGCTGGAAATATAAATAGGAAAGCAGGATTTTAGACACATTAATACAGGACAGCCCTGTAGGGGCTTTTAAACACGATCCACAAGGAGCCTGACTTAAAAAAAAAATACCTGAAGCCTAAAGGAAACTGATCAGGTACAAGAAATAAGTTTAATTCAATACTTTACTTGTTCTTACACACTTTCTCTACGTATCTGATACTGGAAATTTTGGAGATCTGATTTGAACAGAGTACTGGGCAAGATGGACCTCTGGCACCAGGCAGCATGGCTTTTTAAGATCTTTTATGACATATCACTTAAATACTTGCAGTGCTTCCATGTATGCTGCACCACCACTGGGTCCCATACTGATGTTTCTACTTGGGTCTCTGCCATGCTGTGTGGATGTAGCACTTCAGGGCAGGTCCAAGCTTGACTGTGTATTCCATGTAAACCATTGCTCTTTGCGGGTACACTTTGGCAGCTGAGCTCTGAAGGATGCAAACAAAAGGGTGCAAAACAGAGTATCAAACGAAGTCCAAGACTATTTATTTTACTGAAAAATGTCAAGATGTGACAGTGCATTTTTTTCCCCCTTATACCATTTTAGATAAATAATACACTGCCTTTTAGCCTGGTTTTTTGTGGTTTTTTTTTTTTTTTAGTGTTCAAGATATACATTAATACATGTGGGATGAATTTGGTGGACAAACTAAAAAACTTGTAGGACAGTTTCTTGTTTGTATTTTTTTGTATTTACAATTTGCAATGAGTTAAACAAACTTCTTACTGTGTATTTGCAAAAATTCCCCTTCTTTTCTTTTTTCTCTTCTGTGACTTGGCCTAAACTAAGCAGTAGACAGAAATTCTGGTACTTTCAGAATAAATGGTCTCAGTTTGGAAAAATTCTGGGCTCCCAGATAGGTATGTTTCTGATAAATTGCCACTAGAGGTCTTCCTTTACCCTGTTGAACAACACAGTTGTGCACTGTTACACTTAGGTTTTGCCTGCATCTAAAGTCCAAAGGACAGTGAACCTTCCTGTTTAATTTTTTCTTGATTCTGAATGCCTAAGAATATGTCCTTTATTCACCAGCATCCAAAGGAGATGTAGGAGTAGGATATCAATGGTTGGGAATAGAACAAGGAGCTTTTTCAGTGCTACCTCCCTTACCTCACTGTTTGATGTAGAGTCTGTCATATCAAAGAGTATTAGTGTGAGGGGAATATCACAATTTGCATGTTCTCAACCTCAGTTGAAACTGCTACTGCTAATAATTACAGAGATCTGACATCTCATGCCTTATGGAAATAGCCTGGTATCAGGACATATCCTCTTTCCTTTTCTGTTCCTAAATGGTTACTGTATTTTGTCCCTCTCAAGTTCTTAGTATGAAGGGTTTGGGCAGATGAGAGCTGTATGTTACATATTAATTACTGATCAATCGACATGAAAGTCCTGTGTTGATTTCCTCTATTTTTCCCTTTAATTAGACCTCTTCTCCTGGGCTAGAAAACACATTGAATCCTTATTTTTCATGTTCCTGGGTTCTTCTATGCTTCTTTGATGACTGTTGAGTCACACCTATTTCACATGTTAATGTCATTTTGTGCAGAACACGCAGTTCTAGTACTTAGAGGTGAAGATGTCAGATCAGACTCCAAACATGCTGCAGTTTGTATGGCCTGTGTGGTAAACCAGGTCCACTTCTGTGGCTTGCTCATCTTCCTAACAGCTCTTCCTCCAGTATTTTAGATGTTCTGTGTAGCCCCAGTGCTGGATTCCTTATCAGAAGCAACAGTTTTGAAACTTGGCCATGATGCTTGCAGTCAGCTGGAATGGCTTCTAATGGCCATATATAGTTAAGTCTTTGGAGTATGGTTGTCATTAGGCTCTTAATTCCAAGCTCATTCATGGCATGCCTCCTAATGCAACAGTTTTAAACGATATTAACACATCAAATGTGGATGTAAAAACTAAGACCTTTAGCTAACATCTGACCAATGGACATTTACAGAGCACGAGAGTAGGTGTTCAGGCTTGCAGCTGAAACCCTAGACTGTTCTATGTTATGTATACTTGGCTTGCTTTGTTATTTATTGAATGGCAAAGTAACAGATGATGGCAGAAATTAACTGCCAGGGAACTTTCTCTTGTAATCTTACCAACTAGGTGCCAGTGACATTAGTACAGACAGATAGACTAAACATTACTAATGAATGTCTTTCAGCTTTAGGTGTACTTTTACCACTGTATTTGTGGACTTCACAGACATATTATATATAGTGTATTTTCGAACAGTTCTGAAAAGTGTCACTTTTCTTTCTATTGCTTCCTGGGCCAAAAATGACATCTGCAGGTTATCTGAGAAGCTGTCTGTGAATAATGGGCTCTGTTCATTTCACTGTTTGTGATAATTTTGAATGATGGGCGTTTTTTTGAAACTGAGTGAAACTCACGACTGGAGTCTTTGTTCTTGCACAGTGCAAAAAATCTCCTCAGCACTTCAAGCCCTACCTGACGCCTGACTTGCCAAAACGATTCCACTATGCTAACAACATTCGTATTGATAAAGTTCATCTTTTGGTGGATCGACAGTGGCTGGCTGTGAGGTAACATAATTTGTGTGACTGTTACCCTATTTTTTTCATCCCATTCTCATCCTTTTAATTTCTTTCACATATGCCTCATTTCATTTAGACTTGTTACATTTCTATGTTTGTTACATTTAAAATCCTATTATGAGTAAAAAGGATGCATACCTGACACATAAAGCAAATAAAGTGTTATTAGTGTGATTCAAACTTTAACAGTCTAATATAAGAGTCATCAGTACTCCAGATAACATTTTTACAAAAAAAAAAAAAAAAAAAAAAACCAAAAAAAAAAAAAATAAAAAAAAAATTAAATACTACCTCACATAAAAATTCTCAAAAATCTCAGAATCATAGAATATGCTGAGTTGGAAATAATGCAATTAAAATGTTATACAAAACATTCTATTATCTAGCCTTTTTCTTGGCATTGCAGTCAGTCTTCCACTGCCCTTCTGGGTCCTAAGGTTGATGGCTTCAGTCTGGTGCATGTATGGATATGGCCAATGATCTGTATTACATGTCTTTCATCAGGAGGAATACATTGAAATTTCTTCCTGACTCTGTTACCTGAATGGGGTTCTTCCTATATATATGCTAACACTACAGCTTGCTTGTTCTTCACTAGTCTGCAAGTTAACATTACATCTAAGTTCACTAGATATGCATTCTACATGTGCATTCTACATGTGTTAGATGTACTTGTATTATGACGCAAAGATAAGCTGATAAGGTAACAAATTAGACATAGCCACCTGGTCATTACAGAAAATTGCTTAAGAGTGAAACATTTTAAAAAATAACTCTGAGCAAGTCAAGAGAAGTTTAGACAAGCCTTAGACCCAAGGCTTTGAAAACTCAATACAAAATCTGTGGTGTTTGCAGCAATACTATATTTACTGAGCTACAGTACTGAAGTAAGAGAAGCATGATTCAACTTGGATTTTCAAGACTACTAAAATAATAGAAAATTCCCAATCTAAATGAATATATGGCTTGATTGTTTGCTTTGATGCAACCAGATAATTGTCCTGGACATATAAAAAGAAATGTCCATTGAAAAATCTTTTAATCACCCTTTTTTAAACTGGTCGAATGTTCTTGGGCCTCTAAAAACATGATACATGTGCTTGACAACTGTGTATTGAATCAGTATGGGTTGACTATCTCTTTATTTTTCCAGGTGTCTCAGCAATGGGTAAATAAAAATAAGTGTTAGTCACTATGTCAGACTATTTTGACATATTATTAATTCCATAACACAACCCTACACATCCTCATCTCTCCTTCACCCTTCAGAATCCATGATGAAAATGCCTTGTCTTGTGAGGCAAAATTCCCTGCAGTCTTCCTTAAATTATTCCACAGAGGCTGATAGCAGAGTTGTCCCATTGTAAGTTTTCTGTTAAAATGCAGATAAGACTGAATATAACTGAGGATTTCTTCCTAAGCAGATCACTCTTCTTCTGAAACTTATAGTTAGGTGAAGGCCTTGGTTCAAGAACAGCTATTTTTTCAATTTATTTTGAAAACATTGTTTCACTGCACACTTGTAGCCCCCTAGGATAATTTGTTTCTGTCCATAGCAATTTCTGTTACAGGAGAAAGACATCTTCAGAAAAGTGAACACTATGATGATCAATAAGTACTGCAATATTATGCCAGAGTCGGTTCATAAGACATGATCCAGAGTCCAGTGAGTCACAATGACTGTTATTAACTGGTTCTATTTGTGCCATTTTTATTTACACTCTGTGATGGTTTCTCCTTAGGGATGAAAGCTACACATTTTGCGATGGGGGTAACCATGGCTATAACAATGAATTTAAAAGTATGGAGGTAAGGCGATTTCTATTCAAGCCTTGCACTTTATTATATACAAATACATGATGTGCTTAGGTAAAGCACCAGAATACAGAATATATGATCGTTTTTGCAGTGTGATTTTTCTTCTGTGCCAACAAAACATGTAAACTGTTATCATGTTCTAGGTCCATATATTTTTGCATTGCCTTTCATCAAATTGTATGAGGCCTGCTTCATTGGGGTCCCATAGTAAAACCTCTTTGGGCTTACCTTACCTGCTTGGAGCCAGGTAGACTACAGTAAACCAAGTATATCATGTCTAGCTATGGGACAGTACATGTCCTGTATTCTGTGTCCAAGAATCAAATTCTTCCAGCTCTCCAGAACTTTATTAAAACCAAATGTCAAAATACTGATCAGAATGATGCTGAGCGTTTGTATGGAAAGAAATGGTAAATTCTGGTTACCGTGGAAACCTTAATAATAGAAAACCTCATGCTGACGGCACAATGACTGAAGCAATTTCTTTTCTTTATAAAGACGCAAATGTTGTCTTTCTAAAATAAGTTAAAAATTCCTTTTCTATTATGGAAACATAATATTGCTTTAGAACAGATCATTGTCCTGTTTACTCATGTTTCCTGTATCTTATGACAGACAGCTCAGGAAGTTTATAAAGCAGTACAAACTACTGTAAGACTGTACATAGTATCCGTGTTCTGCTACAATGCTTGCAGACTCCAGCAAGGGTCATCCAGCTCTGTGTTGTAGCATTGGTGATACTGATGCAAGTCTCTACTGAGCTGCAGTTCCCTGCTTACTGCTTTAGCCATGGCTATAGGCCCTTGAGTTACTAAAAGACTTAAGAATGCAATAGATATTAAGAAAAAAACCCCCACCCTATCAAGAGTCATTATATAGTTTAAATTATCCTGCTAAAAGAGTTTATGTTTGTCAATTTTCTTCAAATTATATGCCATGACCAAAATTTGCCTTCTTTACCAGAACAATCCTGTATCTTTAACTTTTATGACTGCGAAAAGACTGTGTTTTGTTCCACTGCTCCAGTTTCCATAAAATGCAACTGAACTTTTTTTGAATTTGGATTCCTTTAGATAACATTTTTTTTTTTTTAATTACAATGTAGGCTATATTCTTAGCATATGGCCCAGGCTTTAAAGACAAAACAGAAGTTGATCCTTTTGAAAACATTGAGGTTTACAACCTTATGTGTGGTGAGTAGAAATAATCCAGTACTTTAGATGGTAAACTGTTTTCAAATACCAGTGTTATAAGTGCTAAAAGAAGAGTAGCTAAAAATTCAGTGAATACATTCAGAAACTGGGTTTTTCCCACAAAACACTGAAGTGATGCTCTTATACCTTCTGTACAGTGCTAAAAGTTTAACTGCCAAAAGTTGTTCTGCTTTGACGTTTTTTTCTGATTGTAGAAGAATTCCACTAAAGAATCAGAGAGAACAACACATGCCATGTGGGCTTGCTGTTGAAATGATGCCTGTAGAATTGTGGGATAAGCATCTTGTAGCTCATAACATATGATGGACCATTGCAGTCCCAACAGTGAGCAATTAGGAAGTATGTGCCCCAGAAAATATGGGTTAAAGCATCACACAAACATGCAATAGGCTAGGATGCTTCACAATATGATGCAGGTGCAGTCACATTTGTACTCTGCATTAAGTCCTCTAATCTTGTGAATGTTATGGAAATGTATAAAACTGTACCAACAGTACACAAATCTATAATTACCAAATCTTGATGCAGTGGAAGATAGCAAAGAACCCCCCCACCTACAGAACTGCAAGTTAATGGGCATAGTTATCATAATAGTTTAGATGGTGAAATAAGCTATTTCTTCTACATTTAGAATGCATAGGAGATGTGTAGAATTGGAAAGAGAATGACTTTTTAAAATGCCATTTTATTCTTAAATCTTATTAACAAATTTCAAATGTTTCAACAGATTTGCTGCGTATAACACCAGCACCAAACAATGGAACACATGGCAGCTTGAATCACCTCTTAAAAAAACCTTTCTACAGTCCTTCACATCCAAAAGAAGACTCTCCTCCTTCTTCATGTCCAGTTTCCAGTCTGGATCCTGAAGACAGTCTCGAATGCACATGCATACATGTAAATAGGGACTTCTGCTATCTTTTTCAAGTGTGTTCTGCTTTCTTTGCTTTTTCTAAACTGTGGGTTAATTCTAAACGATTCTCTCACATTTTACAGATGCCAAATGTGTCAGAAGCAGTACTAAATGAGAGGCTAAATCTCAGCACAGAAGAAAGTAAGTAACAAAATTGAAAATTACAGCAGTACTTTTAAATCTGTACCTGGTTTATATTTTATGTAATTGGTTTCAGTGGGGATTTTTGCAATGTTAATTACAGTTGAAAGTGAATTAGGAAAACCAAGTCATCAGCATATCTTTTTTCCTTTTTTCTTTAAAAAGTGCTAGTGGACACTGTTATAGCAACATGTATGTATATAAGAATAGGATCTGACTTCCATTAAAATCTTGGAAAAAGATATACAGGTTCAAGGGGTTTTTGGAGAAAGTCTGAGCACCTCCAGCCTATATGTCGTAACTTGTGTTTCTTACCTTGTATCCATAGCTTTGCCTTTCTCTAATCAAAAATTCACATAGGGATTTCTGTGTGCTTTTTAATGTGGTTTCTGGAAATTTTAGGAAGCATTGTAATGCTTCCTAGCCAAATAAGATGTAAATTTTAATCCATTGGCATGATAAGTTTAATATATATATGTTGGTATGAGATTTCAAAGAAACAAGAATTTGAAAATCTTATACATTGTGTTTTGTACATTAAACGTAATAAGAAAACTACTTTCTACATATTTTTGTTCCACTCACAAACTAGAAGCTTAAAGAAACATAAGTCCATGTTTACTGTTGGTTTTATTTCTACTTATTACAGTTTCAATTTATTTTTTTTCTGCTCTCTCAAACCTTTGTGCCATCCAAAGTGTTATAGAAGAATAAATCAATAATTATTATTTAAATTTTAGTAAAGAATGCAAGCTCATATCATTTGCCATATGGGAGACCCAAAGTTCTTCAGAAGAAAAATGTGTACTGCCTTCTTTCCCATCATCAGTATGTGAGTGGATACAGCTATGATATCTGGATGCCCCTGTGGACTGCATACACTGTGAATAAGCCTGTAGGTTATCAAATATCTGTACTATTCTTAAATATGTGATATAATGCATTAAAAATGTAGTCCATTTTTCAGCAATCTTGGTTAAGTACTGATGGTCTAAGGTCCTTATGTCTGAAAAAGTGTCTTGGATATGATTCAAATTTCAGCTACCTTAAAATATAGTTTTTAAAAAGTGGGAACGGCCATTCGTTGGAGACACAAAAGATGTAGAAGAATAGAGCTGCTGGTAAGCTGGTTCCCTTAAGCCTGTCCTTTAAATGGGATGTGGGTGTCAACGCAGTGCTCCAACTTGTCTGTCAGTTCCTGAGGAAAAGGAGGCTGAGATTTCCAAAATCAGAAGCTTTTAAGCTTTCCCAAGAGTATAATGATCTTTTTCTTATTTGTGCAACTCTTGAAGACAGTTTGTACTAAGGCATATTTCTGTATGTTCTGCTTATTTGCTCTCTGTTACATGCTATAATTTCTGAAAAATGGAATTATAGTTGAATGAACCTCTAAGAGTTCAAGGATATGTGGTTCAGGAATAAATTGTTTGAGTTTTCAGGGTCAGTAAACTAGTGGACATTCATGGGCTTACTTGCCCCTATAATTTGACCCTTTTTCTAAGTTGCCTTGAGGAAATAACTTCTACATTGATTTTTCTGTCTGAAGAGGACTTCTATTGATGTCTATGTGATTTCTTATTGTATCAGTACAAACATGAGGAAATAAGAGATCATAAAAAAATTAGAGCTGTTGTTGAATATCACAGCTTAATTATTAAGTGTAAAATAATAGCTCCTTCAGTGACCCTGACTCATTAAGCCTGCCTTATTGATTTGGACACTGTAAAGGATAAATTGCTCAAATGAATTGGATGTCAGATTTGTACTGGGATTTACATATTTACATTTGCTTGACAATGGCACATGATCTGCTCAGGTGGCAAAGGAAGACTTTTGTCTGTTATATTTCAATCCATGTGGTATATATGTTTTTCATTAATGTACAATCTGATCATAATATGGGCATCTACAGGAATTTTGACAAAAGAAAGTAAAAAATTTAAATCCGGGGTAAAAAGAAACACAAGAAGAACATTCTAATTCTTTGTTTCTGCTTGGTTTTAACGAATCAAAATAAACAATGTACTGAATAAAATAATTTTATTTGTATAAAACAAATAGGTATGTACCAAAATGAAAATAAATTACATACAATTTGCATGTACAGGATGAAAAAGAAAATACAGTTAAACACAGAAAGCATATTCAGATGATTTAGCTAATGCTATTGTAAAATGATGAAAAAGGGTTGTAGAAAATGTTATAGGAACAAAAGTGAAGGTTATAGAAACAATTATACACATCAGAAGCACTCTTGGCCAGATCTTGGCTAGTGTGCATGTTAACATGTCTCAGTGAAGTTAGTGAAGGTAGCCATAAAATGTACTAAATTTACTATGACTTTGTTTAGGTATAACTCTTCAGCAGCACAGATTCTTATGAAGCATCCTCAGATGCTAAGATGAGGTGATAGTGTCATTTTTATATACTAGCTGCTTTCCAGGAGGATGTGACATCAAGTTTGTGTTTCCAGAAATATGTAAAAGTGACGAATGAGTCAAACGTGTCATCTGTTTTTGCCTAAGGTATAACCTTATTTTGCTACTACAGTTTTACATGCTGCATAAGGATTTCCCTGAATTACCTAAAAACAGAAATAAAGGAAAAACACTACCCAGAAAACATTAGTATCCATTACTTGCAGTGACCTGATTCACTATGAAAATAGGAGAAGATTCAATGAAGTCCATTCTAGAAAATTAAAACCATACAAAGCACTGGCTTAGCCACAGCCGTGGGTGTAATACCTTCTTTTTTTCCTTTTCACAGGAAAACACATCTGCTCTTCCTCCCACTATTTCAGACTGTCTGCGGGCTGATGTTAGAATCCCTGCTGCTCGGAGCCAAAATTGTTCCAACTACCCAGAAGGGCTGACCTTCACCCGCAGTTTCCTCTATCCTCCCAGTGAGCATGGTTCTTTTTATAGCTAGACCTTAGAAAGTCTTAATCAGCTGGATGTGGGTTTATGTTTAAACATATACCCAAACACCAAAACAAACTTCTTCGGACAGCATGTTGGGCAGAAAAAGGTTTTCAGTGTTTTTATACTGACCAAAAGCAAGGCAGCTGCTACTTCTATCTAAATATTTTCAGTTTAGAATGTTTAATTTTTTCTTTAAAAAATGGAACAACTTGAATGTGATGAAAACTGGTTAGGAAGATGTAAAGGGTTAGAGGGAAGGGCTGTCTCCCTCTGTATAAATATTAATTTCCTATTGTCAAATTTGATTACCATTTATTGAACAAATTGTACAAACAAATGAGGAGATATGTTTACAGTAGGATCATACACTCATGCTCAAATGTAAAATGTAATCGAATTACATGTACCTGCAATTTATAGTGACATATGAATGAATTTGTATACAATTCCATTCATTTATACTTTGATCTTTTTATATAGACTTCAATTCATCTTCTCTTGAACAGTATGATGCCTTACTTACCAGCAATATTGTTCCTATGTATAGAGCTTTCAGAGGTAGGTTGCAAAATTTCGATTAATTATTAATTATTTTCCATAATTATGGTTCTGTATTTGTTTCATCAAACAGAAACTCAAACCAGATAATATTAATCTTGAAATAGTATTTCTATAATAGATGTTTCTATTATACAAGTGTAGTAAGATAGATTAACTCTTTCAATCCAGCCTGACTCACGTTTGTAATCACTGATAAGAAATTTTCTACAACTGCATATCATCCTGTTTTACTCTTAGGCCTATGTCATTGTTGCTGGGATGGACTAGATAAAAAGCAGGCGAAGATCCCGAATAGATAAGAGTGAAAACTCTCTTTTTATTATATCATTATTCCATCATTATTATCATACCCTATACTTTTCACATAACTACTTTTATATATTTCTAAGTGTACATGCACTAACATTATTGGCGCTCATTGCACACAAACAAACAGTACGAACTCATCCAGGTTTCTTATCTTGTACTTCTCATAAGTTCTCTCAGTCTCGGCAAGTTGTTTATCTTCACAGGTATACAACAATCTGGCCAAGGTCAAACTCCTCTTGCTCCTTCAAGGATCTGCAGGCCTGCTGCAGTTTCCCACAGGCCTAGGCTCATTTTCTTAGAAAAAAGATTATAAGAGGAATTGTGTAAGGAAGGAGCTGGAGAAAAAGCAATGATGTAACAATCTTTCTAATGCATTCAGACCTCATTTATTTGCTCACTCAAGTCGCATAAGAAATAGAGATACAGAAGACCTAAGTGTCTTTCATCTTCCAAGTAAATCAAAGACATTTTGAAAAATCCAGTTTTTCCAAGAAAAACTACAAGGGGTTACTCTAGACCATAAAGAAGAGGAAAATCAACAGGAGATGCCCTCAATCTTCAAAACACTTTTGTTCTTTTTTGCCATGCTAGTTATAAATATTTGAATAGTCTCACTAGCTTGTATCCTACAAATTGTACTTTCTCTGATAACATCCGTTGAATAAGCTGAATTGTCTAGCAATAGTCAATATGATTTCTGTAGTTAAACTAACTCTCAGGTGATGAATATTCCTCTCACAAAACCATTATCTCAGTTCCTACTAATTGGCACACTGGAGGTACTAGCAAATAGGCCAGCAATAAATGGCCTCTCAGCTCTAGAATTGTAGCTTCAGCTTCAGATTGAATGCATTGTATCTCCAGATGTACAATTTGCCTTGCAGAACTGTAACATTTACTGTGCCTCTTTCAAAGGCAAGTGAGAATATGTCCTTTCTGATGAAATCCAAATTTTGTTAACAAAGATTTGATTTTACAGGCAGTTTATTTCTGAACTTTTCATTAATCTATAACAAAACCTGAAATATTTTATTTTTCTTTACCGGTGAAATAACTTCAAATTTATATTAATTATGCTTTTATTTTCTTTTAATGACAGACATATGGGACTACTTCCATAATGTGCTTCTTCAGAAGTATGCTAGAGAAAGGAATGGTGTAAATGTTATCAGCGGACCAGTGTTTGATTACAATTATGATGGCCATTTTGATAGTCTTGATGAAATTAAGCAGTAAGTACATGGAAATCCAGAAGTCAAATTCTGTATTATTTCCACTGTATTTCCACATAAACAAATTATTATTTAAAAAGAATAATAAACAAATATCATGGAGATATTAATTATATATATGGAATATTCTCTTTATAATCCTACATCCACTATTAGTCATACAACAGCAAATACTCTTGCAAAGAGATACAGTACTGTAGAAGTTGAAGTTCCAGTAAAGAGTAAAAAAGCTTTGCCATTACTTTTGTATCTCTTTACACAGGCACAGATACAGACCAGCAATAAGTAGCTTATGCCTTAGATTTTGGGCCTCTGTAACAGGAATACAAGAACAACATATGGTATCTAAATATGCAGAAGATATTCTTAAGCATAATTTTCTCACTTTCTTGTTGCACTCACTCACGTTTGTTGTTTTTTCCTGTTGTATCCAACTAGTGTGTTTTATCCAAGATCATATTTCTGTTTGCCTTCACTGAATTGGTTAACTGGGAATGCAAAACATAGCATTTCTGAGAGGTACTTTTGCATAGCTGTGACCTACACAGCTCACTTCAACTTCTGACATGTCTGAGGTACACATAAAAGATAAAGACTGATTATTTATGTTAGTGAATAAGGACAGAGGGGAAAAAAAAAACAACAGAAAAAGAACAACAACTTAGATTAGGGAAAATTCCTTGTGACAGTAAGAACATTTATGGAATAGAAAGGTGCTGGGAAATTTGCACAGCTGAATTTGTCACTGGAGATGTTTTATTCAAGGCTAGACTGATTACCACATCTGTTAAAAATGGTTTGAGAATGGGAAAATCAGCTCTGCCACGTAGTAGGAGGGTGGAAGGGAGGAGAGGCTACAACTTCCTTCCAAGCAGAATGCCCAGTTGACCACATAATTTTGCCTACAGTTTGGAATAAGCATGTTTTATTCAGCATGGTTAGTCAGTTATACAAAGCAGCATAATGACTTCAGTGATGGTGTTTTCTGAACACTGAAGATATACAGAGAGCTTGGGAAGCATTCAGCTCCTCATCAGTTTATACACTAAAGTGACTGTGTTCACAGAATAGCCAGAAAAGGGTGGCAAAGACATTTTCAATTGGGTATCCTAAGCCGGTTTATATAGCACATGGCCACAAGTCATAATTCAGGCATTTCTTGATGGCAGGGAACCAGCAGTTAATTTTCTCATCACTCCTCTCCAATTCACGTGGTTGAAATTCTTAATATAATGAAGGGCAAATATGATGCTGTATCCCACCTCTTCCAGATGTAGAGATCTCTGGTTTTGGAAAAATCATACAAGGGGTCCTATTGGTTTCAGTGGGACTTGTTGTAGCAAAAGGACTAATCCATGCATGTTTCACTGTTCATTAAATAGATAGTGAGGCTGTCTATCCCATCAGGTTTGGTAATAGCATCAGTGGTTTTAATACTTGATATCTTAATAAATCCCTTAATTAATGTTTGCTTTACAGGTACATAAACAATACAGAAATCCCTGTCCCAACCCATTACTTTATCATTCTGACTAGCTGCAAGAACAAGTCCTATACTCCACTGAACTGTTTAGGGTCTTTGGATGTTTTGTCTTTTATCATTCCTCATCGACCTGACAACACTGAAAGCTGTGCTGTAAGTATAATTGTATGCTCCTTTGTGCCAATGAGCTTTGTGAACTGTTTCCCATTGGAATCTAGTCATCTGGAGAATCTTTAGACATATTTTAATGAATTCATTCCCAATGAATTGAGAGTGAGTTGAGAGTAAAAGCAATAACTGGAAGAGCAAGAAGCCTCAGAAGAGGCAGCTGAAAACTACTGAGCTGATAGGAAGCTAGGAAGAAGAAAGGAAGGTTTGATAAGAGGACTTGGAAATGCTGTCACCTGGAAGGGCTGAGAACAGTAGTGCAGGCAACAGGATAATAGACAGCTTTATGGAAGGCTACAGAATAAATTTACTCCAGAGGTATCAGAGGACTTTGAGTGTTATTCCCTTCAGTGTAGCTAGGAGAATTCCTTCAATCATTTGTTCCATCTTGATGAGAAATCAAGACAGCAGGCATTTAGATGGATGGTTCTGCAGCTGAAATTCATACTTGGATTAAGTGCTTACTACTAACAGTGTAAATCTCATGTTTTGTAGCAAACAAAACAAATTATCTGACCATATTGTGTATTGTTGTGCCAGCTATAAACTCTGGGTTGCAGAAGGTGCATTAACTCGCTGTGTGTAATACAGAGTCTCCACACACAAAAGTATAGCTGCACAGACTTGAATTGGCTCTCAAAGCCAGTTTATAGTTTATTTTTAACTTTGAACTCATAACTCCAGACAGGTGCAAGTTTGTGCTACTTGGAAACAACTTCCATGTCTCTTCATTTATGGTGTGGGTAATCCACAACTTTCCAGTGAACCTTTTGTTAGTTAAGAGTTGACTAACCATACAAAATAAGTCTTTGTACTTTGGAAATTGACTGTTGTTTCTAAAGTTTAGCAACAAACCTCCAAAACTGTTGCACTTCATATTCCTTGTATCTTGTAGTAACATAAATTTTGCAAGCCCTTTGTTTTAGAAACAGATACTGTTAATGGAAAAGCAAATTGCCATCTGTTTACAGAAAGAAAAACAAAACAAAACAAACCCCCTTTGTAGTAAAAGAGCTGAACAATAACATTTTTGATTGATTAGTGGTACATTTACATTGTTTTCCCCATGTAGCTAGCAACTCTTACTGCTTTACAACAATCAAGACTGAGCTGCTGTAAGGACTTTGTTCCAGTTTCAGGTGCCTGTTGTTAGATTAGCCTGAGCACTGAGGCTGATTTATACTGTAACTAAAACTATTCTTACTTGTGTGCTTAAAACATGACTCATATGTATGTCGTAGTTAAAGTCATACTTGCAATTTCAGCATAATTTGCTTCTTTGGTACTTTGAAAGTGGGGAAGTGGGAAGAGAAGAAATCCATTTGATTCTGTTTAAATGAGATCCCCAAAAGCAAGGTTGCAAAAATGCCTAGGAAAAGCTGAAAGTTTTACCATCTGGTGGCCTTTAGCCTGTCAAACCAGTTCAAACACTGGTAATTGTCTAGCACCACCACGAAACAACAGTGCCTTTTATATGTTTGAACATCGTTCTTGTTTGTTTTAACAGGAAAATAAGACACCTTCTGAATGGGTTGAAGAAAGAGTTCAGGCTCATTCTGCACGTGTTCGGGATGTGGAATTGCTAACGGGGCTTGACTTTTACCAGGAAAGAAATGAACCCATCTCTGAGATCTTAAAGCTAAAGACATTTTTGCCAATATTTGAGACTGAAAATGACTGAGTATCTGTGAAAAAAGTGGCAGTGCTTGAAAGAAAGAAAATTTTTTTATTGTTAAAGTATGTGTGAAACATGGTTCCAGCTCTTTTGTAGGAAAACACACTTAGAGGAGCTACTTTCTTTTTTCAAATTTGTGGGTTTTGGTCAAGAGTTTTGTGCCGATAAAAATTGAATAAAAAATATTAATAAAAATTACCTAAAGTTAAGTCATCATTGAGCCAGGCTTTAAAAATACAGACTATATTTTTATTATACAAAAAATAATATACAACATCAATATATACAGCATAAAATATTAATCCCAAACCTGCAAAAGGAACACATTTTACATGGGACACCAGAACTGTAAACTGTACAGAAAATATTTCTAGAATGGAATTGGAAAATGAAATAGTTTGAGAGGCGTGTGTGTGGTTTTTCCCTTGTGTTTGTCAGAGAGGTTATGGTTATCTAATGCTAGCATTCCCTTGAATGTTTTGAGTTTCTCTTTCTCACCTGCTAATTCACATGGAAACATATTCACACTCACAAAAAGTTTGCATGTAGTGAAAATGTCTTCTATAATCATAACCTGTGTTTTCCACTTGAGTTAATTCATTATCCTAGTAACTAGTGAAGTAAAGTTATGAGCTATGTTCTGTACCTTTCAGAAATCTTTAAGCATTCTAAGCATGAAGAGGCAAAAGAAATGCTCTAGCCAGAAGAATTTTGTCTGGATATTTACCTGTATTTTCAATGATTTCAAAATGCCAGATGAGAAAATATTTGCATCTACTTTTAAATAATTAAATGTGAGCATTCCTTTCTGTAGAGACTATGTACACAGAGACTCTGTAACTCACCCTGTGCTGTACACAGGTTATTACTGAGGGCAGGTAAGTAGGACAAGACAGTGGAAATTCCCAGACTCTGCTATTACACAAATGTCAGCCATTAATAGAGTGTTGAGCTGCTTTTCTCCACTGAAAATGCTGCTAAACGTAGGTAGGAATGACAGCAGACAATTGATCACTTGTCTGATTTATAGGTACTGTGGGGACGTTTTAAAGAAACATGTCAAAGGGTGTTTTAATCTGTAACTAATTGTGTACTGAAGGAAACTTTAAAAGCCTGCACAAAAAATCCAAACCCACCATAAGACATTTTTTCCCTCAAGTCTCAGATGATCAGTGTATGCACATGCACTCCAAACATTGATCTTGAATCATGATGTGGGACCAAGCTGAACGTAAAGATTTTTATCTTCAGTTAAGCCACTACACCATCTTGAACATGGAATTGTATTTCACCACCCTAGTAAGTCTGCCCATCTAAATCAGAAACTCCTGCTAAACTGCCTCAATTAAGAATACAACCGATTTTCACTGCATGGTAAATCATACCCTAACTCTAGTCAATAAACCCACACAATACGTACTTATTTATGCATGTACATTAACTATTCTAAATCATAAAATTAATTTCAGAGAGTATAGTATTTGGTATGTCTACATTAGCAATTTGAACTACTTTGAATGATATGTTGTTCTTGTGACTTGATATATTTAAATTTTAATTAACCTCAACATTACCAACCATGGCAGCAATATGAGCTTCAGATTCAATACTCTAGTTCAATTATGAAGGCAAATTTCTGGTGCAGATAAGCGTTTGCTGAACAGTTACACTCATGTTTGAATTATGTGTCTATATGGGTACCTGCCTGATGAATTAATATCTTTGAGGTTTGTGTGGATTTATGAAAACTAATTTCATCCATGTTCTCACACATGACAGGCACTGGATTTGGCAACAAAATTCATAGCAGCAAAATTAATTAATTCTTCTCCTTCACAAGATTCTTTAATATTCTTCTTTATCAAAATGCCTAACCTCTCCCCAAAAGCACCCATCCTGCTGATAAAAACTCGAGCCCTTCTGTGTAAAGATCCATGTCTTATCACGCTGACAAAGACTGTACTTATTTTCACTATTTGTATAGCAGCTAACAGAAGAGACTCTTGATCACATATTTGTGTTTTACATAAACTTTTGTGGTAATGGTATCTGAAGCTGCTAAGAAAGCAAATATGAACTTGATGTTGCTGTAGGCATGTTTATTTCCCACTACTATTGATTCAGCTGTCCTAATATCTAGAAGTACAGTGGGTCATTTACAGATAAAGGTATTGAGCTTACACAGGAATATAAAACTGATTTTTTTCCATGAGTAAAGGACTTGGTTCTTAGCCTTTTATTCTTCCCTTGGCACTGATGGCTGTGTACTTCGTGCTCCAGTTTCCAATTAGCACTTTCCCTAATCAGTATCATACAGCTTCTGTCACACCCCATAACATAGACTGCTATAAACTGCTCTTGGCCTCCTTAAACTTGATGAATTTTTTGTTACATAGAGGAACAATCATGGAAAATTTTCTTTCCCTCATGATTGCTAAGTTCAGCTAGGGTGTCAAGTCATTGACTGTTTTAGAATACATCTCAAGTCCTGACTCATTTGATAGAAAACCATGGGCTAAGTTTTCTTGTTCTCCCTATCACTAGTTACATGAATCAGTCTGTGCACTAGAGACTGGGAGAACTACTACTGAAGTTGATAGAATGATGATTGGAGGGCAGATTTGGCTCTGTG
Organism: Xenops minutus; assembly: GCA_035221455.1. NCBI lineage: Eukaryota > Metazoa > Chordata > Aves > Passeriformes > Furnariidae > Xenops > Xenops minutus. The sequence continues at coordinate 60,634,592 of JAWWEE010000105.1, read as the reverse complement.
TACCACCCTTGCATCACATAACATAAGCTGCTTGTGGGACAAGCTACTGTCCCAAACCCAGGAGATTTGTGCAAAGGAAATTCATTAGTGTCTGGGCTTTGGTAATCCTATCTAAAATTTTAAACAAGTTCATAACCTTGCACAGTTTGTTTAAATTTGAAAATAAATTTAACCATTTATAAAAATAAAAATAATAAATCTTTCTAGATCATAAGAAAACACCCAATACTGTGTACATATGGTTACATTACCAGCAGAGATATAACCTGAAACTTACACAGTTCCCTAAAAGATTTATTTGGACCTTTTCCTTTTTGACATAGAGTAACTTCTGCAGTTTGCATGGAGACAGAAATGAAAGGCTGCCTCAAACAGAATTCATATGCCACCAAAGCTATAAACTACAGTACAGTCACTCTGAGAATCTAAAAAAAAAAAATATTCAAGTAACAATGACCTGGAACATTTCAGTAACTTACATTTCAAGACTCTCAACCAGTGGTCCTAATTTGCATTTCAAAAGCAAAGAATACTTATTCTTCATTAAACTTATCAAATATATGGAAGTTCTGGTATGTAGAGGAGAGTAGGAGAGGAATAACTTCTCTCTTGCATTTCAAAGGCAATAAAACTGTGACATTGTAAGAAGTTTACTTGGAACATATTCCTTACTACAGAAAAGCAGGACTGAATGTATAAAATGGATTATTTTTTTACTCTGAAATGCTGAGAAATTCAAAAGTTAAAATAAAGAAACAAAAAATAGGCAATAACACATAATAAACCCACGATATTTAATTTAAAAACATACTCTTCCTTTGAAAACTACTCTGCTTTTTCCTGAGAACTAAGAAATAATGCTGCTTCTGAAAGTTTCAAACTTCTATTTCCTATGGGATGTGGGTATATCTTCCCCCAAATGGCAAGCCCTTTGTTTCTGTGGTTTTCAGCTAGTTTTGAAACCCCTGAAGCTGAAGTGGAATAGTCATAAATTAATTTGCTGACTGTAAAAGCTAATATTGACAAGTCACAGCTCATAGCCACCCTATGTGTGAGAATTAAAAACATAAATTCTGTAAAATGTGAGACTGTCACCATATAGAACAAACTTTTTTTTGTTTTCTTAATATTTAATATAGAGACTGCTGACTTTTTGTCAGTATCTCACTGACAGCTACCTTCAAAACTGACTGCAGACATTGAAGTGGTATGGAATACCCTTTACTCTTAGCTTGGACATCCTCCCTTAAGGAAAATAGTGTCAATGGATATGTATAGAAAGGGTTGGGTGTTTTAGTTACCTCCTGCACTGGTCCTGCAATGTTTGAACATAGGAGATGGGATTTTTCATATGGAAAATGTGCAATATTTTACAAATGTACAAAAAGTACAGATTTTTTTCTATCCTGCCATTTCTTTGCAGTGGGGAAGTTCCTATCTCTAGGTGAAAAGCTGTCAGTAGGAGGTAGGCAAATCTATCATGCCTCTGGACCCAATGCCTTGGCAAAAGTTGAGCTCAGTTCAGAAGTGTCCTCTTAATCAAACAGTTCTTCCCTATCCCATTACAATTCCCCTGGAGAGTGGGATTTGAAGACTATTTGGAATGAATTTCTTTACCATAGTCTGAAAGTAGTAGGAAATCCTCCCCAGACCCTGAAGCATGAACCAAAGAACAGGAATGTCCTCTGAAGAATGAGAAGTCTAGGGTCAAGACTTGGGACAGCTTTGGGTTTGAGATCAACCAGCGATGAAGTGGGAGAAGTGCCAAGCACACAAATTGTTTATCAATGTATATTAAGGAGACCTAGCAACAGATATGTTATATAAACCAACCTGCCCACTGTCCAGGAAACTCAGCCACAGGCTGCTTGGCCTGTAGAGGTTGGAAGTTGGAAGAGAGCAAGTGCTTCCCAAAACTAGTTGCAAGGAAGTGCAGATCTCCAGGTCCTACTCCATGTGCGAGAAACATGGCTGGAGGGAAGAGGACATCAGCTTTCCAGAGGCTTTCCAAGAAAACGCAAACTTGCAGAGCTTTGTTTGCTGTCTAGCTTGCCTCTTATCAGTGCATCAGATTGCTGCCTAACAGATGGAACAACTCCCTGAAGGAATGTGTGGATTTGCACAAGATTAAGGACTGTATAGAGTAGCATTACAGCCAAGAGGCAGGGTGGCCTCATCTGAACAGATGACGGGGACAGTCTTTCCTGCCTACCAAAGAGAGGCTCAACTAATCTGGTGGTAAGGATGCCATTTCTCTGGCTGGTCATACCTCAACAACAGATCCCAGAATTACAGTTACAGTGACAGCAGGAGATTATTTAGAAACCACTCCCGCAGGAGAGCCATGGCTGGACAAATGAATTCTGACCACTTCGTGACTTCAGTGGGATCAACAGTTCACAAACAGATTTGCCAAACATATCAACTCCAGCTGTGCTTGAAAGGCATACAAAAAAAGGCAACTGAGGGTTTTTTAATCATTTGCATAACTGTCTGTGGTGCCATGTAGCTGAAAGAAAAATGAGCTATTGGTCTGGTTCCGTACTTTGATGGGAGCATAAGCTAAAGTTAAGTTCTGTCATTTCGTTAAAACAAATTCAGCTTTTTTCCTCCTCATTCTGTCCCTTAGTAACCTGTGTTCTTAGCCAGCTCCAAGAAGGATATCCACAGTAATTCAGAAGGATCTCTGCGTGCCTACAAGGACTACTTTGAGGATAAGATGGAGACAAAACCTTCAAAGACCCGTAATTGAAGGTCAGTCTAGATGCATTTTATAGATCATTGAAAACATAGTGAAAGAGTTTTTTCTTATGCTTAAGTTGAATCTCCTGTGTTTCAATCTGTGCTCATTTCCTCTTGTCCTGTCACTGAGCACCACTGAAAATAGCCTGGCTCCGATCCTCTTTGTGCCCTCCCTTTAGGTATCTGTTCACAGTGATTAAGACCCACCCTGGGCCTTCTCTTCTCCAGGATAACCAGTCCCAGCTCACTCCCAGGGACTACCAGTCCCTTTCCTTATAGAAGAGTCCCTTAATCACTGAAGTAGCCCATTACTGAACTTTCTTTGGTATGTCTGTACTGGGCTCCTGTACTGAGGAGCCCAGAACTGAACACAGACCTCCAGGTGCAGCATCATTAGTGTTGAGCAGAGAGGAAGAATCACCTCTCTTGACTTGCTAATGCAGCCCAGGGCACCATTACCCTCATTTGCCCCAACGGCACATTGCTGGCTCATGTTCAACTTAGTTCACAAGGAGCCCCAGGTCCTTTTCTGCCAGGCTGCTTTTCAACTGAATGGCCTCCAGCATATGTTGGTGCCTGGAGTTGGTCCTATCCATGCTCAGAACTTTGCACTTCCCCTTGTTGAACTTCATTAGGTTCATGTGAGCCCATTTCTCTAGCCTGTTGAGGTCCTTCTGAATACAGCATGACCCTCTGCTGTTACCAGTCATTCCTCCCAGTCTGGTGTCATCAGCAAACTTGCTGAGGGTACACTCTGCCTCATCGCCCAGATGATTAATATGCTGGACACTCCTGGATGCAGTACAGACCTCTAGTGACTACTTAGCAATGGGAATGCCTCAAAGGTTGCAAGGCTATGATCTGAGCTTTTTCAGGAATGCTTTTTGAAGGCAGTGGTTTTATATATTGTGCTTATTTTTTTCAGGAAGTCCTGCATTTCAGATGTCTGAACTTTTTGTATGAGCAGCTTAACACTTATCAGCACAGATGGAAGCTGTGTCAGTCAGCTGTAAATATAAGACTGAATTTGATCACCCAAAAAAGCTTTTCATAACAGCTATGTGAACTAACAATCTTTCTCTCCCTCTCTTGTTATCCTTGACAAGTCATGCTACAGAATTCTCTCTCGAATCTCAGGAGTAACCAAGTCTTCAGGGGGAAAAAGAGGACTTACAGGGAATGACTGAGAAAAAGCATTTTGGAAAGGAATGCTCCTTTTGCTTTGCAGGCAAGCTAGTGAGTATAATTTCCATCTACTCAGCTGTACTGGTTTGGGATTTTTCCCCCACTGCTATTTGTTTTCAGGCAAAAAAGCTGATTGATTTTTGTCTAACTACCAAAACTGCAATTGTGAATACAATTTCTATCATCTCTAGAACATTTAGAGGATATTCCCATCAGCCAAAAACGCAAAACAGGATTCAGAAATGACAGTAAGTTTTAATTTCTCCTCATTAATTTCTCCTTCATTTGAGGCAAAAGGATGCCTTTTCTGTATCTGGGAACATGTTTCCATGCAGCAGCATATTCCAAAGAGGTTAGTTTGCAGTCTTCCTTTCCACTCTTTCCCAAGGGGCATTGTCCACATCTTTTCATCTCACCAGATTATATTCTTTTAAATCTTTTACTCAGACTACAGATGCTGGTTATCTCCCTAGCACCATTAAGCATTCTAGATCAGTCTTCAGTTACAAGGAGGAAGAAGGGCAGAAAAAAAGCACTGTCCAAATGCAGAAAAAAACCCCACGAATATTCAAGCTTTTGTTCCTTTGTATTTTTAAAAGTTTAACTGGAGACCCATGGGAAAGGTGAGTTGAAGCTGTTGCTTACTCTAATTCTTTCCACAAAATGAGAAATGTTGCCTCATTTCCTTTACTCAGTTATGACTTAGATCACATTTTATGTGGTGTGTGACTTAATCTTATGAGTAGTACATAGTTTGAGAAACAGTTTAGCTGCATAGGATTAGGAAACATATATCATAGGAGCTCATATTTGTTTCAGTAAATTTAAATTTGTGAACATTTTCAATAACCTTCATGTGCTGTTTGGTGTATCAAACTTGCTTTTGGTGGTTTGGCATCAAATAATTCTCTATAATTCTGGTTTCTGAAGACACTGTCAGATGGAGTGACAGCAAACAGGATGCTGTCTGGTGGGAAAGCTGAGGAATGAGAAAAGAGGAGGAGATGGCAGTGAGGCATGTTTCTAAAAGGACTGGTAGTGTTTCCCAAGGAGACTGTGGGCTGTGGAGGGCACAAGGACTGGTCAGTGACCTCCTTTGTAGTTGACCCACAACACTGGGCAGAAGAAGCAACCACATAAGTTTCTGTTTTTGGTGAAGTGTGTTAATAGCTGTATCTGCTGTCTAACATCTTCCTTTTCCCATGGTTCCAGCTTATAATTTCTTTTAGTCCACTGTTTTTCTTTTTCTCTTCCCAGTCCCAGTCATTTTTCTTCTCAGCACCTCTGTCTCAATGTGATCTTTGGCTTCACCAGCTGTTGCCACTTGCAAGAAAAGGAGTCTCCATTCCTTTCTCCAACTTGACCCTGAGCATCTGGCTCAGCTTTACATATGCCAACCCTACTCCCTAAACCACTAATTTGGAATAAAGCCAGTATGTAAACTAGTTCCATGCTCAGTCTTTGGAACTGTAATCACTGCCACCCATGCTTTCTCAGAGAGGAAATCTCAGTGCTTCTGCAACTCAGGATTTTCAGAAAGTTTAGTGTAAAAACGATTAATTTAGTCATTAAAATCGGGTGGCTTCTGTCAAAGGAACAGAAAGGCCTATGGTAAGCCAGAAATAAGTGTTTTCAATCACAAAAAACTTTTAACATTTTATATTACATGTAACTGTTCTCTGAACTACAGATTTAATTCAATTACTGGTGTAAAGACCTTAGATAAAAATTTCTATCAGTCTGAGTAACTTATTGAGAACTTCTAAGTAACATCATTGCATGAGAAATGCTGAAAAACCATATGGGTTGCAGAAATATATATAGTTTTTCTTTTAATGTCTTCCTCACAAGCAAAAAGCTTAAGAGAAATAATCCAGTGGAGATGTTGGCAGTGGTACTGTCAACTGTTCTAGTTATTAAAAGCTACCAGCTGTTACAAAAAAAAGTTCCTAAAAGCAATGTGAAAGCTTTATATAGAAATAAAAATAAAGTTTTTTGTATCTCTTATAATTTCAAAGCAGCAGGGAGAAACTACTACCTGATGTTATCACAGTTATGAAAAGTTCCTTCTTTTCCAGTCATGAATAACCTAATACAACGATGGACATAATGCTGCAATATTGCTTGACAAATTTGCTGATTACTGTAAAAGTGGGAAATACAACTGATGCATGACAAAGTCAAAAGGGAAGCAGATTTCTGGAATAACTCAGGAACTTCATGGAACCCACCGTAAGAAAGACTGTATTTTTCATAAGGAATTGATTTTCTATTTTATATGTTCCTATACTGTGATTAATGCAGAATAACTGCATTGTAAAACAGCACTGAACAAAGTTTGTTCTGGACAAAACTTCTGCTTTATGATTCACTGAATCCACAGTCTACTTCTTGTCCAACCAAGCTGCACAGCATTCTGGACAGCTACAGCATGGAATAATGGCATCTGGGACATGACACACCAGTGTCTTGTTTATGCTCACAGGATTTTCTTGTGTGACATCTTGGATTGTTTACAGAGGTTTGAGGTTAGACCAAAGAAAACTGTGATTTCCTTCCAGTCTCTGATAATCTGTCTGCTTTTTAACTGCTCAGTGTCATTTGTGAATTGCCGTCAAGTTGTACTCATTGCTTTGGATACAGACAAGGTATTCCATGTGTATTGGTGTTCATATAGCCACAGGAGCTTGGCTGGACTGAGTAACAACTGCGGTGACGCCCTAAGGGTCAAGTAGAGGAAAGGAAATAAAGAGTGGCATAATTTCTTCTTCAGATATTAATTCTGAGAGGTTTTACATATAGCTACTTACAGGTTTGGCCAGCTTAGACTAGGTGGCACTAGGATTGTGTATAGACCTGGAACGATCATCAGTGGCAGTGAAACTTCCAAAAAAGTGGTCTTAGCCATCCTGAAGCCTGTACAGAGTGCACTCCGGGCTTCAGAAGACTCTTACCTAACAAAAAAACTTGTTTCAAAGTGAAAAAGGGTATGGCTGCCACTGGGGACAGCTCCCTGTCTTGGATTGTCAGTTGTCAGTAGCTAAGTAGCTTGCCAAATAGTTGTCCACATGGTCTTCAGAAGTGGCTGGTGTAGGTAGAGACAGAGTAGAGCTGATTTAAGGCTGGCTAATGCACATTGCTGATACATTTTTGTTGCTATTTATTATTTGAAAGGGGCTTCAAAATGTAAGGGAACATCAAAATTCCAATTACTGAATAGGTGATTTCAGTTTGGAACCAGAGCAAAGGAAGGGTCTGATATGATATGGAAAATTAAATCCCTATATGTTTACCTACTTTAATCTCTTCACAAAAAATAAGAGGTTTTAAAATCTTTTTTGTTTAGCAGAGCAAATCCAGAACCTTAGAGGAGATAAACCACTCTTTCTAGCTGCATTGTTTGGAGTGATAGTAGTGATGAGAGATTCTCACCAGTAAGCTTCTGGAACAGCTACTCTATGAAAATTGCAAGGGATGAACAAAAATACATTAAAGTAAAGAGCTTGGTCAACATCTGAATTAGTCTGAATTACACAGTTACCCATGAGAGCAGGCAACTGCCTCGATGACTCAAATGGATCTGTTCTTTGTCTCAATGAATCATGATTAAATGAAAAAAAAAAAAAAAAGGCATTTTTATTTTAGAAAGGTAATGCAAGATCTGTTTGATTGAGACAGTGCTCAGAGATGTTTTAACTTAGATTAATACCTCAAGTTCTTACAAACAGAAACTGGAGAAACTTGCCTGTGTTTATTACAGTTTAAGTAAAAAGCACCTCTGTTGCCAGGATTTGTATGAGCACTGCTCATGCTGCCATTTCATCGGTCCTATTTCCCGCTCTGTTTTGACTGCTCATGAATCATCTTCCTGAACACATGGATAAGAAAACTGTTCCCTACTTGCTTTACTTCCAGCTGTGTTTGTGAGGTTGGGAAGTATGTTTGTGGATGACTGACTAAAGGAAAAGGCGGTGTGAGGATAGAGGGGTCCTTTATTCTAAGGTTGGGGTTATAATGCAATTCATCAATACCTCCTTCCTGTATTGACTTTATTGACTGTTTTGCACAGCATCTGCGAGAATGTATGAGAAAACCTCTCTGGAATGACATCGGGAGATGTCAGTCTGAGCCAGAAAATATCTGCACAAAGTGCTTTTGACTAGTTATGGGGAAAAGGGCATGGATAGAGTTGGTCAGAAAAAAGCTTAATAAAACTAAATTGGGTTTGAGTAGTTTTTTTGTTTGTTTGTTGTTTATTTTTTTTTGTTTGTTTGAATTAGTCAGATCCCTGAAATTTTGCCGAGTCTGAATTTGCTTTCAGTGATGTCCCTACACAACCTTGTCAGTCAAACAATTTTCAGAACAAGGTTAGATGCCAACACATGCTCTTGATGACTTTTTCTTTCAGACTTCTCCTGAGCTGACAAACAACCTGAACTCACTGAATCCTGGCTGGCAGCCATACTGCTCCATGGCCTGCTGAGCTGACAAAATCCATAGCTGGAGCAGCTTGCAGGCACTAGTTTAATGCCAGATTTTGTACAACTTGAGTGTTTTAACAACCAATCTGCTGCTTGTTTTGTTGGTTTTCTGTCTGATGTGTCTCCACACCTGAAAGATGGTTCTGACCTGGTGCAGAATGTGAGAGTTTTTGAAGTCCTAAAAAGTCCCCAAGGGTAGGAAATATTTTCCAGCACAGTATTTCTGCCATGACTTTCCTCTTGAGCACATCCAAAACTCATGCTGTTGTTCTTGCTTCCTTTGCCAAAATCCTAATCCAACTCCTCATATGAAAAAGTTATATGAATTTTTGTTGGAACATATACAGAGACTGAGGCAAGGCAGCCTGGCTAAAAGGAGACCAGACGCATGACGGAGGATGTGGTCTGCTCAGAAGCTTTAATTTCAGAGAAGCTGCCTTGCAGGTCATTTCCATTTATATCCACTGAGAGCAGTCAATAAGAAGACAGAGAAGAAATGAAAGAGACCAAAGGCAATCAAATTCGTTAAATTACCTAGATATGAGAGATGATGATTGACTATTCCGTGAGTATCATAATAACTGGGTTGCTGCATCTTTTGTTGTTTTGGAGGCAGGATGCAGCAGTTGATCACTATTCATCAGGATAATTATTTCATTAGGGACAGAAGACTACTCAGCTGTTGTCCTAGGATGCTGGACAGTGAAAAGGCCTACATGTGTTATCATTTGCAGGCTTCCAGAGTAGTTGAAAAAAAAAAATCCTACCATTCTGTTCACCTTTCAGTTATCTGGGGGACACACAATGCTCAATATAAACACCAATGGCTGATAAATAACCTCAGAAAGAAAATCACAGTAAAATTTTTTTATGCTTGAGCCAATGCATGAGACAAACTGATATGCTGCAGCTTTGGACTTTTATACCATAAGGGATAAGAATGAGCAGATTTACTGCCTTGTAGCTCCTAACCTTAAAAAGGTTACTCTAAATATTTTTCATACTGAGAACCTTGCAAGGATTCTGTATTTATGTAGTTCATAGAGCACAATCAGTGCTTATCTCTGCTCTTCATATAAAACTTGTAAAAAGATCCATGTGTGGCATGTACTTTGAGACTTTAATCTCACATACAGAAAGAAGTATAGTAACATCTTCGTTGCACCCTCAAAACTCATTCCATTAATATCTATCTTCCAATAATTAGTGGAGAATCTAAAAGATAATACTTTGCTAGCATGTCAGCTTTTGTAAGCAAAGTACAGGCTAAATGGAATACAAGGGCAGCAGCACTGGTGGGACTGACTATGAGAGATGGGATTCATTCCACCTTATTACTGGTGCCAGCTGACTAGCTCTGTTTTGGAACTGATAGTTGTGATAAGAGGTGAGGTCACAGTGGGAGCCTCAGGTGTTGGTCCTGTGTAAGTCAGCCTCCTTAAGAGGTTGCTCTTCCTGATTGGCTTCAGGGTTGGTGAGTTGGATTTCCTCATGGTAGAAAGATGAGAGACATGGAAAGTGAGAGGGTTGGGGCTCCTGTATTATAAATTGTGCTAGTAAAGAGGGCTGTAACAAAAGCCAGAGGAAATGTTTCCCTGAGGTATCAGGCAAAGAAATTATGGTTTGTCTACATGGAGAAATAGTCTGTGTTGTTTCTATGGAAAAGTTAATCTGCATTTACAGAATCCTCTTAGATACTCCCATTGCTCTCTAAGAATGCCAGAAAGAACATGGAGCTATGCCCAAAGTTTTCCTTGTTTCATAATTCTTTGTACATGATTTGGAGACCCCTGGGGCATGGTGGATTGCTAAACCAGAAGAATATGGGCAGTGACTTCTGACTTTCAATTAACGCACGTTGTTACTTCATCTTAAGGAATTGGCTGCCTTACCCCCTCCTCCATAGAGAGCAATTAAAAGTATAGTCTTCACCTTCCTCTAAATAGGGTAGATTAAAAACATATTTTGAAGTTCAAAATATAAGACCTTGTCTAGCTCTTCAATTAGTAGTTCTAACCCTGTGTCACAGGGCATCACTATGAGCCGATTTGCTGTCAATGAGTGATCCCACGATTATCCACACTAAAGGGTAACTAACAAAGAAGTGCCTTAGAGCAAATGCTTTGCCATCTTCAAAGTGCCAGCTATCACTACTGTTTGTATGCTTTCTCTGCAAATTGCCCTGCAATTCAGAAGATAAGAGCGACTACCAGGGTAACTGAGTTCAATAACCCCATGGTTACTTAATACTCAAAAGAGTTATAGAAAGATGGCTTCTGAAGACAAGCAATTCTTCAGGGCCAAACTGATTTACCAATAACTTGTAAACTATGTTTACAAAATACCTGGTACATAGACTTCTTGGAACTTCCCATGAAAAAGGAACCCCAGACAAAAATAAACATTAACTAAAAATACAGTTTCTTTCTAGGGTAAGGATAAAATGACTTTTAGACACCACTAACATCCTGGTTGAGTCAATTCAACCTCCCTCAAGTCAAATACACTTTGGTTTGGTTGAACATATTAGTTTTGAAATGGTGACAGTCTAAGGAAATATTCCTACAAAAGAGCTGATGATAAAAATGGGTTTTTTTTCTTCATATCTTCTTACAAAACCACAAAGATAAAAATTAATATAAAAATTAGATTTCAAGCTTTGCTCTGGAGGAGTTATTTATCTGGTAAATTTCACCCACCTGCCTTTTGAGATATTTTCCTTTTTTCCAGCTTCTATGTCCTAGTATGAAGAGCTCATATGAGAAGGCAACACTTGCACAGAGTCTGCACTACATATCCTATAGTGAGCAATGCTTAGCCAAGATCTACTCTCTCATAAGCAATGAGAAACTGGGGACAAGCACTTTTCAGCAAGGGAAGCAAATATGGAATGAGCAAATCTGTCTGAGATAATCTGGTTGTGGCATGTCCACATGAGGGAATTGCTGATTTAGTTTAATATAGACAACTGCAAATAAAAGTTTGTTAACAAAGTTGACATAAATTATTTGGGAATTTTATAAAGGATACTTAACTCTATTCTTCAGAAGATTCATTTGCAAATTAAGCTGGAACAAAGAGTGGATTGAGTTCTGATCTGGGCTGAGATCTTACTGCCTGAAATACCCAGTGCTAGCTTGGAGTCAGGAGAGGAGTGGCTGCTCTGTTTATTAAAGACCTGTTGTTATTCTGCTTCCTCAATAGGTGCGGGAATATTGCCTTCTGTTTCTGTTATGGGCTACAGGAAGGTATGAAAAGAGAATAGCAGAGACTGGAAGGCTTATGGTTTTAGTATTTCTTTATACTAATTGGGGAGTCAGTATTGACCAACTCACCATGTATCCCTTTAGGGCTGGTTTAACGTGTTCCCTTGATAGGGTCTGTCAGCCTCACCTGCAGACCGCAGTTCTCTTCGTCCACCATACCTTTGACCACCAATGATATTATAACAACATACTCAAATTCTGCTCTGAAAGTAAAGCAGTGGGATTGAGTTTTGATGGCATGAAGAATATAGACAAAGACTTCTGACTCTTAGTTAAAGCACACTGTTACTTCATCTTACCCTTCTCCTTCCTTGTGATCTGGGCTTCTGAAGATCATGCCTACAACATAGACCTGGCATAGACCTTGTATCAAACTTGGAAGAATGCACTTCCTAGTATTGTCTGCAGTCAGAAATACCTATTATTCCTGACATCTAGCTCTGGTGAATCCCTTGACAGTCTTTTGATGATGCCAGGTCAGGCATAATATGCCCAGGCCATACAGTAGCAGGGATTCAGTAGTACGTACCTTGCTAGAGACTTCATGTTGTTTCTCCAAAATTTATTTAAGCATGCATTGTTTCCCTTTCTTGATGGGCTTCTTGCTTGGGCCATGTCCCAGAAAATGGTTTCATTTTATCACACTGGAACAGCTTTCCTAGAAGCAATTGTGCATCCTCTTGTACTTCAATAAATATTTCTAAATATCTGCTTTCATAAATGCAGAGGTTGCAAGTAGTAGAAGCCAAAATAATAATACTAAAACATTCTCCCAGAATTTCCCCAGGTAGTTTTTTGTTGTGGGAGTCTGAGAGGAAGTGGCACAGATTAGCTGGGTGACAAGACAGAGTTGAAGACTCCAGCTTTGAGGCAGTACTGGTGAGCTCAGGAGTTGGTCACACACACTCACACTGTTTGGAGACGAGAGTGTGAACATTTCCTACCAGGAGACTGTATTCCCTTGCTTGATGAATTTTTCTGTACATGCATCAAGTCAGAAAAAGAACAGATGCAGAATGGGTAAGCAAGAGATGCATGCCAGCGAGGACCTGAGGCATGAGCTGACATGGCAGTGCAAGGACAGGCATTTACTTCTGACAGTGACAACATGTAAGACTCTAATTTAGATGGTTGTTTTCACTGGAAAAGTTTGTCTCCCTGAGAAAACATGATTCTAGTCAGCTTACTTAGGGATTATTAGCTCTAAAATTTGTGGTTGATTTAAAATTTTTAGACAGATGTTATTCTTAAACAGTGTTTAAGCTTTCAAAAGGGTTCATGTAGAGACCTCCCTGGATTGCAAAACCAGATGTCCAGTGAAGGCTGTGATGGTCAAGACTTCCGAAACATGGAGTATTTATTGTTGTTGTTACTCTGAAGCACAGAAATACCACGACTATTCAAATTACTTGGAGGCCTTATAGACATCCTTTCTTTGTTGGGGAAATGTGCTTCAAACAACAAAATACTTTCATTAGGTGTTTTGTTTAATTGAATTGGATCATCCTCTAAACTTACAATGCTTGCACACAGGACACTAAAATTCAGATGAATGAGAAACAGCATCTGTACCATGAAAAAACAAAGGTAAAACTTCCTCTCTTTTTCCTTCCAGGTGCTCCGCTCCATCTGCCCCTTCCTCCTTCCCTCCTGGAGATTTTTGAGTTTTATTTCTTGAGTTTTACAATTGACCTGAACATTACACTCGTCAAGTATAAAATTAATGTTAATAATGTTGATAATGTTAAACCTGTCTTATACCTTAACTAGTTTGTGTTTTATTTTGATTTGTTTGTTTGTTTTCCTGAAAGGAACACATGGTTTTTCTCTCATTATCCCTGCACATAGTATTCTAATTTTGTGTGGATTTTATGGAGTAATTTCATATTTTGCAATTCCAGATGTTTCCTTAAATATGCAACAAGTTCCTGGATCATTTGTTTTTTGTTGAAACACCGGAAGAAACAACTTGCATTGTGAAAATCACAACCTTTTTTTCCCATGATAATTCAGTGCAGCCTTACTTAAAGCATCATTGCAAGTACTTTTCAAAAGTAAAGATTTCTTCCAGATGCTTTTGTTGATGACATTTTAGTCTGTTAATATGAAATAGGTGCTCTTCCAGCAGTGAAATACAAATTTGGCATTCCGTGCACTTGTTTCCTGTAAAAGGTAGTGAATGCCAATGCCTGTAGATGCTGAAAAGAAAACATGCGGCATCTGAATGTGAAAGCTGCTATACAGGACATGGGACTGCCTCAAATTATATTATCCTACATATTTTACTTGATGACAACAAATACTAAAATTTAAGGAGGTATTTGCTCAGGCACCAAAAATTAAAATGCAAAATTTTCTACTGCAAAATAAGGCAGATCCTAAAATTGTGCATGTGTTCAAAAAAGTAGTTAGACATGATGAAAATTTATCTCAAATAGTCTTCAGCAGGAGACCTTCTCTCTGGTTCGAAAATCTTCTCAGCTGCAGATCTCTGACTGCTGTTTATCCTACTTTAATACAGCAGTTGTACTTCTAGGGGTGAAATAAAAGTGGATTTCAAAACTGTTTATATGATTTAGGAATATAAATTTGTATGGAACTGCAGTATGTGCATTACTAAATTCCTTATGCATTTTTTTCAAATCTCTGTCCCCAGCTGACCATCTATTTTGAAGACCTTTTTTTTCCCATCCTGGTTTTTATTGAATCCTGTTCACTTAGAGTTGTCAAAAATCAATAAGATGTAAGCGGATATCTAGTTTAAATCATAACACAACACTTAACTTGTGAAAGAACTTTTTTTCTTTTTTAAATCACCATCTAGATGCAGTGGATGTTACAGTACCTACACTATTGCTTGGTTCTGGACTCCTCTCAGATTGATACTGCTTTTAATCTCACTACAGGCAGCACCAAATTAATCTTTCAGGTCTCCAAGAAACCGTTGGACTAGTTACTCAAATACAGTATTTCTACTCTCTTGTTTTTTTTTGTTGGTGAACATCCTACAATTTTTCCACTGTAGGTACAAAACTATTCTTCTTGATAATAGGCTTGCTTGCTCAGACCACTTAGAAGTGGTTGACAAGTTAGGTATTTAAATTGTGTTTGCTAGAGAGATTACACTGATAACAGCATAATGAATGACTGCTTGGGTAGCATTAAAGTATTCAAACATTTTATAATGCGTTTTCCAGCCAATACTGCCAATACATTGCCATCATGTTAGGATTTTATCATTTAAAGGTGTATGGGCGTTTTTTCAAAAATCAAATAAAGGCATTTTTATATAAGCTAGGGAGACAGGCAATCACTGTCAAGCAATTGTTTCCTGTTACGCAAAGATTTTTCATATTTTGCTTGTACTGTTGCCAACAATCTAACAACTGCTAGGTTAACAGTTATTAAAATTGCAATAATATATATCAAATTAAGACTGAAAGCAAGCACAAGTATGCCATTTTTCAATGATATGAAAAACATTAGGTGATGAATTTTCTTTACGTTTATTTTTCTTTTGAAGATGAGCAAAGCAGCCAAAAAAATGGGTAATTCTTTGCAAAACCAAATTTCTTTGTATTCTTATTAAAAGGGGCATGCTGGGGAGTAAAATAAACAGATTCTGAAACAAGTAGTTATAAAGAACTAAGTAGTTCCTCCTGACAAAAAGACATCGTGATAGAAAGTTCAGAACCTGACACTTGCAACATGTGTCTTGAAATTCTACCTTGCCCCTGTGTCCTTTATCTTCACTCAGTTGTGTTTCACCCCTTGATGCTGCTTTTACAGTTGCAAATCTGAAAAACACAGTTCAGTCCACACAATTTAATATGTCCATAAATGTCATGGGATTTCTGACTTCATCTTAGGCATTGTTCCCAGATATAATAAAACAGTTTTGAGATACACCTCCAGTTTCGTTTGTTCTTTTCTTTAAGGAGTTCTTGCATTTTTGTGAAGTTTTAGATATACTTTGAGCATTAAAACTCCCCATAAGGATATTTCAGAAACTAAGATAATCACCAATTTTTCAATGATTTTTAGACTAGTTTACAATGCAGCTCTCATGTAACAATGCCAAAGAAGTCTTCAGAGCAAAAGCTGAGAAACAGAGCTTCAAGTAGGTAAAAGTGTTAACACTGAGCAGATACGGTATTTAACAAGCAGCTTCAGGCTTTTCTGGGGCTCCTGATCTTTTTTTATGTCTACAGAAATTTTCCTGAGGATTAGCAATAATGTAACATGGAATAGTTGCCACCAATCACTGGGAGAAGGTTTATATTGCTGTTTAAGAGTCAAGACTCAGTCAGCCTTGAGTTGATTATAAGAGGCAGCCTCGCAGGATGGTACTCCTCTGCCTGCAAGCTCAGTCTGTGCCCCTGCTGTGACAGCAGCAAGGGTCTCCCCACTCCATCTGGAGTGAGCAGATAGTCCACGCATGCAACATGGTGCAATTTACAACCCCTGTCACTAGCCCAGAGCTCCTATTTGGGCCATAGTCACTTCCCAAACTGGGGCCAGAGAGGAGTACTTGGTGTATGCTCTAAGAAACAGGTATTTGGGAGAGATTTTGTCATAAAAATTGTGAGTAGAAAGCATCACAAGCTCTGATATGCAACAACACAATTTCCCTATGTTCACCTTTTTCTCCTTCTACATCATTTATGTTCATTTGTCTTCAATGCAGCTACTAACACCAAATTAAAACTGATAATCTCAGATGACTCCCTTTACAGATAAGGCCTGGAAACATGAAGCTGGTGTTACTGCTGTTGTCCCTTGACATTTGGTTAGGCAGCTTGATTCAGTCATAGCTGGAGCTGGCAGCTGTGCTGGCAGCAACCCTGGCTTCCTCAAAAGCTTCCTCAGTCTCTGCTGAAATGGCCACAGCCAATTCTTTGGAATTTGGATTTGTAACCTCAGTAATCCCTGCAATTAATTCATTGCACAATGATGTCTTTTGTCACAGATTTCTTAAAATGGCATTGGACTGCTATTTAACCACCTCACCCCAAAGAGATCAAGCAGCTGTGGATTTCTGAAGGTTTAACATTGGAAATGTTTTGTCTCTTCCCCCAGTATTCAACAGATTTCTTCAGATTTATCTGATATGTTCAGCATCAAAACTTAGTCCTTTTTGGTTTTCCATTCTCCTCTTGTCTAGAGTACTTTGACACCCTGTCAATCAGCTGAAATGAGCTTACTTCTCACCAGTACGTTAATTATTTTCTAGGCTGGTTAATTATTTTCCATGCCTAACCCAAAGCACCTTAACTATTTGTATTGTCACAGAAAGAAATTATAAAATTGAGGGTGTTTAATGAACATTTGTACAGAGGAGAATGTGTTAATGAATTAACAACTCAGAAGTTATCTCTATCTGCAGAATATCCTTTCTTTCTATGGAAAAAAAAGATACATTTTTGTCTGCAATGCAGTTATACATGATTTCCATTGAATTATCAGTATATGTACTATTCAAGTTTTTGAGTGGATGAGTTACACAGGGCAAGAAAGATTTATATTTGACTCAGTCTTTAAACAAAAAAAATCTTTCTATATGCAAAAACATGAAAATGAAAAATAAAGTTTTCATTATTTGTATAAAAATATCTGTAAATTAAGTTTATCAACTTTTTTTTTTTTTTTTTTTTTTTGAGGGAAGGCATTTTTTCCCCTGCTAGTGTGACTGGAAACAGAAAGAAAAAGAAGATTTTAACTTAAAACCATTTGATTGCAGTATCTTTTCATTTTTATGAAGAAAAAAAAAGTGAGACTCTTTCTGCTGCTTGTGCTAATTACTAAAGTCACATTCACTGAAAAAACCCCAAACAATTTGGCTATGTCATTTTTCATGACATTTTCAAAATTATCAAGCAATCAGTGTTCAATTTACAATATTTAATAGTTCATATGTCAAAAGCCTCAAACATATAAGTCATCTGCTCAGTTGGGAGAGTTGTTTGAAATGCCACATTAATGGAATAAAAAAGATTCTTAATGTAACTCAAGAGCTTAGTTCTCACAGTTTCTGTTGTCTTTTTCTTTCCTTTGCAACCAAGTAAAGAATTAGTGTAGAAATTCTCAAGATTGCACCTCTGGAACCTCATAAGATGACAACAAGCATATGGAGGCAGCTCTGCAGTCATCTTCAACGTGCTGTGAGCTGCAGTAGCACTCCAGAGCATCAGTTATACAAATGCTGTATCTTTGCCATTATTTTTAAAGGAAAGTTGTAGTGACAGTTTGATCTTGCAACTCAGCTGAAATAGAAAACAGAGCAACAATATTTTGACAGGGATCAAAATAATTTCCAAAGGAAATTTTCATTTCACTGTAGGTATTATTCAGAAAATATGGCATTTTGTCAGAAACTGAGTACACTGGCAGTTAAAACAAACCCAACATAGATTCCTCAAGCTCTAGGAAATCAAAACCACCACCACATTAGAAGTGAAAGACGAAGCCTAACGTCAATATACATAACTGTATATAATAACCTATACTGAAAAATGAGATCCTTTTAGCAATTTCAAGCTTAAGCATACTTAGCAAATATTGATGCCACTGAACACACTCCCACATCTCTTAAAGGAAGGAAGAATAACCCACCCCCGCAGTCACGGCTGTACCTACACACGCGAATCAAACTATCTTTCCCCACGGGCATTCAAGTGTGGCTGCAAACGACCGTGGCACACCTTTCTCTTGCCAAACGAACAGGGCTGAATTTACTGCGAATGAGTGGGAGGTGACACCTCGGAGTCAGACGGTGCCTGCCCCGGTACAGGGCACCCAAACATAAATTTCACCCCTGCAACACTGCCCATCCGAGCCCGGCCCGGCCTGGGGGCAGTAAGCCCGAGTCACCCCGAAATAGAAGCAATGTGCCGAGCTGCGCCCCGGCCGTGCGGGTACATGGATGTGCGGGCACACGGATGGCTTAATGCCCCGCGGGGGGGATTTCCCTGGGCGCCCAGCGGGCACTTAGGGACGCGAGGGGAAAACCTCTTCGGGAAAGGGCGAAGAATTGCAGGCAGGGAAGTACGGCCAGCCCGCGAAGGAGAGCAGCAGCCGGCAGCGCTGCGGGTGCAAACGCGCACCGGGGGCTGTCTGCGTGCCTCTGGCAGCACTGCGACTGGGACTGGGACTGGGACAGGCGCTGGGATGGGAGCGGGAGCGGCACCCCCGCCCCGCGCGCACCTGTGCCGCCACCGCCGGGCGGCTCCGGGGAAAGCCGCGCCAGCGCCACCGCCTCCGCCACTGTCACTGCCACTGCCACTGCCACCGCCACTGCCACTGTCACCGCCACCGCCTCCGTCTCCGCCACCGCCTCCGCCCGCTGCCCGCGGCGGGGCTCGGGCAGCGGAAACTTTCCTCGCTCTCCCGCGTAAACACGGCCCGACACATTCCCCCGGGCGCTATGCCGGAACGCCGTGTGCGCCCCGGACCCGCACCGCCTCCCTGCCCTGCCCTGCCCTGTCCTGTCCTGTCGTGCCCGCAGGGAGGGGCGGCCGCGGCCCGCCCTCACCTGCAGGGATGGGGGGGAAGCGGGGGCGGCCGATCCGGAGTGGCCGAGCGGGCAGGGCAGGGCAGGGCAGGGAGGCGGGCAGGGCACCGAGGGAACATCCCGCTCCCTCCTCTTTGCCGCGGCCGGCGGGGCGGGACCCGAGCGGGCCGTCTGGCTATTAATATCCGTGTCCGGGCGTGCGGCGGGCAGAGCGGCGGGGGCCATGCAGGGGAACGGGCAGCAGGCGGGCAAGGGCCACGAAGAGCACCTGGGGGGGAACGGGGCGGCCGACGGCGGGCTGCAGGCGGCGGCCGCGCCCATGCTGCCGGCGATGGAGGTGGCCGAGGAGCCGGACAGGGCTCCGGGCGGCAAGGGCAAGGACCCCAACACCTACAAAGTGCTCTCCCTGGTAAGCGCCGCGGGGCCGGTCCCAGCTCGCCGGCGGGGGCGTGGGGAGCGGCGCGGCTGGGGCAGGTGTTTCCTCCCGCTCCAGGAGGTGGGAGATGAGCTCCTGGCGGGGCCTTCAGAGCCTCCCGGTGGCATCGGAAGAGGGAGACCGCCGTCGGCAGCGCGGGCAACTTGGGATGCCCAGGGCAGCAGAGCTGCGGGGCCGTTCCGTTCCTCCCACTTCGGGAGTCAGCTCCACGCAGGAGCGCTTGAGTATAGACAGGGACCTGCCCGAAAGAGGGATTCGTAACTCTTCACCTGATTTATTTTACTCTGTTGGCAGTGCTCAGCGTTGAATCTTTCCAATTGTTTTGGGGTGTTAATAGTTGCCCTGTTTCCGTTGTGTGGTTTTAACTGTAGGGGGAACACCAGGAAGGACAAAACCGGGTTAAAATAGAAAAACATGGCTAGAAAAACTAAAAGAGTTCAAGAGCCAAAAGGACAAAGGATGTGTAAAAACTTGCCTTTCACTGAATTTGAGATACCATGGGTTGAAAGTTTGTCCCCACGTACCGCTTAGAGGCACTTCTGGCCCTTGTTTGGAAGCCCCAGTGGCCAGAGCCATTGTTAGCAGGTAGGTCACTTTCCAGTTTTAGCCACACTGCTGTATTATAATTATCTTCCCATAGTGATGTGAAAATAAGACCTTGCAGACTGCCTGGGGTGATCATTATGAGGCTGGACTCATCAAGGTGAAGGAACTGTGGTGTTCTTGGAAGGAAGCTTTAGTGGAACTGCAGCAGACTTTATTACATATATATCCATAAGTAGTCCTCTTTCAATACACTGAAGCATAAGGATCAAGGTGCCTTTCCAAATTTACCTATAACTTTGTAATCTGGTTTTTGCTTCAAATGAACCACCCACTAATGTCATAGTGACATAGTGTTGGTCGCACTTCCTGATGTAGTGGGTGGTAAGTTGCATTTCCAAGTTTGTCAGAATGTTATAAGAAAAGTACAAAAATTCATGTTAAAGTTTATGGTAGTTTCCATGCAGAAGTTGTTTTGGCAACCTTTCTGATTAAGAGTCCCCTTAAAAAAAGGTTGTGTTTATAGCTTGTTTCATTACTTCATTGTCTTCTGGGGAGGTTAAGATTGTGCTGGAAAAGCCATTGCCGTTGGATGGTGAAAACAGGTCAGCTTTTTTCGGGCTTAGAAATTGATACTAATAGTGGAAAATAATGATATACTATTCAAAACCTAGTGTTATTGCTCTGAGGTTTTTAGGCTCTAATGCAACAAAATTATTAGGGATACATAGCCACTTCAAATACTGAAGTTGAGCACATGTTAAAATACTTGCAGGTTCTGTGACTTCTGAACTAAGTTCTTATTTTCCAAACCATAGCCGTTGCCTGAGAACTGGCAAAATGTTCATCCTGCACTGATTAAAGTGTCAGAATGAAGTATAGGTCATCTATACAGAATTGATTTAAGACTTCTAAATGTAAATGATCATGCACTATTGGTTTTTTGGAGATTGCAAACACTGAGATAATGTAGAATATTCAGAGAGAGCTTGCAAAGCTTTCTAAATACTACAAGTGATGTTGGATTGAGCAAGACAAGAATATATTTAACCTAAATATGTTAGAAAGCAGAAAACAGGAGTTGGAAATACAAGTTTGTTCTTTCTCCCAGGCTGATACATTTATAAAACAGTGATGATATTCCAATGTAAGAAACAAGTGAATAGACTTACCTGCTTGGTGTTTTATAGTTTCAATAGCAATGTGAAACTATTAAAGTGTCTAGATATAGATAAACCTCACTTGCCTGCATTTACCCTAGTTGTATGCACTGTTGCTTCCTTTATTTGGGTAGATGAAAAAAATAAATCTGATTTCAGCTAAGTTTGTTGAAATTTTTGTAAAAACTGATGGGTGTACTTCTGGTGATTAGGGAAAACTCGAATTCCTTTTAATTTTTCTGGAAAGCAGAGACTGGCCTGCATTCTCCTCTTCCTTTACATGTGCGTGCCACCTGTGCAATGTGTGAACACAACCTCAGTGTTCCCAGCATCTGTCCATAGCCAATTTTCCGCTATTACAGAGCAACTGCAGAGTTCCCATGTGCAAAAGGTTATAGTCCCCTGTGCACTCTACCCATGTGTTTTCTTGGTTGCTCCAGAAGCCTCTGTGTTACATGGCAGTGCTTAGTTGTTAACAGAATGCAGGTTGGTTGAGGGAGGATGTAGGTTATTAAGGAAGTAGTATAGGATCACCTTCATTTCTAGCAGCGCTTGTTGTGGCAGGCATAACTTTAAGTTCAGTGGCAGTTTTTCATACCATGCAGGCCACTCTTCTGTTGCTGCTACACAGGGAGGATTTTGCAAATGGTCAGACAGGCCTATAGGGATTTACTAATTCATGGTGCTTCCCTGTGCACCCAAAGCACACCTTTTCATTTACTGTCTTGCCAGTTTTCTGAGCTCAACCCTTTGTCCCTCAAAGCCCAGTGAGCTGTCTGCCTGTCTGAAGGCTCTCCAGGCTCACTCGCTGCTGTTGTGTGACTGAGCAGCATGTTGCTGCCCAAGAGCAGCATAACCTTTGCTTAGGTTTGAGGTTTTCTATCCCCACTTGCCAGTAACTCTCAGGCATTGCATTTTGGTCTGATTCATTCATTCCATTAAAATAAACTTTTCCATGCCTCTGTAACAGCTGAAGTGTTGAGAGGAAAGAAAAGTAATAAAATAGAGAATGTTTCTTTTTGACAGTTTCAGACTTTCTTTGTCATAACTGGAAAGCTCGTTTAAACTGATGCTTTGGTTAGAAAAATTCTTAAGGAGTTTTTGCAGCTTGAGGATTCCTGAGTAGAAAAAAATTACTAAAAAAAAATTCAGGTGAGGTCTGGGCTGAGTCATTGAAAGTGTTAGTCTTCTCTAAAGAGTAACTTGAGCATTTCAGAGTGCATAAAGATAATAAAATGTGAAGTTTTAAAAAATGGTTTTTTCCTTGTGCTTTTTTTCATTAAGGTGGTCCAGTCTTTCTCCCCTCCCTAAGGCTAATGTTTTATGAGTGTCCCAAACACTAAACAATCTTCTGAAGCCTTTTGTTGAATTGCTTACTGCAATTCACTGAGGGAGTAGCTAAACTTTGGAAAATACCTGTGAATTAAAATGGTCTTATTTAACATATTAAGACAGAGCAACTCTTGGTGCTTACTCTCAGAAAACTGTGTTTTAGTGCTGGTTGCAGATGCAGTGAGAAGCAATCCAGGATATGTGGCTGTGCTCCTGTAGGATTAGTTACTTTTTTGTTTGGATGGCTAGTGAACCCTTTATCTCCTGAGAATCAGATTAAGGCACTGGCTAGGACAAGATCTTGTAATCATCTTCAGACTGAAACCAGTGAAGGATACTGTGATACAGATGGCATCCTTAGGAGGCTCTTTGCTGATTTCAGTTGTCTTTTTATCTAGCAGTGGAAGTTAAGTATGCTGGGCTATATCGAGGGACTGGTAAGCCAAGAAAGTCTTTTCTTTGCCTCTAGTAGCACTTCTTAGATTCCACATCAAACACAGTGTCCAGTCTGGGGCCCTCCAATACAGGAAACATAAATCAACTAGAGAAAAATTCAGTGGATTGCCACCAAGGTGGTCTGGGGCTGGAGCTCATGTCGTGTGAGGAGAAGAGGCTGATGGACTGGGGTTTGTTCAGCCTGGGGAGGTGATGGCTTGGGTAAGGACACTTAACAGCAGCCTTATCATACCACTGAGGATATCATTAAGAAGAAGGAACCAGGCTCTGTATTGATATGCACAGTTGGTTTATGAAGTGATAGCAATAAATTGAAATGAGAGGTTCTTACAGGATATGGGGGAGGAGGGCAAAATCACTATAAGGATAACTAAGTGTTGGAATGGATTGCACAGAGGGATTCTGTTGTCTTTGTGCTCGGAAGTTCTTGCCACTTAACAGCATAAAGCCCTGAGCAGTCAGGTCTGGCTTCAATTTTGACTCAGCTTTGGGCAGAAAACCTCTTCTGGTTCCTCATCATGTTATAGAATGATTTGGGTCTGAAGGGACCTTGAAGATCATTTAGTTTCAACCCCTCTATTGTGGGCAAGGTCACCTTCACTAGACCAGGTTGCTCAAAGCCCCATCCAACCTGGCCTTGAACACTGCCAGAACAACTTCTCTGATCAATCTGTGTCTTGCCACCCTCACAATAAAGAATTTCTTTCTGCTATCTAATATAAACATACCCTCTTACAGTTTAAAGTCATTCCTCTGTGTCCTATCACTACTCCTTGTAAGAAGGGTATCTTTCTTGCAGGTCTCTTTAGGTACTGGAAGGCTGCTGAAAGGTCTTTCCAGAACCTTTTTTCCTCTAGAGTAAACAATCCAAACTCTCTCCACCTGTCTCCATAAAAGAGTTGATCCAGCTCTCTGATTACCTTTGTGACTCTCCTCTGGACCTGCAGGTCCATGCCCTCCTTATGTTGAGGACCCCAGAGCTGGATGCACTGCTCCAGGTGGGATCTTGCAAGAGCAGAGTAGAGGGACAGAACTGCATCCCCTGACCTGCTGGTCATGATTCTGTTGATACAGCTCAGGATGCAGTTTGCCTTCTAGGCTGCAAGCACACATTGCTGACTCATGTCCATCTTTTCATCTATGAGAACCCTCAAGTCCTTCTTTGAAGGGTGGTTCTTAGTAAGTCCTTCTGTCAGATTGCACTAATCTCTGGGATTGTTCTTACCCAGATGTAGCACCTTGCACTTGTTGGACTTCCTTAGGTTCTCATTGTCTCCCTTTGCATGTTTGTCCATGTCCCTCAGGATGGCAGCCCGTCCTTCTGTTGTGTTGACTGCACCAACTCAGCTTCATGCCATCTGCTAGGTGACATGATCTGCTAGATCAGACTAGCTGAGGGTGCCAGGTCACTTTGAGCTTCTCACCCACTAACACCCTCAAGTCTTTCTCCTCAGGGCTTCTTAGTCTATTTTCTGCCTACCCTCTACTGGTGCTAGGATTGTCCTGACCCATGGGCAGGATCTCACACTTGACCTTTTTATGGGCCTACCTTTCAAGCCTGTTCAGGTCCCTCTGGATGGCATCTCTTCCCTTCCCTTCAGTGTAGTGAGCTCACCAGCAGCTCGGTGACCTTGGCAAACTTGCTGACAGTGCACTTGATCCCACTGCCCATGTCGCTGATGAAGATGTTAAACATCCCTGGTCCCAATAATGACCTTGAGGAAGGCCACTCCTCACTGGTCTCCCCTTGGACATTAAGCTCTGGAGCGTAACTCGTAAGTGTGACCATCCAGCCAATTCCTTATCTGCTAATTGGTCCATCTCTTCAGGCTCCTGAGAGGAGTGTGATCACTGGCTGAACTACTGTGTCCTTTGCCATTGCTGCTGTGTTGCTGCAACATGGTCTTGATTCCTGGTGGAAGGACCGTGTAGCAAGTTGGTTCCAATCTCATAGATTATTCTTTTTTCCTTATAAAAAGGCTAAGAAATTAATGTAATTTATGTGAGGAGAGGAAAGACAATGACAGGAAAGTGTTCTTGCCCAAAACGTGTGAACCTGGTTATTTACTTCAGCCAACTTTAGTGTGGGTATTTTTATGAGTATTGGTCAGTTCTTAAGCATTAGGTTGCAGGACTGATTGTTATTTGAGTTTGTGAGACCTGGTCACTATGTTCAGTCTTTCCTCTAAATGTGTTTTGGTCCTCAGCAAATCATTCCATTTCAACCTTTTTTGTATTCTTTTGCTCTATGTGCTGTGGTTTTTTTCATTTTTCAGTAGGAAAAAGTGGTCCTTGCTGAAACTTACTTGTTCCTATAAGAGTGCTGGATAGACCTTAAAAGGGATTTGTGTGTTCCAAGAAACACCACACGTCTTAATGTTAATATTAAAGAGACTGACTGTTAGGTGACTTGATTTTTTTTTGACATTAAGGATCCTTTGGTGGAATATGAAGTAAAAAATGACAGTGACAGGATGGCCCTATTTTAAATTGACTTTGAAGTGCTTCCGGTTTAGAAATATTAAAACAGTTTTTGGCCAATCTCCAGTATTTTAAAGTTTTGTGGGAAACTATTTCAATGTTTGGAAACAAGGGTGTTTTACAGCTGTCTTCTGTCAATATTACAGCTCTCCAATGATGATTCGGTTTTAAGTCCGAAGACACAATAAAAACTGGGATTTGACAAAACCTTTTTTATCATGTTTGCTGTTGATACAATTGTAACTATAAATAATAAAAAAAAATAGAGCCACTTAATTCACTTTAAGCCATCAATAGAAAGTTTGGGGTTCGGTGAATTTTAAAATCATTGTAGCTTCTAATGTTGCTCTTCAGTCAACTCCTTTCTCAAGGAAGACTTTGCAAATAATTCTCATTATACACAGGGAGCTGTAAACTCAAAATTTCTTTATTGTTCTTCATGCTGGGTATTGACAAAAATCATAATCTTGCTCTCACACTTGCTTGTGTGGTAAACAAAAAAAAAGATATTTTAATTCTGAAGGGTTTCCAGGGTAAATTTGTGTTCTTGCATTATTTACATTTTATTTCACAGAGCTAGTTGGTGTATTCTATCCTAGATGATAGAAGCTGATATGAAGTAAAAAAATCTTGTCCAAAGAAATACTTGCAGGAACTCAGCCTTTCTGTTTGATTGGGTTTTTTTAAGTATGGGAACCCCCCCCACAAACCAAAACAACAGCAAACCCAAACAAACAAGAACCAACCCTAACCAAACAACAGGGAAAAGAATCACACAAAAAAACCCCAACCAACCCAAAAACTCCTCCAAATTCCACTTTTGTAAAGATCTTCACAAAGGGAGAGTAGAGACCACCTTGGTTTATGCCTGTACTCAGAACTCAGTTTAAAGTTTATTGTCACTCTAGGTTGAATTTGGGTGCACAGTTAAAGGGGTGATTGTGAATTGGCTTCAGCTTGCTTTAAGCTGGATAGTTTAGGTACAGTTTAGCTAAGCCTCCTCTTGGAGTGTAGTTGTGTGTGAAGCCTGGACTCCAGCTGGAGTGCAAAGCTTGCAACAAGGTTGAAGTACACCCAGCTGGGTGACTGGTGCTTCTGTCAATGCTGCTGGCTGGTTGCCTGCCTGAGAACAACCACGTTGTGCCTAGGAATTTGAGTGTGGAATATCTGCTGATAGGTTAGGCTATAGTGTGCTGCAATCAGCCCTCTGGTCCATTCAGGCAAAACAAGTGAGTGACTGGGGTTATGAGCAAGGTGAGCACAGCAGGTTTGGGGACGCTACCCAGGCTCAGCCAATAGTCTAAATTGCCAGATGAGTATATAGTGATGAGACAGATCCAAGGAGAAGGAAGGAAGGCCAGCCTGTGAGTTAGAGTTGATAGAATGCTTGGCTAGGATGGACTTGACTTCTGTACAGCTGTAACACAGTTCAGACAAGGTGAGAGGCATGAGCAGGCTAAAACAAGGGAAGGTAACTCTTCTAAGACTTTTTATTGAAGGGCTGTCTTCAAGGCTGTTTGGTATGTCCCAAGCTGTTCTATCAATAACTGAACCAATAGTGGAGAACTAGCTCAATTACAGGCAACCAAACTCCTGGGAGAAGTCTGATCATGCTTCTATGTAGTTCTACAAGGCTCTTGGATGCTAAAATAAGAAGGACCACATTAATAGTTTAAGTGAATTGGCTTTCTCTAGATTTAATTATTAACTTGAACTCAGAACAGTTTAGTTACTGTGCTAAAACTTAGATTTCAGGCAAGGCCAAAGATACAAAAATTATGCAAGGCTTCCTTCCAACTCCTGCTCTTCAAAAATTTTCCTTTGCATCCTTTCACTAATATCAGTAGAATTACAGAGTGTGAATTCTTCTGATTCAACTTGCTGTGGAAGCTGTTTCTGTTACTTCCATCTGAATTAAGTAGCAGAGCAAAAGAAATGCTTTGAAAATGTGAAAGTTATAAAGAATTTCTCACCCTGAAGACTGCATTAGAAATTAAGAAAAACAAATGAAACATTTGCATTTCTGAAAAAGCTCATGTGAGCATGAACTTTGACTCCGTTCTGCTGTTCAATGGCATATAGGCAAATCAACCTGTATAAATTCTGTCCAATATGTGGTAATGTTTGGGTACGAGCTTGTGTAAGGGGTACGAGCTTTTGTTTATTGTTTATAGAATAACAAATGCATAGTGTTGTTAGAAACAAAAGTCAATAATCAAACCTGGCCATGTATATTTCATTGTACTGTTTATCTCTGGTAAGGGGAACAGTTCTTGAATCTTCTTCTGGCTCAAATACATTTCCATGTTGTGAAGCATCAAAATTTGAGAGTCTGCTTTTTGTTTTTTGAGGGCTATATTCAAAGGGTGCAGAGATAAATAATGGCCTTTTTGTCAGCCCTGGTCTTTATTTTGGGAAAATGGCCAAAGGATTCAAGGCTGTGTGATTGTGATTAATATCAGTGTGCTTAGTAAAGACCTATAGTGAATAACTGAAATGGTTGGACTCGATGATCTTAAAGGTTTATTTCAACCTAAATGATTCTATGAAACCTTATTTGTCCCAACTTTTTCCTATACTGCTTTGTGGTTCTGCAATTTTTTGACACTCCTTATATACTTACAGCGTTTTACAGAGTTTCTTCACTTGCTCTTTTAGGTTGCTGTGCCTTCCTGTGGAGGTTAATGTTGCTGTCAGGATAACAGTAACAATAATACCTGCCATGGAAAAATGGAGGTGAATATAGGTTTACTTGGTATTATCCATACACAGTAGAAGCAGCCCCCTTTTTACACTGTTCTTGTTACAGTTCTCATGACAGTACTCTAAACTGGAACAGCTTTAGCTTTATTCTTGAAAAGGGACTTTTTGAATAGGAAGGGCATGAAGATGGCTCAAGGCCATACTTTCATATTCAGTTTTGCTTTTGTTCATGGGTCAAGTGCAGCTTGTTTGGAAAAGAGTTTTTAATTGGCATAGTTACTGACAGTTTCTTCTCTTTCTATGTAACCATGCATTCATATCTGCTTGCCACTGTGTGATTGATATCATATCTGCATGACATGTGGCGGTCTTTGTTCTGTGTTCTTAGTCTGCTATGCTGAATAAAAGAATTGTATTTGAAAGTGCAATACTTACTTTTTTCTTGCAATATCAGTTTTCAGCCCTGTTTATCCTTAGGTTTTTACAAAAATCTACCTGGTGATTAAATAGTAGTCAATTGTTATCTGTTTTCTGGAAATTTAATTAGAAATTGTATTCCCCCCCCCCCGCCTCCCCCCTTTTTTTTTTGGTCCAACTTATGCTTTAGTTTCTCTAAATTCTCCCATGATGTAAAATGCATGGAAAAATGTAACAGTTAGGGTAAAACGTGTGTGCTTTGATAACAGCTTGTGCTAATGACTTGCAAGAGAAAATATACCTATACATTTGGGTAAGCAACAAATAAGAAAAATAGTTTTGATTCTAGCTGACAGATGCTAGCTCTGTTCTGTCATTTTGTATTTTTTTTCCTCCCTCAAAACCAGATACTTGAATAGTTTTGGCAGGTTTTTAGAGAGCTATAGTATGATGATGTCTTCTACTGATAATTCTCTGCTGAGTGAAGAGTTATCACTCTTTGGTAAGCTCTGTAAAGGCTTTTTATAATATCTTACAGTGGCTTGATCTACCTTTAAACCATTTTTGTCCTTTGAATGACCTTAGGTTGCAATAGTATGTAATAACAGTGTTGAGATCATTCAATAGAAAGAATGAGAGTAGCTCATCGGTGTGCTGCTTTGAAAAGGAAAACAATAATGCCTATACATTTTTAGAGTAAATATTTTTAGCTCTGCAAAGGTTTTGTGTGTAAGCTCCAGCTTTTTCATCCACTGACTTCAGGATAATTTAGTCACCTTCAGTGTTTCAGGACAGCCAGGACGTGAGAGCCTTAGCAGCTTTCCTCCTGCAGGCCTCTAGGTGTGGAATGTGGATCAACAGAAACAAGTCTTTGAAGATTGTAAAAATATTTACAAATGTGGAAAGAAGAGATGAGTGGTGCAAGAAGGAAGCCAGTTGGTGGTCCACTTAATTCAGTGCTGGTAACTTTCTTTTCTAGGTGATTTACTAAACTACGTAGCTCTGCTGGCTGAGTAAAGTCAGCTTCTGTTGCTTTAGTGAACTTCATTAAATATCCCCTGCTTTTGAATAAAACTGAGCTGTCAGCAGGGGGTTTATGCTTGTTTAAAAATAACTTTTACAAGCATGAGTAAGTGTTCCACTGCCCCAGCAAATGTAGATAAGGGCTTTTTTATTTTATACAGTATGCTTTCTGCATTTTTAACGGTGTCCTTTTAGAAACAGAAGGTGACCCTCTTCTTGCTTGAAATTATATATTAATATGTTCTTTACACTTTTGAAGATGAAGTTCTTTCTCAAACATACTTCAGTGTTAAGGTCTAGGTCCTTAGTCATCTATTCTAGGTGCACAAAACAGTGACAACATAGTATGCCTTTCACTGATCCCAGTGGTTTTGGAAAATTCCATGGGTTTTTGTAACTACTGGCATTGCAGATCCAGTCTAGACATCCTCCCTTCACAGATAGATATGACACAACTGTGAGAGTCAATCATGGAGATTAGACTGGAAAACTATTACTTTGCATTGTTTCTTTGATAATTGTGTAATTCTTAAGGAATGTGTCTCAAACCTTGGAGAGACAAGTTTTGTTAGCCATGGAATACCAGGGATGAAGAAAAGGAGATGGAAAACAACTGAGTGTGCAGCAGGCAGAGAGCGAGAAAGATCAACACAGAATGAAATAATTCAGTATGAGTATTCCTTAAAAGAAGTATTGATGTATTCTTGGCCAAAGAAGATACAGAATAGAAGAGGGGAGTGGGGCAGATGGACAGAGCTAAGGAAGAGCGAGGAGAAAGGGACAGCAGTATTAACTATGAAAGAGAGTAAAACACAATAGCAAAGGAAAGGGGACAGTAGCTAAGGCTGGTGAGAGATTTCTTTGTATGTCACTAAGACCTGTACAGTCGATGAGTCTCTCTGGGATCTGGTGTATCCAGCCTGCATACTTGCTGGCTTTGTGGCCCTTCCACCCGCTCCTTGAAATCACTGCTGAGAAATTCTTTTCAGCTACAGTTCTAGAGATGAGTGACGGAAATGATTCTCCTCTCTAACCATGTTATCATATTTCCACCTACCCAGCTCAAAATAAAAAGTTTTTGAAAGAAAAGGCTTTTGAAATGTTTTCAGAATTGCAGTTTTCCAGATGCTCAGCCACCTATTCCCAACCACTATAGTGTTTACAAAGCAAAGCTTTTATTGCTTCCTCCCACATAAAGGAAGCAGTGATGGGACAGAGATTCATCCCTAGATGACAATGTTTTTGTGATTCTAAAACAAACTTTCTAAAAATTATTTTTAAAACAAAGAAGGACACTTTCTTCTCTGCAGTTGTTAGTGTTGTTTTAAAAACTTTTCTCAGATACTATATTAAAACCGAATCTGACATTTTGTCCTAGCAGTGTCTCAAGATACAGATCATAAAAAGTTCATTTTCTACTTTTGTATATTACAAGGCCAAGTTCTTTTATTTTATTTGCCTTTCTACTAAATGTTACATTCCCATATTCTTTCTTAATGACACCTTTTTCTTACTTTCTTTTTTGAGTGAAAGAATATGTGTGTGAAAGAGAGAACAGGTAAGATTTTCTCAAAGCCCTGTCCAATTTGGCCTGGAGCACTTCCAGAGATGGGGCATCCACAATTCTTTGGGCAACAGAGGTATGTTGCAACACAGAAAGAAGGAAAGTGAATTAGTTTGGTCTGCAGCAGTAAGATGTTTTTCCATATCTAGGCAACCTTTGCAACTAGTTTGAATATTCCTCATCATCTGCAGAGCTGATAATCTTAAAACCAATAGGTCAAATACTAGTGTAACACCTCTTGCTGTGCCTAGTCAGGACTACAACTGCTGTTGGCCGGTATTAACTGCTCCTCATTGTTCCAGCAGAACATTTTGTCACTTATGTGGATAATATCCATGTGACTGAAGTCATTCAGGCTCAGGATAAAGCTTCAATTCAAGGCCTTAAACAGTGAGCTGCAATTGCATGGTATAGTCCATTAGATTAGAATCGCTATCCTAGAATATTGTCAGATGCTTTACCTCTAAGCTTCCCATTTGTGTAAAACTTCTTTATTAAGAAGGAAAGAAAGAAAGAAAAAAAAGTTTTAGTGTTTTGCAGAAAAGTATTTTTAAGACAAAAATTTAAGCTAATAGGACTAATGTTAAGAATACAAAGGCTTTAATATGTAGTGAGACAATAGAGTTTCAAAGTCTTCATTTATTATTGCATTTTATAGTATTTCCTACCCAAAAGTGCGCTCATGTGCTTCAGTGAACATAATCCTTTTGTTTTTGCTTATTGGAATTATGTTCATAGAAGCATAAAACTGAAAATCTGGAATGCAATTCAAAACTGTGATTTTGTAACATTTGGTGCCAAAATCTCAGAAATTGTTTGTGCGTAATTTTGTGAGGTTTTACCAGTTTTATGTTGAGAACTATTATAATGCTATTACTTTGGAGTGGGTTTTATTTAGATTTTATTTTTACATTAATTTGGTATCTCAGTTAAACTCCTGCATTACGTACCCTGAAGCTCCATAAGGAAGTATTAATAGTCCATTTAATGGCAGTGCAATGTGTTTACCTTACAAGGATGCCTTAGGTGACATAAGTCCCATAGGTCATGTAGCTATTTGAAGATATGGAAATAAAGGTGTTAAAGTCAGAGTAGCTGCAGGTTTTGTTTGTTTTAAAGTATGTCTGTGCTTACATGTCAGAGGACATTCTACTCCTTGATTTTAGTGGCAGGGCCTGGTGGTAGCAGAGAAGCAATATATCATTGCTATGAAATAAGATGTTCTCAACCTGGCTTTTGAACAACAAATGAATAAATTTGCCATTTCCTAATAATAATAAAAATAAATATAAGTTAAAAGGGCAATAACAGTCTTTGCTCTCTCCTCTGATTTTGCTGGGCTTTGACAACTTACATTTCATGTCTTACCTACTACCTAGCTGTACACCTGCTCTTATCTAGGTGATATTTTGTACTGGGGATATTAAAGGTCCAGACCAATGTACATCAAAGATAATATTGTTGATATTGACTTTACAGAAAATGTCATAATGCTGCATGTGTCAGTATATACTGCTTTAAAAAAAAAAAAAGCAAATACAGAGCTTTGCAGTTGTGCTCATTCTTGACAGCTGAGTTAATGGAGACTTGCATCTTTAGGTACATTTTTGCATATCTGGGTGTATTGATAATGCTAGATTTTTCCCTACCTTATTCTTTTACTATTTTCCTTCTTTCCCTGTCAGTTCAAGGACAGATTTGAACTCAAAGTGCTTGTTTCTCTGCTATACATGGTGTTGAATAAGATTCCAGACTTGACTGGTTAAGAATTCTAGGCCAAAGCTTCATCAGGTCCAGTTTTTTGTTCCACTTTTTTCATAAATGCTATATATGTAATAGTGTTTATATTGATAATTTGGTTTATGATAATTTGTAGTTTAGAAGCCCAGAATAATATCTGAATTTCAATGCTGCATACTGCATGCTTTCTTACTGCCTTTTTTAACTGCTTAATGAACAAAATTGGATAGTAAATTGTATATTTGTTTAAAACAACACAAGTAGTTTTTAATTACTGAAGTGCTCACAGTCTTTAAAAAAACAAACTTGGGAAATAATTAGGTGCATTTTAAAATGGAATGAATTTTTGCCACATCACAAGGTGATTCAGACATCCTACTCAAAAGACTGACTCAGCAACTTTTACTTATGGGGAAAGAAGGTAAAAAGGGAGAGACTTTGTGTAGGCATTTATGCAAATTTATACAAGTATTACTTCAAAGCAATCTTTCCTCAGAAAACAATGACTGGAAAGGTGACGTGTATTCTCCTCTATCCAAAGCTCTCCAGATACTTTTGTATAAGAAAATTTGCATCATTGTAGTGCCTTCTGTTTCAGGACTTCTGGCAAACTACCATATTGCATTCTGCACTTGAATAGAATAGCCCTCATTACTGGCATTGTTGGCTTCTCTTAATGACTGTGTCCACACTGATAGTAAACATACTTTTTCTAAAGAGTTTATGGACCAAATCCAATACTTAATGAGGTTAAAATAAATTTTTGTGTTTGAGCAGGCATTAAATCATACCCTGAAATGCTGGACAAGGACAATACGGTGGTTGTTTGATAACTTCAATGAATCCAGAATCCAAAATGAACACAGCTGTAGTTTCTGGTCAGTGCAAGATACTGTGGTCAGCCTTAACGTGACATGCCACAGTTGCTTATTGTGGTGTAGACCCACATCTAGTGTGAACTGGATACTCAAAAGTGGGAAAAGGTTTACCTTTCTTATAAGTATCACTTAAGGGCCATGCCCTCTCTTTGTGGTTAATGGCAAAACTTTGCTTCACCTTCTTAGAACAAATAAGGAGGAAGGAAAGAGTGGAGCAAGAAAAGTTTTCTATAAAATGGATACATCTGTAAGAAATACAGAAAGAAATATATCATCATGAAAGAATGATATAAAAGAAAGAAATGAGAACTGTATCATCATATCTGTGTTAAATGGCTTGGTAAGAAATGATATACATAGGCCCAGTTGTGACAATATTCATATCCATGTGCTAATAATTAACTGCAAATAACTACTTGTGGGAGTGAAAACTGCCGGTGAAAACAGTGAAATTAGCTTCCTAATCTGCATGTTTATAAATTTCAGTAAAATTGTATAGCATTATAGAGAAAATGAGGGATTTCAAAACCATTCAATGGTAATTTAAGATTACTTTATTTTCCTTCCTATCCCACAGGTACTCTGTGTCTGCATGTTAACAACAATCCTAGGATGTATATTTGGCCTGAAGCCTAGCTGTTCAAAAGATGGTAACTAATATGCCTTTTATTTAGTAAAATTACTAGGGAATTCCTTTTTGCTTATTCTTTTTCATTTTGTAAATAAATTTTTATGTTATCAAAATGCCACCCTTTCTTGCTGCAAAAGAGGATTGGATGCATTGCCTGAAGTAGTATCAGTTAGAGGGGAATGAAAATACCAGAAAATAAACCTCAGGTGTACTCAATACTTGTGTGTACTCAGTTGATCCTGGTACTCAGTGTCTGATCTGGCAGCTTCCATGTATCCCAACTGTCACTGTGGTGGTGTCACATGGCTGGCTTTTCTCAGTTCACCATAAAAAAAAACCGAAAAAGGAACACCCAACAACTTCTATTTCATGTTGTCCTGGAACATTTGTTTTTCATCTTTTCCAGTCAATTATGGGGAAAAAAAAAAGTTTTGTTTTTTTTTTTTTGCTGGTTAGAATTGTAGCCTGAAAACATTGCGTGTGGAATTCCTCTGTCTGTTTTTTGTGCTGAAAAATAAGTGTTTTCGTCACTGGTGAAGTTTCTTCAGGTAGAAGGTTATGAAAGATTTTTTTTAAAGAAATCAAGCTTCACTTTGTGAACAACTATCAAGAATAATTTTAAACTTGATCTGTTGAAGAAACAATGATTTTAATGTAAAATTCAGATTGCTAATTTTCCACTAGAATATATATAATCTTTTTCTCATTTTATTACAGCTTTGCAATATTGGCTGATTAGTATCTCATTTTCCTAATATCACACACTTTAAGATTTTTGAGGAGCCAGATGATCAGGGATTTACCTCACTCCCTTCTGGTGATTCCACAGGATTAGACAGACTGACCAACTACTTCAGTTTTGTCAGTGCTTCACATCACCAGTTTCTGGTGTTTTGGTGTTTTTGGTTTTTTGTTTGTTTGTTTTCTCCCTGTTCCCAGCAACTTCAGTCTAGTGGAAGAATGCTATGTCTTCTTTTTTTTTCACATTAAAACAGAGCAAAAAAAATAAATCAGTGAGCAATACACTCAAGTTGGTACCTCTTGTGTCTGCTTTGGAACAGTACCTTCATGGTACAGCAGGATGTTGAACTGGGGCTTCTTTCAGTTCCTCCTCCCCAAGGCATGGATATGGGAGAGTTGCAAGTATAGGCAGTTCAGTCTAGGTTCTAATTAATGTTTGATTACTTGTAAAAAGTGGAATGTTGTCAGACATGAAAATGACGATCAGTGTTCTCTGCAGAAGCACTTTTATCTAGGGCACCCATAGTGAAAATGTAGCTTCACGTTTCCTCCAACAGATCTTCTGTATTCTGAATGATTGTCCTCATATATTCCAGTGGTAAAGGCTAGGACAGTCACAACTAGAATTGTAGTCTTTTGTTTCTCTTGTTTCTGCCAATAATGAAACATCACATTCCTGCTAAAACAGAACAGAACCCTTTGTTCGATATGACGAAAAAATACTTTTGTTCAGCAAGAGAAACTATTTAGCTGGGTCAAGATTTTTCCTTGACTCTCACTGTGTTTGCAGCCATCCTGTAAGTTTGGCATGACTGTGTCATTTCACACGCTGACTGTATTAATTTCTTATGCATACTGACTGATTTGGGCTCAGCCACTGACATCTAACACTATCCGATATTACAGTGAAAACCTGCAAAGGTCGTTGCTTTGAAAGGACCTTTGGAAGCTGCCGTTGTGATAAAGATTGCGTCAAGCTTGGAAACTGCTGCTTAGATTACCAGGAAACATGTATACAACCAGGTAAGGATGGGAAAAAGCTGTGGGAGCAATCTCTCCTGTTCTGTGACAAGAGACAGCTCAGAGTATGTGAGTACTGCTGTGGTCAGGGCTTCTTTCAGGTGGGCTGTGAGTGCAAAGGAGGGGCTACTGAACAGCAGAGTGGTTCTGATGCCAGTGGTCCCCCCATTTTATGCTCCTTTCATTGCATTTCTGGGTGGAGTTGCAGTGGTGATGGTGATACTGGGGACTCCTGTGGAAACATGAAAGCTCTGGTACAGCTGTTGTTTTACACAAAAAAAGCTTGCATTTCACACAGCTGGACTACATAGGAGCTGATATAGTTACTATGCTGGCTTTTCTGTAGCTCTCCTGTGAGGAGAGGGGCTGCAACAGGCTCTGCTGCTGTCCTCCCCCTTGGAAAGAGGAGGAGCAACTGCAATTCGTGGTCTCAGCCAACTTTTTGTTCTTCGTCTGGTGGTGAGAGAACAGTGACCTGCACTGTCCTTGGCATCAGGGACAACTCCTACATTCTCAGGCAAGCCCAGAATAGAAGTGCATTCTGCATATTGTATTTTCCTGTCATCGCCTGCATGAAAAAGGGGAAGGATGGAACAGCTTTGTGAAAGCTGCCATCTCTCCTTACCCAGCTGTTCAGGCCCTCTGCCTTGTTACTCCCCAGCTTGAGTGTGAAGCAAGGGTCATGAGCATGAACCAAGGCAGGATGACAAAACAGATTGCACTGATGGAGAAGGATTGCGAAATGAGAAGCAGTTATCATGATTTGCCAGAAAGAAAAGTCAGATAGGCAAAGGTGTGAAAAATACCTTGGAGAAGTTTTAGAGGGAAAGATGTTAGTGTGGATAGAACATTAAGGATAGAACTCGACTCTTGTCTCTACTTTGATTTTTGCCTGAATGC
This sequence comes from Xenops minutus, assembly GCA_035221455.1. NCBI lineage: Eukaryota > Metazoa > Chordata > Aves > Passeriformes > Furnariidae > Xenops > Xenops minutus. The sequence continues at coordinate 60,597,383 of JAWWEE010000105.1, read as the reverse complement.
TTCAAATGCAACATTCTTTTCAGATAAATATTTTTTTTTCCTCACTCCTCCTTACATGTTGATTCTTACAGTTTGATTCTTTTCTGGATGAGATCATTTGGATAAATTTAAAATTCCAATGCTGATTTTGAAAACCAAATGATTAAACTAAACTCAGATCCCTGCTTCAATAGACTGCTATTGATGGTCATCTAATTTGCCTAAAGCTTTTTGTTTATATATATGAAGTTGCATATATAGTTGAGATATGTATATATATATATAGTTGCCTGGGGTTTACTCTTTTATCTGTTTCATTAAATCACTTTTCCTCAGTTAAAAAAATTCTTTAAAAACAAATCGTCGAGTTTACCTTAGCACTAAGAACGGGAATGAATTGATTTGTGGTGGTTTTTTTGTTTGTTTGTTTTTTGTTTGTTTGTTTTTTTTTTAAATTAGCCTTAATGTCAGTGGAGAATCAAATTCTAGTTCCTAATAGTATCATGTAACTAGAACCATTCTTCCCTCTCACAGAAGTAAAGATCTGTTGACACTAGTGGCGTAACTCAGGTTCAGTATCCTGAAACTGAGATTAACCTCCTTACGATGCTTTTAGGGTTTCGAAATTGCTAGTCATGTAGGAAGATTGTTGAGCATCCTCTTTTAGATTTGGCTTCCACAGCTCTAAGAGTTTTGCTTAAGTATTCACTCAACTGGTAAATTCATTCATGTTTATCCTTACTGAAAATAAAGGATCTACTTTTGTTTACAACTGATAACGAAATCATAGAATCGTAGTATATGCTGCGTTAGGGACCCATGAGGATCACTGAGTCCAACACCTGGCTGTGCACAGGACACCCCGAGAATAATCCCACCATGTGCCTGACAGCGTTGTCCAAACGCTTCTTGAACTCAGTCACACTTGGTGCTGTGACAGCTTCCTTGGGGAGTCTGTTCCAGTGCTCAACCACCCTTTGAGTGTAAAACCTTTTCCTCATATCTAACCTACACCTCATCTGACACAACTTCATGCCATTTCTTCAAGTCCTGTCACTGGTCATGAGAGTGAAGAGCTCAGTACGTGCCTCTCTGCTTGCCCTTGTGAGAATGTTGAAGACCACAATGAGGTTTTTCCTAAGTCTCCTCCAGGCTGAACAAAACAAATGACCTCAGCCACTCCTCATAAGGCTTCCCCTCCAGACATTTCACGATCCTTGTGGCCCTCCTTTGGACACTCTCTAATACCTTAATATCTTTCTTGCGTTGTGATGCCCCAAACTGCCCACAATATCCAAGGTGAGGCCACCCCAGTGCAGAGCAGAGCAGGACAATCCCCTCCCTCCACCATCTGCCAATGCTTTGCCTGATGCCCCCCAGGACACAATTGGCCCTCCTGGCTGCCAGGGCACTGCTGTCTCATATTCAACTTGCCGTTGACCAGGATGCCTAGGTCTTCAAATGTGTTGAAATATGGCATTTATAAAAATCAATATGGTTCAGGAAAAAACAAAATCTATACTAAATCAGCAGTAAAGCTGAAGTCAGCAGGTCTTCCTGTGAGCTTATGTATAGAGTCTCAAGTAGTAGCAGTCATGCCTATGCCTAAGAGGTGCTGAACAAGACTAGAGTGCCTGATGGTAGCTGATAAAATCCATTGCAACTTCAATGGAACTCAGAATAAGTTGATGCTGCTCAGTGTTTTCTAGGCATTTGAATTCAGACTCAGGTTATGGGAGAGTTGTTTGGGAATTTGTGTATGGTATACGTTTACAGGTTAAACCCACAGAAATTACCATATTTAAGGAGATCTATAGAAAATGATTCTTTCTGATCTGTGTAATTTATAACCATGTGCTGCATAACTCTATTCACATGACTGTGCTCTTGGATTACTTAGCCATGGGGGTTTTTATTTTCCAAAGTGCAAAAGTTTGCAATAGTATGCATGAATGAGATGACTCAGGACTGTTTTTTAGTGAGTAGACATTTAAGAACCAACTTTACACTTGGTTTATTAGTTCTGCACCTACAACATTATTAATTATTGTGACATCCTTCTCTATCATCTGTTTTTTTAGCCCACATATGGACCTGCAATAAATTCAGGTGTGGAGAGAAGAGGCGACCAGAATATCATTGTTCCTGTTCAGATGACTGTGTAGAAAACAAAGATTGCTGTGTCAATTATCCAGCTGTTTGTAAAGGTAAATATTCTCAACAAATTCTTTGTCTTTTATATGTACCCATAGTTGCATGAAAGGAGCAAGAACATAATACAGGTTTAAAAGCATCTAGTAAAATGAAGAAAAACCCTGCATTTATCAATACGAATGTACTGTCTTCAAAAATAAATTCCACTCATTTGTTTTAAGGAGAGGCAAGCTGGGTTGAAGAAGAGTGTGAGGACATTACTGAACCTCAGTGTCCAAAAGGGTGAGGAAATTGTATATTTGCATAGCTCTTCTCTTTGCTTGCATTTCATTTTTGAGATTATTTTCCCTGCTGTGCCCTTCTGGGATCTGCTTGCCTTTCATATATACAGTAAGAGCAGCTGCCAGACAGAGGACACCTGTTCAGCCAGCATTTGGTATGCTTACTAACAGATCAAGTTTCTCTATGCCAGCAACATTTGTGTATCCCAGCACTTGCTTGACTTGCAAGACATGCCCGTTCCTCAACCCGGCTGTCTCTCACAGATGTGTGTGCTCTGGGCAACTTTGCTTTGTTGCCAGCCTTACTATTGACCTATATGTGCTTCAATACCCACTATCCCAAATATTTTGGGACCCATCCAGCAATCTCCGGCTTCTAAGACTGCCTCTCTCCCTGGTCACTTTTAAAAGACCTTTCCACTAGCTTGTGTTTAACAGTCCCAGAACTGCAAAATGTGGGCAGATCACTGTCCCAGTTTCACCATCAGTGGGACAGCATTACTTGCAAGCTGTCTGAGCTACTTTCTTTAAAAAGTATAAAATGCCATGGGTTCCTTGTATTCTCTGGCTCAGCTCCACAGTGCACCCGCTCCTGTAAGTTTGGTATACACTGTCTGAGGAATGATTCGTGTGGTTTATGGCATCAGCACTCAGGCTCAAATAGTACAGCAAAACTCCCAGCCAGGAAAAGAACCCCTGCATATCTTGTACTGTTTTTGCTGTGGGATCTTCAAATTAGCTTTATAGCTAATGATGACTATAAACTATGATTGTGTGTCTAAGCTATTCATAGAAGTGACTTAAATGTTCTTGATTAAAATGTGTTCCACTGGTATGTAGTTGGTAGGTATGGGATAAATTGAATTCAATTGTGTTCATGTCTGACAAGTATTAAAAATTGGACCTATTTTGATTTTGAAATTATGGTGTGCTGGGAATACTTCTAGTAAAGTAAAAAATCTTATTTTGTTCTTATATAGTTACTTTTTTGACTTAAGATGTTTAAATTGTATTGTATTTATTCACTGGAGTTATAATACTGCCAAACAAAATACGTTTCCTTTTGAAATATTTCATACCAGTTGAGTACTCTTCATTCTGATTCAGAGCAGTAACAATTGCTGATGTTTCAGAATTTTCACAGAAAATGACCATCTTGTAGTCCAAGTCCCCAGTAACCCCTTATGTAGGAAGGTGATAGCCAGGTGATTCTTGAAGCTTCTGTCACCAACTTTTGTTCTGAGCTCAGGGGCCATTTGGGATTGCATACTGGGAACTGACTCTAGGATGCTGATTTCCCTAATGGAAGGTTAGGAAGCATTGCCCCTGAAAGGTTGGTAAACAAGCAAGAGCCTTCTGCAAATCCACAGTCAAAGTTAATGACGTAAATGCAATAGGGCTATTCCTGGTGGGTAACTTGTTTTTTAGGGTTTTTTTAAATTTTTTAAAATTTTTTTCTGTTCAGTGTATGAAAGAGATACATAGTTACTCTACTAAAATTGTTTCAATCCTGGCAAACCCCAATATGTTGCAATAAGACCCAGCCCAGGAAAGGGTGATGTGTGGTCAAAGTTGAATCAAACAGTGTTGACTGGAGGCTCATCTCAGACTAATAGCACACAAACCTCTCCCAAAACTAACAACTCTGTAAACAATCCGCTTCTTCCTATGGTGTGGTAGGCAGGAGGGCGGGTGAGTTTAGTGCTGTACTCATTTTGAGACCTCAGGATATCGATTCTGATTCTGTGCATATTAACACAGCATGTTGTGTGGGTTCAAATTGCTGGTTTTATTGTGCTTTCATTTCAGCTGGATTTGTTCTTGTCGTACATAATAAGCAAAAGGCAATGCAGCATTCAATGGGACGCATAATCTGAGAAATCCCACTGGCTTCAAGGAGACTTGTCAGCTGCTTAGAATTAAGCACACACCTAAGTCTTTCCAAGACCAGGTTCTGTGTTATTTAGTAGCGTTATAAAATTACTGAGCTGTAAGATCTCAGGAATGATCTAGTCCTTCCCACTGTTCTAGAAGTGAAATAATACTCTGAGAATTCAAAGCTACTTAAGCAGTTTATCCTAGTGCTTGGCTAGATGGCCTTACTGATAACTTTTTGCTGTTGTCCTAATGTCTTTTGCTGTATTTTAATCCTATTACTATTTGCTCTATCTTCTTTGAGCTAGAAGAACAGCTGATTCCTTTCCTTTCCTTTTTATTGATCTCTCTGTATATTTGAAGATTGCTATTGTGCCTCTTGTTGAGGCTTTATGCACATTTAGTGGAAAAGAAATGTATGGATGCATGTAGCCAGTAGTGTATGAGTATGCGTGTAGGATAGGAAGTTTTCTGTGTAGTATGTTAGACTTTTCAAGGGGACCTCCTTTCCTTTTCCTTTTTTTTTCTTCTTTTTTTTTTTTTTTCCTTTTCTTTTAATTATGGCCTAACCTGCCTTTAGTTAGGCAGGTCAGCTTGGCAGTGTGTTCTGTGGTTCTGGGCTCTTGGTCATCCAGCCTGGTGAACCTACTAGACCACAGAAAGCCTGTGTTGCCTGCACTGTGTTTCCATAGAAGCTGGTTTATAGGAGGGGATAATTACTACTGCATTTCCTTCAGTTTGGAGTCAGGATGTGACTGGTATACTTATTTATCCAAGAGCTGTGAAACATGCTTGTCATACTGTTTGGACACAGTCAGTATGAATCACTGAGAGGACCAAAGCTTGGGCCTCCCAGGCTTGCTTGCTCATGGTAGCACATTTCTGAAGTAGCAAGTTCGATCTTGGCTGCTGACAGGAAAAAGTCAGGATCACTGATATACCTAGGAACTGGTCTGGGGATTTTACTGAAGCTGTTCTGAAGAGGGCAGTTTAACATGGTCTGTCATGCTTTGCTTCCCTGAGCACCAGGGCAGATCACTAACTATATGCGTTTTGGCATGTGTAGAGTGTACGAGAAGTGAAATGACCAAGCACCTCATTGTGGCAATGGTCTGTTTCGCCAAGTTTAATTTTACATGTGTGAAGGGGTCAGGAGATAGACTTGCAGACAACCAAAACATGTACTTAACAGTTGGTTTACTTGTAAATGCCAAACCAGAAACAGTTGCGTAAAATCCCTTTCTAAGGCGTTGTTTTAAATTTGGTGGGGTTTTCTGTTTGGTTTGGTTTTTGGTTTTTTTTTTTTTTTTTTTTTTTTTTTTATTAAATTAGACTTGTTGGTAAGTAATATTGAAAAGTCTTTGCCTCAAAGTTCATCTTTTATTGCAGGGAACTTTGCAGTGAAGATTTTTAGACCTCTGCACTTGAGTGAATCAATTTATTGAGCAAGGAGGGGCATGGAGAAGGTATTTGCAAAAGGTGCAGAGATCAGAGCCTGTGGTGCAAAAAATACTTGTAATATGGGCAAAGGTAGTACATAAAGTTTTCCTACTCTGTTCTGCCAAAGGGCTTTGGTCTGGGTCTGAAAATAATTAATTTCTTGTTCCCAACTAGTTGCCCTTACTAGATTTTTCAAAAGATGATGCTGAATGTGCCATATAAATTAAAAACCAGGATACAAACATACATTTTATAAATGCATCTAAGTGCTTTCTTCTCTCTGGGGTGTTGGGTAGGCTATGTAATGGTTCTGGCTAATGAAATCCTTTTGGCTGACCTGTTGTCCAAATTGTTGATTAGAATTTTCTTAGGACAGACATATTTTGTTTGCCTGACTAATCTTTAGCTTAATATAGTCACGCTTGTGTGGCTGATATGAGGCTTATAAATGTTTCACTTGTAAATGACCCTTTGGATTTTTTGTGGAGTACTACACTAAAGAAACTGCCAACACTTTATAAATAATATTTGTCTTCTATACTCACTGTTTTATTTTGGGAAACTAAAATGCAACAATGTTAAGAAAACCCAAAGCATTTTTAATTTTACAGTTTACAGTCATAAAAAGGAAACATGACCTTGCAACTGATGCATAAAGTATATAAAATGGTTTTGTGTGAGAGAGAGAGAGAGAGACAGTCTGTATTTTCAGTACTTTGTTTTGTTTTTGTTTTTCCTTTGTCTCACATGCCCTCATATCTATAGGTCAAACATAGGGTATGTTTTCTTTAAGGAAGAAGTCACTGATGACTATTCCTTTCTATGATGCAATGTTTAAAGTACTTACAGTTGGAGAGAAATTGTTTGAACAGGGCTAAACCTGGGAACAAGTCAAGACTGGAAAACATAGGTCCTGTGGAGACTGGAAAGGGAGATTTTATTTTCGTTTGTTCCAGTGAAATCAGTTTCTGAATTTATCTGTTAAGTTTCAGACAGAAATACTGTTACAGTGTTTCCAGTTACAGTGTCACATTGTTGAGTTTGGATATTAGTAGTACTTCTGGTATACTAAGCAAGTTCTTCTTGGTTGCATAATCTTTGTAAGACTAAAAGAAAAATGTGTGTTATAGTTGCTGATTTAACATCCCCTGTGCATTAGACTTGCTTACAGTTTTGTGCACTTCATATGTAAAAAAAAAATTCCTTTTTTTATTGAGCTGGATTACAAGTTGTTTAGGAGTAAACCGAATAAAGGAAGCTCATGGCTTCATATTGCCGTATTTCTTTCCCTCCTCTTACCTTGGGGTGAGAAAATGGGGTTGGAGGGGCTGAGTGTTGTTCCAGTGGGACTGATTTCAGGATGAGGAGTATCAATCCATCAGATGGATTACTTGAGTGGCTCATTTTATGGATGTGTTGAAATCAGACCTTGTCATGACTTTTTTGTACATGCCCTACTGCAATCCTCAGTGTCTTTGGGCAGGGTTGTTATGCTCACCTGCAAGCAGAGGGACCAGATGGCTTGTCTGGTCAGCACTCTGCCAGCCTGCAAACCTTCCTGCTTAGGAAGACTTACTTCCTCAGTCTGGTTTATAGCCCCGTAATGAACATTCCAGCTATATGGGGGAAACTTTCTTGAAATAAGTGATGGGAAATTATTTCTCACAGTCTGTCTTTTAATATTCAATTTTTGTTTGTTCAGATTTACCAAGTCTCCAGTGCTACTGTTTTCATTGGATGGCTTCAGAGCAGAATATTTGCAGACTTGGGGTGGACTTCTACCTGTTATTAGCAAATTACGTGAGTAGTTTATTTGTCTAAGAAATATGAGGTCTTACCTGAAAAATCCATAGATGCATCTATGCTTACTGTTTAAAATCCTTGCTCTTCCTGCATGAATATGGAAGTAGTTGCCCCGAATAACAACTATGCATGGAGAACTTGAGGTGTGGGAGAGTGTAAGGGCAGAAAGAGGGAGTGCATGAGGAATAGACCCATTGGATTTTTGATGAAATCTTATAAATTATTAGGTAGCCCCTGTTGTATTTAGGATGTGGATGTTTTTTGCTGTGAGATTTCTTTAAAATAGAAATAGCCCCTTTTTACTCTATAATATATATCATCTCATATTTAGGTGGAATGACTTTGGAAATTGAAAAGCAAGGTAGAAAGCGTTTGACTAAGTTTGAAAGAGAAGACAGAGAAGGAAGAGATTAAGAACAGGTGATATAGAAGGGCTAGTAGATTTGCGATGAATCCAAGAAATATTTTAACAAACATTTCCAGAAGAAATGAGAGCCTCACCAGTACATGTTTATTCCCTAGCTTTTGTAGTGTCTTAGTTTTGTAGTGCCTAAGTAACTTTTCCTGTTTCTGTTTTGGCTGTGGTCTGTAAAGAACTGATGGTATTTCTTGTCTGAAAAATATGCCAATCTTCTTGACTTCATAAATTACTACCTGGGGTTCCTGGTTTCATTTTGACTAAAAATAAACCAGTAAAAATACTTGCTTTTTTATACAGTGGTTATTACAACTTGATATGTTCCAGAGGATAACAATTCACAGATGCATTTGAGGTTTTTGGTTGGGTTTTTTTTTCATTTTGTTCCATGTTAGAATAAAATGAGGCATTTGAAAAGTTTTCATTAGATGCAGTTATAAAAATTTAAACTGGAGAAGTCTTCTTAGGCATTGCTAGGAGAGACTGGCTATTACACATTATTACAGTTCTCCCCAAGATACGTGACAGCAATGCCACAAAGCATCTGTGTACTTCCAGTCTGTGATAGCCATTTCTACATGTAAAGGTTCTTCATTCTTTGGTCTGGATAGGCTACAGTGTGACTTCTCTTATTGACTTCTATAATAATCTTGTATTTCCCTGTGCACTGAACCCACGATAAATTTCGACTACTAGAGAAATACAAGTATCTTCTTATCTTCATCAAAGTCACTTCGCTTCTCCAGAACTATGGAGTTTCCAATGATCAAAACTTATATTTTAAAGCAATCTAATATCAGAGTGCCTAATAGTACACGTTTTAGACACAACAAAATAAGGAATAGTCTGGGAGAAATATTATTTCTGCATTATATTTGCTCCACAGCATTTTTGGAAGGCTTTTACAATACAATATACTGCAGGATCTTCAGCTTTCTTCTTTCTCCCCTTATAGTGAAGTGGTGGGTGACATGCTTATAGATAAGGCAAACTTTCTTCAGTAAGAAAAAAATAGTCTCATGAATGAAAATTGGTGTCTCTGAGGTGTATATCACATGACACTCTGAGGGCTTATGGCTTCAAATCTCTGTGTTCCATGTGTCTAGGCACCAAAAATGGTGGAAACAGTCATATTGTAAAGAAAAACTTTTATATGAGTGAGTAAATACTCCTACAGGTTTTTGCTGTTCAGGAGAGGGTAATGAAATCTATTTCTCTTTGTAGACAGGTAACAACAATGGATAAATTGCTTGACTATTGATGAAAATTTATATTGTCCTTTTGAAGTTCATAGTTTCCCATTTATAGGACTATTAAATTATCAAAAAGAGACAGTTTATGAATGATGGCATTTACAAAGCAGTGAACAGCTACTCACATCAAGTAACTTGTTAGACTGCCTGGTTCTTTATTAAATTAGAACCATGCTAAATACCTGGATTTTCATCTTTAAAGTACTTGATGGCATGTGCAACATTCTGATAGATAAAAATATTGCCATTATCTGATTTTGGTAATTCATCCATGCCAACAGTGATATTCTGATGTCTCCTTGGAGAAATCTGTTGTAGTAGATGCCTGTAAGACAATATCATAATATCACTTATCAAGTTTTATTATATGCTTTTTATTATACACCTGCTGCCTGCTGAAAGGTGGGCAATTCAGCATGGAGCTGAGAGGTTTTAGTGAACCCAGGCATAGCCTTACTGTGTTAATATGGGGTTCAGAGATGAGATTATCACATGATTCTGTACTGTAATGTTGCAGGTTTTAGACAAATCATCCTTTTATCTTATATTGTCTTTAACTAAGGCAATAAGCCAAAAAGAACAGATAACTCTTATGGAAAGTCCCAGTGAAAACCCCCCCAGGATTTTTGGCAAAAAAGTTTCTGAGTGTATTTTTCTCTTTCTTTAAAAAAAATGCCAAACAAACCAACAAAACAAAAAGCCAACCTCTCCGCCCAGCCACACCAAAAAATATGATTTTGGAAAACAGCCCCAACAACAGACTTGGAAATTACTGAAATGAGTTAAATGTGTTGCAGAAGTAAAAAAGGTACAGGTGATGATCTGTTACTACAGAGTGGAAATCTGCGAGGGGATTTCTATGTGACTTGAAATTTATTTTTCTGACTTGGCTTCTTCTAATCTTGATTAGCTCAAATAGATTATTTCAGCTGAAATCTAGTCAAAGCCTCAATTCAATAAGTTCAAAGTCCCTTGATGCAACACTTCTTATGTTATTAAGCCTTTATTTTCTGTTTTATTTATATTATATATAATTATCCAAAGTGATAGTGAAGATGACCCAGTGGTGCTCTTTCTATAGGGTCATTTGTTTTGGCTCTTTAGCATCTGTTGAAGCAGTTTTGGTTATCACATAGCTTTTTTAAGTTCTTAATGAAGGCTTTTTCTTTTCCTTTTTCCAGATTGGGGCCCATACATTTGTCAGTGGAAATTTTGGCCCCTTAAATAAGGTTTTCTCAAAATTGTTTTAACCTGGCTATTGACTTCATATTAGCAAATACTGATCTCCTTAAAACCATGTGATTCTTATATCAAGATAAAACTTTTAAATTCATCCTAGAATAAGATCTTATTTTTATATTTTAAAAGCCCCAAACCAAAACAAAAATTAGACTGCAAAATAAGTAGTGATTTAAGAGGTGACTGTAGGAGCCAGGGCACCACTGTGCCAGTAGCCACTTCTTCCCTGGGACTGCCAGGGTGAAGTAGCTAGCTGGTGTCAAGCTGCTGACTGCACTCAGTGCATACCAGGGCAACTGTGGAGGGTGTGATTTCTTTGATTATTCATTCTTATCTATGCATGCTTTTCACAGAGACTGTAAATTTTGCTCATGTGACTGTTATAGTCAGTCATTAGGAATATATAAAATTTGTGTTAATAGCTATTTGTCAGCTTGTAAATGAATGTGAAAAGAAAAACTTAGCTCACAATTTTGAAGAATCAAAACTTTCTGGAAATATATATTTCTTTTTTTTTTTTTATAGTAGGAATCTGTCTTCATGAGAGAAACTTGCAAGATTTTTATTTCTGTAATTTTGCTGATTTTCTTTCTCTCTCGCTCTAGAGAAATGTGGAACATACACTTCCAGTATGAGACCAGTGTACCCTTCAAAAACCTTTCCTAACCATTACTCCATTGTCACAGTAAGAATTCCTGTATATTATATGTTTCCGCTACCAAAGAGACTGTTCACTATCAAGTTGTCTCCAAGGGAATAGTATATTTTTGATAGATTATTAAAATAATATGATTTCCTTTCAAAATAGAAAAAGGTATAATTATATTCTTTATGTAATTTAGATTAACAGTCATTATATAACTCTACAACTAAGTGGCCAGATCTAATGTAAGTAAATGCAATCCTTCTATGGCTAGCTGTGAGAACTCCCATATAGTGGGAGGTCACATCACTTTATAACTCCCTATTTCTGTAAATATTTCCATTAAATTGCAGCTCGCTCTCTTACAGTCGAGCAGCCCGACTCCTTTATATTGCCAGCTTTAGTCCACTTTAAGGTAGCTTGGCATGATGCAAAGTAGATTATGAAATGATAGGAGAGATTTGAGCATCATACCGATACTGACGCTGTGATGGACTGTACCCAGGCCTGCATAGAAATGTCACAAAGCTGATCTTGCAAATTTATCACCTCCTGCATATAGGACGAAAAAGAGAAATGGAGGTTTCCAACACCAAGTGCAGGGTTGTAATCCAGGAGATCTGTTTTAGTTTCATCATACTAGAACTAAAATTCAATCAAACACTAGAATCTCTGCCTCCTGTCTTACATTTCCAGTTTGTCAGGACATTTGGTAAGCAAGGAACGCGGGTTCAGGAGTGAGATGCTTAACTGTGCAATCCTTACATGTCTCCATGACTGAATATGCAACTAAGAGGCATTAGTCATGCCCTGCAGCCATGTGAGGTGTACAGTACAGAGCTTTGTCTCAAATCCCCATTCTTGTAAAAAGTAGCAGAGTCCTACTGGTGTTAATGTTGTATCCTTTATAAATGTAAAAAGGAGCTAGTCTGCTTAAAGGCAGAACACAAAGTCTCCTAAAATTACCCAAGAACTGGTGCTCCAGAGCACTTATTTCATTGCTTGAGTAATGTTATCTCAGCTAGAGCTTTTGCTCACGTGACTGAGGTCCAGCATAGGTAATTACTTTGTCTTTAGTGCTAAAGATACAACAAATGTGTGAACTTGTAGGATGTCTTCAGATTGATCTCAGAGGAAATTGTTGACCTATTTTATTTATTTATTTTTTAAAATCTCACTGAGAAGCAATTAAGTGTGGGAAGGTGGGGCTTGGAACCAGGGGTAAGTGATGCTGTGATGGCTCTTGAGGTACTGGTGAGGTAGAAGTCACATGTAGACTATTCAGTGGATATACTTGTCTAAAAGACGTGTTTGTGTAGCCAGAAGGTTCCTTTTCTTTATAACATCGCAACAAGGTAAACTCTCAATTACAGGGGCTGTATCCTGAATCTCATGGTATAATTGATAACAAGATGTACGACCCCAAAAGAAATGCATCCTTCACCCTTAAAAGTGAGGAGAAGTTTAATCCACAGTGGTACCAAGGACAGCCTGTAAGTATTAATACCCTTCTGAGAATGTACATCAGACTGTTATGTTACTTAATACCACTTGAATGCATAGTGATGTTGAAAGAGTACAGAGGGTACTTCTAAGTCAGCCAAGAAGCATTACTCAGCATGATTAGGAACTGCCATACTAGAGCAGCAAAATAACAAATGAAACAAAATGTAACAGATTTTGTTGAACTTAAGTGGAATTTTCCCGAAGGAGAATGCTGGCTTAAAATAACTAATAGAGATACCAGATCTTGTTCTGTTTTTAATATGAGTGGGCTTGCACTTCTCTGAGGAAACTGACAGACCAGTTAGCTGTAGTAATAAGGATCATTATTACAGGTTTATGCTCTGGCCAAATTACTGTCATGTGTAAAGATGGGCTTTTAAAAGAAATTGTCTCAGTTCAATCACACACCTATGGCAAAACTGCTGAGACAGCCATCAGAATAAAGTGGCATGGGAAAGTTTGGGTGAGCACTAGCCTGAAGAATAGCAAGGGACCAGATGCAACTATTTAGTAATGTGGGGAGCACTGTTTCTTTTTTTTTTGTTTGTTTGGTTGGTTTTTTGTTTGTTGGTTTGGTTTGTTTCTTTGTTAGCTTGTTTGGGTTTTTTGTTTGTTTCTTTGAGGAAAGAACACACTAGGGTAGACTTTGCAGGCTACTGAGAAGAGAGTGATATATGAGTCAGGCATGAATCTGCAAATTGTGAGATCAGTAGTAAAATCTGAAGAACTGACCATAGTGTTGCTTCAACATGTCAAGAGCATGTGGGACATAGCTCTTCGGAATAGTCCCATCCCTTCTTGTGTCATTGTTCTTGAGACATTTCCCTTTTCTGGTGTTCAGCCATGGTTCTACTATTGCATTTCTACTAATGGGTCCTAACTTCTGTCCTGACTCCTCCTGGTGTAGCAGCAGAAGGGATGTGAGTGTTCGCAATAAGGAGTTGGTCTCCAAGGTGTATCTGGGCTGCAGATAGTGATGATGTGCAATATTGACTGGAGCATTCCACTTAAACTTTTAGTCTTTGGCCTTCCTGAAGGGTGTAGAATTGGTGAGGGTGGCAGTGGTTCTGGCAGTTACTCTGCTAATTCTGTGACCTGCACTAATGATAGTAATTGTCCTGCAGATTTGGCTGACAGCTGCATACCAAGGTCTGAAAGCGGCCACATTCTTTTGGCCTGGGTCCGATGTAGCAGTTAATGGAACATTTCCAAACCTTTATGAAGAATACAATAGGTATGTAAACACCTGTGTCTCAGATGAGTATTAGTCTTTATAGTCTTTAACTATTGCACTGGGTCAGATGCCAGAGAAAACATAGGGTTTTTTTGTGCTTTTCTAAATACTGTACAACATGGAGAAAAAAAGCCAGGATCCAATTAACTTTGTTTCAGTATAATGTAGAGTCTTTGTCTAATAGTCTTTTCATTCCTCAACAAATGTTTTAAAGGTAAGATGTGGAAAAATCAGCATAACCAACTTTGAAGCTCTCGTGCTTTTCTCTTTCCATTTGAAAGAATCTTTTATACGTGTAGAGTGTTTCAATCCAAACTTTTCATACAGTAGATGGATAGATCTTGATGTGATATTGTCCATGAACAACAAAGTCTTACTGTTGACTGTGGTAAACTATTTCAATTTAAAATTATTTAAAATTATTTAAAATTATTTTCGTTGCAAACTTTGAAGATACTTTGAAAATATTTCACGTGAAGGCAGTTATATTTTGTCCAGTGAGTGCTCTTCACTGCAATTAAACATTTTCTGCTTAATGAAAATGTTTATCACCATTTATTTAATAATCTCAAATGCCCAAGAAATCAGACTTTTAATTTCTGTCTGCCTAGAATGGTTTTCTCTTCTGATCCCCTTCATAGGATGGATGTTTAGATTCTTGTCTTGCTATCTGCATTTTTTGCCTGGGAACTAGTCCGTTGTTGCTTGAATTTGTGTTAAGTAGCTGAACACTAACTTTATGGTTGCCTCGTGTTGTTAACGGTCAACGTGCTTATTGTTGGCTACTTTAGTGATTGATACAGACAATCTAATTTGTGACATAGTGTGAGAACTTGTATTCAACCAGTTTGAACATTAAAAAAACCCAACTCCACCCTTAAACCAAAGCTTTTGCAAAACATAATACAGGAATGAAAACAGGCATGTGACTTTGCACCTTGCAGCCAATTATCTGCTTTGGATAACAAATACAAGCAGTACTGGGAGCTTTATTCTAATCATACTGCAATCAAGGGAGCTTTAGATTAGGCCATGAACTCCTGTAGAGTCACAGACAATTAACATATATAAACTTGCATCCTGCTAAATAGCCCTTAATAAATTAATTTTTTTTCTGCTAAAAGACATTGTGGGTTTGTGTTTTGTTTTTTTTTTTTTGGGGGGGAGGGGTTGGTTTGTTTGTTTGTTTTTGTAATGTATGGCTAAAAGTTTTTTGCTCTTGGAAGTACATGGTTGGTTGATATTGTATTATTCTGATACAGCTCAATCCCATTTGAAGAAAGAGTGGTAACTGTCCTTCGCTGGCTGCAGCTACCTGAAGATGAAAGGTAGGTAAACAATTGCAAGTGTAAGTTTGTGTTTGAATGGAATGTCTTATCCATTATTCTGACAACATTAAAATATTATTTAATGACTGTTTCTATGATGAAAACTATTTTTATTAAGTTGCATCTCTATTTCCCTTTAATATGTTTTTCCTCTAAATGACAGTGTTATTTCCAATATTTAATCTCCATTGTTGAAATATAATCTCTTCAAACTGTCTCAACATGTATATAAAATATTACATTTTTGGTACTGTTTGATATAGACCACACTTTTACACTCTGTATTTAGAAGAACCAGATTCCTCGGGCCATAAGTTTGGACCAGTGAGCAGTGGAGTAAGTAGTTTTGTAGTTTCTTAAATTTTTTTTTTATTTGAATCTTTGCTCTGACTCTATAATTTCCATAATTCATGTTACATTAACCAAAACCATGTGAAATTTGCTTATTAGGAAAAAAATATGAATAGACAGCCCATCCATAATTAACATTGATATAAAGTATAGAATAAACAGCTTGTTTAGTAAGTCTAGTTGTTATTTTCTTTATTTTGATAACTTTTAAATTACAGAAGCATGTTTGAGTATCTCTTGTATGTTGCTTTGGCTGTTCCTATTAATGGTTTATGTTGATTTTTGGCAGGGGAGAGGAATGGGGGCATAAAATTTGTATACTTTCAATTTAGCAAGAACAGAGGTTCTCATAGTGATGTCCTAGTTTTGGTGGTCCAGTATTCATGTTATATTTGTCACTCATTTTCCCCCAGTGTCTGTGCTAAGGTTAGAAGAATATTGGTCTTATCTCCCTGTGGTTATATTTTATGGCTTTTCTGAAAGAGGCATATAAAGGAAGCATTCACCCTATCACAGTTCATGATTTATTGTATAAATAAGAAGTCTTTGGGACTGCTAATGTTTTCAAAAGTACCAGATAGCTTTACTTTTTAACAAACCAAAGTGAAAAATATGAAGAAAAAAGTTCTTGGAAATTCAGGAACTTTGTAAAATTCTCCCATCCGGAATGGTCAGGAAGTTTGGGCATCATAACTAGGTATTTAACTTTAGTGGTAACAACAGTAAAAAGCTCTTCCAATTTCTCTTGAGCTGTGAGAATTACCTCATTTTAAAATACCGTTTGTTTTGTACTTAGCAATTATTCAAAATTGGCTCCTGTGCTGTACCTATGCAAGTGAGCTTGGACACCAGACACCTGATCACAAACATTGCTTACACTAGTAGCTCATTCTTTGTCTTTTTCAGTTTCTTTAAACTAGTTTGAAAGGATATTAATCTTGGACAGTTTGCTCCAAGGTCTCTCCCAAGAGGCATTTTGGGAAGGAAGAGTGCTGCAGGCTTGGCTTCCTCTCTTCTATTCAGCACATCAGTATCTGCACCCTTAGGCATTCCCTGCTGTCCCTGGTTGTACCACTTGTAATGCAACAAGCATCCTCAATTTCATGCTTTGAAACCACCCTTACTGGTTATAATCAGGGATTGTAGTTTTTTTGTTGTTGTTGTTTTTTGTTTGTTTCTTTCTTTCTTTTTAACATCTGCAACTGAAATAACACATAAAAATGTGTAGTTATGTCATAGTACAGTGTGGGGTGCAGGAAAAAATTGGACTAAGAGCTGTATAGTGTAGATATAGCCAGTCTTATGTAGATGGAGGTAACTCTGAACAGTGCAGGTGATAGGAACTCTCTAGGCTCTCATTTTCATTAAACTGTATTTAACAGTATTTTTAACACTCACTTTACATTCCTATTTTTGTCCCGCAGGTCATTATGGCATTACAGAGAGTGGACAACATAGTGGGGATGCTGATGGATGGTCTAAAGCAAATGAACTTGCATAAATGCCTGAATATTATTTTTGTGTCAGATCATGGTAAGTTTGATTTTTATGAAATATATCAGAACTTTGAAGAACTGTTTTTAAAAATAATACTCTGAGTTTATACTTTTATGTTTCTGACAAGGTTAACAAAGCAACTAATACCTATAAAATATGTTTTATATTATCAAGATGGTATAAGAGCCAGTGTAAGTGCAAATCAGACTATTTTACAAGGGGCTGAAGAAGTGGAGAATATAGAAGGGGGGATTAAATAATGTTCATATTTTATTTCTAATTCCTTTTGTGAGCATTACAAGATGATAAAAGAAATAGAATAAATAAAATCAAGTGTAAAACATTTTATTTTATTCTGTCTGTTAGCTATGGTACATAGCAATGGTTTGCAAATTGCTGAAGAAACAAAAATACAAGCCATAACTTCCTATCAGTTCCCTTATTCATTATTAGAAGGCTGTGAATGTGAAACCTTGATTTATTTCTCTAATAGCTTTTCTGTATATCTGGAATTATAAGTTGTTATTTAACCAATTTTTTTCTACTTCTTTTCCTGACAAGCAAAATATAAGCACAACCTTCATGCAGTGCAAAACTGCCTTGCAGAACACATTGCCACAGGGAATGATCCAAGCAAAATATCTACCCAGGTTTAAAAAAATATTTATGAAATTAATGAAGGATAAATCTGTCAAGAATTATTAAAAGTAAGAGTTCAAATGCAATATGCATCTTGAAGTCCCTCCAGCTTCTGGAAACTGATAAGGGGCACTGAGAGAAAGATCAGTCCATAATGGTGTGCTTATTGGGTATTTCTCTAGACATGTTACTGAACACTATTAAGTTGGATGCTGGGCTAAATGAATATTTGGTTTGACTCTTGCTATTGTTCTTAGGCTTGTAAGATTTCTTTTCCCTTCAGAGAAAAGAATTTTCTATTTCTTTAGTTGGAGAGTCTTTCTCAGCTGAGGAAATAGTTGCTTGTGTTTATCTGCGGGTTGTTTTTTTCTTTTACTCACATCTTGGATCAAAGATAAAAAGACTGATAAAAAGACTTGCTGATAAAAAGACCACAGAAATTACATTTCTGACTCCTACAACTGAAGTTTCCTTCTCTTCAGGAAGGCTACTCGATGCTGATATTTCCATTTGAAAACAAAATTTATTTTCTTTTACAGGGATGGAAGCAGGGAGCTGCAGAAAAACAGCATATCTGAACAGCTATCTGGATGATGTTCAAGATTTCATAGTTGTACCCGGTCCTGCAGCTCGCCTAAGACCTAATAATGTTCCAGATGAGTATTTCTCTTGTATGTAGTTGCTAAACTAACTTTTGTTATTTGGTTATTTGTTTTTGTGCGTTGTAAATACAAACTTAAGCTCCACATACTCCATTAGTAAACAAGTGAATGCCAACTAGGGACAACCTGGATAATGATGAAGAGAAAATAGTGAGTAGTGCACCTGTGCTTTTAAAAACCATTTGACTTTTCAAGTCTGAAAGTGCATTTGAATCCTACAGATTGTTGCCAATACCTCCTGCCTTGTGAGTGCCATTCCTTTGAATAAGATCACTGGTGCTCAAGACAGTCCAAAAATCCTCATGTCTCACCTCATTTCCTGATTTGCTAGTTCCTGTATAAATTTGCAATATTTCTGTCGTAAAGTTTGTTACCATAACTTACATATTATTTTGAGTATTATTTTTCATAGTTATAAAAATATGGCCTAGTGGCCTGACAGCAGTTGAGTAAACTGCAAATAAACATAAATGAGACAAAAAAACTGAGTGAAACATCAATAAATGCTTACAAATTTTAAACTTTTTGATTCATTATTCAGTCTCATTTTAGGTGAACATTCAATGCCTGAAATTTTTGGTACTTAGGAATTTTGAATACAAGAGTTTCCTTTACATTTCATAGTATTTTTTTGGTGTGCTTTTTTTTTCTTTTGTTTTTGTTTGTTTTTGTTTTCATGTCTAGATTATTGTTCCCTGTGTAGGCTCAACCCTAGTGACTTTAAGTCCTGTTTACTTCACTGCTTGATGCTATTCTAAACTGTTTTAAATGTTTACTTAGAGAATGTGGGAGTCAAATGCAGTTTCAGGTTCTCCCTGGAGATGCAAATTCCAGAAGAAGAAAAGTAGCTTATGTCCTGCTTCTGACACATGCACTGTTTTAATGAAGTAGCGTAGCTGCCTTTGTAGCACTGCATATATGTATTCAGGAATTATGAATGGTTCTCTTGCCAGGATAATCCTTTGTGTACTTTAGTCAAGTGTTGGGTATCACACTCAGGACAGAGTAACCATGTGAAATGTAGTGGGCCTGTGTTACACAAAATGTCAAACTACATGATGTAATGGCTCCTTTTGGCTTGAGTCTAAGCATCTGAATCTTAGCCAGCTTGCACTTGGCTGTCTTTCTAAAGATGCTTGCCAGATAAAACTGCTGTCCTGATAGTTGCATTTGTTTCTTTTTCTTTGTAAGTTTATTAGCAAGCAGGAAAATTCCAGCTTGATTAACACAGCATTTAGTTGCCTCTTTTGTAAAAGCTTACCTCTTAGTTTATTCTTCTACTATTCTGTGGCAAATATAGTTTAACATGTAACTGATAATATTAACTAAATTTTATTATACTTTAACATTTGAAGCTGTAAATAAGTAAGCAAGATGAAGAGAGCTGAACTAAAATTTCGTAAAATCAAGAGTTTGACAGTTTAGTGATTATTTTGATCTATATGGTTTTCATTTTGGAAAAATAATTTCTTATGCTGGAAATTTTTTGAAACTCAATTATATTACATGATGGGAATGCTTTCATTTTACATCTGATTTTTTTTGACTTAGGTGACTAATACTTACATATGATTCTTCCAGTTAATTATGAAGGCATTGTCAGAAACCTCACGGTAGGTGTTGTTTTATCTGTTTTAATTTTTGCTGACATTTACAGGTATTTTATAGTGTCAGCTCTTTGCTGGGCTACTTTCATAACTTCTGGACTTTGAATCAATGAAAGAACAAGAGGATAGAGTCTTAAGCTGCACCAGGGAAAGTTTCATTTGGACATTGGGAAGAATTTCTTCACAGAAAGGGTGATTAGACATTGTCTGGACTGCACAGGGAAGTGGTGAAGTCACCGTCCCTGGAGGTGTTCAGGAAAGACTGGATGTGGTGCTTAGTGCCATGGTCTAGTTGACGTTAGTGGTGTTTGGTCATAAGTTGGACTCCATGACCTCAGACGTGTTTTCCAACCTCAATGACTCTGTGTGTAACCTTTCATAAGCTATTTGGCTAACAACAACAACAAAAGTAGCTCCACACATGGGAAGATCAAAATTGACTAAGGTGACATGGCTATTGGGTTGTGCATTAACTAAGGCTCTGTGTTCATTTCTTTTCACTATCATGTTGCTCTTCAAACTGGAGAAATTTTGTATCTGGACCGTACTAGCTGAGGGCCAAGTCCGGGTCAAGTTCACCTCTATTGTCAGGACACACATAAGGTTTTCTTGCTCACACCTTTTGGATAAACTCCTTTCAGATAGGATATTGATTTTTTTTTTTTTGTCAGTTACAGCTTAATGAATTTACTTTTCTGCTCTGTTCCTGCTGTTAGTGAAAGCTATGCTGTTTGTATAGATGACTTCACTGTTGAAAAATTTCAATATTACAGTAGAGATTTTGTTTTGGTTTTGTCATGGTGGTTTTTTTGGGTTTTTTTTTTTTTTTGGTGTGGGTGTTTGTTTTTTTTTTTTTTTTTAAATCATTAATTGATTTTATTTAAAATGAGAATATTTTTTTACCTGAGTGGCTCGTCCTGTACAGGGTTAAGAGCTGGACTCAGTGATCCTTGTGGGTCCCTTCCAACTCAGCATATTCTGTGAATCTAAAACCCATTTGAATATCAATTACTTTCTCTATGACAGAGCTGTAGAATTGTTGCACTGGATAGTCTCCTACCACTTGTGAAAGTGTCATGATATTCATGTCTTAGTGTAATTCTTTATTAATTCTAAACAGTACTGTTTTGTTCTGTACAATTGTAGGCTGTAAGAAAAGAATTGTTATGGCTGTAATCCAATATTAAATATTCTTCTAATAATTATTGAATCCAAAACCAGTCACTATTTAAGTATTCATTTATATTTATGTCCCATACAGTATGACTCCAAACCTGAGGGGGTCACATTGTTCTTAGTGCAAGTTATCGCAGAGCCTTTGTAATTGATGGGCTTTATAAGAACTGTGCATAACATAAGTAAATTTTGGTGACATGTACATTTTATATTTCAATTTCAACATTTCAGTGCCTAGAACCAAATCAGCCTTTCAAAGCTTATATGAAACAGTTGCTGCCCAAGCGTTTCCATTATTCCTATAACGACCGGATTGAACCACTGCACTTCTATTTAGACTCTCAATGGCAGCTTGCTCGGTAAGTTGCAGTTTTCAGTACTTGATTATACAGCAAGTAATTTCTTGGTTTCTCATAACTTTTTTTCTTCCAGGTACTTAGAGTTCAGTGGTATCTATTGGAGTGTGATATTCTTGTTTATCACAGCAAAGGGACATTGCAAAGAAACAATGCATGCTTTTCTCTACAGGTTTTGCTGGCCTGGGGAGGCTTAACTCTAAACTGACAGCTATAGATATTCTCTCTGCTGGGTATGGAGGTGTAGCAGCAGGTTAGAAATTAAGGTTCTCATTGTTTGATACTTGAGCACATCTTGCTATGCTTTAGGAATTTCCAAAGTGAGTCCATCAAAGTAAAGCATGTGAATAATTACTTGGTTGAATCAGTCTTGTCAGTCACTGGACTTACTGGGTCCACTGCTGTTAATTGCCTTAGATGTTTTGACAAAAGAATTTGCAACTCCCATAATAGTGGTATCTGCTGTAATAATAGAATTTTGAACACCTCTTTGATACTTCAGGGCTTTCAACATGGAAGAGTTTTAGTCCATGTCTTCAGTAAGTCCTGTTGTATAACACTATAGATGTGTGCAAGTTGTGCAAATCATGTTTAGGTTACTAGAACTGCATGTGTTTAAATAGTGTGTATCGACCTGGCATAGGTTGGAGGTTTGTTTTTATTAGACTGTAACATGCCTGGCTGAATGGTCTAAGTTACATTATATTTTAAAAAAATAATAAAATTAAGAGTCTGCTTATATAAAGTAGTGTAAAGTTCTGTTACCCAAATGACAGTGAAATGAAAATTTGTTATCCTGAGAACAACTATTTTGTTCGTATGTCATGTGCTGTTTCAATTGAAATGACTTTGATAGACATGAGAATTTTGAAGGGATAACATTTGCAGAGAAAACTATCTAATTTTAAAGGCATTCTCTTCTAGAGCTTTAAAGACTTTTTATTCCCTATGGACAATCCTCTAAAAATCTTTAAATAGAGAAGTAGGCAAGGCATCACTGAATATATTTTAGAGCAATATGATTTGTAAAGTGTGAGTTATATAAACTGTGTATTTTTAATAGAAAACCACTTGAGATTAAAAGATGCACAGGTGGATTCCATGGCTCAGACAATGGCTTCCCCAATATGCAGGTGAGATTTAAATTTGTGTTAGCTCTCATTTTTAGCTCCTATTTCCAAATGTTGTGTTTGGTGGGTTTTGGGATTATTTTTTTAAAGATCTGTGGCATTATTCCATCTGCAATTAAAGAAATCAAGCAATTATAAGATTGATATTGTGATGTGCTGGGTAATCCACACAGGATAGGATTCCATTGTTTTAAGAGTTGGTCAAAAACCCAAAAGGATTTACCCCAGAGATTTTGCTGTGACAGTAACAGTATAGAGGTATGACAAATGGTTTTGGTCTAACATTAAAAGCAGGAAAAGAGAAAACTTACCAAATCTGTGAATACAATAATTGTAGATCTTAAGAGGATTCAGATTGTAAGGGAGTTCAGGAGGTCCCTAGTCCCACCTCCAGCTCAAAATGGAGTCAGCTCTAAGATCAGGCCAGGTTACTCGGGGCTTTATGTTTTGTTTTTGAAGCTACCAAGGGCAGAGGTTCTACAGCTTCTAAGCAACAAATTGCACTGCTTGACTGTCCTCCTGGTGTAAATGTATTTAGTTATAGCTATCCAGAACCTTTCTTGTTTCAGTTTGCCTGTTGTCCCTGTGGCTCTTACTGAGTAGCAGTGAAGAGCTGTATCTCTGCAATGAAGGTGTCTTATGTTCTGGGGCACTGCTGCTGGATCCACGTGAAGCAGTCTCTTCTCTGTGCTCAACAAGCCCTGTTCCTCTTTGCAGGACAGGGACTTCAGCCCCCAGCCACCTCGGGGGCCCTCCCCTGAATTTGCAATGATTGTTTATTGATGTCATTCTTATGTTGGAGGTGCAGTATCCTGATGTGACCTAAAGAAATGCAGAGCAGAAAGGAATAATCCTTTCCTTCAACCTGCTGGCTGAGCTTCTGTCTGTGCAGCGCAGGATGCTCTGCTGTCAAGGTGTGCTGCTGGCCTAGGTTTGCCTTGCTGTCCACTGTGTCACCCAGGCCCTTGCAAGGGAATTGTTCCTTAGCCAGCCAGTTTCCTGGTCTGTAAGCCTAGTCCATTTCATTTTTGGGTTGCCTAAGAACAGAAGTAACAGGCTTCAACTGCAATAAAGAAGAGCTGATTTGGTTATTAGAAAACTTTTTTTGAACCATTATCAGTAAGTTAGTTTGCCCTGAAAGTGTGTAGAACTTTTACGACAGAGACTACCTAAAAAGTGGTCAGACAAACATCTTTCAGAAGTAACATAATTACTTTTTATTTTGTCTTTTGAAAAAGTTGACTAAGTTATCTTCCAACTATGTAACTCTACTCTGTCATGATAGATTATGTATCACTGTTTTGAGGTAGCCTGTTCAGGAGAAAGCATGTCAGTCATGTATAAAGCAAGGAAAGTGCTGAAATTCTTCTCTCTAATGGGAAATGGGAAGAGATGTTTGGAAAACATGAAATCAGATTCTTAGTTTCATCTAATTTGGGGTAGTCACTTAACCTATCCCTGCTTTATTTTCTGCTATCAATAAAATGAAAGGCAGTACCTTGATTTCAAAAAGCTATTTTCAGGATAGAATCCACAAACAGTTGTGAGGTAGTTGGATTTTTTACAGTAAGTATGTGTAAACAACATGTATATAGAGAGAAAAATGTTGAAAAAAAGTTTTATGAGATCTACGTAGTCCATGTAACAGAGATTTATCTTAAGAACTAATTTTTTTCTGTGTTTTAGAATTATATGGTGTTAGCATCAAACTACTTTTAAAAAACAGCCAAAAAACACATTAACCAAAATATGTGTTAATTTTTTATCAGTTTAATCTTCTAGGCCTACTCTTCTTCCCTAATTTGGCAATAGCAAGGCTGTTAATAGTGTATCTTAGTAATGGGTTGCAACCAGCGAGGCCTTGTGATGCCAAATGACCGCATGTATATTGCTTATCTCTGATACAGTTTGACTGTATAAATTATCTTCAGTAGGTTTACTCTATTCAAACTTTTTGCCATGTTTGGGATTGTCAGTTCATAGCACCCCTAATAGGTCTTAAAACAGATACAATTTATCATTGTTGTGACTAACATTATAGCACCATAGATTTCATACTTTATAATTACTGCTATCAACAGAAAGGAGGTAGCATGTCCCTGCCTCATCTGGTTCAAATTAGGCTTGTTAAGTAAATTATTAGCATATGGATTTTAGTATCAACAGTGGCAGAATTACACCCTGTGTTATGCTTTAATCTCAAAAAAAGCAGGTTGAGTTGAGTTTTTAACTTCTATGAAATGAGACAATTGCATTGTTTGCAAAAAACTTGGAGATCTTACCCAGGGAGATGCTATAGAGTGTAAAGCATCTATCACTCATTCAGTATCTTGATACCACAGATGGTTCAATCTGTTTCATCTCATTAAAAATAAGCTAAATATCTCAGGATAAGTTTTAAAGCAATATTTTTGGCAGCAATTGAGTTTATGCATTTGTTGCTCTTGCCTCCTTGTTCTTATTAGTGCAGCAAATCCTGCTGTATGCTGGTGCAAGCTTTGCATGGCTGCAGTGACAACTAGGTTGGGGAATTGAACCAAAAGGAAAAGAGCCAGCAGGAAAAAAAACAGAAAAGTTTTTGAGCTGGCTGTGTTCCTGGATCAGGTCCAGTACAGCTCAGGAAATGGTGCAAGAAGAAAGAACAGCTGCAAACCAGGCGTAGAAGCCTATGATCTTGCCATTGCTTAAACCACTTAAAATATTGCTACCAACAGATGTTTTCATAGCCTTAAGTTAAAAGCTTCCAAATTGTTTACAGGACATGAAATGTGATGGTTATTTTGGGTCAACGTTTCCATTAAATCTCTTAAAGCATTTAAGAAAACTGCTTCTTCAAAAGCAGAGAAGAGCAAGGGACTTCATAAATAGCTAAAGGCAACAACGAGACAGAATCGGGTTTCCTAATACTCTTTTACTACTTTTAAAAATTTTTCTTATACGTTTTTAAAAATAGCAAAACCACTCATGCTTTTGACTTGATCTGACCTATGTTGGTAAAGCAAAGGTTAAGTTCTTGGAGAAACTGCTCTCTGAGTATGAAGATATTTTCCATTTCAACTTGTCTTAAACAGAATTTCACTGTATACTTTTCTTTGTACATCCTAGGCTATCTTTATTGGTTTTGGACCAGGATTCAAGTTTGGCACTCAAGTTGATCCATTTGAAAACATTGAAGTATATAATTTAATGTGTGGTAAGTACAATTGGTGGGGGTCATTTTTGTTCAGTAAAAATATCTCTAGGGCATTGTAAATCTTTTAGTAAGAGATTTTTAAGTGTCCTCAGAAACTCCTCTTTAAGACTTGCTACTGATTTTCACAAATAAAAAGTTGTTTTTTCTGAGAAAAGTCCATCTCTAAATGACTAACATTTAGAGTTTAGGATCTACTGATCAGGCTACCTTGTATGTCTTCCACTGATCACTCTGTGTATTCCTCTGGCTGCTCCAGAGCTGACGCTTTGACTCACCAGTACTAAAACTGACTACTTCACGACTTCTCTACCATCAAGAAGAAGTGATATTTCTGTCTCATATCTAAATAGAGGCTTTATCAGGTTAATCACTGAGGTGACCTTATCAAGCAGAACAACAATAACAAGCAGAGTAGAGGATATGGATGTAGCTGCCAGGCAGCTAAATTCCAGAAACCCTACATCAGTCACTCTATGGTTTTTATGCAGGCTCCTTGTATTTTGTCATGTGTTTTCTTATTTGTTACTTTCCTTTACCATATTTTTAATTTTAGTTCCTTAGTATAAATAGGTTTTTAATTCAGATAAAATTTAGGAGTTTTTGTTTACTTGTTTCATGTAGTAAACTCTCTCTGAAATTCCTCATTTATGTATCACTTTTTCAATTTATGTATTGTATCTTTTAATACTAGCTTTGGATGTCTTCCTGTCCATTTGCGTTGTCTAATACAACAGGTGTTTCAAATATGTGTGGTTTTTTTGCCTTCTGATGGACTGCAACTGCTTTGTTAATCTGTAGTTCCATTGCCTTGGAGTCTCACTCTAGAGCTAGTTGTCTCTGAATACTCAGGTTTACAGTTTCTCCCCTGCCCCATGGTGTCACTGTAGAATTCATGATTGATTGCTATTCCATGCAGTCTGTTTCTGTGTCTGAGGATCTCAGGCTGTCTGCTCCATATACAGATATTCCTCACTTGATTTTCTAACACCGTGCAAACCGCACTGCACCAGAAAAGTGATGTTTCTTTCTGAAATTAGCTGTCTTGCAGCCCCTTTTTCCTCCCTCTTTTAAACACAACATTATTGTGATCCCTTGTTGCTTTGTCCCTTCATTATGTTTCTCCAAAAGAGTCTTAACTAAATCTACTACTTTCTGTTCACTTATTCCCTTTGAGGTCTTCACCTGCTTTCCACTATGTCCTGCCTACTTCCCTCTTGTGTTAGAATCTATACTGCATCTGTGACAAAGTATTATCCCGAAAGTATGTATACCAAAGTATATCCAGAAAATCCTTAATGAGAACACTGCAAATGCTTGAGATCAGCAGCAATAGTCAGTGTACCATATTTAAACCATGTGTTTAAATTGTTTGCTGAGAATAGGAAAAAAGCTGTGGTCAGGAAGCATGTCTGTCTTAGCCTTGTATGTTTTGCTGTCTTCTCATGTCATGGTTGATATTGAAATACCTTCATATGGCCACCTGAGCTGTTCTGTATATGTTATAGAGTTATTACAGTTAGGTAAGTTCAGTGAATCAGATGTTTTCAGTGCACTCACTGAGATCTAGATTTCCTCTGTTCTGTACAGAAAGAATTAGAAGAATAGGACATATAAAAGCCAGCACGTTAACTTTCCAATATAAAATTAATTAAGGTGACTTACTCAACCTTACAAGAAGACTAATACCATCCTGAATCCTAACTAAGAACATATGTGGTCCCTTTTATATTGCTTTCCCTTTTGGGTGTTATGAGCAGCAAGCAGTGTGGCTTTATTGACTCACAAATACTTGTAAGTACAATATAATCAGCTGAGTATTGCATTCTTTCTTCTCCTGTTAATGTCATTTGATTTTTTTCATAGATTTGCTTGATTTGAAACCAGCCCCAAACAATGGAACTCATGGACGCCTAAACCATCTATTAAGGAACCCTGTTTACAGCCCCCACCATCCCAAAGAAACAAGCCATCCTTCTGAATGCTCTGTAGTGGGACAAAGAGCCTTTTCAGTGAGCCTTGGCTGCTCCTGCAGAACAGCAGTAAGTACTGAAATGGTTACAGTTGTGGAGGCAGAAGTCTGTCTTGTATTCAAAGAATGAAACTCTGCATTCTCCAGAGTTTCACAGTCCCTTAGTATTCATTTCAAAATCAAATCTTCCTTGGGTTCTAGCCTGTATTGGTGTATTGATTTTCACAGTTTGCTTATGTAAAGTCACATCCAGCTCTGAAGAGCCTGGAAAGATGCCACTGAAGCTTGATGGGCAAGGCATTCAGTTCATGCTTGCTTTACTTGATATGTTGAAATTTGCGTCCTGTGTTTGGGCTCTGGTTTTCAAGCCTGTAGACTTGCTTTTGGCAAAACCAATTAGTTTCTGCAAATTCCCTGTAGCTTATCTCCAGTACATGTTAGTGGGTTCTGTATATGTATAACTTGCAAGACAGAAGTTACATGCAGTACTTTAAGTGTAGTACCAACTCATAATGTGCTTTGTAGAATACTTTGTAGAATCTCACTGCTTTTGCTTTATAATTATAGGGCTTGCCAATAAGGGACTTTAACCAGCGTTTAAATCTCACTGAAATAGAAGGTAAGAATTTCAGATAATAATATAAAATTAAAAATTTAACAAAAAAAATTGACATCAAACATATTTTTAAATTTTTGAGCAACTTTCAAGTAAATAATGTAAAAGTTCTTTGAAATATTCATTGAAACTATAGTCCTGCCTAGAGAATTTGTGGATGCCTCATCCCTGGAAGTGTTCAAAGCCAGGTTGGATGGGGCTTTGAACAACCTGATCTAGTGAAAACTGTCCCTGCCCTAGACAGCGGGGTTGGAACTAGATGATCTTTATGATTTCTTCCAACCCAAACATTCTATGGTTCCAATGTTTTTGAATACAGTCCTACTGAACAATTTGTTGTCAAATAAATGTGTATCCTTATGCATGTGTCCTTATGGCGTATGTATAACCTGTTACTCTTGGCTTTTCTAGCACTGAAGTAATGAGCATTCCAGAATGGGAAGCAAAAGTGGTGTAAGGGGAAGTATCTGATAAGAAATAAAGCAAATTCTGACGTCATAGTGACAGCATACTTTTAATGAGGCATTAGGAGTGTTTTATGTGGTTGAGTTTTATGGTCTTTAGCTGTTGCTTCTTGTGCTCATGCTGTATTTCCAGTCTTTGGACATATACATGCCATGTTTAAGATGCATTTTCCAAGGCTGTAGATTTGCTCATGACTCATAAAAGAAAAACTATTTTGAGCATGAAGTGGGTAAAACAGTAAGTAAATCATGAAAACACTAAGTAAAAAATTGGTGCTAATGCCTTAAAAGATGGTATCAAGAAGATTTGGCTCTCTGAAAGAGAAATTGGGGGATAGAGACTTTGTCTCATGTATGTGTATGATCATGAAACCTTGGGGCTTTTTGTGCAAATTAACTGTATTTAGCAACAGCCCACTGTAGCTCACTATTAAGAACTGGATGTAAATAGTAGTTGCAGGCAGGATCCAGTACTTGCTGCTTATCTAGAGCTAATTTAAGTCTTCTCCTGATTTGTGTAGTTTGTCCTGAAATAAAGAGTCGATAGAGCTTTCTTGAATCTTTTCCACTATAACAGAGCATAATTTTAAAATGTGTCTCAGAACCCTTTTAAAGAGTCTTTCAGTATTGTAATGCTCATGAGAGCAACAAAATGAAATCCAGTTATCCAGCTTTCCTCTAACTGTGCAAAGGGTTTTGCTGAAACAGACTCTGCTAATGTGTCAGTGGCTGTCTGAGTGCCTTGCTTAAACTGGCTTTGAAGAAATTTTCAAGGCCAGGCAAACCTATTTCAGTTCTCTTCTGCAGAAATAGGAACTTAAGGCTCTAAACCTGTGTTTTGGAAAGACTAGGATTTTGGCTTGTATTATCAGTGAGACCTGGCTAAGTATGGATTTTATTAGCATTAATTTCATTATGAATTCTATTAATTAAGCACTAATGAGATATAAAAAACATTTTCATGATGAAAGAATTCTAGTAACGAGCTAGAAGCTGCTTAAGACTATTTACAGTTTACTAGTTACCTCGGTTTGTGTATTTTCTCATTGATTGTCGTAACTTGACAGCCTGCAAGAAGAAAAATTTTCATTGTGTTTTTAGTTTTATGAAAAAATAATTTTTTTCTTCATTGGTAAAGTCTGTCTTAGGAGTTAAACACTGAAACTTTCTACAGACATTTGACTGCAGCAGCTTTTTTTAAGAACATATTTCTTATGACTGTTTTGTTACTTTTTTTTTCATTAGATAAATGATACTGGCACTAAAGTAGTTCTGTTGCTACTTCATCTTTTCTGTCTAATGACTTAGCCTCTTACCCACTTCCTGCAGAGCTTCCTTCTGACAGTTTTAAAAGGAAGGTTTCGCTTTTCCAGTGGAAGCAGTAGTTGGACAATAAACAGGCAATGCCTTAGGCAAAGTGTCTCAGAAAACTCCTATGTAGCATCATACATGAAACACTCGGAGATATCTTTCTCTGTATATAAACTTTATAAAGACATGTGGCCCACGAGAGAGAAGGAGAAGGAAGGTTATGTGATGATAAAGTGGGTCCTTACACATTTGAAAATCCAACCAGTGCTTCACTGTGTTGTTCATTTAGATCACTTTATTTCTTAGTCTTTTAAATGTCACTTTTACATGTGACTTTCTTGGTTCTACAAAAATAGTTAATTTAAAATCACCAGAATTGGCTCCTCTCTCATCTAAGTGTTACATAGAAACAGATCCCGTGTTATAAATTTACACTGAAATACAAAGTCAACAGAGAATATAACTTTGCAACTTAGATTAATCTCCTGTTTTAAATGGCAAAATGTTTTGGTTTAAGTATAAGCTTTATTTATGCAGTTTAAGTTTAAATGATTCCTTTATACTGGCTTTGTCACTAATTTATTGTCTTAGCATAGAAGCTATGCCTTCGATATAAGAATGACATTTTTTTTGTCCTGTTACTGTGACATCTCTGTTTGGAAGTTTAAAATTAGCCAATCTAAAAGAGGAAGATACTTAACAACCAGTATTGAAACTATTGAAAAGTAATAAACACTATTTCTGTTGCAGTTATGCAGACAGAGAAACTTACTTTACCCTACGGCCGGCCCAGGGTTCTGCAGAAAAGACATAATTACTGCCTCCTTTACCATTCCCACTATGTGAGTGGATACAGCAAGGACTACAGGATGTCTCTGTGGAGCGCATACACTGTTGGCAAAGATGTAAGTACATGAACAAAAGTTAGAAGCAACCTGGAAAAGTAAAAAGCTTGAATGTCAGTTATTCCTGAATGCTCCTTAGATCTGCACCTGCCTATGAATCATCATGGTGGTGGAGTCACCATCCCTGGAGATATTCAAGAAACGACTGGATGTGACAGTTTGTGCTATGGTCTGGTTGACAAGGTGGTGATCGGTCAAATGTTGAACTCTGTGCTCTTAGAGGTCTTTTCCAACCTCAGTGATTCTGTAATACTACCTTTCAGGGAACTAAGTTGAACCACATAAGATATAAAGAGGAATTTCTGTGAGTTTTCTTCACTTTACTATGCTGTTAAGGATCAGCTTTGACTCTTTTTTGTTTCTCAGAGTGAAACAGCTTTGCCTCCAGAGTGAGCAGATCTACCAGGAAGCAAGGAGTCCCTTGCCATTGGCATAGAACCCCTATGAGTTTGCACTGGCTTCCTGCTTGGCAGCATAGCTCTGCTACAGCAGTCTCTCAGTGCTGTCCTAAAAATGTGGTCTCAACATGTGTTTCATGGTCTTAAGGCAGCATTTGTAATATGGCAGGATCCTTTTGAAAAAGTAATCTCTGGACTGTCTTGAACCATCCATGCTCTGATACCATCCTTCTCTCAGAATAAAATCCTGATTGGGGAAAAAGAAGTTGTTGGTGGAAATAAATCAGGTCTTCATTGTCCTGAACCCTATGCTAAGATACACCTATTTATGCAGAGCTGGTAAATGAGAGTGGTTGGTTGGTTGATTTTTTAGTTTTGGTTTTGGATTTTTTTTGTTTGGTTGGTTTTGGTTTTTTGTGTTTTGTTTTTCCAAGTTGACCTTTCCCATTCAGAGAAAATTTAGAAGCCGTATCCTGCATAAAAAGAATTAAGATAATAAAGGATGCTTTTTAATTTGATTATCTGGTAATCATGCATTTTAAATAATGACTGCTATAATTAAGTTTAGCTAAACTCTGGCAAGGTTTGCTTGATTCTAAATATTTTGAAGTTAGTGTTGGGAAACACACAATTACTGTAACAAGTGGGCCACACATCTGTATCTCTGATTCCTAGCCTGAATGAACATTTACTGTAAATCAGGTTATCTTTAATGGGCACCTCTAGATTCTCTTTTGGAGGTTACTCTCAATTTCACTAAAATGCTGCACTACTGTTCACTTTATTTCCAAGATACATGAAGTGGATGGGAGGGCTTGTTTTCCACTGACAGAAGAGGAAAAATTCTTACATCTTACTTAAGTCTCTTCACACCATTAAAGGCAGCTAAATATTTGGAGTTCTACAGTCCCTCATACCAAAAGAATTATTATAAGTCTCTTTCTACAGTGACACTTTCTTTTTGTTCAATAGGACAAATGGGTTTCTGCTACAGAAGACATCTCTAGCTGTTTACACAAAGATGTTCGTATTTCACAGAACCTTAATCAGACTTGTTTGTTTTACAACAATCATCCTCGCCTAACTTACGGATTTCTTACTCCTCCAAGTAAGTAATTGCCTTCATTGTATAGCATACCTCATTGAAATAATTTTTAATGTAGCTGATGTAGTCTTTTGTAGATGTTTTTGATAACTAGTCAGAGTATGAAGCAGTAGTTGAAGTGCTGCAGTGCTGCAGTTCACCTCAGCATATGAGAAAGAAAAACATTTTAGGTGCTTATGTATTGTCCAAGGTCACTTAGTACTTCCCAGAAATTTTGAAACTTACCAGGTTTCTAAATTGACATCTTATAGAAGAAAGTGGGAGGAACATGCAAATGTCAGTAAAGTCGAGCAAGCTGGTAAATTGCAAATTCACTTTATGACAGGTGTTAGTTAGAACTACCTGAAGTAAAATTTAGGGATGTTTCATGAAGTAAAAAACTGCCTTAATAAGTTTATTTTATATTTCAAAATGCTGTTGTGTGCTGTAAGTGGTCTTTAGTGTAGAAATTCAGGATTGGTCTGGAGAACTTAGCTCTGATTCTCAAATATATTGCAAAATACTTAGCTCTTTGTAAGTGGATAAATTTGTTTGTGAACTGTTGCTGATCTGATTTGAAAGCATTTTATGTTAACTTTACTGCATAGAGTACCAAGAAGTAGGTTGTTTTAACATCCGCATCAAATGTAATTTGCAAAGTTCCAAAAGAGCTCCTATCTTCAGGCATAGATTCTGCAGTCAGGGGAAATTGGTCTGACAGTCATGAATTTTATTCCCTTCCCCACAATTCAGAAGGCTGTTCTGATATTTTTAAATCTCACAAAAAATTGCCAACTGTATATCTGAGATGTGCAGTTCCTGCTGCTACTAAGATTGTTTTAGGTGGAATCCAGCATGTACTGAAGTTAGCATTTAAACCCACGTCAGGTTTGGAAAGTGAAGTTAAGGCAGTTCCATCTTAATGTTATTACACTGATCATTAAAATCATGAAAATGCAAGTTTAAAGTAACAAATCCAAGTAACTAATTGCTTTTTTTGTTTCAGATTTTATGACAGATGCAAAGAGACCTCACTATGATGCCTTACTTACCAGCAACATTGTGCCAATGTATCCTGCATTTAAAGGTATTTTATTTGTATGCATGTTATCTGCACAGTTGAATATAAGAAAGACTGCTGACTTTTTTGCTTGCTTCCAAATCATGCAAGTGATCCCTGTTAAGCTGCCTCTCTTAAAATAAGACTTCCTGCGACTGTGTACCTCAGTGAAAAGTTCCTTGAAGTCAGATTATCATTCTTATGAAAAAGGCTCACTGTCCTGAACTAGTGATTCCTAATCAACTAGCTTACTACATGGGAGCATAGTATAAGTGTTTTCATTCAATCTCTGGCTTTTCTTTTTTTTTACATTTTCTTTTACATCTATATAAAATTTCTTCTAGAGAATCCAGATACCGTATGTAATTGTGTGAGTTATATTAATTTCCATTTTGGGCTCTCAATCACTAAGGAAATAGTAAAATATTCATGTCTTTAGTAGAAAAGTTAAAACAACCTGAACTGGGAGAGAGGGAACATGAGATGGTTGGCTGAGAGAGATTAAGCATATTCTTGGTGAAAAAGAAGGCACTTCTGAACAAAAGAAATGTCCTGTTTTGTGATGGAATACTGTTCAAATATCAATTGTAATCAAAAATATTATGTAGGTACTTACCAGCTCATAGGTGTGGGTGTACAAGCTAGCCAGGCCCACCTGATAGTGAGGCAAGACATAGGCAAGCATGGTCTTTTCTGGCCTTTCCTCCTCTAGCTTCTCCATGATTTGGTTTCCAAGGAAAGAAACCCAAGGCCACAAGGGAGCAGCATCACTATGCCTCAGTCAGGTTTGTGGTTAGGGTGACTGTGAAACCACAATATCAGGAGATTCTGCAGTGCATGCTGCTGCCCAGTTAGGTGCAACCTTTAAAAACAATAAACACCTGTAGAATTTATAATTTTCCTAGCTTATATGTCTGTTTATACTCCACTGAATACTCTGCAGAGTTGTATTAGTAGCTTCTATCTTGGAGATTGTTACCCTCTTTCCATTACTGTGTTTCAGTGTTATGGAACTACTTCCATCAACACCTGCTACCTGAATATGCTGCAGCCAGGACTGGTGTTAATGTAGTCAGTGGTCCCGTGTTTGATTATGACTCTGATGGGCTCTATGACACCTCAGAGAAGCTGAAAAGGTGAGAATCTTTCACATTTTAATCCTATGTTTCTTTCCTTCATTAGTGTTCTAAAAGTAATTATTATCCTTGTTATGAAGGAACATGATGGCCCTAAGCAGATACAGAAAAGTAAAGTTAAGAAAGATGCAACAAGCACAAAGAGAAAATGCACCTTCAAAATGTGTCATCCTAAAACCTGAAGGTGAAGTGTAAGAGAAGCTGTTGCATGTGGAAGAATATCCACTAGCCTGAAACTTAGGACATTGCCTCTAGGAGAGGACATGGCAAGGGCTTATCCATGGTGTCATGGCTGACATTTCCTGAGCTGGCAGTGTTTCACTACAAGTTGTGACTTAGACTAGTTAGCCAAATTGGTTCAAGCCAGCAAGCAGATAGGCTTGGGCTGAACTCTTCATCTGCTCTGGAGTTTTACATATTTTTATGGTCAGTTTGTTGTTACACCTCATCAAACTTGTTACATTAAATCAGCCTACAAATCAACTTGATTGGCAAAATATAATCTGGAATTTTCCTTCCAGACCTAAGCTTGCTTTGGAGAAAGTAAGTGAATTGCTAAAACTCATATGCCAGAATACAGCTGATTGCTCTCATTGGTTCTTTGTGCAAGTATGATTTGATGGATTTACAGAAAAATCTTTTGTATTTCAGATACCCTGGTAATTCAGAAGTTCTAGTTCCAACCCACTTCTTCATTGTGTTGACTAGCTGTAAAAATACTTCTGAAACTCCGCTGGAGTGTGAAGGATCTCTAGATGCCTTGTCTTTCATTGTACCTCACAGAGAAGACAACAGTGAAAGCTGTGCAGTAAGTAGTCTGTTCAGTCCCCATGAACATCTGAAGTAAGGTTTGAGCTTGTTTTGCTTGGATATCAGTGATTAAGTAGTTAAAGCCTGTAAAAATGGTACAGTCTATCATGATCACCTTGAGAGAGAAGACAAAATTTTTGTAAACATGAATTATGTTAAAGTCTGCATATATGATCAAATGTGAAAATAGAAGTTCCCTGTTCAATGAGCAAAACTTAGAGCGAGCAGAGTAGCGTAGGAGTATACAGAGACCATCAGTGTGATACATACATAGACTTCTGTAATGCCACTGTCTAGTCAACAGGTGAGAAGAATGAAGAACTTCTAGGAGGAGTGACCCATAATGAAAGGTCAGTGCTAAGGCCATATGCATTCCTAGAAGAAGACATAGATGTTCCTGAAGAGTATTGGTTGCTTCTAGTTCAGGTACCTTGGTATTGTGATGGGAATGCACATAGCTCCACTCCATAGACACAAAAGTGTGAAAAGTGTATAGACCTGTCCCACAGTAAGGAATTACAAAAGTCACTGCTCAAGTCAGGCACAGCTCTCAGAAATACTTTTATCATAGACATAGTGGGCAGATGCTGCACTTCACCTGCCATTCCTCATTATCACCAACTAGTGCAGCTACAGTTCTGTATACCTGAGGAAGTAACAGCAAATACTAAATTCAGACAAGCTTCTGTTTGTTAGATGTTTGCCAACAGTTACTGCTTTCTATCTTTATAAAACATCAACATTTCTTTTGTTAGTAGTTTAAATGTATCTCAGGAAAAATTTTTACACCTCCATTTGTTTTTTTTTTTTGCTCTGGCCCAATAGGATGGCAAATCTGAGTCCATGTGGGTTGAGGAGAGAATGAAGTTTCATACAGCTCGGATCAGAGATGTAGAATTGCTTACTGGACTCAGCTTCTATCAAGACAGAAAACAGCCAGTATCTGAAATTTTACAGTTAAAAACATATTTACCAACTTTTGAATCGGTCTGATTTTTCCTATGGAATGTTGTTACCCATTTCACAACTGATTTGTAAATAGACTGTTTTTAATTAATGAAAACTATTTTTTTTTTTTTTAAATAAGCTGGAACATTTATTGAGAACTCTTGACCAAAATGCCAGTAGGGAGGAGAGTGGGTGCCATATTTGTATCTCAGGGACTCCTGATGGACTATGCTTGTGACACAGGATGGCAGCTCCTGTCATTCCCACTTGAATATGGCAGAGCCTTGTCCATTATTATTCTAACAGCATTTGGTCATCATAGTCTGAGACACGAACACAAATGTTATCTTTGATATGCACTGGAGAGGAAGACGTTTATAAAGCATGGGTTATGATCAATATTCTGCTTTAAAAATACAAATAATTAGCAAATACAGTTCTGGTAAAGAACTACATTCTTTGTGACTATTGAAATCTAAGCAACAGCACTTCACACTCCAATTTTCCTTGAAGTGTGAATTACATTCTGAGCTTTGGGTCTCGTAAAATAATGCAGCATTACAGTGCAAGAAGCTATAGTTAGGTTAGTAAGACTGGTAACTAAAACTTCCCCAACACGGAAAAGATGCCTGGCTGCGGGAATTCCACGGTCTGGGAAGCCTTGGCGTGTTGCTGCCCTCTGGTGGCTTCCACACTGACAGAGAATTTGATGCACAATTCATGTTGTACGTGCACCCTCTGAACGAGCGGTTTAGGATGCACCAAGTCACCTGTAAATGAAAAGAAATTAATTCAGGGATATCCCTAAGCTGCTAGAAATAGTTCTCTAACTTCAAACTAAACTTAGATTTGATTATAAGATCTCTCTTCATTGAAGCTAAAGATGTGTTTCTCAAGTTGGATACATGATTTTGTCAACTGTGGTTTTGAAATCCCATTTTTGAATGCAGATGCTGTCAGAGATGCAAATCCTGAAGAAGCATGTAATGAGCTTTCTTGGAAACTTTCAGGCTACACAAACAGCTGCTACAGGCACTCAGGAGTGTAGGGACTCCCTCCTTTTCCAGTACACGTGTTATTACCTTTGTAATTCTCCCACTCTCTGAAGCTGATGACCCAATATTGGCTCTGTTATATATGAAATGTGGCATAGTCAATTACACATTTATGTTCTTCTCACTTTAAAAGAAGAAAATACGTCACGCACAAGTATGTTAGAAGAATGAAGAGCCTGTGACCGAGCAGAGAGACATTTTACCTTACAGCTTGGTCAGGGCATGTTGAGAGCTGGATTCAGAGCCTGCTGAAGTCAGAGGAAGCTTTTTCATTAACTTCAGTCTGAGCAGGCTGAAATTCTGGGACCATGTTTCTTTTTAACAAAATGTATTTTCTTGATCTTATGTTACAAGCATGATTTTCTTTTTCCTAAAATTGTTTCACTGTGTGAAATCTAAATGTGTTGTAGCAACTTCACATTACAATAGGACTGTGACAACATTATTCAGTATAACTGCTTTGTAACATTGCCTGTGACCAATAAAGCCATCAGAAGTAGTATGCTGTTCATGACTCTTTCTGCACAAAATGCTACTGACTGGTTCAGATTTAGAGCACTATTTCACATTATTTTGGGGGGATGGGGAAGGATTTGCTTCAGTCCTTGCTCTGTGTTTTGGAGATAACTTCTTCAGCTGGAATGTTAGTTACATGCATTATTGGAAGGGGAAAGTAGGAAGAAAGATTGTCAAAAATTATTTTTTTTTCTTTAGAGCTGGTACTGTCTCCTGAATGCAAATAGAAGAGATGTTGGCATCTTGAGAAAGTGAAGTAATGCCAATTCCTTCAATTAAAAGGCAGGGCTAGCCTAGCTCCTGAATAAAAGTGGAGTAGGATAGACTTCAAGTAGATGAGTGCTAGTTTGACTTGGGCAGGATTTTGGAATGAAGAGCAGTTGTGAAAGCTACTATGTCATCAAGAGAGGGTAGTAGCTAAGAGAGGTTTGGGCTGTGGCTTTGTCAGAAATTGACAAGTCAACTTGACAATATAACTGCTGCTTTTGTGTAGCCTGGCCTTCTTTCAAGTGAAAAAGACAGTGGAGGGGCAAAATACAGGTGTGCGCTGTCTAACTGTGGGATGAGTTAAGCAGTGGGGTGGACTGGTTATTTAAGGAATGAAATGGGTCATGCATTGCAGGCAAGCAAGCCTTAATGCACCTGAGAAGCTGATGGCTCTGGGATGGGGGTGAGGTAGGAATGAGCAGTGGGGAAGAGGACACCTTTAGGGATGGCTTTGCTGCTGGAAAAAAAAAAAAAAAAAGGCATGTGGAGTTGTGCCTTCAGAGGTATTTGAATAGTACAGGTTTATATCACTAGTTGCTGCCATCAGGAACTGGGAGGTAATTTATTTGACTAACATGTTATGGGTTTCTTGCTGATACTTACCTCAGGATCCACCATGTTTTAAGAAAATGAAGCAGTATCTAACTGCTTGTATTTCAGACAGACCTGTTCTGGTAAATCTCTTTTCACATAGCCAGAATTCACTAAACCACAGTGTCCAGCCCAGTACGCAATAGGCATCTGCTAACAGCACCTGCCAGAGGCTGCCCTCTGTTGTCTGGTGAGTGGGTGGCCTGGGCTCCTGCCTTTCCTCAGTCTGAGGAGATTCAAACTACAAAATTATCCCTTTAAATACAAGGTTATAAACCATACTTGGCAAGCTGGGAGGAGCTACTCCTCTGCTGCATGGGAGGGCACCCACTTTTCCAGGAAAATGAGATTAATAGGGACCAGAAGACAAAAAAGAATATAAAGGAAAGCCTAAATCTGTGTTTGTGGATAGGATGCTCATCTAGGAGGAAAGATCACATTTCTGATCTCCCATTTTCCAAAACCTGCAAAGCTCAAGCCTGTTGTTGAGGAGGCACGTGTGCCAGGACGAGTTGCCTATTGTAGCACTCCAGAGTGGATGCTCAGGAGTAAGAGCACTATGAAGAACTTCTACTGCAGGTCATGGGGCAGCTGTTGTAACACTGTGCCCACAATGGCACCACTAATGAGTTCAGGAAACCAGCCCAGGGCTCGTGGCAAGGTCTATATTCAGTACTTTTACTACTGTGCTGTGGTAAACTGTTTTTACCCTTCTGAAGAGTAGAGGGACAGAGTCAGTATGAGTCCAGCAACTTACTAAAGCAGAAATTTCCAAAGAATTTTGTTTGTTTGCCAGCAGGAGCAACATCTCCTGCTTACCCTCATATACCCTGCATCAGTGTTTGGGAGGTGTTGGAGCACCATGCTGAGGTGGCTTGTGTACCATGAGTGGTACATCTACCATAGCTCAGGAACCTCTGTATTACAGGAAACCAATCCAGGTTTGGCATCCTGTGACTCAGACTCCCTTGGAAATGAGTCGAGTCCTTCACTGAACCACTGTGAGTCACCACACCAGCCTCAAGCCTCAGGAAAGGCTGCTATGGAGACCGCAGACAAACTTGGAATAATTATGGAAGCCTGGCAACAGATTTTG
This sequence comes from Xenops minutus, assembly GCA_035221455.1. Lineage (NCBI taxonomy): Eukaryota > Metazoa > Chordata > Aves > Passeriformes > Furnariidae > Xenops > Xenops minutus. Next base: position 60,557,393 of record JAWWEE010000105.1, on the reverse strand, counting down.
GAGGATACCCTTGCAAATTATCGTATTTCTCCTCAGCCACAACATGTGTTACATTTCTGTTGCCATTTATTGCAGGTTTAGTCCTTCCTATTTTTAGATTACTGAAGTAAAACAAATACAGGGGGATGGAGCTCTGGACTGATCTCCCCTGATCAAAACATTGCATAATTGATTTTTGGTCATGTCCATAAAACACATATGCATGACTGTAAATCATAGAATTAAAGAATCATTCAGGTTGGAAAAGACCTATAAGACCATTGAGTCCAACCATTAACCCAACACTGCCATGTCCACCATGAGACTATGTCATTGAGTGCCACATCCACACATCTTCTAAATAATTTCAAGGATGGTGATTCAATACTTTCCTGGGCAGCCTCTTCTAATGCTTGACAACCCTTTCAGTGAAGAAATTTTTCTAATATTCAGACTGAACTTCCCCTGGTGTGACTTGAGGCTGTTTTCCTCTCATCCTCTTGCTTGGGACAAGAGACCGACACCTACCTGGCTACAGCCTCCTTTCAGGTTGTTGTAGAGAGCAATAAAATCACCCCTGAGCTTCCTCCAGACTTAAGAAACTTCAGCTACCTCAGATGCTCCTCCTGAGACTTGTGGTCCAGACCCTTCACCAGCTCTGTTGTCCATCTCTGGACATGCTCCAGCATCTCAATATCTGTCTTGTAGTGAGGGGCCCAGAACTGAACACAGGATTCAAGGTGCAGCCTTACCAGTGCTGAGTAAGGGGGTACAATCCCTGCCCTGGTGCTGCTGGCCACCTGGTATTGCTGATACGAGCCAGGATGCCATTGGCCTTCTTGGCCACCTGGGCATGCTGCTGGATCATGTTCAGCTGCTGTTGATTAGCACCCCCAGGTCCTTTTCCATCAGACAGCTTTCCAGATACTCTGCCTTAGGACTGGAGCATTACATGGAATAGTTGTGATCTAAGTGCAGGACCCAGCACTTTGCTTTATTCAGCCTCATACAATTGGCCTTGGCCCATCAATCGAGCCTAAATCCCACTGCAAAGCCTTTCTGCCCTCCAGCAGATCAACACTCCTGCCCAGCCTGGGGTCTTGAGCGTCCTTTGATCCCCTTGTACAAGTCATCAACAAAGATGTTAAACAGGACTAGCCCTAATACTGAGCCTTGGGGAACACCATTCATGACCAACCACCATCTGCATGTAACTCCATTCACCACCACTCTGTGGGCCCAGCAGTCCAGTTTTTTTATCCAGCAAACTGTGCATCTGTCCAAGTCATGAACATCCAGTTTCTCCAGTAGAATGCTGTGGAAAATGATGCCAAAGGCTTTACTAAAGTTTAGGTAGACAACATCCATAGCCTTTCCCCCATCCACAGAGCAGATTCCCTTGCCATAAACAGAGGTCAGGTTGGTCAAGCAGGATCTGTCTTTCATAAACCTGTGCTAACTGGGCCTCATCCCCTCATTGTCCTGTATGTGCCATGTGAGAGCATTCAAAATGATCTTCTCCATGACTTTCCCTGGCACCAAGGTCAGGCTGACGGGCATGTAGTTCCCCAGATCCTCCTTCCAGCCCTTCTTGTAGGTCTGTATCAAATTTGCTAACTTCCAGGCTAGTTGATAGGAGTCTTTGAGTTCATTGCACCATAGCAAAACTGCACTTCAGCACCAGCCTCTGTCTGGGCCTTGACAGAGAATTTGTTTATGTCTTTTCAAATCTCTGCGCTGGATGCCATAACTTTGCCATGCTGAATTTGTGCCGGAGCTTTGAAATTCTGACTGGCAAAAAGCATGCTTCTTGAGGATAATGAATTCATTTTTAAATCCTGTATCTGTTGGCTGCAGAAGATAGCACTGTCCACTATAAAAAATTAAAAATGGTCTTTATTACAGTGCTGTAGTTAGGTCTAACATTGTACTTAGCCTTTTTATACTGGAGAAAGGAATGATGTATACTTGGTTCTGCTGTTCAAAATAAATTGCTTGTGGAAATGCAAAGTCTGATAATCATGTATGGATGCATTTTATTTGCAGTTGCTGGTGGTATCTGGCCCTCTTCTGGCCTGATCTGGAATAACTGGTCAACGATATGTTTTGCTCAGTGTACATTTGCTGATGAAATATGTCCCTAGGACAGTAGAAATCCAAGCAAACCACATGAAAAATAATGGGCTTTCCTAGGCTTCTTACGAAGTACTTCCTATTCTTGTAATTAGCTAACACAGTACAACTTTTAGAGATGAGATCATGGGAAAACCTGAAATACTGAGATGCAATGAATCAAAATGCTGCAGAAGGTTATGCTATGACTTTCTATCACTGAGAAAGTTTTTCATATAAACTAATGTACATCCTCTATATCAAACATGCTAGTGGAACTAATAACACTACAGATGTTAACACTTTCTTGTAAAAGTGAGCTAAAACCACATAAGATGTGCATTGCTAACTTCCACTGCTGGCTTCAACAGAGGAGAAATGAACTCTGACTCTGTATCAACCACTTGATCACTAGGGGAAATAATTGTTCTTAGGATGTCTTGCAGAAGTAGATGCCGTCTTGGAGCTTACCTAATATAATTCATAGCTTTCTGCAGAAAAAAAGGAAAAACAAAAATAGCAAAAGCATGACCCCAGACTACATGCCCTGATAGGCTGCAAGATCAGAACGTATTGTGGCCAAAATAGCCTGATACAAATGAGAGGCGTGGGTTGGAGTTATGACAATGAATGCCTATGGTTTCAAAGGGTGGTAAAGACTGTTTTCATTAAATCAATAAATTTCACTGCAGATCTCAAGTTCCAGAGAACAGGACCTTGATATGCTGTTTGCATGGAGGACAGGTGAGTTTTCATTTGATTAAGCACTTTTAAATATGCATAAAGGTCAATGCAAACAAACCTGGGAAGATCAGAAAATACCTCGAGGAAGGCACCAAATTTCAGACACACCCACTGGATGTCTCCGCATCTTTGTCAGGAGTTAGAATGACTTGTGTATTCCATAACTTTGTCATCTGAGAGCATAGGTAGCTGTAGCTCTGGGAAAACAACTGGTGACATCTATTCAGATTCAGCACTTAATTTCATGTAGCTTCTTGATCTGTGGCTCCTTGAATACAGAAAGTGTGGAGGTTCCCTCAATATCCACAATTAATCCTTTGCAATGACAAGTTGCTAAAGCATCACCCCTGACAGAATAAAGCTTTTGAAAGATGAACATTTTTGCTATCAAAAACATGATGGTGAGTCCAAAGTATTACAAGAAAAAGTTCTACTTACAAGCCAAAGTCATATGGAGCTTAGTTTCAGATTCCACAAAACCTACAGAGCTGTAGATATTTCAGCAAGAGTGCAAATGTTCCACTACTGAAAGGGCATCAAAAAATGGGCAGTGCTTTGGGAGTTGGAGGGAATAGATCTATCAGCTGAGAAAAATCACATGGCTTCTTAAAAGAGGAAAAGCCAATAACCTAAAGGATGTTTTCACCCAAAGGACTTGGTAAAGATGTAAAAAAGACATAATTCCCACTGTTAGAGAAATTTTGATGACAGAACACACATTAATTTTAGCCTTTGCATTGGAAGATGGTTTTCTCAGACATGTAATATATAGCAGATTTTGACGGTGTAAGAGGTGACACTCTATGTAGATCATGGTGTTGCTAGGGTGTGTGTATGAGAAGAATTTCAAAGCCATCTTGAAAACAGCTAGAACATTAGTGTTATGGCTGAATCACAATGCAAAATACGTATATGGGGAGCACAGTACTCAGAAGAGAAGTTAACCTGAATATGTTTTTAGACCTGCTTGGCTGAGCCACCACCTTTAACATAAAAATAGGGAGCAGAACAATTTCTGTGTAAAGCAAATTATGTAAGGGGATGTTTGTTTAACCTGAATTCTCAAACCAGCAACATGAGCAAAGTACTTGTGCACAGGTAGTTACAGGATGTAACTCTTGGTAGGGATTTAGAATCTGAAGAAATAGGTCAGTTAGGACCTGGCTTATGGTGGGCATAAAGCTGGGCTATCCACAAGACAGCTTCCTTTCCAAGAAGGGGGCTGGCACTAGGTGAGTGAAGAGATTTTTCTGCTATCTGCCTGGCCAAGTGGTACTGATAACTGAAGGTCTCTGGGTCCTGTGCTAGGTCTGAGACTTACTGAGCATTTCCAGACAGGTTAGTTAAGAAGACATTAGCAAAGGCCTGAAGTTCTGTGAAGACCCTTTATTAAAAATCATTCACCTATGAAAGGTGATCTGAGGAAAGGCATCTCTAAAAGGCTCCGCTCTTCGCTCATGCAGATGAGGTTCACAGTGCTATTAAGGAGCAGAGTAAGGAAAGCAAACCTCAGGTGAATCTCTGTTTCTGAGTGACTAAGAATAGCCAGTCCATCATTGCTACTATTGAATAAAGGCATTATTCAAATGATTTGTAGAAAACATCTTTATGTATGAAGGAAGCGTGTGCACCTAACAAACATGCAGCATTTCTTACCATTCTTTTGACCCCAAGTAGTGTAGCTGTCCTTGTACCAAACCCTGCACCACAAGTCAGCTGAGGGGTCAGCTGCAGCAGAAAGCATCCATAGAACAAGTGTAGCAGTGTCCTCTGGCTCATTTGTGTGTCCAAATCCATTAAACAGTAATGGGTCTCAAGTAAGAAGCTGGATCAGAGTTTTTTGCAGAAGGTTTGGGTTAGATTCAAAGTATCAGAGTCAAAGACTGATTTAGTAGATCAAACCTACACAAAATGGATGTGATTCATTGTCTATGTATGCTGAAGAAGTAGAAAAGAAATTGTCCCTTTCAACAATTAAAAGCTTATTGTAACATAATTATTCAAACGGGAAAGAAAAAATAAAAAAAAGAGGGGGGGTGTAATTATGTAAGATAATGGATTTCTCACAGATCCCCAATGCCTATGTGAGAATCTGTACTGGTTTAAGGAGCAGAAGCAAGTTCTGTCTGTGCTAAAACTTGAATCTTGGAGTGTTGATTAGTTTTTAAGGAGCATGCAAGATAAAAAGCAAGACAATTAGAACATACTCTTCTTTATTATTGTATTTCATAAATAATGCCCTCTTATGGATTATTTTTCTGGCTATCTGCTTGTAAGAATTATTGTGATATATTGTGACGTATCTTAGTGATCTGTTCCTCCAGGATGGGTGCTATTGAGAAGTCAGATGATGCCCAGGAAGGGTCTGCAATGGCTCCTGTTCTGCCTACTGCTGGTTCAAAGAATGGCAACAGTCCAAAGCAGAAGAGAAAGGCGATCAATGAGGCCTCATCCTGTCACTTGCAATCTGGTTCCAGGGGAATTTTAACCACGCTCTTAGTTTTACTTTCTGCATCTTTAGGTAACAATGATGCACGCAGTGTGTTAGCATATATCTAAGTCATGGAAGGTGCTCAGGCACAGCTGAGTAGCTGTTACTTTGATACACTTTGAGAAAATAAGAAAGATTCCCTATATTCGAAACAAGTCTATACTTAGCTCACACGATCCCTCGTTACAAAATAGCAAGAATTGTTTCAAGTGAGAAATTCAATACCTATCACCAAAGACTAAATAATGAGCTTCTTTAGCTATTCTTTCGTACTGAGGCAAAGTTTGTATCCGGATCAAAAGGCGGCTGCGGCTGCCACAACTGCGGAGCAGCCACACGGTGTCAGTGTGATACAGAGAAAGAGCCTTGGGTCTCATTCCTGTGGTCCGCCTTTAAGTCTGGCAGAGCCCTCTGACAACTGGGACCAGACAGGGTTTTTGTAGTATCCAGCTAGGCTATATTTGCAGTTTCAGGAGTTGGTAGTCCGATACTGGTTCAGGTGGTGTATTAAGTGCTAGTTAGGTTAAATATGAGAATATACTGCTGTACTTCCTATACCATCTAGCAAGCATGCGTAGACCCCTTCCCAAACCTTTGTTTGTGAAGCCTAGCCATTATCGTTATCCTATAACATCTATTAACAGCATCATCTAACAGAAATTATATGCTCCAAAACTGCTTCATCAGTAAAGTCATTTTTATCTAAATGAACTCATGAAATAGCATGACAGACTGACTTTTTCATCCTCCTTGTTTTGGAAAAGCAGACAGAAAAAATACAGGTGTCAGGGCACAATTCTTCATTTTCTTTCAAAAGAAGAGGGCATTTCTGTACAATCCTACTATCCCACAAGTTGTCCTAGTGTGGATATACAAAGCAAGAAAGTATTCAAAAACTGGTTTAATGCAGTCTAATAAATAATCTTCGAGAGATCTTTGACCAAACTGTTAACTATTTGGAAGAAGAATCTACTGCCTCTCACAATCAGCAGTCACCATACAGTACAAAGAATTTTATCAGCCAGCATTCCAGTTGTATGTTTGGTTCTGACTTATGTTGAGAGTGCCATCCTATACATCTGTATGTGGTTGCTAGTGTATATACATACTGGTTTTAAATAGTTTTGTGATACGGTCTATAGCAGGAGCCAAAGAAAACATTACATAAATAGCCTCTAATTTGCTTTTAACTATGTGAAATGAAAGCACTCTTAAGAACAGAAGAGTATTGTTTTATTTCTGCATGTAGAAAGTCTACTATTTTTTTCATAGAGAAAGCAAGTTTCTACCCACATAGTCCTTGCACTCTTGAGGCTGGCTGTACTTCCAAGATTTGCCATGCTCATTATATTCTTGCAAAAGTCAGGAGAGCCAGAACTAAAAATCCCAGTTGCATGTAGTTATCCAAAGGGTAAGAGGAGCATACTAACAATTGTAGAGTGGAATACTGTATAAGATAACACATTGATATTATAACTGCATCCTCATGAGAATAACTACATAATACAGAAAACTGCAAGTGGGGATGTGTGTGTGTGTGTGAATGTAAGGTTAGACTTCACAGGATATCCTTACACTAGATGTACTCTATGCTGACTATTTCTAAGTCAGACACTCTGACTGCTGAAAGTGGGATAGGATTGCTAATTCTTCTCTACCAGCATTTCCTGGTGTTTGTAATCAAATCACTGTAACATAAAATGACACTTCTAGAGTGGTCTTTAGCACTTCTATGGATCATAAGGATAAGCAGCAATGTTTTACCTATAACAGAGCAAGCAAAGCCAAAAGAAATGTTGATCTTGGGTGGTTTCCCATAGGCATTAGCCATGCTGGGATCCATTCAAAGTCACTGGCTGAGGCATATCCTGATCTATGTAGTTCTTTCCAAAGTGACTACTTATTTGCTATGGAGTTATGGCTTTAAGGATCAGTGGAAGGAAAGAAACAGTTCAATTCTATGCCATCTTATAGAAATCTTTGGAGTAACAGGTAAAGAAAAATGTCAGCTGAACAGATTCCCCAAGATGGGCAGCTACAGCTATGATACCAGTGGGAAAACCCATTGAGAGACATGTGACAAATCCAAGATAAGATGAGCTGGCCTTCTTCATTAACTCCTACTATGTTAGACTTCAGAAGCTCTATGAACTTATTGACTTTGAACTTTTTGACCTCACAACAAGCCTATCATTAGAACAATATGTATAAACAGAGAAGGCCAAATACGACTTTTTACTTATTCCCATTGCTCTGCATGTTTGCTCTTTTCCACTGAGATCAATGCACTTCAACACAGAGCTTCTTTAGGGTGGCAGAATTTGGAAAGTTGTAAAAATAAGTATTGTCTCAGCAAGACTGTGTACTTTTACTCTCTGGTTTGACACCATGTAGTGGTCCTCAACTTTTCTCATGTTTTTCATGAAATACACATTTCTGTCTTGCTCATGATCCATAGATAAGAAGGTGTAAATTTTACACAGTAATATCTTTCTGTTTTGCTCTTGTTGGCTGTGAAGCTGGACTCCGGAGGAACAGTTTAGCTGACCTGTTTTATGTCATTTTACTATTCCTCTTCTCCTGCCAGGCTCTCCACCTGAGAATGGAGCTGTATGATAGCAGATGACTGGGTCATACCTGTTCTTGGATCAGTGAATGGCTCAGTGCATGCAATGCAATCAAAGTCTGAGAGTTAGAGCAGAAGAAAATCCTTCAGAGCATAGTATGCTAAATTAGAAAGTTCATGATGAAACTCATAAGAAGACATTAAATGTCTTCTTCTTTGGTTAAGAGTAAAGATTTTGGAATTTTTTAATTGTATGATTTAAAAAAAATGCAATTAAGAAAGAATACTTAACACCATAACACAGTGTATTAAGATTATATCTAGTACCTTCCCTGATGTTACAGTCTATAGTTGGAATAATATTTCAGATGTATTCTGAATCCTTGCCCATCACTTTTATTTACCAGATACACTGGCTTATAACTTCCCTAGTAGGTTGTACTTGGTTGTATGTTTTAGCTGTTTACAGAATACTTTCTTGCACAATTTCTGTTCCTGTCAGTGCTTATTGCTGAGCAAATGCCACAGACACCAGCCTGTGTCCTCTCAGGAGCCCTCCCAGGCATACAGCCCTGTGCAGTTCCCCTAAAATCATACAGCTTCAGTATTTTGGGTCGCAGGTAGTCTAAACCAGTCTGACTGCAGTTATATCAGTGAGCTAGGCTGACCTAAGCCCTGAAAACTGGCTGAAAAGCTGGTCCTTAGCACTTGGTTGAGGAGCAGGAAAACATATTTTGTAGCTGCTGAAAGCTGTTAAATACCTGCTTTTAATAGGACTAATTTAAACCAACAAACATTTATTTGGATTGTGCATTTCTTTCAGTGGCTCAGTTAATGGGGCTGAGTAATGAATGGAGGCACCACTGGATTGTATTAACACTGCACTACCACATTAGCAACCTTTTGGTCCTGCTCAGGAGGCTGTAAAATGCTTTGTTCCTCACAACATAAACACTATTATACTACTATCAGGGCTGAATTTACTTTCCATTAAGCAAATGTAAATAGTCCTGCATTTGGCACTGCCCAAATAACTGACAGGAGCTCAGGAATGTTGCCACAATATGCAGCCAGATGTTTCAGGGAGTGGGGGGGGACATTTCAGAATCAGCCCAAAACTCACTTCTGTGGGGATGTGGGCTTGGATCAGTGCAGAGAAAAGCTAAAAAAGCTAAGGCTAGCACTAATGACTGCAAGCTGTTGTTCTCTGATGCAGGAGAAACTGCTGGATCGTACAGTGGAGATGGGACCTTAGTCATGCTTCTAAACTCTGTTCAAACACTAAATGTGTTGAAGGCTTTAGTACAGTTTGGGAACAGGTTCCTTGAAGAAATTCCTGGTATTTCCTGGTTCCAGGCAGGCTGAAAAGCACTGTGAGAATGTAGTGGCTTTTGGTATGTCCATTTATGGACATGAATCAAAGGAATTGCAGGGAGGAAAAAAAGTGGAAAATGAGAGGAAAAATAAGTTAACTGAACTACTTCCTCTCTCAGATTCTTCTTGGGGTTTGGGCAAAATCTTACACTGGTATTTCATCCCAACTTCTCCTTCCTAACGACTTCCATATGTAGGCATAGTATAACATCAGTTAAAGCCACATTTAAGCACTGTTTTCAAAGAAGTTAGGTTTTTGGTGGTAGGATGCAAAGTCAGAATGGTTGAATTATTATATATTTAGGTAAGAATATTACTGTTCCTTCTCACATTTAATGTCCTTTTCAGTGTAATGGTACAAGGGTTTTCTTCAAGAGTGATGTCTGAAAAAGCTATGCTACATAAAACAAAAATACAAATAATCTAGTTAAGAGTATGCTATTTCTAGCTGTGTCCAAAAGCCAGTTTTCTCAGCTGAGTCCTCATCTTTGTGAGATAAACAACTGGATACTGTTCAAAGGCTTATTTGTTCCTGTGTGGTTATGGATCATTAAAAGTGGCTCATTCTTGAAGAGTTTCTTAACTAGTGTCTTTTGGATGTTTCTTAGCTCTGAGGAATCTGACAAATTTCCATCTGGACAGTAGAATCTATTTCATATGAAAGGGCTATAATCTGTGTCTCTTGTTCACATCTGTATTGTGTTAGAAAGCTAAGCTGCAAATCCATGCAAAAGTGTTATGGTACAAAAATCTGAAATACGATGGCTTAGAGTTATTTCAAAGTATTTGATACTCCGGTCTCCAGCCACCTTGAATTCCTGTTTAATGTTTAATTGAGTATCTTTTATTAAATGAGCATTGACTTTACAGTGGTCCTTTACCAATGCTGCTATTAATATAGCTGGAGATCCATTTTAAGCAGCTAGTCATTTGAATGAATATACTTTCATATATGAATAAAATATTTTAAAAGTACAGTAGCAAACCTCCACAATAGAATTTTCTGAGGATACAAACAACCAAAATCAAACTTCCAAACCAAGGTATTTTAGAAGGAATGTGAACCAGTGTTCCCTTGCATATAAGTGACTTCGGACTTTTGAGCTCAAGTTTTTATTCTTCCATCTGTGCGTCTTAGGCACAAAGAATGAAATCAGGAAACTTCTTTACAGTTGAAAGGCCCACATTGTAACCACCATTTAAGATGCCATAAATTCCATACATGAGCTCCTTTTTCCCTGGATCCCTTTGAAAGAAAGTCTTACAAACAGTATAATGCCTACCTACACCTCTAGGAGACCTTACCAAAAAATATTTAAATTTCTTTCCCTTCAGAGATAAAACCTTCAGATGTCTAACACCTGTGAAATGGTGTAAAACATATGCTTCTGTCAGAAGACTATACACGTTTCTGTAAAAGAACAGAGCACAATTCATCATAATGCAGTGATACCTGAGATTTATGATCCCTGATATGCTCATGGGAGAGCAATAGCTTGCTAAACAGATTTGCATATGTAGCACACTTCCGTATTTTGATTCACAGTGCCAACGGCAAAGCACTATTAGAATATTCTGACAGGCCTCTTCCATCCTCCGTTGGCCTGTGAAACTGCAATGATTTGTCAGATGGCAGGCAAGGCAGTTGCATCCTTGAGTTACCAGAATGAGGAGTGGTAGTGTTCCTGAGCTGTTTTGAAGGGCCCCCTTTCTGAGTGTCTAACTACAGCGTTGTGTGGCTCACATGTTGGAGATAGAGCCCACACTGCAGAGGACTGGGAGCAGAACCTGAGTGAACCTCATGAGCTTGTCATGAGGCTGATGTTATAAGGAAAGGCTATTCATTATAATATCTGATACCAACCTGCAAAAGACTGTAGGGCAGAATTGTTCATCAACAGGCTTAAGCGGTGTCATAAACACCCAATATCTTTTGGGCATTAATCTCAACCTGTCAGGAACATTTTTCTTCTTTCTGTTCTTATGATCCTGAGAGCTTCTACAGTGATGGCTATGAACGAAGTCCGCATACATCCTGTCCTTGCTGAAACTAGAAATTATAGTTTTCTTGTTATTTGGGGGTGGAGTCACAGTAGCAATCGGGGAACGAGTCCTTGGTGTTCTTTGAGTGTTTGAAGTGTTTCCAGGGTGAACTGAATGGCTGCATCATATTCATAACCTGAAAAAAAGTGCTGAAAAGTCTCAGGGAGTTTAAGAGCTAGAGGCTACCCAAAACTATTTCATATGGAACACATAAAGCCACTTCCTCATGCCAGGAGAATTCCTCGTATTTTTCAGAGGAAGGGAAAATGCGTCTATGGCCTTGAGCAAAGCCTGGTGAGGCCATTGGCAAGACTCCCATTGACTTCCCATTAGTTTAGAGCTCTGCTGTCCATCATTAGTCAAAGCTGGTCTTACACTGATTTGCTGCTAATGCTAGCTGAAATCAATGGGATTGGAAGGTGTTCAGGAAGGATGGACATTTTTGTAAGCTAACACTCTTTCAGCACCAGGAAATTCCAGATTGAACTTGTTTGCCTGAAAAGGATTCTTGTTGGAGAGCATGTGTTTTTTTCTGAAAAAACAACTAATGCTTCTAGTGCAAAGGTTATTTTTGAATTCAAAGAATCAACTTGTCTCAATAAAGGGACAGAAAAGTCTGTTATTAATGTAGGACCTAGCACAGGACTGAAGCTTTTACTTAGCTTTAGGGGGGATGAGGCAAGTGACTCACAGCTGTCCTTATACTGTATTTCGCTTATCTAAGAACAATGTTTGGACCACTATCAAAATGTGTAGCTCTTACAATGCTTCTCATCTGTGGGCCTGCAAGAGTTTGAATCAATGGACACTTTATACAGAACTGTCACATAAAACGATTTCCCGCAGTCATCAAGTAGGAAGATAACCCAGGTAATTGCCATCCACGTTCAGTGCTCTGTCTACCGTACCACTTTTAGGTGTTAATTGAAGTAAAACTACATCTAAATTAGCCCTAATCTGCATGAAGGTTAAATTGGAAGATTTTCAGAGGCCCCTTCAAACATGTATTATTCCATGATTTTTATGTACAACTCACTAGCTCTTCTCTGATTATTGTACCAAATTTCAGATTTCAGTATTTGACTTGAGTCAAGATCCACTTCAGTGCTTTCAATAACTATTTTCCTTACCTTAGTTGAAAACAAATCTTAACCAGTGGAACACTTCAGTGAAATTAAGCACGTTGCATGGTGTATTACAGTAGCAGTTCAATACCATGGTGACAAGCTGGCTCCCTTCAAAGCCACATGTGATACGTGACAGACCTGCTGCACTTTCTAATGCCACACTGGGCTTGGCAAAGCAAGCCTGTCTCTTCCCTCCATTCTGAATTCAGAAGAGTAACAAACTACAGTTGGTTCACTAGTAAGAGCATAAGTAACTGTAAATCATTAGCTTATTCCTAAGTGTACATGTTTCTGGATGAGGAACCCACCATACATTACTTGATTTTCATCTAGTCCAAAGCCAAGCCCTTTTAGGAATATGTAAAGGAATAGTGAAGACTAAAGGTAAATGAAATACCAAGCCATTTATATAAAAAATATAAATACTTTATTTTCAACTAAAAAGGTGCAAACATGTAACTTTTGGTCACACTTCTCAACAAATAAACTGTTCAAAAAGAGCCATAGTCAAAGAAAGAAACAAATGCTCGAGTGGAAAGACTGATGAGCTACAAAGAGCCATTTTTCTTAAAGCCACTTGTCCTATAAAGTGTGAGTAAACATATTTTGCCAGATGAAATGCTTTGCAACACTACAGGTAGCGCAACGTCATCTTGACCTCAACTCACCATTTGGCCCTATCTGAACAATTTCCACTAGAGTATCCATTTCATGCTTTGAATGCATTGTCAAACAAGCTTTAAATCTTACCTATCTTGTTCCAAAAAAGAAGGCTATCATTGAACTTTCAAAGCAATAAACAAGAGCACAAAACTTTAAATTAATTTAGATAACTGTACAAAGATATATACACACAGTATTTACAATATTAATAAAAAGTAGCTTGTTACAGGTAAATTAACTGCCACAAGCTGTCCAGTCTAATAGACATGATTCTGATTCTTGTTGACCAAGCCATCTGAATCAGAGTGTCAGAGCTGAAACATTACTGTCCTGACTAACAGAACACCTTCTACTTATCATTTTGCTGGGTGAGTGTTTGCATTCCAGCTGTTTCTGTCACTAAACCAGTGCCAGCAAACATGCTAATGGTCTGCTTCTCAATTGCACTACTAGATGAAGCATGCTGTACCACATTAAGGGAACATTTGCTTGAATCTGTTTTTCCTGCTTATTTCCCTTAACCCCATCACACCACCTCGGGAACAATGTGTTCTGAAGCTGTGTCTTGCTGTGGTCCCACTGTCCGTTTTACCCTCTTCTTTAAACCACCATTTGGGGTCAGTAGAAAAATTGTCTTAAGTCACATGGAGCAGTTTGTTGAAATTGAAAAAAAAACTGATTTAAATACCTTGTGCTATTGAATCATGTTTACAAAATGAGATGCAAATCAGTTCAAGTTGAAAATCTAGTCAGCGTCTCCTTCTGGCTTTACGCCATGTCTCCATACATCTTTCTGTAGTACAGAGACTCAAAGATGTCATTGTCTCCAGGGCAGTTGTAGTGGCACGCGCAGGTCTTGATGAACATCATTTTCCTTTTCATGATCTCCCCATCAGGGCACTTGAACTCCACGGGGAGGGTGGCCGTTCTGTGGGGTGTGCAGCAGCGCCCGTCAGTGCAGACACCACAGAACTTGGCTCTGTAGGTCTTCACGCTTGTGCAGCCAGACAGCTCGAACTTGACAGGCTTGGAGATTTTGGGGGTGCGAATGCACTTTTTGCCTTTCTGTTAGGATGCAAGCGAATAAGATATGTTTAGAAGGCAGGCTTTCAAACACACTTAAGTTTGCAAGTCAAGGGCAAGCAGACATGCTAATCCTTACTATATTACCATTTGTAAGACAAAACTGTCTTACACTGTGCCATACATGAGAGAAAATTAAGGACATTTAATTGCAAACTGTTCACCACTAGGATAAAACTCAAGTTTCAAGGTAAAGCACTTGAAACTGACTACCTGTCAGAACTGCACCTTTGTTCACTGGCCTTTTGCTAGTAGATGGAAGCATCCTAGAAGATCATACATAAAGATAATCATATTTACCTTGATGTTCTCCTCCAGGTCTGCTTCGCAAGGTCTGACCATGCAGAGTCTGCTCTGTTTCTCCAGTCTGCAGAAGGCATTATCATTGGTGACCCTGGTAGAGATGCCCATGCCACAGGTCTTGGAGCAAGCACTCCATTCTGTGGTCTGCACGAGACAGTTGGCACGCATCATTGTCGGATCTGGACCATAAGTGTCTTCCAGTCTGTAAGCTGCAGGAGATGGAAAAACAAAATGAGACCACTGCTTGACTTCATGCCTTCCTAAAGGCTCCTTTCTTTTCCTGAGAAATTCAGGCAGCCACACTTATCTGTGGGGTGACTCCACTTACTGCAGCATCCAGCTGCTGGGGTGCCCTGTGCCCTCTGTGTCAGCCCATCCCACGGCCTTCAACCTCCATGCCCCTTTTCCCCTAGCTTCCATCCACAGAGCGATCCCCACTCACCAGCGAGAGCAGGTCCCACGGCAGTCTGCTCCTTGGCCTCATCGCAGACCCACTCCTCGCAGCACTTTCCAGGGAGCTTCACCCGGCGCGGGTAGGGGCAGTCGGGGCTGGGCAGGCGGACGTCCATGCTGCAGAGGGGCACGCAGCCCACTGCCCCGTCCAGGCAGGTGCACTGGTACTTGCAGCTGCTCTGGAAGGACTCGCCGCTCCGGTACACCATGCCGCTGAAGACGCACGGGGCGCCGTCCCGAGCTGCGAGGGGCAGGAGGCAGAGGGTGAGGCGTGCGGGCGGTCCGGAGGTTCCCTCTCCTCTCGCTCCCTTTCCCGGCGGGACCCTGTCCCCGTCCCGCGGCCGGCGGCAGCCCCGGCCCCCACTCACCGGTGCAGACGCCGATCCTGCGGTTGGCGGGGGAGCCGAAGTCGCAGAAGAGCCCCTTGTGGTGGTCGCAGGGGTCGCGCTCGGTGCAGAGCTCGCCCAGCTGCTTGGCGCACACGCGGCAGCAGCCGCAGCCGTCCAGCACCAGGGACACCCCGGCGGGGCAGCTGGGGCCGGGCCCGGCGCCGCACTGGCACTGCCCGCTGCACTCCTGGCCCTGCGCCGCCTGCGAGTGTCCGGGAGGGAGAGAGAGAGGGAGACAGGGGGGAGTCAGTCCTGCCGCCGGGGCCGCCCGGACGGGGCAGGGGCGGCGGCGCGGACGGCAGCGCTTACCGGGCTGAGGAGGGCGAGGAGCAGGGCTACGGCGAGCGGGGCGAAGGGGACCATCCTGCGGCGCTCGGCGGCTTGTGGGTGGCTTGGCGGCGGCAGCGGCGCCGGGCTGCGGGCGGAGGTGAGCCGAGGTGAGGCGGGATCTCCCCGCCGGACGGTCCTCCTGGGCGGCGCGGACGGCGGTGTGGCGGGCGCTGTGCCGGCGGGTGTCCGCTGAGTGCTGCGCTGATCTCCGCTCCGCTCCGCTCCGCTCCTCTCCGCTCCGCTCCGTCCGAGCACGGCGAGAGAGCTGGCTGTGCGACTGCCGAGTGCCGGGGCGAGCGCCGCTTTATAGGCGGCGGCGGCGCGGCCGCGCCAATGGGCTGAATGGGGCCGCGGACAAACAGCGACATTCCGCGCATTCCTGCGCGCCGCGCCGCGCCGCCCGCCCCGCCCCGCGCCGCCGCCGCCGCCCCGGAGCGGCCCTGACCCCTGACTCCTGCATTCCGACGGCTGTGCCCCCCCCCCAACAGCCCCCCAAAAAGGACACCCCCTCGCCACCCCTCCCGGGGTTTTTATTTTTTCGTGCATCGCGATGTGTTTTTAAATGTGAGTCACCGCCGCTGCCAGCGCTCCCGGCCGCCCCCCGTCCCGGGTCCGGCGGGAAGGGGCGAGGGGGCGGCGGGGCGGTTGCCAGGGCCGGCCGCGGGAATCCCTTACTTCCCTTAACCCGTGCTCCCCGTCCGCCCCTTCCCCGGGCAGGGAGAGCGGGAGGGGCGGGTGGGTCGGGGGTGATGCGGGGTACCCCGGTGCCCGGCGGAGAACGGTCCCGGCGCTTTGGTACCACCGGAAAAAAAGGTATAATTACGCTACCGGGTATAAATTGACTCTGTGTACCACTGAATCATACTGGATATTTGTAATGTGTTCCTTCCCTAATACATGCTCTCTATGAATAGAGAGAGAGTGCCTGTTTACTCTGAAATACTTGGCACAGCGAATGGAGTCTGAAGCATGGAAGAAGTGGCTATTATTTTCCCACTGCCTGTGTGCAGCTGTCATTTCTGAGGAACACGTTCCTCGCACAGCCCTGCCTTCCAACGTTGTTAATGGTCCACCCCAGGATTACAAGAAGAAATTGGCATGCCAACCCACTCACCCAAAACCTTAACTCTGTGGTTTGTATTTGACTGAACCCAAGACATAAGCGTTGTGGCTTGTATTAAGTCATTGCAGATAACTGTTATGTTTTGGTTTGTCTCAACTAGGAGGATGGTTCTTCCCCCACCTCCTGTGTATCATTTGAATATTCAGTGATGTCATGTTGTTTGACCTCCACTTTAACACAAGGAATGCCAATATTTTGACTTTTGACCTGCAAAAGTATGTTAGTGTTTAGTAAGAGAGGCTGTCTTAATGCATCATGTTAAGCAAATTGAAATCTGATAGTTGTCTTAAAAGATACCATCTTCTGTATGCAGGCTTTCTCCCACTGTCATACCTCCCCCCTCCCCTTCTTCTTTCCATCCCTCCATATGTAGGCATACTTCCGTGCTATGATGCAGCAATATGTATGCACAGGATTCATGAAAGAAAAAAAAGTTCTTCATGTAGGACTATTATACCGAAAAACTGTTATTTATATTCTGCCAGTGTTGTACTCTGTCTGGTAAAGTAATTTGGATGTCATTTCTTCTACTTGAAATTCTCCATTAAAAGAAATGAGCTTGGCTCTGAAAGAAAAAAATAAATCCCAGAGGAACTGTTACGGCAAATAATGTATGTTCCCAAACTCATGAGGCCTCCCAAAATCCGTATTTACTTGAAGGACTCCAGTGGCCTCAGTGCTGGGTAAATACTATGTGTACCAAACTATGTATGACATGCATACCAAAATGCAAATGTAACCAGGTAAACAGAATGCCTTTTTTAAATGCCTAAATATGGTAGAAGAACATCTGAGAGAGAGAGAGAGAGAGGCTCTAGACATGTTTTATAACTTTCCCTGTATGAGGTTTTTTCAGAGATACAATTTTATTAAACAAAACCTAAGAATCTCACTGACAGAAAAAGTGTGTTTAAAAGTAACAAACCACCAGAAAGCCAGGAAATCCAAAATTAAAGGATAAATCTGTCCTAAGTCTTCCCACTGCAGGCCAAGTACAGCAAGCCCCGTACACTTGCTGTCCTGAGAAAAACGACTTAAATAAGTATTTGGACTTCAGAACTAATTCTGGTCTTGCACCACTATGAATCAGGCATTAGCCTACTAAATCACAAGTTGTACCAGCCCATGAGGGTGGGTAAGAATCAGAGTCCTTAGGAGTGTCTTTTTGGCATTTTAGTTTCCGTGCTGCTAGGCATGTTGCAATGGGTACCTCGTTTGTGTGTGCAGGGAACCTGGAAGCAAAGACAGTTCTTTTAGAGTCCAATCAATCTTCAGCTTATTCCTTCTGATGGCAATATCACAGAATCATTCAGGCTGGAAGAGACCTTCAAGATCATTTAGTCCAACCATCAACATGACACCATCATAATCACCCCTAAACCATATTCCCAAATGCCATATTCAGGTGCCTCTTGAATATGTCGTGAGTTGAAGAAGTACATCTTGGCACTGATGTATAAAATGGTTAAAATTCACTAATTTTGACTTCCATGCAGGTGTTTATACAGCACATGCTTTTAAGATAGTATATTTTTTCTGCTGAAACTAGGAATTCACTACACCGGTCCTGCAGACTTGTTTATACAGCTATATACGGTATGTGTGTGTCTACATCAGTTTCAGTTGATGAAGTCTTGTAAAATGTACAGGTGTGGATTGCTACATTCCTCTCTTGTGTTTTTCCTTCTTTTTTTTTTTTTTTTTTTTTCCCTGCTTCCCCCCAAAAAATCACTTGATCAGGTATCAGACATAGTGAAAACCTGGCAAGACTACAGGAAAGTGGCTAGACTTGGAGTGTTTGTGTACTTAAAGAAAGAATCTTGCACATTTTCAACTTTCAGTCACAGATATTTTTTTATAAGAGCAATTGGAGGTCTGAGCCAGCCCTCAAAGCGGAAATCAAAAGCTCCCAGAGAAACATACCCAAGGAATGTGAATCTGATCCAACAACCATACGCAATGAACATACAGTACTGTCAGTCTTATAGGAAGTCTTGCCATATATGGACATGTGGACCCTGAGCTGTTTATCATCACGATAGCTTGTAGTTGGCTTCAGACGTTTCTGGCTTGCCTCAGGTTTAGCATGCCAATTAGTTCCTTTCCCAAAATGCTCACTAGGATATTTCTTAAAAATTGTAATAAATATATCTCAAAAGTCTGAGAGGTCTGGTTAAAGTTACATTAGTAGGCTTTTGCTTAAAATGCAGATTCCAAGCAAGACTTACTCTGCTAGCTAAGAAATAGACACAGAATAAAAATAAAGAGATTTATTCAATCGTGAATGTGGTTGCCTGGTATTTCTCTTTCTTAGAAGTCATCTGGTAGCTTATTCTATGTATCTGTAGGCATAGAAAGGGTTCTGAAGTAGCTTACTTGCTGGACTTTTACTCATCCTTTTCTGGAGAGACGTGTGAGCCGATGAATCAATAAAGGCAAAGCAAAAACTACATCTCCCAGGATCTGTCAAGCAAGTCATCCATGTTGTGTGATTTGTATTGCTTTGTTAGAGTGATACAAAGCTCTTCACTTTGGAGTTGCGACAGTTCACATCAACTAACCTTACCAATCAGATGCATTAGTTCTTCTTCAAAGTGAATCAGAATAAGAAGGCTGGGAGGGGCAGTGGGCATAAGGCCTATGTAAATGTTTACTGTCAAACTCATGGACCTAGTCCCAGTTCCTTGAGACACTGGTTCAGATTCTCTGCTAGCATTGGTTGGGTGGATCAATAAGTGCACTGTCGACCATCAAAATACTTGGACTTGAGAAGTCCAAGTCCATTGGACTAAAGCTGTTCAGCAGTATGATCAATGCAAGACCATTAGATGCAATTCCCATTAGCAGACCTGAGTTTTGTTGTTTTCTGGAGTCATTACTAATTAAACTTAACATTATGTTTTAACATACCATATTTTGTTACTTTTAGAGTCACTAAGAGTTGATCCTTTAAGCTCTTGGCTTTATTTTAAAAAGTAACTGGAGTTTTTGTGAATGTGTGTGATCTTAAACCAGCAAGATGATTACTGGAAGTAGAATAATCTAAATGAGCATTCAAAGCACGTGTAAAACTACAAAAGTACAAAAGTGAGATTGTAAGTAGCCTGGAGCCAAATGTTCTCTACCTACTGGGCCCCAGATCTAGTTTGTCTGATTTTATTCTGAAAAATTTGCCATAGATCTTATAAGCACTGTAGAAGCAGCATTCACTACATCTATGAGGAAGCTGGCAATGTCCCGGGTTTTTGTGGGAAAGTGTAGAGCTCCTCCACAGCTCACAAAGGTGAGTAAGGAGGGAAGAGGCTTTCAGTTGTTTTTTTCTCAGATTTGACTGAGATTTGCAACCTCTTGCCGTAGTAAGTCAACTAATGTAGGACTGCAGTGAGTCACTAACCACTTCTTTGACAATTGTCCCATAAATGGTTAACAATTCATAAAAAGTTAGTGTTGCTGGCTGGAGAGGAACTGTGGCCAGGGACTGACTCAGAACATGCAGCAGAAATACTTTTGAGATACTCAGAGGAACCACGTGGGAAACAGCTGGAGGAACACTTCCTCCCACTGTCTTGGATTATGTGGGAAGGAATGAATCAGATCTGCTTAGTCTACAATGCATGTAATTTTGTTTTCAGTCTTTTAACCTGCTTCTCTCAGGAGCTGTCAATGTAAATGTTGAGGTTTTGTGTGGTTTTGTTTGTTTTGGGTTTGGTTTGGTTTGTTTTTTTTCCCCCCAAGCAGAGAGACATCGATTTTTAATTCATAAGATTTGACCAGATTAGGGACTTCCCTTAACAAATGCAGTTTGCTCTGCTGTAAACTATGGCATATCTTAATTTATATTGTAACTGCTGTGGAGAATCCTGGGAGATGCAATTATCCATGCTGTCTGATAAGATAGGGTTGATACTTGTACATGCAGGAGTGACAGAGTGTTTTCTTTAGGGACAAAGAGAGAGAGAGAACCATCTGTAAAATTTGCCCCATTTTTTGATGCAACCTGAGCTACTGACCTTGGTGCAGTGGGCTTTTCTGTTTACACAGTCTTTCCTGAGAAAGTGGAAGAGTTAGCTTATTGTATAGGTCTGTAATGCCTCTGGAGGACTTGATAAGCATGCTGCATTGTCTGACTTGCAAAGGAACGTAATTTCCTCAATGTATTAACCCTGGATTTTAGAGATTGTATGATTTTTCAGGAAAATGGTTCTCCATGGTTCAGCTGCCAGCTTGGCTGGCTGTTTTTCCAGCAAGTGATATGTGGTATGTGACCTGTGTAAATACATCTGTACGAGTGACGCAGACAGGGAAACTAGGATGTAACCTACAACAACCAAGGTGGCTTCCTTATTGACCCACAGATGTGTATGAAATTTAGCAACTACCGGGCCAGGTCTGAAAACCATCTTACAATGCTTTAAACCCTCTGGTGTTGGTGGGAAATTGTCTGTCAGACCATTATTTACATGGAGACGAGAAAAGCAGATACCCCAAGAAATGGGCAATTTTAGGGGAGTGGGAACATGTCTAAGATATTTTGATTTCCTGTGGGAACTAATTGAGGAAACCTAGTTGTTTTAAATGGCAGTGGTCTCAGGTCTAGAGTTTACAACCATGTTGCTACAGATGTCTCAGTGACAAGTGGCTTTTAAGTAATAAGCATGATGTTGTAAAAGTGGTAGGACTCTCACTAACAGAAAATGTTTCTGAGCATATTACTCCATTTATAACCATTTTATTAAAGGGTTTTAAATAGAAATCAAGGTTAGGTTTTTACTGTACCTGGCTATTTTGACCATTTGGGGCAATGGAGTCTTTATGAAGATTGAGCCTAAGAAGTTATTTGTGGTGCATTTCTTGTGAGGAAGTTACCCATGATGGATCTTGTGGAAAAGTCTAACCTCAATAGCATGG
Organism: Xenops minutus; assembly: GCA_035221455.1. Classification (NCBI taxonomy): domain Eukaryota; kingdom Metazoa; phylum Chordata; class Aves; order Passeriformes; family Furnariidae; genus Xenops; species Xenops minutus. The sequence continues at coordinate 60,535,705 of JAWWEE010000105.1, read as the reverse complement.
TAGATCTGTATGATTATTTAAGATTCAATTATGACATGGGATGAAAAGGCAGTTCAGCAATTGCCTTTTTTCATTGCCTAAAATTTGCAAGGTATTTGAAAATCTTAGAACTGTGCTAAGCAATGTTCCTCTGTGAGTTACGAACTTTGTAATACAAAAATTTCAGGTGAGTTTTAAAAAAACCACAGCTAGCAACATCTTTTTCTTTCTTATGTCACTCACAGGGTACAGTTTCAAATTCCCTGGGAAGTTTTCTTACCTTACCATCTTAAATTCAGTGAGACCTCATTTAGGCCTTCACGTATCCTTTTTTTCTTGATAAATGGCTTGCAAAGAGTGACGGTAGGGTGCATGACTTGGGAAGCATGCTTTCTATATTTTTTTTTTTTTTTTTTTTTTTTTTTTTCAATCAAGCTGCCACAGGGGGGAGTAGAAGTTTGGAAAGGACTGTGCTGCCTAGGAAGGAACCGAGGCAAGTGGTGTATTCCACGTGTGTACCCTGGCCAGTCCCTCACGGGGAGAAGAGCAGGAGCAAAAGAGTAGGTGTGCTAGGAATGTAAGGTTTGGTTGGAGAAAGGAGCTGGAGGGTTTCTGCAGCTGGGACAAGCTGAATGGTTCACTGCATTGCAAAACTACACTGTTTTTCTTATTCATTCCTAGCAGCTTTTCTGTTCAGATGTAAGGGGAATGTGACTGAATTGTTTTCCTGCCTCAGGAGGGAAGATGACACGTGGGAGTTTTAAAGTACTTGCAAAATCCCTGTCGTTCTGACCAAAGGCTTTTCCCACGTTAGGGCTTTTGAGTAAGGAAGAAAAAATGCAAGGCAGAGGCAAGGCAGAGGACACAAGGAGGAAAATTTTGCCCACTGGATAGGAAAGGGTTGTTCTTGTAGGACTGTTAGTGTTGCTGAAATCCATGCTGTCTGCTTAATGCATGAGTAACTGGACTGTCTGTGTCCTCTGCAGCCAGGATGGGGAAAACGGATGCGTTCCTCATGCCTGGGCCACGGCTACGGGGTTACTCCCTTGTCCCGTGTGTGACCACAGCTACTCTTGCAATATGTATTCTGTAGTAGCAGCATGGCTGTCAGCCACCATCCTACCCTGCCGCGGGGTTTGGTGCAGCTTTGTGGAGGAGGGATGTAGGCAGAGATGGGTATGTAGGAGTGTGAGTTGGAGCGAGTTGGATTTTGGAGTAGTGCAGTGTAACAGGAGAGTGGAAAGGGGCTTATCCCTCCTGTTAGCTTCCCACCCATGTGCTGAATTTGAGCATAAACCTAGAGACAACCAGCCATGGTGCTGAGTGGAAAAGGCTAAAAAGGCCTGAAGAGAGAGGTGCACATATGTGTTTGTGTGGGAAGTGGTGTGGGGTAGTGGGGTGGACAGGAGAGAGTGGAGAAAATGGTGTGGGAGGAGAGTGCTGTAAAGGATACAAGCAAGGATGAGGTGGGCTTGCCAGCTTCTGCCTTCACAGCATTTTAACATCAGGAAACCATGCTTAGGTCAGTTCAACCAAACGCAAATGCATTTGCCAGAAGAAGAGAGATGTGTCTGCAGCAAAGTCTGGGTGTGCCTGTTCTCCGCACCTTGGGATGCTGGTCTCTGATTTCTCTTGCCCCACTGCACTCAGGAACAACCTGCACTGAGGGGGACAGTGGGATGACTAAACGCTTCTTCCTTTTTGGGTCTGTGTTAGGGAGTTTTATCACTGGACAATCTAGTCAACAATTTTGGGGAAAGAATGAAGTAATTTTCAGAAACTAGTTAATGATTAGGAAAACAACTGAAAGGAATGAATCAGGCACATTTTCTTTTAAAAAATACCCCAGATCTGAGTGCACAGACCTGTAGTGAGATAGAGTAAATGAGGAAAATGGGAGAATTAAAGGAGAAATGCATTTATGTTTCTGTAACCTATCATGAAAAATAGCAATGCTGTGTATTACTTGCTAAATGTGTTAGAGTGCAGAGAGAACTATGGCAAGCAGGTCTTTGCTTTTTGTTTTAATGATGAAAATAGAATGGGAAGGGAAACAATTCTTTGGGTAAGATTTTTTTTTTTTTTGGTGCATTTTATATGTCTGTAATTCCTGGGCTGTTGAACTATCATTGAAAGGAGCCTGGGAGAAATCCACATTCTTTGTGTTTAGAATATTGATAAATTCAATGCCTGCTCCACAACCTTGTGCCTAACATACACACACACAAAGAAAGAGAATTAATAGTCCAGTTTCCAAATAAGACATAAGGAATTTGTTTATGCTTTTGGGAGGTTTGAGTGGAACTTTGTTAAGTATAATGAAATTCTCAAGGAATGCAAGGCTGGTTTTGCTCAAGAATAAACATCTACAATAACAAGAATATATATACATTTTCCAAACTTGTGCCTAAACCTCAGGTTTCTTGTTTTTAATTACGATAATTGCTGCAAATTCAGGAAGTTAACCAGACATAAAAATGTAAACAGAAGCAGATAAAATTAAGTGAATTCTGAGCAGCTTTTAATTTTTGCCTTTATTCCAATGATGCATGAATTATAGAAGGGATTAAACTCAGAAGCATACAGGAAGTTTTACCACAGTTTACTACACTCACCTGGACTCTTCCAGTAAAACCCTGGAGATCACTGACCTGAGTCAATGTCACAATGTCACATACATTCATTGTAAAGATACCTACACTTCTGTCCTACTTTTACTAAAGCATTTTCAGCTTGGTTTGCCAAAGCTTCCCCTCCTGCCTGCCCCGCCCCCCCGCCGGACATTTGCTGAGGAAATGTGCAAAGAAGTGTGAGCATGTAAAAGAAGAGAATGAAAAGGCTGGCACCTAACAATATAGAAACCTAGAGCCTGATTAAATTGTTTTTACAATGTACAGTGTCAAGATACTAATTCTGGACACGGGGTGTGTTTTGTAGCATTTGAAGAATCAATATGTGTACAAAGACAAAACCAAGAACAAAACCAGCATTACATTGGTTTGTAATTCTGGTTTCTATGGATTTTCTGGTTTTGTCACTTTATTCTTTTCAGGAAAAAAAGAAAAAGTAAGTTTGAGAGAAATTATGCCATCCCTTTTGAGAGTTTAAGACATCCAACACTTTGACTAGACATGTTAGCCATGCTTTTTCTACTCTTCGTCGTAGTTTAGAGTGAATGGACAGCATAGATGCTGTAGTGCAATTGAATTATTCTTCCAGTTGATAAGGTATAGAGGTGTATTTCTGGTGCTAGAGGTCACAGGTTTATTCATGCAGAGATTAAATTTTACATTATGCCCAGAGCCGATTCCTTGTGTGCTTTTGATATTTTATTATGATATATTATGATATATTTACAGCAAGAAAACCACACATGCTGTATTTCAAATCAAATTAGCTGATGAATGGATGAGGTGTCAAATTTTTGTTTCTTGAAGGCCATCAGAGCAAATCTTGTCAAAGTTATGTTTTTACTCAAAATTCCTTCATTTTTCCTGCTTTTGCTTCAGGCCAATACAGAGCAGTACATTTTCATCATTTGACCATAAAACCAATAATAATATGGAACGAAAAATACCTACCAAGGTGACAAGAAGTTCTATCCCACATTAGCAAGAAAGCTAAACAGGAATGCAGTTGCAGGACTTAGAGCATATTTGATAATCCTGGACTAAGTGAACCAATGCATTAATGTTTTGGGAAGAACTAAGATGGGAATAACAGGGAAAATGAAGAGGAACAAACCTCCAAAGGTTAAGAGAGTAGAGCATCCATAATTTGTGTGATATGGGTCCACAGAATTGATGCTGGGAGAATTTTCCAGTGAAAATAGGCCCAGGGTTTGTGATTCTCTTGCCTAATGATTGCTCTTTCTTGGAAGGAAGTTTTGAATTGGTAAGTAAGTGTAGGGAATGAGATAATTGCTATCCATACTACAATACCCAGCTGTAGATAGCTTCAGATTGACCATGGGGCAGTGTTGACACTCTGCCTGACCAGCTGTAACATATCATCACCAGAGCATGAGGGGTAAAACTTTCTTGCCTGCCTCTGCCCTTTGCGTCTTGCAAGGCATTCACTTACTTTTGCATCATTTGTGCATCAAATCCCTGCCCATTTTGGAAAGTTTCCCCTTTTCCTGAACATCATTTTCCCAGACTGAGTCTCAGTGCCTTTTCACCACCTTTCCTCATTTCACTTGTGTCTTGAGTGAACCGCCTTCTCTCAAGCAAAGAGATGTTGCTCCTCACCACCTTTGGTCTGGGTTCCCGTGGGCTTCCTTTTCTGTCTTCAGATTGATGCTCCCTTCTTCAATAGGTGACTCCTTGATCTGCTTCTGACTATGAACTTCTAGTTAAGACTACCTTTGCTAGCCTAGGTGAGAAGTTTTTATGAAACGGTGTATAGGTCAGTGTGGGGGGCTTTTTGGAAGGCCATTGAGGGGTCCTTACAGACTTGTTTAGCCTGTACTGTAGCTTGGACGATGTTAAAAGATTTCTGGCCTCCATGCTGGAGTGGTCACTGTGTTTCTTTAGAATATTTTTGGAGATGTTTCTGTGGTTTGTCAGATCTAAAAATAAACTATGACTAACACACTTTAAAATTATGGCAGGATTTTTTTTTTTTTTCAAGAGTATATGAACCAGTTAGATATTTGTTTTCCACTTAGGGAACCAGTCAGAACTACAGACAGGCTATGAAAATCTTTTTCTGAACTTCAGACTATTTTTTTGGTGTGTGTTCAAAATTGGGAGCATCTGCCTGCTTATCTGTTCATCTGTCTTAAGCAGTTTATAGACCCTATCATTTTCTCAACAAAAAGAAGACACCAGAACATTTGTAGTCTTTTCTCCTTAAATTTCTAGGGCAACTGAGGAGCTTTGATCTACGTTTGTTTTTATTAGAAAGAGGAATCCTGATGAAATAGTCCCTGTGCATCACTTGTGTTAATTTTCAGCAAAATGAAGCTGAAAAAACCCTTGGAATTCTTTTCTTCTTAAACATGTTAATGTGTTGGTTTGATTTTGGAAGGGAGGAATGTTGGGGGAGTTTATTTCAAATCCACTTTGTGTCAATGACCTACTGGTCTTGATTTGCCTGAAAAACCCATTTAAACTTTTCACTTTGAGTGACATTTTTTAATGTCTGTCACTGTTAGTAGTACTGAAGAGATGTTTGTAAACCCAGTGTTCTTCAAGAAGCAAAAAATCCATTTTCTGGCCCACTTAAAAATATTCTATGACTTGTTTTAGAGTCACTAAAGCCTATTGTGTAAAAGCAAATCTAGTAATACAGTTTTACTGTTTTCTGTTGCTGTAGTTGTTCCTAAACCAAATTCCATTGTTGTGAGTGTCTGCAGTCCAGAGCCTTGGGCTGGGTAATTCAAAGTGTCAGTGTTGGAGACAGGCCACTGAGTCCAACAGGTAGGGATCAATCGCTGATGACTTCTTTGGAGACCTTCAGCCATCATTCTTCATCTTCTGTGTTTTTACTTGAGTCCTGTGCTTGAGTGTGCATTATAGTTGGGAATACGGGCTAAAGCTTCTCTACCTATAAAGAAATGGTAGTTGTTTGTCATGCTTTTTCATTGCTGGGATTGCAGGGGATGTTTCTGAGACATGGCAGTAGGAACTGAGTCTAGTGAGAGCTTCTTTGAAGACCCGAGAGTACTAAACTGTCTTCTGATGGCGCTTGCACACAAGGGCCTTACCTCCCCTCACTGCTTCAGCACTGTTTTGTGTTAATTGAGTTTTATTTAAGTGTTCTAACACTGAACAACCCTCCAGAGTAGAGGAGTTGAGTTTCCACCATAACCCCTCAAGCATCTCCCAGAAGGCTTATGTGCCAGAGACGTTTTCAGAGGGCTCAAGTGTGGGCTGCATCGCCAGTGCCTGCAGGGCAGAGGGCTGGTGCAGGTTATTCCGTCAGGGGTCTCCTGCCTTTCATAGCCAGGGGCAGTAGCGCCCTTGGTAAAACTTGTCAGTTTAACCAGCAGCTGCCCTTTCAGACTCTGTTTTGCAGAGTGGCCATTGGCAGGAGCTGGGCTGCCACCTCTGGAGTACACAGGTTAGAAAAGTCACTCTTGTATTTAAAAAAAGAAGAGGAAGCAGCATGATCTCTCTTTCTTGTGCACTGATTTAAATCCCATCCTATTTTAAAACCCATCTTTGACAGTCTTATCTAACACTGGCAGAAAAACAGAGGATATTGCTTCTCAACAGGACAGAGCCTGCATTTAGCTTTCTTTCAAGTGGCACAATAAAATATGGGAATAGACTTCAGCTTCACATGTTTTAATTCTTTTTTAATTCCTGTTTTCATTTTCAAAACTATTTGGATACAAGAAGGCATTTTTTTCTTTCCACTTCTGATTTGTTTGTTGGAGCACTGCCTGCTCACCCTATTTGGATGTCAAGAGACTCTCTATTTTTCCATTTCTGGAATAGTCATTCACGACTCAGTGTTTCTTGAGCAAACTCAGAATTTACAGTGTGTTTATTGGTCTCTCACCAACTGAAGGTTCTCTCTTGTAATATTTAGTTTCGAAGATTCTCTCAGATACTGTTATATAGATTTTCTTCACAAAATAGTTCTGTTGTAAGTCTAGGACTTTTAAGTGGCTGTCTTCCTAAATGATATAGCTAATTAGCTAACTAAAATGTGTTTTACATAATCTGTTGAACTAGTAGATTTAAGTTGTAACTGATACAGTAATACATTTTTGATAGTAAACTAATGTGCAAAGGATACCAGTTGTGTGCAGTGTTGCAGCAATGCACAGTAAAACACAGTTGCCTTGAAGAGACCATGCTCGGGTCCAGATTTTGCTAATTGTGCTGCACAGATTAAGAGCAGGTTTGTGTAAAAGGGATTGTAAAATCTGGTAAAATAGGGGAGAACCAATAACCTGGGATGAGTATTTCCTCAGAGTGCAGGGAAGGTGGTTTGACTTTAGGGGTGTTGCAGTTGAAAGGAAGAGTGAGGAAGAAGAGGTGTGTGGTATAAACTGGAGCAGAAATAGCAAGAAAGGAAAATGCTGAGGGGGAAGTTCAACAAACTGTAAAACAGAAAAAACATATGGAGGAATGACTGAAAGATTAGACTATGGTGGGTTTTTTATCAGGACCCATTGCTGCTCTGCCCAACACCTAATTGGCTTGATACAAGAAAACATTAATAGACTTCACAACTGGCTTTTTTCATTTTTACAGCTATGTAAGTTGAAGAGTGGAAGGAAGCTGTAGAAGCGAATGGAAGTCTGGAATGTGCTACATGTGCATGAGAATGGCCAGGGCCAGTGAACAGTGCAATGAGACAGGAGCAGTGGATGGCAACCAGTATACTCAGTCTATTAAATGAAATACCTACCTGCATTTCTCATTTTGCTTTCTTTCTTTCATCCATTAAAGGGTACAGCTTTTGGGTAGGCACTTTTGGGGAACTGGCTTAAAAGTAAAATTGCATCTATAGTTTGGTTTGAGTGCTACCCTTTAAGCCTAATGAACTGGTTCATTAAATTAGTATAAAAACTGTGCTTTAGAAATAGCCTAGTTTTAAGCCTGAGCATGAAATAATTCTAAATTCTAAATCTTCTAAAAACCAAGACTGTTTCTGAATCTTTCTTTTGCTACTTGGTCCTTGCTGGGTTTTGTCCAGGATGTCCTTGGAAATGTGAGCTCCAGATATATCATAAGACAGCTTGTGCTATGTGCAAGCTGCCTGTTTCAGAAGAAAATGCTGTAGGACATGGCTAAATGTGCATCTAGACTTCTGGATGTTCATCAACACCAATTGCAAACTTCCTGTTTGGTTGCTGATCACTGATTAGTGCTATAAAGCATCACAAACAAGATAGATAGCTTTAACCACTAAAAATGATCCCTCTTCTGCTCTCATTGTCTCTCTAGATTAGAATTTTGTAAACAGCCAGATTTGTTTCCAGGAATCCCACAATTCGGATTTTGGTCTCAGTTAGTTATTTCACGCCCATTTAGACTCTACCGAAAGATGGATTTATAAGGAAAATATTCACAAATCCTGGCCTCTTATATCTCAGGTGGGAGCCCTGATAATAATGATTTCCTTTAATAGTCTTCCCCCAAATTTTTAAAGCAGTAGTTTTTCCTTTAGTGCAAACATCAAAAATGTGGACAATTTTGTTTCCCTAAACTTGGAGAGCATCTGTTTCGCCACCATTTCTGTGGGAATGCAGTACACCCTTTCCCAATTTTATTAAAACCCACCTTTTTGGCTAAGGCATGTGTCATTGCAAGCACTTTCATTCTGTCTCATGTATCTTGTTATAGCAAACTGGAGTCTCATTTCTCCAGGACTTTCTTCATGTGGGGAGTATAGATGAGAACGGTGTTTTTCCTCTCAGAATGCCTTCAAATTGGTTGCCTTCCTAACCTAGGCATTATAAGTGTTTCCAATATTTAAATGTCTGTCAGTGATAGTAGTGTTTTACTGGTACTTATGTTGCTCATTGACCCAAACCAAAATTGAAGATGATTATAGTGAGCTCTGACATCTGGAAGAAAGTTACATTGAAGCCCAGATGCAGTTTAGTTCTTCACCTTTAGGGAAAAGCCTCTTGCATTCAATCTGGGTTGGGAATCTCCAAATCAGCTTTGGACATGCACATGGGAAGAAGGATATAAAAGAAAATGCAGGAGGATCTCACTGTTTCCATTGTTCCATTTTTTGAATTCTGCCCAGTTGTAAGGAAGGCGCCCCTCTAATGTCAGTGTAAAGGCTTGTCAGTGCAAGGCAAAAGTTGCATGTTAAAATGTGTATCTATGTTCTATAGGTGGTTTGTTCATAAAGCAGTCTTCAATGTCTGACAGGAAGACTGAGGAAAGATTTATGCTGGCTCATAGGATCCAAAGAAAGAAGCAGCTTTTCTCTGAGCCAGAGAAGGGGAAAATTTACACTCCTCTCAAAGTTATAGTTAAGAGTTTATGAAAGGGGTTGGCCTTGCCTACATGCCTCTCATCACAAATGAAAATAAGCAGCCCATCCAAGGGAGTGGCCTTACTTACATGGAGACTGTTTACATAAGAAGAGGAGGCTGGTCCAGCAAAGGTGTGGTTTTATTTACATCTACACCCTTCCCTTATGATTGGAGTGTATTTCAAAGGTGTGGTCTCATTTACATCCCGCCTCAACTCTCTTTGGCTTCTCTGGATTCAACCCTTGCCTGTGGCTGGAAAAGGAACTCCTGCAAGCAGAATAAAACAGCTGTGTGAAAAACATGACTGTTTTCTGCCTCTGTTTCTTCAGTCTATGTGTTCCTGCTGGTATGTATCTGAAAAGGGAAGGCCATGTTCCTGGGGAGAGAGTTTTGGGTCCGTGTAGGTCTGTGTATATATGTTCATATGTGTGTGTCTTTGAAATAACAAGGTGAACATACCAGGTTTTGTGCTGCCCTGGGTGTTAGAGGGTGCTAGAACTGTTTCTGAGGAAAGGTAAGAAAAAGATGTTCTTCAAAATGCCTCTTTTTTCTTTTTCTTTTTTTTTTTTTTTTTTTTTTTAAGATGCTGCTGACAGCTCTGCAAGAAGGCCTGTCTTTGGAGGTAGAGGGGGGGGTGTGTGTGTGTGTGTGACATTTCATGGAGTCTTCTTGCATCAAATTGAAGCCAGTGTAAACATGGTAGCAGCATCTTACATAATCTCTGAACCAGGATAGAAGGTTATAGCAAAGAATATGCAGGGCAGTCAGGAATTGGCTCCACTACACGCAGTTGTCATTGAATATTCAGTCCCTTCCTCAACATGTATATGGTGTATATTCAACTTTAGGAGCCACTGTACCTTATCTCAGGAAGTAATTCAGTTTTTACTGGCCTCTGTCTGTATTAACTTTGGAATGCAGATACATTTTTAGCAGAAAGTGGACTAGAGGAGCTCCTTGCATGTGGATTGCAAAGCATCGAGAAAACCTTTAAGTTGTTGTTGACTTGATTAGATTGAATTTACTGCGATTACTCTAGTCCTTCTCTGTTTTTCTTCTTCCATTCGTGGCTGATCAGGCACCATCTTGGTTAAGTTCCAGGCAGTAAGAAAGGCAGCAGAAGTATTTTGCTGATTTTTCTCTTCTCTTTTTTTCTAAAAAGGAAATTAAAGTACCTTGAATCTACAACATCCAGATGGTTGGTCCAGACACACATACATGAGAACCAGTGTTATTTTCACTGAGAACAGAGCTATAGTGTTGGTTTCATTGTAGGTGGAAAGTAAACAGAGAGTCCCTTTGATGTGAAGCTTTGATGTGTCCAGAAGCACTGAGTACTGAAGGAGATGTGACCAGTGCACTGGGACTGGCTGCCCCTACCATGGGTGGGATTACTTTGCTGTGACATGCTGTTGCTCAGTACAAGAACAAGGCACTTCCAAGAAGAGAGCCTTGTGTGGGTTGTGCAGGTCACACCCCTGTTCTCTAATTCTTCTCACTGTTGCCTCTGCTACCTCTGATTATAGTCCTATAAATCGTGGCAAACATCTAGGCATGACAGCCTAAAGATACTAACATTTTCAAGTTAGAGTCAGAACTCTTTTTCAGCTTTAGATACCTCTGAATGCCTTTATAGACACCTGGCAAGGAGCCATTTCTCCTTTGCCCGCAAAAACTTGGTGAAACTGGAAGTTTAGCTATCTGCCACACTCTGGTTTAGGAGATGAAAGGTAATAAAATGTTTCCTCTCTTTTTTGTAACCAAGGCAAGCTGAGGTGCACAAAAATAATTGCATGCCAGTCCACCGCAGGAGGAAAAGTGTCTGGCATTGTGACCCTGGATTGCAGACAGACAGGAGAGCCAGAATGTTTATCGTCAGGATCCCTTGCACGTACGCCAGAGCCGCAGCTGAAATTTTCAAGTTACACACATGTATTGCACCACGGGTGAAGACACATCCTCCACATGATGTAAACTAAGTGAGTGATACACGCAGAGGACACCGTTGTACATAGACCTTTTTAGACCCAAGGCACTCACTGACCTAAACTGCCATGGCAGAAGCTATGTGAGCTAGCCTGAACTGTGTGCTTCTCTGGAGCCAAATTAGGATGTTTAAATAACGCTTTTGAATCTCTACACTGCCTTGCATTCATGGCTTAGACTGCACTAAGAGACATATGCCTCATTTTTAAAATTGGCATAGATTCCAAAATGCAAGGGTGCTTTATAAAATTTTCTGGCTTCTTGATCCTCCTCTTCTCCTTGAACTTTCTTCCTCAGCTTCCCTCCTTCGTCCCCAGCATCGCGCCTGAGCAAACAGTCTGGTTACATCTACGTGGGCAAGTGAAGGTGCCTGCCCCCAATGGCAGCTCTCTGGTGAACGTCCAGCAGCTGTTCTCAGTGTCCTGATGGATGTGATAACGCTTTAGCTAGTGTGCATACACCAAAATAGATTGTTTCTCCTGTCAGAGGAAAAGATGGCAAGCTTATAACTTAAGGAAAAGGAATCCAGTGGGAGATAAGAGTATAAGAGACATTACTGCCGTTCTATATTTGGAATTGGTTACGTATGTGTGTGGTAACCCAAATGATGGGTGGACTGCACTTTCTCATTACCATAATTACATTTCCTTTCATAGCTAGGGTTGGGGACGCATCCAGACATTGCAGAACACATCAGTAGATTTAGTGTGGCTTACTCAGTCTCCATTTATCAGACTATGTCCCAATTATGTTACATTTAGGAAACAAAATAATTTTCTGGTTATAGCACATGGAATTTGTGGCATTCTAATCCTAGTCATCCTGCTGTATGACCTTGGAGAAGTTGTTTTACTTCTCTTTGATGGTAAAAAATTAACTCGCCCCATGGATGGATTTTAATACCATGCCAAGTTTAAAAAAAAATCTGAAGCTAAAGTTAGCCTTCTAAATCCGTATTAGGGGCTAAATGGGGTGACTTGTTTCCACAATCCTGAGCACCCAGTAACTGTCTCTCATATAGGCCAGCTAGAGATTTTCGGTGTTCAGCAGTCTGAACATGAAGCAATAGAAGAGTGAAAGCAGCTGCTTGTGTGCACACGAAGAGGAACTCACTGAGGTGGTGTGGTGAGACAGGGACAGCAGTCTGTCTTTCCTGAGTGGCTGTTACAGTCACAGCAGTGAGGAAATATAGGTGGGATTTAGCTCACTAATTTTGCTGTCTAAAAGTGGAACGTCTGCCTTAGGCTGGCTGTTTAACAGCTTTCTGGAGGAACCCTTGGTTCAGTGGATCCAGAGCAGCTCTCGGGACAGATTAGCATCCCCTAATGTGTCATCCTGCTCACCTATCTGAATATGGGATGAGTTATCCTCCAGAGATGCTCAGCTCTGTCCATGCAGTAAAGTGCTTCATAGATGCTTAGATGGCTTGCTCAGGGTCTGCTGATTGTAAAGTCAGTGGGTGACTTACGGTGCATTAGGTAAGTCCAGGAGCATGTCGAAGCTGCTCATAGTGGCAGATAATGATGAAAACTTATCACAGGCCTGAGATTTGGTTGTGAAAGTTATAAACAAGTGAAAGCAGGGAGAATAGTTGAGCCTTCCAACGAAAAGGAAATATAAACTTGACCGTAGTCATTGAAAACCTATTCCACATTGATGGCATGGTTTGTTTCCACTGGAGAGCTTTGTTCTGTATTTGAGGAGGAAGATTAATTTTCCCACGGGAGAAATAAGCTTTGAATAAGTCAGCTAAAATGGATTGTTCCTATGTGCACCACACATCTATAGGAGAAACAGAAGACATTTACATGCTCCCTGAGGAGGAACCATGACAAGCAGACAATTAGCCAATTCCCTGGAATCCTCAGATTTAAAGAACCACGTAATGGCTTAATTGAGTTGAGTTGCTGAGAGTTCGGCACTGCACTGAGATTCGTGCTGTGAAGTGCGCGATTCCCAGGGGCATCCATCAGGTTTTAAAGAATTGACTTTCCATGCTAATTGACCCAGATGTGCTTGATTTTACCTCACAATCTCCCCTTCATTCAATTACTGTTAAAGAGAAGGGAATGAGAAAAAAGGGGACTCCATTTGTCTCATTTACTATATTAAAAGGGTTCTTTCCTAAAGCAACATTTTGTAGTGTTGAACAAATTGTTCAACTTGAATTGGTACAGCATTTATTTCACTTTTTTTTTCTTTTTGATTTCCCAAATGACTGAGCATGTATTTTGTAGGGAGTAGAGAATATTAGTTAAGCCACTTTGCTTGGCAAGGGAAGAACAGGCATCGTCACCAGAAGAATGAAGGCAGTACAGATGGATGGACGGTGTCTGACCTGTGTGACCAGGCAGGGCTGAGCAGCACAGCATGAGGCCTGCGGGCTCTCACGCCTTGGTGCAGTGCTGGTCCACCTGAACAATCAATAAATGAAGAAAAACATCATGGCTTAACTATTTTTATCTTCTAGAAGGCAGGGAGCCAACTTTGAGGAATACACTTTGCAATGTGAATCAGCAACTGAACTCTTCAATGTACAAGGGCAGTCGGCACCTCATTTTGGCAAGCTATGATTGTCTTTTGTGTGTGTAAACAACCCTGGAGCATGCAGAGCAATTAATCTAGGCCTGAGGTTCTCAGTGCATTTTGCATGTGTGCAGAACCTGGGTTTTGTTTCTTGTCAATTCACAAGGCTTAATTCATTTACAAATCTAATGACTGTGTGGTGGACTGAGTCCACCTCTGTAGCTATATTCTGGGAGCACCACTGGAGGCTTTTTTCTGTAAGGATGCTGCTCTCTGCCTTGTTAATGATTTCAAGCTTACCTCAAATAGCACCAGCAAGAAGCACGTCAACGAGCTTCTATACATTCATATTTAAACAGGCTGTGTATCGTTGAAATTAGTGGAATTCATCTGAGTTTACACAGTTGTTAGAGGAGCCGAATTTAGCCTGATGTTTGTGATAAGCCATATTTTATATCAACCAGTCAAGTTATGGAGCTCTGCTGTGAAGGAGTTAAAGGAGTTTGTTTCTTTGCTGCGAGTTGTATGCCATATATGGTCAGTTGGGGCTTTTTTTGCTGCTGTTTTCTTTTTTTCCTTAAGAAGGCTCGCCTCCAAACTGCTGAATCATATTGCAACCATGGACCTGGTGATTTTTCAGAATTTGAATCATACTTGAGCTCTCTGGATATCAAGCTGTGAAGCCACACATGGGCTCAAGAGTTTGGCAACGGCCAAGTACTGCTTTGACAATATCATATTGAGAGTCCAGATGTTGGGTGGTTTCAGCCACAGCATACAACATGTTAGAAGAGAGCAACAATATGACTCAAAATTGCTGTTTACTCAATTTAAATACCATGGGTTTTACTGTCTTCCATGAATAGCCTGGATATTAAGAACCCGACTGCTTTAGATCTGTATCCCATCCCAGAAGAAAGTCTCATGTAACAACCCCACATGAAGAGAGAAACCTGTTTTTGCATGTTTTGCTCTTGCATTCTTCCTGCCAAGGTCTTCTGTGAGAAACTGTCCCAGTCAGGCCCATTTCTGAAGACAGTTATAGATACATCAGGATTATCAAAAAGCACCAAGATCCTGTGAAACCAGAAATTAAAAAGTCAAGGAATTACCTGGGATTTGTAAATGTAATATGATATTTTTTTTTGACTTAACATTCTGCTTTTCCTTTGCAAGCTGCAGCAATTAATTCCTTGGCAATAATTAGGAAAGATAGAGGCAGTCTCCATTAAAGCAGGCTTCTTCTTTAAAGCTTCTGCAGACTTAGTCAGTTGAGGTCTTTTTTGCATGTGCTTAATTTTAAGCAATGTTCTGTACTTAAATGGTGTGTTTTGAACTCACTGAGTGTGCTTACAGATAGGTGCCATTAACTTTAATTGTGTGGGAAGCGGAAGTGGTAACTCTCATTATACCCTGTGTTGTCTTATTTCAGGCTAGAAAGGCAATGGCATCATGTTGTGGGATTCTGTGAAATATGGAATACCCTTACATTCTTTCAGCACAGTGACTGAGGATATTGCACCATTTGCAACACAGGATTTACCAAGGAACTTTAAGTAATAATTTGCAAGTCCTAGCCAGATTCCTTAATTTAAATACCTTTTGAATGGAAAAGCAAATCCTGGAGTAATTTCTTATCTTTACTACAAATTGACCATCCCACCAATTCCTTATCTATCAAGTGGTCCATCTGTCAAATTCATATCTTTCTAAAGACAAGGATGCTATGTGGAACAGTGTCAGATGTCTAAGTGGATGGTGTCAGTTGCTCTTCCCTATAGATACAGTTTTTGAAATGGGATAGTGGTTTTCTCACTGTTAAGATATAGTACAGAACAATTATTCACCTATTTATCCGAGGATCATTGGGATCTTACTCATTTATTGGTTCCATTTTTATTTTATAAGAACAAAATCTGAAGTAACATGTGTGGGTTGCTTTCTGAGAGCTTCAGTTTAATGATTTCTTGCTTCCATAGCCAGAACAATAAGAAATATCTTTTTGTCTTAGTTGTCCCAACCCCTCCCAATCACTCAGTGAGATCTTATCAAGCCCCCTGGTTTTGTTTTCCTTGATGCTTGACCTCACTAGAAGAAGGTTTTAAATAACATCTCCTAACATTTCTTCAAGAATGAGATATAGATAAAGAAATCCAGGAATGAGAAATTTCCATTCAGTGACATCAGAGTCACTATAGGGTCTTGTGGAAAAGCGTTTGCTAGGAAGGTAAGGACAGGACCAAGGAAGGTTGAAGCAGTTGTGCAAGACAGGCAATAACTTTTCTAATCCACTGAGAATGATGAGTGTATTTCCTGGATCTGTGTTCCTCCACCCATATAGCCAGAAAATAAACTTCACATACCAGTTTCTTAGAGTATGGAATTTTTTCCAAAGAACATTATTATATGGGAAATAGACTCTCTTTTTCAAAGTACACATTCAGGTTTTACTTGACCTAGAGAACTTGTCTGGGAAGCACATGATTTTCTTTTTACATTGGTATTGCAAGAATTAGTTCAACCCCCTTCCCCACCCCCCCCTTTTTTTTTTTTTTAACTAGTTCTTTTTATGTAGGCCCTGCAGGAAGATCCCCAGCATATTAATGGCAAAATAACCTTTTCAAGAAATGGAAATCAAGAGCTTTCTCCTTGCTCCTTGGTAGAATACTTGTCCTAAAGAAGAAGATATGACTTAAAGGAAAATGAGATGCCTGATTGTAAGTAAATAATGAAATCACAGGTAAAACTGTAGATGTTATAGCTCTTTGCTTAGCCACTTCATCTCCCTGTGAAAGCAGTGGTTTTGTCTATATTGTGACTTCTCAGTGGAATATAGTAGGAATTGTATTCTGTCTTCTACTTTAATGTCAACTAGCAATCAGCTTCAGGACAGAATTCATAAATTACTCTTTTATGTATTTTAGTGTAGCAATTCTTTTTTCTATACAAAATACCTATACTGTATGCTATACTGTTGGATCACCTGCAAGTTGTTTTTCCAGACGGTATTTGTGGAAGTTCTGAGTTGTAAGTACAAATGAATGAAGTAACACACCACAAAGAAGGGAAACAGCATAAAATCTTTCATTTCCATTCAGAGAAGTAATTTATCTAATGCTGACTGCATCATCACTGTGCATGTGTGTTGTGCAGGGAGTATCCCCGTCATGCATGGTTGAGTGTCGCCATCACGCTTTCTAGGCACGGATTTGCTCTAGGGTCAGGAGCCTGTTACCCGTTTCCCCTCCCTTCTCCTTGTACTGCTGCCACAGGAACTCTGACTGCTCAGATCATGTGAGGCTTGCACTGTTCTCCTACCTAATACTGCTTGCAGCTGCATGCAGCCTTTCATGTCTACTTCAGCTTGGAGTTGTGGGTCTGCTGGGAAGGAAATCCAGCCACGAGACATTTTAAGTAGTGGTTTGATCTTTGTCAATGAGATCGACTCAGTTTAGACACATACCATTGAGAGGTCAGATCTGGACTGGAATATGTTAAGGGCTGTCAGAACATTGTAAGCAGGAAAGACAGACATTGCAGCCACCAAGGGTTTGATTCCAGCAGAGAGTCTTGTAAATGGGGATGTTTAATAGACCGTGGAGAAGCTAAAAGAAAGGATTAGACAACTGGTGGGGTCAAGTGCACTTAAGTAACCATAAATGCATAAGGTGGTGCTGTAATTAAAAATGCTCCTGCAACTCACTCAGTTGGCCTTGGCGTCGGAGCCATGCCTAGTACAGGCATAGTTTCTGTTCCAAGGGGCTTCTGTAGTTGGTCCAAATCATATGAAAGCTTTAATACTTATACATAGGGTTAAACTTAAAAAGACAGGGTGGAAGAGAATACACTAATGCTTCAATCTCTTGAATAAACAATTTAACCACACTGTACTCTGAAGTAAAGTATTTGTGATAGCTGTTTGGAAAGAAAAGTTTTTGCAAAAAATAAGTTTCAATTCTCATTTTATCATGATAAAAAGAAACTAAATGAGTATTTTTGTTAAACATGTTACCTGAAGAGACTTAATAAATGTTTATTAGAAACATTTTGATACTAAATATCTGTGAAAACCATAAGCAAAACTCTTTTATTTTAAAATAAAGGAGGATTTTTTATTGAAAAAGTATTTCTTTACTATTTTCACTATCTTTGGCAAACACACAAGTTATGCAACTTCATTAAATGCTTAGAATAATATTTCCAATGCACACTTTGCTTGTTAAGTTAAAAGAGTATTTTCCTACACACCAGGCCAGAATCACATGATGAAATTCAAACTGATTGCTTTAGGCTTTCATTCTCTTTGATTACTTGTTTGGGTCAGACATTTAGAAATAAGATAAATATCACAGAAAATACTGACCTTCTTGAAAACACTTTTTTAAACAACTATGAGAGTTGCTGCTCTGTGCTTTGTGTTGTACTTCTTGGTAAGTTCAAGTTCAGATTTAGTTATATTTTTTAAGGGACAGGAAGCTGACAAATGCCCTTCTCATAGCAGTAATGGAAATGTATAAGCCTGAGGGAAATTCTGGCAAGAAAGATGAGGCAGGAAAGGGCAGCCTGCTAATAAAAGGATTATTAAGAATATGATACTTATGTGACCCTAAATAGTATTTCTGTTTCTCCTATATTATATTTCTTGTAGCTGTCATATGAAAATTCAGCTGTGATCCTGGCTTAAAAACTTTTTTTTTTTTTTTTTTTTTTAAATAAAAAGTGGCCTTTCTTCCTTAAATGTATTGGCCTTTCTTGGTCCTTATACCAATTTCAGCCATGTGGAATGTAAGAAAGTATCTTATCCAGTCATTCTAACAAAGGCTTTCAGGAAGCTGAAGCAAGGACTGCATCTGGAGTTCACGTAAAAAATGATGGAGCTACATTGGAGCCTGCTTAGCAACAATTAAACTGATGAAGATTAGCTAAAACTGTACTGCTAAAAGTCTTTTATACACTTGTTTGAAATACCTTTTTATATGATAAGCAAAAGTCAAAATCACTGATACAGACATTGTCAGTGACATGCTCACAGGAGCAGCAGGGAGTGGGAAGGATTTCAGAGGAAGTGGTGGAGTTGCCCTCTCAGAGGCTTTGCAGACAGCATCTTCTGGTGTTCTGGACAAACAGCTGTTAGGCCATTGGTCTGGAGAGAAAAAGAAGGAGGTGCAGGTTTAATAGTACTTGAGAACTCTGTTGCCAGATGACACTAGCGACATTTCAGGTGTTTTGACATGAAGCGCTCAGGTGATTTGTGAAAATCCAGAACCCTTCCCTTTTCATGAAAGAAGACCTGTATTTCTTGCCAGTGTAATGTGCAGAAAGAGTTTATTCCTTTATTCTGTCCATGAAGGGGATACATTCTCTTAGTACTGTATATTTTGAGATTGAACAAAGCTTGATGAAAGCAAAATCATGAGGAGCTGTATTTGTGCCTGTTTCTTAGTAAGATAATAGGGACTCTCACAGGGAATAAACATAATCTGCTTTGTTACTTATTTTCTTAATGTTATTTTTCATGTTTTGCCCATTCTGAATGATGGAGGCAGGGAAAGAGAAAACTGCCTTTCCTCTTTAGTTATTTTGCATGCCCGGAACAGCACATTCCCATGTGCCTTTCCAGTCCTACACAGACACTTCTGAGTTTGTACACCCCCTAGCAAAGCAAGGACTTGCTCCAAAATTATAATTTCAGGCAAATCATCCACAATAGTGATTTTTTGTGAAAAGCAGATCCATGCTCTGCCAGTGATGCCCTGTTCCCTGGTGGGAGGAAGCTGCGGGGTTGCTCTGTGCCTCCTCGGGTATGGGTGGGGTGAACCTGCTCAAGGATGCTCTGGTCAAAACCTGAGGCTGAACCCTTCTTGCAGGCATATCACAGAATCACAGAATATGCTGAATCAGAAGGAATCCACAAGAATCGCCGGCTTCAGCTATTAGCCCTGCACAGAACCATCCCCAGGAATCACACCACATGCCTGAGGGTATCATCCAAACAATTCTTGAACTCTGTCAGGCTTGGTGCTGTGACCTCTTCTCTGGTGAGCCTGTTCCAGTGCCCAACCACCATCTTGGTGAAGAACCTTTTCCTAATATCCAACCTAAGCCTCCCCTGACACACCTTCAGGCCACTCCCTTGGATCCTGTCACTGGTCACCATAGAGGAGATCAGTGCCTGACCCTCCTCTTCTCCTGATGAGGAAGTTGTAGACTGTGATGAGGTGCCCTCTCGGTCTCCTCTTCTCCAGGCTGAACAGACCAAGTGACCTCAGCCACTCGTCATGCAGCTTCCCTTCAAGGCCCTTCACCATCTTTGTTGCCCTCCTTTGGATGCTTTCTAATAACTTAGTATATTTCTTATGTTGTGGTGCCTAAAACTGCACATGATATTCAAGGCGAGGCCACCCCAGTGCAGAGCAGAGCACGACAATCCCCTCCCTCGCCCGTCTGGCAATGCTGTGCCTGGTGCCCCCCAGGACAGGGTTGGCCCTCCTGGCTGCCAGGGCACTGCTGACTCATATACTACCAAAGACACCTGGTCTGGACAGTGGGGAAGGCTGGAGTTGCTGGTCTCACCAGCAGGGCTGAATCCTTTCCTCACAAGCAGCAAAGCTGCTGCTTCACCGCAAGTGCTGCTGGAGCATGGGTGCCAGAGGCTCATCCCACTGCACAGCCATGCCAGGCTGCAAGCACTGGCAGCTGGAGGCAGAATACTGGGGAAAGAGTGTGCATCATGAGGCCTCAAGGCAAGTGTTCAAGCAAAGGTTAAAATGGCTGGACAGCTTCCCCACTAGAAAACAGGGTTTTTTTCCATAGTCACTTCCCAGCCTTGGATATACAGTCTCTAGTTTCTGGAGGGATTTGGAGCTGGCACAGGCACCCTCTTAAGTATTAGACTGCCCCTGTGTGCTTGGCACTAAATTCAGACAGTTTTGAGAACAGTTCAGATCTTCTGGAGGGTGATTTTTTTCAGTTTTTTTTTTTGTTTGTTTGTTTTGGATTGAGATTTTTATTTTTTTGTGTTTCTTTCCATAAGAAAGCAGTTCTATTTTTAGGGCTTGACCTAAATTGTTGAACCCAGTGGTTTTACTGTTGTTGTTTTTCCTCTCTTCAATCAAAATGAAGTGGTTCTGGCTGATCTGACGAGCAGTGCTGCTGTGTCTCTTAAAGTTACACTCGAGGAGATTTTGTGATTGCATGGCTGCGTATGTCTGCATGGAAAGTTTCTCTCAATTTCCTGGAATAAAAGGAGTCTTGGCTTCTTCCAAATCTATACTCCGTGCTTGTAAATGTCTCTATTAAGACTGGTTTTGTGGAACATTGTGAAAGAAGGCTGGCACAAAACATGATATGTTATTGAAGTGAATTTTATATTTGAAATTTGTCTCCCCAGTCTCTCACTTTGCCTGAGAGCATCTGTCCTGTTGCACAGGATGTCTGAGCAGGCAAGAGGGCACATGCCTGTTACTAGCTGGTTTGGGAGCTTTCAAAAGAAATAGGATTTCTCCCAGCTTTGAAGGACCAAAGTGAGTAACAGTCAGCCACTTCCCAGGAAACTGCATATGTAATCAGGACATTGTAGACTGTTCTGAAGTCATTTTACAAAGCATGGCTTTTTTGTAATTTAGACAGTTTTTCTACAGACTGAGACATTGGTTTGAAGAAACAAAGGCACCTTTCGATAACTCGAGTACAATACATGGGCCTTTGAGGACAGAGTTAAAAACCAGTGCCTGTCCTCAGGGTTTCCCTGTTTGCTAGCTGGAGAGGCTCTCAGCAGTGCACAGAGTGGATTCCCTGCAGCCACCCCCTGCATAGTGCCTGACAGGGCATCACCAAGCTGGGTGCTGGCTTTCTAAACACATCCCTGCAGTGCCACCTCTGAAGCATTTTCTGGATGTAGACTTCTGCTCTTACTAATGAGTACAGACTTCAGACCTTCCTTCCAGGACTTAAAGGCATCCCAAAGATCCCAGGCTATTTTTTTAAAGATTTGAGTGCTGTCATCAAACCCACAGTGAATTGCCAAACCATTTTCAACAGTTTCCAAATGTAAGTCCAGCCTCAGGTCTTAAATCCTATGAAAGAAAGGCATTTGTATCAAGTTTAGCATTTCCTGGGTCAGAAGTATCCCTGATTCTTTCTGCCTCTGGCACTAGCTTCTAGAAGTCCAGAAATGTGTGAAGATCAAAAATAGTCTTATTTTCCCTTGATTTTGCTTTTCTTTGACAGTTATGGCATTTTTTCCTTGTATCAACTTGAAATTAATAAACATTCAGGAAACATTTATTCAGTTGTATTTGGTAGGTTTTTTCCACCATAACTTTCTTTCCAGCACTCTAGAAATGCAATGTTCACCTAGCAAAGAGACTTAGATCATGATGTGCTAAAAAGTATGTTTTTCAAAGGAGCGGAGGCATTTGCTTCAGTTTCCTAGGCAAATGCTCACACAAGTAATTACATTCTCCCTACTGCATTCCTCTGCCACTTCAATTGGATATGGTGTTCTTCCTCAGTTTGTTCCCTACACTTTTGCATAGCATTATCAACTACTGTTAAATATTTGCTGTCTACCATCCCAGCAATGACTTCACTGTAGAGGTGGTGATTAAAGGAAGCCACCAGGTAGATAAAAATTAGTTGCACATTCTCATGGATTTTACCATCCAAAATACTTGTTAGTCCAAAACTTCGAGAGGAAAGTGTTTTTAACCATGACTAGGTAGTACAATAACTTACAACATAAATCAGCAACATAATCTGCTGTGGATGCTTTCAAATGAAGAATGTTTGATGGTGACTTTGGTACAGCAATGTAAGAGGATCACTGTGGGCCGCGTGTACTGGTACCTTCCAACTGTGACCATTGTCTTACAACAGAAGCTGACAAGTTACATTAGTGGGTGAATTAGAGCTTGTTTGCTCCAAATGGATGAAGAGAATTATCAGGACTATCCAACCCACAGGTAAGATCTGGAGAATGAGAGATGAGGGCTGCTCTCTTGGTATGCCCACAGTGCATATGAGCTGTTCAGGTATGAGTTGAAACAGCACAATACATGATCATTAGATAATTCCAGGGAACTTTTCCATTAATATCTGAAAATCACAGCATTTCAGAGCTCCGTGACAGAAGCAAGCCTTCTTTTCCTCACATTTCAGCACATTCATTCAGTGATGGCAGAACTGGGACCTGTGAAGCCAGTGTTAGAATACTAATTTTAACTTTTCTTTAATGTCACCATGTTACAGAAAAAAAATATTCCTCAATTTGCATGGTCCTTTTCCTGGCAACTCTCAACCTTCAACATATTCAGTATAGTGAACCAAAACCACTGCTACTTTCTTCCCCTGAAATAATACCAGTTTTATTTCATCCGCTCAGATTATTATATCCTGGAAGCTAGTTCTGTATGTCACTGAGAGGGATACAAGACCCAGTGATCATGTAGATGTTCTTGGGTCAAGTCTAGGGCTGTGCTGCCTTTCCAGGACCACTGGCTGGCTGGCGGCAGCAGGGCTGAGGTCAGGGTGAACTTGGGGAAAGCCACCCTACAAAACCTGAAGTGATCAAACTCGATGACAAAGCCACACCAAATTCCTGTCTCTGAGAGGGAGGAGAGCTTTTGTGCGAAGGAAAGGAAGGCAAGACAAGGCAAGGCAAGAATATTTTCTTCTGGGTGCTGTAGTTATGAAGGAACTGCTGAATATGTCAAGAATTTACAGTTCAGATGCTGGAAATTCAGCTGAGTGAATCTAAATGTGACCTGACATGGGTGCTGGAAGACTAAAATAATGAAATATCTGACCTCATTTTGTGTGCTTCCGATAGTGGAAATTTCTTTGGTGGTTCTGAAATGCGGTGGTCTGTTGTCATTCAGTTGAGCAGTCATAACACAACTGGGAAGCAGTGGAATAGCTCACATTGCAGTGAGAACTGTAGCCTTTGATCTTGTCTTTATTCACTTACCAGTCTTCATGTTTGTTTAATAGCTGGTTTGTTTTGATTGATGTCTGATGCCATTTTGCTCCCAGATTTATGTTTCATTGATGTAAATGCTTATTGTTTCTCCATGCGAGGAAAGAAACAATGGCAGATATTGGCCTGCACTTCCACGAGAGTGTCAGGCAAGGAAGGTAAGGGTGCCTTTGGGTAGAGGAGCAAAGTGACTCCAAGTCTGAACCATCCGCAATTTAAAAGGAAACAGAATTCTGATGATTTTTGACTAAAAAAATGATTGTCTCTAAATCTTAAAAGCCTGCTTGTTATCAGTTCAGATGGTGGATGCTTACAGCCCTCCTTACACCCCAGCCCTCCTGATAATTTTCCTTTCTTCTTTTTCATTTTTCCTGAATGAGATGCTAGAGCTTCTCAATACAGTAAGGACTTCAGAAACCAACTCAAGCAACAGTTTTGAACAGAGTAATATAGGACAGAATATTTTTCTGAAGTTCATATTCAGTTCAGAAATGTTTATGATTTTTTTTTTGTTTAATTTCTTCAATTTGCACATATATTCTTCTACTTTGAAGTGAGAAGAGCAAGTGTTCTCCTTCTTGGAACTTTTTTGTGTACTTACTTGGTGCAGGAAAAACAGAGAAAAAGTATCATGAAGAAATATTTTGGCTTGTTTTCCTGAGATGCACCATAACTCTACACTGCAAACATTCTAAGTTTGTAGAACTTAGAAGCTCGCTGAGCTTCATCTGCAAGTCCCCAGTTTTTTAGTATTGCTTGTAAGATGTTTGCACAAATGGATTTCACAGCTGCATCCCTTCACAATTGTTTCATGACTCATATATCAAATGTATTTTCAATTTTTCTCACTTGTGGATTGTAGAAATGTCCCATAACTACCATTGTCTCTTGCTTGGCAAAACCTGGAAAGTGATACTGTTTGTTTCATGAAGGAAGGTTGTTTGATCAAGAAACCAAGGAGCAGCAACATTTTTTGTTGTTGTTTTTGCATTTAGTACTGCTGAAAAGAACACTCACTTTTTGGGGAACAAAAGTGTAAGTATTGTTTTGTTCTTTTTAATGTTTATTTTTTCTTGGTGGACTTGCCCTGTTTTGGTTTGGTTGTATTTTAATATGCACAGACATAGAAACTGGTAATCTTTCATAAGATTTGAAATCAAGCAGGAGTAAATTCTGTACTGTGCAAGTTTTTTTGTTTTCTTTTCAGAGGAAACCTCTAACAATGAGGTCTTTAGACCTTCACTACACCCCTGAAAGTCCCTAAGGCTGTGGAGCCCATCGGCACTGCCCAGTGCAACAGACCAGGAGGTTCCTCATTCTCTTAAGGTTGCACTAGGAGTGGGAATGTCAATAAAGGTGTGTGAAAGTAGTAGAATAGACAATATTTCCACAGAAGAACATGGTATAAATCAGTAAAGGCCTCATTCTTACAAGGGGATGGACAGTAATGGTGTGATCATCAGTGTTATTAGCAGAAAGAAGCTCAAAGCTGTTCCCCCACTGACAACAGCAGAATGTCAAAGTTATAGCACTAGCTGGCCAGCAGGCATGAAGCCAGTGCCACAGCAGTGGGTGAGGATACTGGCTTGTTGGCTGGCACTTGTGGGGTGCTAGGAACATTCGTGATTTGGTAGTGGCTGTCAGTGCCTGATGTCACGCCTCTTGAGGGGAAGTGCGAAGGCTGGAGAGTGAGGGAAGATGCTGAGGCAAGACCTCCAGGGGCAGCTGGCCAACCTCTGCCCAGGAGAAGAGCCTCTATCCCATCCTTTGCCTTCTGACAATTCCACAGCATGAGGGCAAAGGGAAACAAAAATGGAGCTGCTTTACTAGCAGAGAATTGAGAACTGCTTGACTGGAGTTTGGGAGGGGAAAGAGAGAAGTGTCTTAAAAAGTGACATCTGTGAATATTTTTCCCATGAGTGTAACATTTCTTCTTTTGAGAGAGAAAAGTCAAACCCACAGGTTTCAGGAGTAAAGGAAAAGGCCACTCAGGTTTCCCAGTCCGGCTTGGGTATTCTCTTCTTCATGTCCTCTCTGCTCAACCTCCAGCTACCCTGCTGGGACTCAGAAAGGGCAGAGCAGGCCAAGTTCTTCCTGTGACAGCTGTCCTTCTCTCTCCTTGCCTGGTGTGTGGCTGTTGCTTATGCCTGCTGAAATGGTCTGCATGTTTTTATAGAATCATAGAATAGTTTGGGTTGGAAGGGATTTTTAAAGGTCCAAACACCTTCCACAAACAGAGATAACTTCAACTAGATCACAGTGCTCAGAGTCCTATCCAGCCTGACCTGAATGTTTCCAGGGATGGGGCATCCACCACCTCTCTGGGCAGCCTTTTAGCCCCAATGTTTCAGCATTGTCATCATAAGAATATTTCTTTTTCATGTCTAGTATGAATGGACCCTCTTTGAGTTTTAAACAATTGCCCCTTGTCCTATCACAACAGGCCCTACTAAAACATCTGCCCCCATCTTTCTTGTAGGTCCTCTTTAGGTACTGGAAGGCCACAGTGAGGTCTCCCTGGAGCATTCTCTTCTCCAGACTGAACAACCCCAACTCTCTCAGCCCGTCTTCATAGGAAAGGTGCTCCATCTCTCTGATCATCTTTATGGCCCTCCTCTGGACTCTCTCCAATGTCTTTCCTATGCTAAGGACTCCAGAGATAGATGCAGTACTCCAGGTGGGGTCTCACCAGAGCAGAGCAGAGGGGAAGAATCACCCCTCTTGACCTGCCGGCCCTGCTGCCATTTTTTTTTTTTTTTTTTTTAACAATGAGCATTTGGCCTTTGTGCAAATATGGGAATGTCATGGGTTTAAGATTGGTTTCTGTTGAAAGCCTCTGGAAGCTTCCCTCCATCCTATAGAGCAGAGCCAATGAGGGCCAGCTCCAAGGAAAACTTCCTGCTTTTGAACCATTAAGTTAC